>CAJVGC010000582.1:53776215-53856814 GCA_910822075.1 Senecio squalidus | reverse complement strand
ATAAGGAAATGAGAGTTTTAATGGGTACAACGTGGTTTGGATTGTTGATTTCGGTTATTATAAAGTTTATTAGGGTAGTGTGGGAGTTTGGACTAGAAATTGTAATGTATGGAAAGGTTTTTAGAAAATTAGGGTTTAAAAGTACCTATGAGTTTTTAGAATTAGGGTTTTGATTTTAAAAAGGTATTTTTTGTTTGATTGAGTTTTTTATGGATGAAATGGCTTATCCTTCTTCAGACATTCTTCACGTCATTTTGATCTACGGGATTATGAAACATGAGTATCACCCACCTAAACCGTGATTCTAACTCGTACCGGAAGAAATATAGGTTTTATAAGGAAAATAGGGTTTTAATGGGTATAACGTAGTTTGGATTGTTGATTTCGGTTATTACAAAGTTTATTAGGGTAGTGTGGGAGTTTGGACTAGAAATGTAATGTATGGTAAGGTTTTTAGAAAATTAGGGTTTAAAAGTACCTATGGGTTTTTAGAATTAGGGTTTTGATTTTAAAAGGGTATTTTTTGTTTGATTGGGTTTTTTATGGATGAAATGGCTTCAATATCCTTCTTCAGACATTCTTAATGCTATTGTGACCTACGGGATTATGAAACATGTATCACCCACCTTAACCGTGAATCTAACTCGTACCGGAAGAAATATAGGTTTTATAAGGAAAATAGGGTTTTAATGGGTATAACGTAGTTTGGATTGTTGATTTCGGTTATTATAAAGTTTATTAGGGTAGTGTGGGAGTTTGGACTAGAAATTGTAATGTATGGTAAGGTTTTTAGAAAATTAGGGTTTAAAAGTACCTATGGGTTTTTAGAATTAGGGTTTTGATTTTAAAAAGGTACATTTTGTTTGATTGAGTTTTTTATGGATGAAATGGCTTCTAATATCCTTCTTTCGACATTCTTAATGCTATTGTGACCTACGGGATTATGAAACATGAATATCACACACCTAAACCGTGATTCTAACTCGTACCGGAAGAAATATAGGTTTTATAAGGAAATGAGGGTTTTAATGGGTACAACGTGGTTTGGATTGTTTATTTCGGTTATTATAAAGTTTATTAGGGTAGAGTGGGAGTTCGGACTAGAAATTTTAATGTATGGAAAGGTTTTTGTAAAATTAGGGTTTAAAAGTACCTATGGGTTTTTAGAATTAGGGTTTTTATTTTAAAAAGGTATTTTTTGTTTGATTGAGTTTTTTATGGATGAAATGGCTTCTAATATCCTTCTTCAGACATTCTTCACGTCATTTTGATCTACGGGATTATGAAACATGAGTATCACCCACCTAAACCGTGATTCTAACTCGTACCGGAAGAAATATAGGTTTTATAAGGAAAATAGGGTTTTAATGGGTATAACGTAGTTTGGATTGTTGATTTCGGTTATTACAAAGTTTATTAGGGTAGTGTGGGAGTTTGGACTAGAAATTGTGATGTATGGTAAGGTTTTTAGAAAATTAGGGTTTAAAAGTACCTATGGGTTTTTAGAATTAGGGTTTTGATTTTAAAAGGGTATTTTTTGTTTGATTGAGTTTTTTATGGATGAAATGGCTTCAAATATCCTTCTTTGGACATTCTTAATGCTATTGTGACCTACGGGATTATGAAACATGAATATCACCCACCTAAACCGTGATTCTAACTCGTACCTGAAGAAATATAGGTTTTATAAGGATATTAGGGTATTAATGGGTACAACGTGGTTTGGATTGTTGATTTCGGTTATTATAAAGTTTATTAGGGTAGTGTGGGAGTTTGGACTAGAAATTGTAATGTATGGAAAGGTATTTAGAAAATTAGGGTTTGAAAGTACCTATGGGTTTTTAGAATTAGGGTTTTTATTTTAAAAGGGTATTTTTTGTTTGATTGAGTTTTTTATGGATGAAATGGCTTATAATATCCTTCTTCAGACATTCTTCACGTCATTTTGATCTACGGGATTATGAAACATGAATATCACACACCTAAACCGTGATTCTAACTCGTACCGGAAGAAATTTAGGTTTTATAAGGAAATTAGGGTATTAATGGGTTCAACGTGGTTTGGATTGTTGATTTCGGTTATTATAAAGTTTATTAGGGTAGTGTGGGAGTTTGGACTAGAAATTGTAATGTATGGAAAGGTTTTTAGAAAATTAGGGTTAAAAAGTACCTATGGGTTTTTAGAATTAGGGTTTTGATTTTAAAAGGGTATTGTGACAACCGTCTAAACTAAGGTCGAGAACGCTAACTTATAACTTCTAAGTGTTTATTTGATGCTCGATATAACTAATTCTATGTGCTATGTGGTTACGTAGACTTAACTCTTTAGCTAAGCTCGTTGTAACTCACGCAAAACTCTTAAACGAAAGTTACTCTATTTTTAATCCTTTAGGCGCGGATCGGGATCGGAATCATAAAACGACTTCGGAATCAAATTATATAAGTCCTAATACCAAGAAAACACCTAATGAACTTTCCTAAGTTCACAACGAATCATACTTAAGAACTTTTAATTAACGAAAAGGTCCAACGAAGCAAAAACGTAAAAACTAAAAATCAGAAAACGCAGAAAATTGGCCCGGTGCGCAGCACCAGTAGCTTGGTGCGCAGCACCGGCTGCCAGAATTCAAAAATTTGCATATTTGGTCCCTATCTCGTTTTTGTAATCCAACACCCAATCAAAACCGAACTTAGCACATGATTTCTGCATTTTTGGGCAGACCACACCCTCCCTTCATCATTTCTATCCTTTTCTATTTCTTTTCTTTTTCATTTTACAAAAACATAAACACACACACACCCCCAAACTCTCTCTACTTCTCTCTCAAGAACACCAAAATCACAGCCATTTACAGCCACTAAAAGCCACCTTTTTCACCATCAAAATCGTTCAAACAAGCAAAGGAAGCAAGAGGGGTAAGGCTATTTCGATTACAAAACGTTTTCTTCACTTTTGGAGCTCAAAACTCATCTAAAACACCATCCAAGCTTTTCATTCGGTAGAAACTCTTCCTTTTTACTTATATTACCAATATATCTAATTGCATGTATGATCTAGTAACTAAAAATGAGTTTTGATGAAGTTTTATAACCACTTTTATACAAAAACGGGTTTATATTAAAATGATGCTTAGATCTACAAATTTATGGTTAAAAGTTACTTATAAACTGATAAAATAACATATTATGAAGTTTAAACCGATTGCATGTCAAGATCTATCACTTACATAAACGATTTTGCAAGAAAAACTCGAAAAATGGAAGAACAGCAGGACAGGTGCGCCGCACCTATGCCTAGGTGCGCAGCACCGGCCTGCTGTCCTTCCCGAAAATCATCGTTTTGGCCGTTCGAAGTTTGGTTACACATTCTGACCTTTAAGACTTAATACATATGACTGATTTTGGATAAAACAATAACACTGGTGACTAGTAAGGGACTTGATATGATAAAAGAACATGTAAAAATATGATTATGTGATATATGAGAATAGTGAGCGGGAAAGTGACTTTGGAATTTTTGGAAGTGCAATTTGGGCGCGGAAGCGCTGCCCAAATTTCCTTAGAAATTCCAAACCACTTCAGCGACCTAATCATACATATCATGTTAATAAAAACGCTAATTTTGGACTTTTGGACTAAAACAAAACGATAACCGTTTCGGGCGATTTTTGGACAATTGGACCTTAACACCTAAAGTTCAACTAAAAGCTATCTATTATAATATTCAATAACGTAATAACACGTGAACAAAACTTGGCATTGTTAGGCTTTCGGTGATTCCCGACACGCGTTCCGACCGTTCCCGCTTACGTTTATCTTCGCAAACAGTGAGTTACAAACCCCTACTCTTTAAACGCTTTTAATACTTTTTGGGGTGAAATGCGAGTCTTAGGCTTAGACACTATGTTTGAGCTGAAGCAAACTATGAAACGCTTTATTACTTGAATGCTAAACGAAAACGATTTGATATGCAATGCTATTACGAAAACATTTGTATACTTGGAAAGCTATTATAAAACACTTTGATGTCTTGTAAACTTATATGAAAAACTATATTTGCCAATGACTAAAAACTATCGATCGTCATGTTGCGGACTTTGTACAACATGGACGTGAGAAACCATTGAAAACTCCCGAAAACTACCAAGGACATTAGTTGCTATTAATCCCTTTGGAAAGGACCGATAGTAGATATGGATAGCGCTATTAGGGTAGAATGACCCTCACCACAACGATTCATAGCGATGGTGCATAATACTAGTGGGTAGGCTTAGGCTTAGCAACGATCATTGGGCAAACTTAGGATGGTCACATAGTCGCGCTATGTGGTCAATGCCTATAAACACATATGCTATACTCTATACATTTATTTTTGTGATAACTATTTTGGATGCAATACTTTATGATTGTTTATGCGGTTACAACTTGAAAACTATGTCTTTACTTAAACTTGTAGCTCACTAACTACGTCTCCCGTAGTTAACACTTGACTCGTATTTTCAGGTAACGAGTAAGCTAGCTGATGACTTATGCTTTTGGGGGCGAATGACTTCAAGAATGGGATGGGTTTGGGTGGTTTGGTTGAACACCCCATTTTGTAATTCGGATATGTAATCTTGTTTAAAACTTTGTAAACCTTGAATACTATGTTTTTCCTTTAATGACATTTGGCGTTTATCTATATCTTGTGTATCGAATGCTATTGCTCTTCGCACCCTGCGTTCCGCTTTAGCGGGGTGTGACAGACTTGGTATCAGAGCGCAAGGTTATAGTGAATACCGATTTTTCAAAAATCAAACTATAACCAATTTCTAAAAACGAAAGATTTTATTTAACCAAAACGTGAAGGCATTGTTTAACTCGAATTATTCGTAGCCTGATCACCTATGAATAATTTGGACTAAGTTATGCCGGAACGGGATTGGTAAAACGTTAAACGAACCTCCCCTGGAATTCTTGAAGTCAGACCCACACAGACCTAGATTATATACTTGAGATACTCTATGTGCTCAGCTTATTACTAACACTAACATGAGCAGTATCTTCGAACTAACGCGTTATCGATTTAGGGTATGTCGAGAGGGAAAGAGATAGCTAGGTCCGACAGCGAGACCGAACCCTCCCACGATTCTCAGTCACGCTCTCGGAGTCAACAATCGTCACCACTCACCCTACCTTACCTCCGTCGGGACGGTGAAGGCAGCTCACGATTACCGACACGCCGAGCACGACAACCACCGAATCGTCACTCGCGACCTCAGATAGCTACGCCACCGCCACCCCCTGTTCGCGGACTGACTCCCGAGGAAATCCAAGCGCTTTGCAACATGTCCGTCGACCTCCGCGGATACACTCAAGTCGTGAGAGATCACTCCCACCAGATACGTGGTTTGTACACCGAGGTGTTACGCACAAAGGCAATGGCACGAAAGTCAATCCGAGCAGCACGCAACTTAATGATGATTAGCATAGTACTAGTGTTCCTTATGGTTGTAATAGTTGCATTTAAGGTTTAGAGGTTGTTGTAAGATGTCTTTTGGATTGTAAGCGTAGTACTTATTATGGATGGTAATGTACGACAAAAGTCGATGATGTTGGATTTTGTAAGAACATCAAATTTTGAGCGATAAATAAATGGACGGATTATATTACGATTGTTGTTGTTCTTGTTATTTCCCCGTTATATGAATCTGAAATGAAATATACAAACCCTAAACCCGAGTTCACTTTTGTGTAGGAAAATGGCTGAAGCCAACGATGAGCGCATTGTCCAAAGGATCAACGCCCGACTGAACGAGGCGATACCCGAAATCATAGCCCGAATCAACGCAGGCATTAACCAGGGAGGACCAAGGGGAAATAACAACAACCAAGGAAACAACAACCAAGGAAACAACAACCAAGGAAACAACAACCAAGGAAACAACAATCAGGGAAACAATCACCAGGGGAACAACCAAGGTTGTAGCTACAAGACTTTCATATCTTGCAGGCCAAAGGAATTCCATGGCACTGAGGGCACCATCGGACTATCGCGCTGGATCGATAGTATGGAAGTGGTACCAAGGATCAGCCAGTGTGCTGAAAACAAGAAGGTGGAATTCACTTCTTGCATGTTTCAAGGACGAGCACTAACCTGGTGGAACAGCCAGCTGCAGGTCCAAGGTCCGGACGCTGCATACAACATGCCATGGGCAAGGTTCAAGGAACTACTGGTGATTGAGTACTGTCCCAAGGAAATCTTGAAGAGGCTTAAGAACGAACTCTGGAATCACTCCATGGTAGGAACTGACGTTGACACCTACATCGCGCGATTTCACGAACTCGCAAACCTAGTGCCTGAACTAGTGACCCCCGAGGACAAGAAGATTGAGCACTTCATTTGGGGACTCTCGCCCGAGATAAGGGCTATGGCTACGGCTACCGAGCCAACTACGATGCAACAGGCCGTGAGCTTGGCCAACCGCCTAACTCAGGATTGGATAAGGAATGGAGGAGCACCAAAGGCGGGTGCAGAGGACGCTAAGGGAAAGCGCAAGGTTGAGGACACGTCGGGGAACCGGAGGGATCGGTTCAACAAGAAGGCCAAGACAGTGAGAAACTATGGAGTGGCCGCGGCAGAGAATACCGGTTATCAGGGGAAGGCACCGAAATGCGATAGGTGAGGTTATCACCACGGAGGTGAATGCCGGTCATGCACCAACTGCAACCGCCTTGGCCACTGGACTCGTCACTGTAAGGCGGTGAATCCTGGACCGCAGCAGGCCGGAAGGCAGCAAAATGAAGGACCACGACAAGCTGGGAGGCCACAGCAGAACGATAGGCCTCGCCAGGGAGAATGTTATGAGTGCGGTAGTAGGGATCACTACCGAAATGCTTGTCCTAGGCTAAACGCTGCTCGAAACCCAAACCAGAACCGCAACCAAAACCCTCCGCAGAACCAAAATCCGCCGCAGAACCAAAACCAGAATAACCAGAGGGGAAACGATGGGGGACAAGGCCGTGGAAGAGCCTTCGCAATTGGTGCCGAAGAGGCAAGAAACGACCCCCGAGTAGTTGCAGGTACGTTTCTCCTTAACAACTATTATGCCTCTGTACTGTTTGATTCTGGCGCGGACAAAAGCTTTGTGTCCCTAGAGTTTAGGCCCTTGATTGCATTAGAGACCGAACCTTTAAGTGAAAAATTTACGGTAGAATACGCAAATGGTCAGGAATACCAAGCTAGCGACGTAATTAAGAAATGCACGATAACCCTAGCTAACCACACCTTCGAAATAGATCTAATCCCTATCGAACTTAAGAGCTTTGACGTAGTAATAGGAATGGACTGGTTGACCATCCGAGACGCGAAAATATTTTGTTTAGATAAGACAATACGAATGCCATTAGGAGATGGAAGGGAATTGATAGTACAAGGAGATAGGCCAGGCCAAACTTCGAGACTCATATCAGTGATGAAGATGCGCAAGTACTTAAATAAGGGCTGCTTTGCATTGTTAGTGAACGTAAAGAACAAACAGGCAAAAGCAGTAGACCTTAAGGATGTACCGATAGTTAGAGACTATCCGGAAGTATTTCCCGAAGAACTACCTGGACTACCACCTCAGCGGCAAGTCGAGTTTAGAATCGAGGTAATTCCTGGAGCAGCACCGGTGGCAAGGACGCCATATCGACTAGCTCCGACTGAGATGCAAGAATTATCCAACCAAGTTCAGGAATTACTGGATAAAGGCTTTATCCGACCAAGCTCATCGCCATGGGGCGCGCCGATTCTATTCGTTAAGAAGAAGGATGGATCGTTTCGCATGTGTATCGACTACCGAGAGTTGAATAAACTAACCGTCAAGAACCGATATCCTCTTCCACGAATCGATGACCTTTTCGATCAACTCCAAGGCGCAACCTACTTCTCAAAGATTGACTTAAGGTCCGGATATCATCAAGTGTTGGTTTCAGAAGATGACATACCGAAAACCGCATTCCGCACTAGATACGGACACTACGAATTCTTGGTAATGCCATTTGGGCTCACAAATGCACCGGCAGTATTCATGGATTTGATGAATAGGGTATGCCGACCGTATCTAGACAAGTTCGTTATTGTATTCATCGACGACATTTTAATCTACTCGCGTACCAAGGAAGATCACGCAGAGCACTTAAAACTATTACTGGAACTACTCAAGGAACAACAACTCTACGCAAAGTTTTCTAAGTGCGAATTTTGGCTGCGTGAAGTCAAATTTCTCGGTCACGTAGTCAATGGATCGGGAATCCACGTTGACCCATCAAAAATCGAGGCAATAAAGAATTGGGAAGCTCTCAAAAGTCCGACAGAAATCCGCCAATTTCTAGGATTGGCTGGGTATTATCGGCGATTCATCCAGGATTTCTCTAAGATAGCTAAACCCCTAACAAGGTTAACCCAAAAGAACGAGAAGTTCAACTGGGGAGATGCTCAAGAACAAGCCTTCAATATTCTGAAAACGAAATTGTGCAACGCTCCGATCTTAACTCTTCCTGAGGGAAACGAAGACTTCGTAGTTTATTGTGACGCATCTAACCTAGGATTAGGCTGCGTATTGATGCAACGAAACAAGGTCATAGCTTACGCATCACGACAACTTAAGAAACACGAGGTCAATTACGCCACCCACGACTTAGAACTAGGAGCGATAGTTTTTGCCCTAAAAATCTGGAGACATTATCTCTACGGAACCAAATGCACGGTATTTACGGACCATAGGAGTCTGCAACACATACTAGATCAGAAGCTACTCAATATGAGGCAAAGGAGATGGTTGGAACTCCTTAGCGACTACGACTGCGACATTAAGTATCACCCTGGCAAAGCGAACGTCGTAGCGGATGCCCTGAGTAGGAAGGAGAGGCAACAAACGACTCGAGTACGTGCATTAGGGATTTACCTTAAACCCGATTTAAGAACGCGCATAGCAAGTGCCCAGCATGAGGCTTTGAAGGCAGACAACATAAAGGTCGAAACTTTGCACAATCACGACAAAGACTTTGTGAGGAAGGGCGACGACGTCTATTATTTTAAGGATCGAGCATGGATTCCTACGACTAACGAATTAAGGAAGACCATTATGGATGAAGCACACAGAACGCGATATTCCATTCACCCAGGGTCAAGCAAGATGTATAAGGACCTCAAGGAACATTATTGGTGGCCCGGAATGAAAAGAGACGTTGCTTTATACGTAGAGAAATGCCTCACTTGTGCGAAAGTGAAGGCCGAGTATCAAAAACCATCTGGATTGCTACAACAACCCGAGATTCCCGAGTGGAAATGGGAACAAATCACAATGGACTTCGTCACAAAGCTACCTCGAACATCGAAGGGTAACGACATGATATGGGTTATAGTAGACCGACTAACGAAGTCAGCACACTTCCTTCCGATTAAGGAAAGTTTTAACGTAGAAAAACTTGTCCAAATATACATCAACGAGGTGGTGACACGTCACGGAATACCCACGTCAATCATCTCGGATAGAGATACTCGCTTCACTTCCAGATTTTGGAAAGCATTCCAAGAGTCGTTTGGCACACGACTGGACTTAAGCACGGCTTATCATCCACAGACCGATGGTCAAAGCGAGCGCACTATACAAACACTAGAGGACATGCTGAGGGCATGCGTTATCGACTTCGGAGGAAGTTGGGATAACCACCTACCGCTAATAGAGTTCTCGTACAATAACAGCTACCATGCTAGCATCAAATGTGCGCCTTTCGAAGCTCTCTACGGAAGGAAATGCAGATCTCCACTGTGTTGGTTGGAACCAGGAGATCGACAACTAATTAGCATGGACGTAGTGCAAGAAACGATAGATAAGATCACAACGATTAAGGAAAGACTTAAGACTGCGAGAAGTCGTCAAAAGAGCTATGCTGACATGCGCAGAAAAGATCTAGAATTTCAAGTCGGCGACAAAGTACTTCTAAAGGTGTCACCTTGGAAAGGTGCAATACGCCGCGGAAAGCGAGGAAAACTTAGCCCGAGATATGTGGGACCATTTGAGATACTCGAAAGGATAGGTCCCGTGGCATATCGTTTAGAACTACCGCAAGAGCTTGGTAGCATGCATAACACTTTTCATGTTTCAAGATTGAAAAAGTGCCTATCGGACGAAACACTCATCACACCTTTGGAAGAAGTACAACTAGATGAGAAGCTCCAGTTTGTCGAGGAACCGATTGAAATCATAGATCGCGAAATTAAGAAGCTAAGACACAGTAAAATCCCGATAGTAAGGGTACGATGGAACGCAAAGCGAGGCCCCGAATATACCTGGGAACGAGAGGATCAGATGATGCTTAAGTATCCCCATCTCTTCACTTCTCCCACAACGAATACCACAAGTTGAAATTTCGGGACGAAATTCTTTCAACGTGGGTAGAATGTGACAACCGTCTAAACTAAGGTCGAGAACGCTAACTTATAACTTCTAAGTGTTTATTTGATGCCCGATATATCAAACTCTATGTGCTATGTGGTTACGTAGACATAACTCTTTAAGCTAAGCTCGTTGTAACTCACGCAAAACTCTTAAAACGAAAGTCACTCTATTTTAAGCCTTTAAGCGCGGATCGGGATCGGAATCATAAAACAATTTCGGAATCAAATTATATAAGTCCAAACACAAAGAAAACACCTTTTGAACTTTCCTAAGTTCATAACAAATCATACTTAAGAACTTTTAATTAACGAAAAGGTCCAACGAAGCAAAAACGTAAAAACTAAAAATCAGAAAATGCCAAAAATTGGCCCGGTGCGCAGCACCAGTTGCTTGGTGCGCAGCACCGGCTGCCTGAATTCGAAAATTTACATATTTAGTCCCTATCTCGTTTTTGTAATCCAACACCCAATCAAAACCGAACTTAGCACATGTTTTCTGCATTTTTGGGCAGACCACACCCTCCTTATCATCATTGTTTCCATTTCTTTTCTTTTCTTTTTCATTTAACAAAGACACAAACACACACTTAAAACACACACACACCTAAACTCTCTCTAATTTCCTCTCAAGAACTTCATCTTTTCCAGAAAACACAGCCACATAAACCCACTAAAATCCACTCTAAAATCGTTCTAACAACAAAGGAAGCAAGGGGCTTAAAGCTAGTTCGATTACAAAACGTCTTCTTCACCTTTGGAGCTCAAATCTCATCTAAAACATCATCCAAGCTTTTCATTCGGTAGAAACTCTTCCTTTTTACTTTTATTACTTTTATAACTCATTGCATGTAAGATCTAGTAACTAAAAATGAGTTTTGATGAAGTTTTATAACCACTTTTATACAAAAACGGGTTTATAAGAATTGATGCTTAAATCTTTGTTTTTATGGTTAAAAGTTATGTATAAACTGATAAAATAACATATTATGAAGTTTAAACCGATTGCATGTCAAGATCTATCACTTATATAAACGATTTTGCAAGAAAAACTCGAAAAATGGAAGAACAGCAGGACAGGTGCGCCGCACCTATGCCTAGGTGCGCAGCACCGGCCTGCTGTCCCTCCCGAAAATCGTCGTTTTGGCCGTTCGAAGTTTGGTTACACATTCTGACCTTTAAGACTTAATATATATGACTGATTTTGGATAAAACAATAACATTGGTGACTTGTAAGGGACTTGATATGATAAAGGAACATGTAAAAAAAAATATGATTATGTGATATATGTGAATAGTGAGCGGGAAAGTGACTTTGGAATTTTTGGAAGTGAAATTTGGGCGCGGAAGCGCTGCCCAAATTTCCTTAGAAATTCCAAACCACTTCAGCGACCTAATTATATATATCATATTAACAAAAACGCTAATTATGAACCTTTGGACTACAACAAAACGATAACCGTTTCGGTCGATTTTTGGACAATTGGACCTTAACACCTAAAGTTCAACTAAAAGCTATCTATTATAATATACAATAACGTAATAACACATGAACAAAACTTGGCATTATTAGGCTTTCGGTGATTCCCGACACGCGTTCCGACCGTTCCCGCTTACGTTTATCTTCGCAAACAGTGAGTTACAAACCCCTACTCTTTAAACGCTTTTAATACTTTTTGGGGTGAAATGCGAGTCTTAGGCTTAGACACTATGTATAAGCTGAAGCAAACTTTGAAACGCTTTATTTCTTGATTGCTAAATGAAAACGATTTGATACGCAAAGCTATTACGAAAACATTCGATTACTTGGAAAACTATTATGAAACACTTTGATATCTTGTAAACTTATATGAAAAACTATATTTGCCAATGACTAAAAACTATCGATCGTCATGTTGCGGACTTTGTACAACATGGGCGTGAGAAACCATTGAAAACTCCCGAAAACTACCAAGGACATTAGTTGCTATTAATCCCTTTGGAAAGGACCGATAGTAGATATGGATAGCGCTATTAGGGTAGAATGAACCTCACCACAACGATTCATAGCGATGGTGCATAATACTAATGGGTAGGCTTAGGCTTAGCAACGATCATTGGGCAAAACTTAGGATTGTCACATAGTCGCGCTATGTGGTCAATGCCTATAAACACAAATGCTATACTCTATACATTTTTATGTGATAACTATCTTGAAAGCAATACTTTATGATTGTTTATGCGGTTACAACTTGAAAACTATGCTTTTACTTAAACTTGTAGCTCACTAACTACGTCTCCCGTAGTTAACACTTGACTCGTATTTTCAGGTAACGAGTAAGCTAGCTGATGACTTATGCTTTTGGGGGCGAATGACTTCAAGAACGGGTTGGGTTTGGGTGGTTTGGTTGAACGCCCCATTTTGTAATTCGGATATGTAACTTTGTTTAAAACTTTGTAAACCTTGAATACTATGTTTTTCCTCTAATGACATTTGGCGTTTATCTATATCTTGTGTATCGAATGCTATTGCTCTTCGCACCCTGCGTTCCGCTTTAGCGGGGTGTGACAATACCACTTGTCAGGATCAATTAAGTTTGTATAAACCTAAACCTTGTCTTCGTTAGATCGTGATCTATCAAAGAAGTTCAGCAGCGGATATGAACAGTTTGATATTAACAAGTTATTCAAACAAACAATATTGTTAAAGTATGAACAATGATGAACAATAAGTATTGCTGAATTATAAGCCTCAATTGATTAATAGGAGTTATCAATACAACGTGTTTTGTTATCAATTACAAGGATCTATATATAGACCTTACGGCTAAACCTATCTAGAAAATAGGAAACTACATCTATCAATTATAGAAATACAATCTAACTACAATTGTAATTCTATTCTAAACTTGAATGGCAAGTGTTGTAGTATTAACAGCTCCGCAGTAACTATGTTGAAGCAGCAACAGTAATGAGAAGAAGTAGTAATAATTTCTTCAGTATTAATCTTCAACTGTAGTATTAACTTGTCTTCCGTAGTAACTATATGTCTTCAGCATTAATGATCTTCAACATTAATCATCTCCAGTCCGCATTAATGAACATACATTACTATCAGTAGTTAGAAGAAGTATTAATGAAACTAAAACTATTTTAACTAAGTTCTAATCCCAACAGGAATACATCGGCGAACTCGTTAACAATCGGTACGTCTTCAATCTTTATCGTAGAATCTTTCTTCACCAAATGCGCAAGATAACAACAACCCTGACGAACGTATTCGTGCACCTTCGCACAAGAAATAACCTTAAGACGTTTCCCAGTCTTTCTCCATAAATAACCAACGACTCACTATTCGGCCTCCAGATTCGGATAATCTTCTCATAACAGACGATCTCTACACGGTGAGCGGCTAACCAGTCTATACCAATGACGACGTCAAAACTGCCCAGTTTCATCGGAATAAGATCGATAGAAAAAGGAATATCGGATAACATAAGAGAAACACCAAGAACGACTTCACTAACACGAGCACGCCTACCGTCATCTATTTCTACTTCATAAGCAAGATCTAAGGGGCTAGGTTCACAAGTTACTAAGGATCGAAATTCGCTAGATATGAAACTCCTATCGGCACCAGAATCAAACAATACAAATGCAGGATGGTTATCAAGGATAAATGTACCAGTTACGACTGTAGGATCCTAACGAGCATTATCATTACCAAGCCTAGGTGGAGGAGGTGGAAGAATATTGCGCGGTGGGTCCCAATTTCTTACACCGAGTGCAGACCCAACAAGCGGTCTTTGCGGCATGCTAACTGCCACACTTTCTACATTTAGGGCGCGGGTTCTGATCTCTATAACTCCTGGCAGCATACGATCGAATTGGATGTGGGCCCTGATCCGATTATCGGCCTCGTTTCCTTGAATCCGGTTTAAACTTTTTCTAAAACCTGTTCGCGTCTCTACGAATCACCGACCTTTGCAATACTCCATCATCAAACTCTCAGTCAGCGAGTTTGAAATTTTAACCGCACTTTGAAGCGTGTCAGGGGGTAGGCTGATATAATGTTACCTTTAATAGACTGGGGTAATCCATTTGCGTAGCAGGACCAATATCATCAAGTCATAAAAACGATTGGTGTAACCTCTGATATCGGAACCATGCATCGTTAGGTTCCACAATCTCTCCTATGCATCATATGCATCAGAGCATACTCTTTCTTCATCAATACCCGTAGGTTTTCTCACGTCATTAAACTGACTGCTGCACGGCCTTGGGTTCTTACGATGGAGTTCCACCACATGAGGGCCTTGTCCTGAAATAGTTGCGTCGAGTACTTGACTCAATCTGCCCGATACGTCAAATACGGACCCCATCTTTTCGAACCATTGCAGCTTTGCTACGGCATCCTCTTTACCATTAACCTCGATCGACTTGCATCCAAGGAAAGTTTTGTAGGAGCACCCTCGGGGTAGGTCCTCGGTAATAACTTGTGGACCATCTGATCCAATGTGAGTGCCTCCAACATCCGAACCATCTCGTCCTGAACCTGGACGTCTGAACCTTCCCGACAAGACCCGGTACCATCAGATCCAGCACCAATAGTTACAGGTTCACCTGTTCCAGTGTCCGTACCCTGAAGAAGAGATTCTATTATTTGTGCCACAATAGTCAGCATTACCGCAGCTATCTGATCGGAGACCAATTGCGCGATATCCGGAGTTGCAGTGGTGTTCGGAGCAGTAGCATTGGGAGTAGCACCACTTGCGCTCGCACCACCCGCTCTTGTACTAGAGCGACCACGTCTTGATGATTGTCTGGTAGAAGCTCTCTTGGACGGCATCTTCTACGAATCGTTAACAAACTATAAAACAAAATAAGAACGTGCGACTAAAATCAATTAGGCCAAAAACATAATAAAGCAAAGCAAACACATAGGGGCCCAAATAAAGGAATGCGCACATAAGTAAATCAGATAGGTCGACAAGCCTACAGTCATATTCTAAGTGATTCATGTAAAGTCCCTTAGTTCGCTATAACCATTGGCTCTGATACCAATTTTTGTCACACCTTGCTTATGCAGAAACCCGAGGTCTACGGTAATACAATATCAGAGATAGAGGTGTTCAAAAGGCACGGACCGAACCAGTAGAAAACCGGACCGCTTTTTCCGGGTCATTTCCGGTCCGGTTCCTAGTCGGTTCTTTGGTTTTTCGGTTCATTTCGGTTTTAATACTCTACACAATACACAACATAGTTATAAAAAAGGGCTATCCAATTTAAGAAAAAAAAAAGGTCATGCAAAGATTAAGAAAAAGTAGTTTAACCGATAGTTGTCATAATCATAATATCAAACCGAACCAATAAACGTAAATACGTAATAGGCATAGTAAAAAAGCTAAAACGAAACCAAATACGAATAGTAAAAACAAAAAAACGTAAATTGTTGTCATAGCATATTTTCATATCAAAAGAAGCAAAGTCCAGATCTATACAAAAGTTATATAGTTTCCGGTCCAAATCGAGTGGATCCTCGGTTTATACACGGACCGGACCGGAATCTTTTTTGCATATTTTTGAGAACCGAGAACCGGACCACCATAACTAGTTCAGTCTCGGTTCCGGTCCAAACTCGGTCGGTTTTCTGATCCAAGTCGGTTCTTGGTTTTATTGGAGACCCCTAATTAGAGATATAAAGGTTACAAACAAAATAAATAACAATACATTCATCCATTAGATAAAATAAAAAGTGAAATAAGTCAACTTACAATACTCGAATGAATAACAAAATACGACTAATAGTTTGGAATACATGGGGAACTAATACAAAATAAGTTCCAAATAGCATCCACATAGTCACATAATCATAAAAATATAAGAATAAAACGGTTTCGATAAGTTTGACCCATAAAGAAGTGAATAAAATCATTTATAAATCATATTTTGAAATCATAAGTGATTCGTATAAAATATTTTATAAAATACCATTTCAATACCATACGCATATCAATACATGCGATACGCCTTAGATTTATAATAACACCTGAACCATAGCACACTCGGAAACTACCCCACCTTAGTGCGTCAAATTAAGGTTATACTACCAATAACACGGTTATAACATCCACTTAACTTGACAGAGCGACATCATCATCATAAAGTTAGCGATGAGGGTTTGTTAAACCCATATAGATCTATATATATGTACCGTCGGCTCATACGAGTTGACAAGTGTGCATACGGAGCCTCATATTACCACAAAGGTCATACAAGTATAGGTAACGCTAATCTAAAGGCATCATAATCCATACCGCATAATAAAACATACATACTTTAAAACATAACGCTTAACATGCCCAAAATAATATAAAACGGTAAAAAGGGCACGAATAACTCACGGAAATAGCCAAGCAAACGTATACGATACGTCGGGTAATAATCAACCGAAAGCAACTCCTTCGCCTAAGTTCCCTAGCAATGCATACAATAAACCGTCTAAGTATCTCTAAGTCTAGTAGGGTTTGCCTTATACATTAACGTTATATGTCATAATACTAATAATGTTCGAAAATGTATAACTTTGATAAAATCGAATAAGTAATGATATGTTTAAGATAATGAATATGTTTCGAGTTCAAAAAGTTTGGTAAATAAGTATAATAAACTTGGGTATAATATTCAGTAGGTATCAATAGGTTTTAGAACGAAGAACGAGTTGAAATATTGACAACTAAATAAAGTAGCAAACTGTGACTCTAATGCGTCGCAGTAGGTAGCTCTTGCGGCGCAGCGTCTTTGTTTGTCACACCCCGCTAAAGCGGAAACACAGGATGTGACGAGAAATAGCATTCGATGGCAAGATATAGATAAACGCCAAGTATATTAAATAAAAGTTACATCAAAGTTTACATAATAGTTTAAAAATATCGATTACATATCCGAATTCAAAATAGGGTGTTCATAACAAAACCACCCAAACCCTTCCCGTTCTTGAAGTCATCCGCCCAAAGCAAAAAGTCATCAGCTAGCTTACTCGTTACCTGGAAATACGAGTCAAGTGTTAACTACGGGAGACGTAGTTAGTGAGCTACAAGTTTGAGTAAAGCATACAAGTTTCTACGTACATAAAAATGGCGTATAAAAAAATATAGTTTTCAAATAGTTGTCGCATAACCATGCGTAAAGTATTAGTATCCAATTAGTTACCACATAAACGTGTAAAAATATAGCATTCATGTTTGTAGGTATTGACCACATAGCGCGACTATGCGACAATCCTAAGTATTGCCCAATGATCGTTGCTAAGCCTATAGCCTACCCTATTAGTATTATGCACCATCGTTATAAGTCGTTGTGGTGAGGGTCAATCTACCCTGATAGCTCTATCCATATCTACTAACGGTCCTTTGCAAAGGGATTAATAGCAACTAATGTCCTTAGTAGTATCGGGAATTTTAGTGGTATCTCACGTCCATGTTGTACAACGTCCGCAACATGACGATCGATGTTTTAGTCATTTGCAAAAATAGTTTTCGTATCCTCGGCATTGTTGGCAAAACCATCATCAATGCCGGCAAAATAGTCATTCGGAATAGTATTCAAAATATCAAAGCGTTTCATAGTAACATTCAAAGTATACAAGTGTTTTCGTAGCAGCATTCGAGTATCAAATCTTTTTCGTTTGGCATTCAAGTATCAAAGCGTTTTTCAGCTTAAATATAATGTTTAAGCCTAACACTCGCATTTCACCCCAAAAAGTATTAAAAGCGTTTTAAGAGTAGGGGTTTGTAACTCACTGTTTGCGAAGTTCGTAGCGTGCTCGGAAAAGCTCAAAAGGTGCTCGGAATCACCGGAATCCTAATATGTGTCAAGTTCGGGTAAGTATAATATTATATCTGATAATCGTTCGAATCGTTATTGTCACATCCTGTCCAAAAATGTCCAAAGTTAACGTTATTATGATAAACATATTTTGGTCGCTGGAGTGTCTTATATTTTCTAACAAATTTGAGCAGCACTTCCTCGCCCAAGTTTATATCCGAAATACAAACCACTTCCTGCTTACAAAACACATATACATACATAACATATTTAAACATGTCCAAAAGTATAATAAGTCCAATACTAGTTACGAAAAATCAGCGAGTGTACATAAGTTTAAAACGACCAAACGACAACATTTCGGGTAGGAAAGCAGCCTTGTGCGTCGTCCTGGGCCTTAGGAACGACGCACAGAAGACATAAATGTCCCGCTGCGTCGTCCTGGCTCCTTGGGACGGCGCACATGTCGTAGTTTTTGTGTTTTTCTTGCAAAAATTGATTTGTTACCCATAGATTTCGACATGCAAACAGTTTAAACTTCATAATATGTCATTTTAACAGTTTCTACATAACTTTTATCCATAAAATCGCAGATCTAAGTTTTATTTTGATAAAAACTCATTTTTGTGCCATGGATCATCCATGCAAATGATAGAAACAGTAAATAAGGCAAAATGAAGGATTTCTACCGGATGAAATAGCTTGGATGATGTTTTAGAAGTGTTTTGAGCTCCAAAAAAGGTGAAAATGCTTTGAAACCTAAAAGATTTGTTCCTCCTTGCTTCCTTTTGATGTTAGGACGATTTTTGTGTATGATTTGTATGGATTTAATGGTTGTATTCTTCCGGTTTGTGGTGGTCTTTGGAAGGATTTTGAGAGAAAACTTTTGTGTGTGTGTGTGTGTGTTTTATGTTTATAAAATGTAAAAATGAAAAGAAAATGGTTTAGGGTGTAATAATTGGGTTTGGGACTGCCAAAATGCAGTAGATAAGTGGCATATGACGAGTATGATTGGTTGGTGATTTTATAAAAACGAGACAAGGCTTTTAAAAGCCAAAAATGTTGAACCTGCACGTCCTGTGCGTCGCACAGGGTGGTATGTGCGGCGCACAGTTCCAGTTTTTAACATTTTCTGATTTTTCGTTTTCACGTTTTGTTCCGTTGGACCTTTTCGTTAACTGAAAGTTTTTGATTATGGTACGTTATGAACTTAGGAAAGTTCCTTAGGTGTTTTCTTGGTGTTAGGACTTATATAAATCGATTCCGAAGTTGATTTACGTTTCCAATTCCGATCCCGATTCGCGCTTAAAGGTTTAAATAACGTAAATTACCTTTAAAAGTTTTGTGTGAGTTACATCGAGCTTAGCTTAAAGAGTTATGTCTACGTAACCACGTAACATATAAAGTTAGTTATATCAAGGTTAATAGTTAGCGTTCTCGACCTGAGTTTAGACGGTTGTCACATTGTTACATAATCATGTTTCGCATGTTTGTTACGTAAAATAGTGTTATAGGGTAAAAGTCTTACGTGACATGTTCTTGTTGCGCCACTAGGGTGTCACACAAGTAGTTGTTACGCAAGAAAAGGTGTTATGTTGATAGTTGTTACTTAAAATATTTTGTTTCGGTAAACTGGCCTACTGCAGCGCAACAAGGGGTGCTGCGGCGCAGTAAGGTTATTTCGTTATTATTTTTGTTACGAAAATACTTGCTTGTTAGTGTAAAAAGGTTTGTTACGTTATCTTGTTACGGGGTTGTTACGGAACATTGGCTTTGCTTGGCGAAACAAAGGACTGCGGTGCAACAGCAGGGTGTTGCGTCGCATCGGGCTTATTTCGCAACGTAAATTTGGCTTCTGACATTCCGTTGCGGCGGAACAGGGGGTTGTTGCGTCGCAGTGAGCTACGGAACAAAGATTTTAAGTTGTTTTCGAGCGTTTTAAGAGTTCTATTCATCAAATATTAAGTCGATAAGTCCAGGGTCTAATTCATAGGTATATTCCAACATAGTTTTGACATAAAACACGGAGAAACAGATGTTAAATACCATTTTATACATATATGTGTTTTATGTGATATTTATATGTAACTTTTAAGATAAATCTTGTTATAAAGCCATAGTTTCTTCCATTTTGATATAGATTTATAGATCTAACCGAGATTTAAATAAAGATTTAAGAAAAACACAAGATTTGTTTAAGGAAAATTTACCAAAATCGATAGAAACGAAAAGGATGAAAGCTTGGGATAAATACTTCGGTTTGGTATGGTGAAGTGTTGCTGGAAATGGATGTTTGAGTAGTAAAATCACTGCAATGCTAGAGAGAGTAAAGGAAAATGTGTGTTTAGAGAGAAAAGTGATGTTTTGGTAAAATGAAATGAAAGAGTGAGAGGAGAGCCAAGAAACACCCCCCAACTACCCAAAATGCAGTAATTGGGGTGGTTGTCTTGGATGTTGTAAAAGTTTCCCGAGAATTGATGCAAATTGCATCTTTATTAAACCAAGAAATTCAAGCCACTGCGTCGCATCTCTCAAGGACTGCGGCGCACCGACCTCAGACGGAAAAAGTTATCTTTTGGTTAAAAAGACTGTTTTGTAATACTTTTAACGTTAAGTCCGTTAAGGACCAATTTTGTAACTGATTTGCATTTAAAGGACTTACTTTGAATATAATTTTAACGTTAACTTTAATCGTATAAATAAAGGCAATAATATCCCTAACTAACTTACGAGCATACTTATATCTACCAGCCACATAGGTTCTAATACGGTTTCCGTCATAAAGGACGAGAAAACCAACGATACTAACCCGACAAAACATAACCATATAAAATACTTTGCCAATAAACATATACTCAGAAAACTCAATAAATTCAATAAACTCATAAACTCATGCATGCATAAAACGTATCCAATAAAATTAATAGATAAAGAATACGCGATATCGTGAAATACCGAAATAATTAAATAATAGGGTCAAAACGAACATCAATAGATAAAACGATACACGAATAATGTCGGAATAATACCTCGAAAGTCGCGGTTGGCACACGTTCGTTTACAACCCTACTCACACCAACAAATTTATGTCTCTTTGTCAAGAGAGATTTCATGTGGCAACACAAAGGTATTAGTAAGGCTGCCAAAAGCTTAGATCCACACGAACTACATATCAAATTTGGTGTATTGAGATATTCTACAGGACGAGGTTATTTTGTTTTCACACATTATAAAATATTTTGAAACATTTCACACATTCCCTTTTTTGCATTATTATTGCTTAAATTTGTTTCAACTGAGAATCCTCATCATCCGTATAGTTATTATGAATTAATGTTGATATATACTTTGAGTTTGTTATAAATACGCAATATAACTGTTTGTTATTTTTTGTTATTTACTACTCTTTTTGTGTCATTATAATTGTCATGTTTATTTTTTTTTTAAATATTCTTTCACAACTTTAACCTTAAAATTTGTATTAGTGTTATATGTTAGTAAGGATTATATTAATGAAAGTTTGATTAATTATTTTAATTAGTCCGCATGTATACGTGTATAACCTCTGATATATATTTGTATATTCACCAATCTCATCATGTAAGGGACATGTGCCTATAAATTACCCACACTGAGAGAGCTTTGAACCCGAGACCTTTTATATATATATATATATATATATATATATATATATATATATATATATATATATATATATATATATATATATATATATATATATAGGGTGAGGTTCAAATGAGATCCTCAATTTTCTAGGGATCCAGATATCCACTTTTCAGCTACATATTTTCCCCTTAAATTTTTTTTTTTTTTTCATTTTTTAATTTGGTTTTTTTTTGCTATTTTTACTTAACTTTTTTTTTCAAAATCACGTGTGATTTTTTTTGTAAAAAATTGAAATCACATATGTTTTTCAAAAACCAAAATTTATAAATTTTAAAATCACACGTGAATTTTTTTTTTTTTTTTGGAAAATCATAAGTGATTTTCAAAAACCAAAATTTATAAATTTTAAAGTCACACTTGAAATATTTGTTTCTCGAGAATCACATGTGATTTTATAAGCAAAATAGTTTGTACGTTAAAAATCACATGTGATTTTACCCATAAAAGATTTGTAGATTGAAAATCATATGTGATTTTTAAAAGTAAGGTTGAAAATCAAATATGATTTTCGGAAAAAAAAAAAAAAAAAAAAAAAAAATAAATAAAAAGGTAAAAGAAAAAAGTAAAAAAAAAAATTAGAAAAAAAGCAAAAAAAAAAAACCCAAAGATATATAAGGAAAAATGAGTGATTAAAAAATGGATCCCTAGATCTTTAGAAAATTAGGGATCCCATTTGAACCCAATCTATATATATATATATATCTATATATATATATATATATATATATATATATATATATATATATATATATATATATATATATATATATATATATATATATATATATATATATATATATATATATAGTGAATGGTTCATGCGAGAACTCCTTTTTTTGCGAGAACTGCGAGAACTCTCACAAAAAGTGTTAAATCACGTTTCACTTTGTTCATTCACATGCACACTCTTTTGGAGATTAATAATCAAGTAAATATAAACGTAAAAAACTAAAAAAAATCATATAAAATGACGTGAAAAGTTTTCGTTCATATATGAACTCATTTTTTGAAAAAAAAAGTTCACATGTGAACAATTCTTAATACGCGTGATTTCATACAATTTTTTTAATTTTTCATTTATATTTTTACTAGATTTTTAACATTCAATAGTTTTTACATGTCAATAAACATAATTACATGTTAATTGACACTTTTTTTAAGAGTTCTCGCAGTTCTCGCAGAAATAAGAGTTCTCGCATGAATCAGTCCCTATATATATATATATATATATATATATATATATATATATATATATATATATATATATATATATATAGTGAATGGTTCATGCGAGAACTCTTTTTTTTGCGAGAACTGCGAGAACTCTCACAAAAAGTGTTAAATCACGTTTCACTTTGTTCATTCACATGCAAACTCTTTTGGAGATTAATAATCAAGTAAATATAAAAGTAAAAAACTAAAAAAAAATCATATAAAATAACGTAAAAAAATTCTCGTTCATATATGAACTCATTTTTTGAAAAAAAAACGTTCACATGTGAACATTTCTAAATACGCGTGATTTCATACAATTTTTTTTAATTTTTCATTTATATTTTTACTAGATTATTAACATTCAATGGTTTTTACATGTCAATAGACATAATTACATGTTAATTGACACTTTTTTTAAGAGTTCTCGCAGAAATAAGAGTTCTCGCAAGAATCAGTCCCTATATATATATATATATATATATATATATATATATATATATATATATATATATATATATATATATATATATATATAAATATATATACGTTGGTTCTTGTAAAACAAACCTTAAGGTAAAATAAGTAAAAAAAAGTTAAAAAGTAATTTATAACGTTAGATATTTTGGATTATCGTTCATTTTAACCATATCTCAAACTTTAAAAAACGAAGTTTTGTTGTACATCATAAAATGGGTAGTTTTACCGTTGTGTATCAAATTTGAATATTTACTGCACAAAAACAAAGAATTTGATGCACAGTCCCTAAACGACATATATTTTGATGCATATCAAAACTTGCTTTTTTAAAGTTTGTTATAATTGAATAAATAAACATAATACAAAATTACACATATTGTAAATTATTTTTTCATATTTTTTTACTTATTTTACTATAAGTTTTGGTTTATAAGAACATCTATATATATATATATATATATAGAGAGAGAGAGAGAGAGAGAGAGAGAGAGAGAGAGAGAGAGAGAGAGAGAGAGAGAGAGAGAGAGAGAGAGAGAGAGAGAGAGAGAGAGAGAGAGAGAGAGAGAGAGAGAGAAAATACTTTTAATTAATTAAATAATTCAATTTGCAGAAGGGGCTTCACATGTCTTTGTTTGATGAAACTTCTGAAAAGACAAAAAGAAATCATTTGTTTTTAAAAACCACTCACCCACATGTTGTAACAAACCGTTTACTCACCCACAGACCGGTCTTGGTTTATCAATAAGTAAATTTAGATAAAGATGGTTTTGTTTGTTTTTTTGCCAACATATTATCGATACAATTAAAACACATACTGGGTGGGGCATGGCGGCTTTAGGTACGCACCTTCCATGTAGCTTACTACTGATCTTCTTAATGCACGCAAGCAGTTTGAAACTTTTATATATAAATAACTTTACATGCTTAATATTGTGTACAAAATACTTTGGTTAAAACATTTGAGCATATGGCTCCATATAATTGTGAGTTACCTGAAATATGTAACGCTACTGTACGTGACTGAGTTCTTCGATGAAATTTCAACTTCTCTGCTAAACATTACCACTGAGAACATAACTAGCGTGATGTATTTCGCTTACAAGGGCACTGAATCAGAATTCAATGAAAAGTATGCAAAACCTCTAGTATGGATTGGGGTCTACATGGCAGGAGCATCGTTCTTGTACATCCTTGGCATGGTGGCCGATTTGTTACGTGGTTTCCGGAATGAGCCTTATCAAATTCCAAGTAAGTATTCCTCTCTTAATACAACTACTATGATGCTGATAACCATCATGGTGAAGTTGACGGTAGATTTGAGTGGTTCGATGCCAGGAAACCTAGATCAAGTAGCCAAGATAGGAAGCATTGCATTCATGTCCACCATGATGGCTATTTTAAATCCTTCTTTGGCATCTATGAACAACAAAACGTTGCTTACAAATATTGTAGGTTTGGGCATTTTCGTTGTCACCATAGCAGTGAATCTCTTAATCCAGATTGGTACTGGTGTGATTACGAATAAAGGCCCACTTCATCTTTTAACTGATAAGCAAGACGAATTCGAGCTAGTTTCTATTTACTACAGTTTTAAGTTTGTCAGGATGGCATCTCTTCATATAGGTATCATGATCTTGCTGCTACTAATATCGATATCTACAGCTATAATTATTCCATCAATTAAGAAAATTCTAGAATTTAAGTATCAAGTAAGAAGGAAAGCCTTAAATGATCGAAACCAACATACTAGAATATCTACAGTTAAGGAACTAACACAACATGTGACTAGGTATTGGATCATGGCAAAAAGTGGCAGCCCTCAGTTTGTTATGGCTAGTAACATATTATCATATACTTCTCTTACGCTTTGTGTTTTTGGTATGATTCTATACGCATTAGTGCTAATATCGTTACATAAAAATAAGGCAATCGGTGGAAATTACGAATCAGATTACAAATGGTCAATTCCTGTCATTCTTATAACACAGTTCATTGGTAACGTAATAGGTTCCTTAATTGTGATTATTAGATGTATTAGGAGCATGAATTTTAAAGAGATTAGTTGGGAATCTACCTATATGTTTAACCTTAGAAAAGATACGTATTGGACGGAAAAGTTGAGTGATTGGAAAGGAAGTCATATAGATCGTTTATCAAGTTATCTTTGGGTAAGAACTATTGTCCAATTTGTGAGAAACCATGTTTTAAACCTTTTCATTCTACTTCAAAGAGCATTTCTTGTTTCAATATACCAGTTCTTGGGGTTCTTGGGTATAAGCAATCTTCTATTGGTTAGTGTAATTTCTGATGCCTTAAAATCAACTAAACCGGTAGTTTCTAAAAATGATGATATAAATAGAGACCTTAGAAATTATGTTTTGCAACTTGATGATGAGGTACAACCTTCTCAAGAAGTTGTAGAAAATATGTCAAAGTCTATGAATCGCTTGATTGAGAGAGCCAAGAAGAAACAAAAAAACAATCTTTTAGAGCTTCTGAGAAAGTCTAATGGATTCAAAGGGGTTCAAAGTTTTGACGACATCGGACAAACGTTTGGTTTCAGCCCTCTTCCGGATTCTGTGATGCTTAATAGCTGGAGTGTACCAGTAATAACCTTAACATGCATTGCCATTTCTGTTCCGGGTATTAGTAAGTATCAAGTTGATAGCTTGATCGAAAGTATTGATAATGCTCTTTTGTACACTGATCATGTGGAAGAAAGCTTCAACAGTGCACATGAATATGCAAATATCCGTAAGACAACGACACTGTGGTACGAGGTAAAGGACAAGCGTAAGTGGTTGAAGAACCCTATAAAAATAGATGATCACCATGGGCAACTACCGAAGGAAACTCTTACTTGGTTTGCAGAAAAATCAGAAGCCATTTTAAGAGAAATAGGGATAGATACCGTTGAGGAACATATGATCAACTTTCCCAATAAGTTGATTGCTGCTCATTCGATGCATCGTATTTCTCGCTCAATCCTGTCTGGTTACCAAGACGAAATTGCAACGAAAGATCTTTTCTTTGAACTTTTAGCTAGCATTATTGCAGACATATTGGTTGCTTGCTTCTGCAACCTGCCACAAGTCATTATGATGAAATGCCATGCCAGTGAGATAGAGAAAAGGGAGGCAAGTGTTGAGGCTGCAGCTGAACTTCTTGGTAAGAGTACAGAGATACTAAGAAAAATTGAGGCATGTGAACTACCAAGCATGGATCCAGAGAAAATGGCATATATTCATGATTGGCGACGACTTCCCTTGAAGCAATCAATCTCTTCAAATTCACCACCGTTCATCAAGATCGAGCTAAGGTAATCATGGCTTTGACAACGCACGTCCCTTAATTAATATAGAGAAAGTTGCATATATTTAAAGTTCTAACTGAAAAGCCGCTTTCTAATTTGTTTCCTTTGTAATTGTGTCATAGGTGATGAAATCCAAGAATTCTGATGTTTCATATGGATGATCTTTCAGAAAACGTTTGCACTATAATATTTGATGGAGGATTTGTATTTCTAGTACTTGTAGTTTGTGTCCTTGCGATAAATTTACGTTATAAAATATTACAAAGTTAGTCCTCTAACTAAAAATCTATTACAAAGTTAGTCCTTAAACGGGAACTAACCGAAGCTGTTACAAATTCAGTCCTTTTAACGAAACAATTAACTAGAGCTAACTTGGCAAGGACTGCGCCGCAGTCGTGGTCTGGACACACCAAGCCAAAAACGCTTTTTGCTTTCTTGAATTCCACCACACATGCAATCACGTGGAATCTGCCCAAAACCTTCCCAAAATGATGCTAGATGGGTAAATTGTGGATCCTTTACCAATTTACATCATCTCTCATACCATACTTCAATCTTTAACCATTTACAACTTCATTTTTCATTTCTTTCATTTTTCTCTAACACAAACACTCTCAAGTTCTTCCAATTTCCACAAACTTTGTTAAGTCTTTAATCACATTCCAAAGTGATATTTGTGTTAGAAAAGATCATTCAAAGTCTTCTCTTGGTTCATACATCTATTGGTAAGTATTTTCACCTTGAATTCTATCCTTTTTTTTCTTACCTTAATTCCTTCCCTTAACTCTAATGTTTTGCATAGAGATCCATCCACCATATCTTCATTTTTCCTTCTTGGGATATTCTTGACTTTGGAAGGTTTCAACTCTTGAAGAATTTGTAAGTCATATTCACCTCTAAACCTTGTTTCTTTTACACTTTCTCTTCTTTAAATTCCATCTTCCTTACAAGTGGTTATTTTCGTGTTTGGAGCTCGATTCTCCACAATACCACTTTGGAGCTCATTTCAAGAAAAACTTCAAGATTTGTAGATTTTGCGGAGGTCTTCGGTACTCCCTACAAACTTCTTAATCTTTCCTTTTTCATTTCTCATTTCTTGCTAATTTACTCACCTAAATACTTATATAAAAAGTTAAAATGATTAAAATGATTGAAAACATAAAAATTGACATATTATACAAGTTAATAACATGTTAATAGGTTATTAGATAACTTAACCTAAAAATGTTCTAATATGAACTCATATGTAAAAACCGGATAAATGTCATATAGGAAATATTAGTGAATTCCTACCGAAAATGCTATCCTCGTATTCTTGGACTTGTGACAACTTAGACAAATTACACCTATAAAAGTAATGCGCACTTTAATTGGTATCTAAGTATTATTATGTAAAACTTTACAAAATTACTATATGTATAAGCTTATATGAATTACATAAATACAAATATGGACTAATACACCTAATATCTTAAAACAATAACCTGGACATATTCACATAAAACTTAAACTAACTTATCGATACTAAAACGTAAAAAACTATAAACTCAATTTTGCTCACTGTTGCCTCACTGCGCCTTAGTAGCCCTCTACTGCGACGCAGTGGCTCGGTCACGAACACAGTGCGACGCATTGATGTTCTAGTGCGCCGCAGCGTTCTGGCCACAAGCTCGGTGCGACACACTGAAGTCCTAGTGCGCCACATTAGCTGCTAATTTCGTAATTTCGCGTATTTTAAACAAAAAATAAGTATGCGTAAACATATAATATCATATATAAAGTAATATATACTGACAAATATACGTTTTGGACTCAGAACGTGATAGTTATCTTAAACATAATATATATTAATATTTTACTCGCAAAACGTACGTATTTTCGTCAAATATACTTTTTCTTAAATACGATCAAAATCTTGGATTTTAAATCTCATCTTTCGTTAAACTTTCATAAAAGTGATTTAAACTATGTTTACTCAAAAGATTCAAACGATTCCTTAAATCATTCAAAACGTCGAATGTTGACTTTTAGTTGACTTTGACTTCTTCCAAAAAATCGTTGACTTTGACTAAGTCAACTATCTTTTGATGTTGACTTTGACTAAACTTTGATACCAGTATTCCTTTCAACTGATATTTCTGTCAGTCATTTTCGGCTCAGAATATCATTCCTTTTTAAGCGTCTTTATAGACTTAAACGATCGATATCTTCTAGTAGTCATTATTGACTCAAAATATCAAATATTTTTACTCGTCACTTTGACACGAAATATCGTTATCTTTTTATTCGACGACTTTAACTCGATATATTGATATTTCGAACACTTTTAAAATCAAATATATATAATACAACGTTAATCATATATGGCTAAACCCTACTACGTTATAGATACTTAGACCTTCTATGTATTTATGCTAGGGCACTTAGGCGGTGGAGCGTTATTCTTCTGATTTGTCTACACGACATACTTAGCGCGGATTCGTGAGTTATTTGTTGCCCTTTTTACCGCTTTTTACACTTGGGCATGATTAGCGTTATTTTAAACTTAAATATATCTTAATTATGCAATTATAGATTATGATGCCTTTAGATTTAGTGTTGCTTTACTTATTTGGCCTTAGTGGATGAGGCCCTCAGTTGAACACCTATTAACTCTAGTTTTGAGCCACCGGTACGTATATATAGATCTATATGGGTTTTACAAACCCTCATCGTTGATATGGGATTTTTTTTTCCATGTACGGTCCCTATGAGTCGATGTTATGACCGTTTACTTCTCGTGATATACCTTAGTGTGACACACTAAGGGTGAGGGTTAATGTTTCCTTTAAATGTAAGGATCAGGTGTAGTTGATAATCTAAGGTTTTGCATATATCTAATTTGTTATAATTCAAGATATTATTCATTTTTACTATTAGTTTTAATTATATTTCAATTGGGTCAAAACCTTCAAATCTAATGTCTTTATAAAAATGCGAATAACCCACCAACTTTATGTTGACGTGGTATTTTTAACGCTTTTCACGAGGTTGAGTTTTGCATCGATTGTGGAGTTACTATATTTTCCTTAGATTTTGTGTGGACTTTCGAAGAGACATAGCTAGACTTAGTTTAGTTTCTATTTAGACCACAAACTTATTTTTATGTTGTTCTTACTTTGTATTATTGTAACTCCTAAACTTTATTTATGTAAACTTATTGTTATAGTTTTATTCGATGTAATTCTTTGTCTTCTGATACCTATGATATTGTACACCTCGGGTTTCCGCCTGAGCGGTGTGTGAGATTTCATATGGGTCCCATCTTTAATCATTTGTTACCGTACTGTGCAACGCAAGCTCTGTATGACTTGCTATCACGGGAAACTACTATTCTCTCGATAAGCACGATATGCAGGTCGGACAAGTGTCATAGAATACCACAAGTCATCATTGCCTAGAAGCCTTTCTCGAATCATAATAATACCCGCTACTTTTTTCATCTTAATTGTATGCTTATTCAAATGTTACCCGTACTGTCTCCCCACTTGAGTAGGATTTTCGGTTTTATTGTCCCGTAATTCCACTACCCTTTCGATCGAGAGTCATGAAAGTCTCAAGTTACAGCTTCTTATCCTCTTCTTATCCTCTTCTTCTTCTCTCTTAACACTCTTACTCTTCGCACTTGATTTATTTCAAAAGTTTGTTTAGAAGTTAACGAGAAGTTCTCATTTTCTCAAAGATCGGTTAAATAAATACTCATCTTCATAGTGAAAATAATTTACTCGCTATATACTACTAGTGTGGTATGTATATATTAATAGGGATGGTCTTGCTATCCAAATGTCTTATTCACCCTGGCTTAATCATTATTAACTCTTAAATATAAGTAGTTTTGGTGTCTAATAGTTGGTGAACTTTTGGTTTTTGTGAGTTTGGATTAATACTTTGGTCATGTGAATCTATAGAAAACCATGATCGGGTCAATCAAAACTTTCTTCCTAGATGTTGTGTTCTAGATGAATGTTGCCTCAGGTTCGTTTGAATAAAGATCACTGACTTTTTGACTTTTACACAATGAATAAAAGCAAATTTATGTTCATCTAAATTCCGTACACAAAGTTTTACTATTAGTCATTAAGAAGCTTCTCAGCTTCTCACCAGTTCCGGCTTTCTGCAATTTCACAGTGGAGTATTCTCTAGTGGGCAATTAATTATGATTTTCGTACCTTATAATTTATTGATATTGATATAACCAACAAGTGGAGTGAATTCACATTTATAGAAAAAATTAACAATATATGCAGCTGATACTCTTAGAATGGAATTGAATAGGAGAAGGAGCTAAAAAAAAAAGTTTCACGTAAAAGGATATATATATATATATATATATATATATATATATATATATATATATATATATATATATATATATATATATATATATATATATATAGCTGATACTCTTAGAATGGAATTGAATAGGAGAAGGAGCTAAAAAAAAAGTTTCACTTAAAAGGATATATATATATATATATATATATATATATATATATATATATATATATATATATATATATATATATATATATATATATATATATATATATATATATATAGGGACTGATTCATGCGAGAACTCAAATTTTTGCGAGAACTGCGAGAACTCATTATGGACCACTCATTATTTTTTGATATTAAATGTTTATTTTTTAATCAAAAGGGTAAGTTGGTAAATTTAGTTTTTTCTTTTTGAATTAATTTAATTATGTATTTAGTTTTCCTTTTTTTTCTCTTTTTTGTTTAGTGATAAGTTTTATGATTAATTTTTTAGCCATTTTTTCCGATCAAACTTCAAAACACCAACTATATTTTCGATCAGATTCGAAACACTCAAAATAAAACTTAATTCGCTTTTCAATTAAGAAAATTAATCAAATAAGTTTAATTTTTATTTTCAAATGAATTGTTCATAGAAGAATATGATCTATACACATATATGTTCATAACTGAACCATTATTGTTCACATTAGATCACAATCAAATTCCGTTATTAAAATAAGATGTTCATACATGAATTTGGTATGTTCATAGGTGAACAAACCGTATGAACATTGATATCATATGAACGAATTGATTAATATATTTATGTAAAAGATCAATGAACAAAAATAAGAATTGAGAAAAAAAAAACTTATTATTAAACAATTAAATTAAAACCAACAACATATAACAACTTAAATAAATAAATAAAATACGTTATTTCTAGGTGTGTTCATATATATACAGGTATATGTTCATAGTTGAACAAAACTTACAAACAAACAAACAAAATTTAAAACTAAACCAAATCATCAAACTAAATTGAAAACTATAAGAATGAGAGAGAAATAAAAATATCGTATAACCAGAACACGAATTGAATCACATCATCATATGCATCATCTTCTTCTTTTTCGTAAATCTTGACACTTATCTTAAATTTAGAAACCTAAAAATAATGAAAGAATACGTCTAAAGCGAACAAATTGTATATCGACAAATGCAATTATAGAGATAATAAATTAAAAAATACTACATGATTTGAAGAACAAAGAAAAACATTATACATAATAATAATCATATAAATTATTTCAAACCTTCTTGACCAATAGATACATAAATGAGTAATTTTCTACCATTTCACGGTCATCCGCATTATGCCCTTCCACAAACTGCCATGTGGCAATAAGCCCCGATCTATGCCACTGCATCCTCACACTCCCCTTCACAAGATACGGCTGATAATAGATACAATTTGTTAGATGAAAATTACATGCTGTATTTTATATTTTAATTGAGGAAATTAATAAATAATAATACTTGATATAAATAATAATACCTGATATAGTCTTTGAGGAATGTGATCACTATGGTCAAAAAGTCCAACAAGACGGCCAATGGAGCACTCACAATATCTTCCATTCATTCATTAATTGCACTTTTTCTTTTTGGGGGTCCATATTTTTGCATTCTTCAGTAAACATTTCTAAAATTGAAAGACTTCTAGCGATGCTTGGATCGACGGTTTTTATTTTGTTTGAGAAAGATATATAGAGAGAGAAGGCAACATAATAGGAATATTAGTTATTTTCAAGAATATGTATAATCGGAACATTATTTATTTTCAATAATATGTATACAAAATTCCTATAATACCCTTTTTTAACTTATCTATTATCCCTAAATTAACATTAATTTACAAAAATGACATCAATAGTTTTCAACCATTGATCAAGTCATCTAAGGGTCAGGAAAAAGTTCTCGCAGTTCTCGCATAATTTTGAGTTCTCGCAGGAACCATTCACTATATATATATATATATATATATATATATATATATATATATATATATATATATATATATATATATATATATATATATAGCTGATACTCTTAGAATGGAATTGAATAGGACAAGGAGCTAAAAAAAAAGTTTCACTTAAAAGGATATATATATATATATATATATATATATATATATATATATATATATATATATATATATATATATATATATAAAAGGTTCAAAATGAATCTTCAATTCTCTAGAGATCTAGGGATCCACTTCCTAGCCATACATTTTTCACTTAATATATATATTTTTTTATCATTTCTTTTTTTCGTTTTTTAATTCGGTTTTTTTTTTCTATGTTTTACTTAACTTTTTTTTTTTTTTCAAAATCACATGTGATTTTTTTTGTAAAAAATTGAAATCACATGTGATTTTCAAAAACCAAAATTTATAAATTTTAAAATCACACGTAAATTTTGTTTTTGTCGAAAATCACATGTGATTTTCAAAAACCAAAATTTATAAATTTTAAAGTCACACTTGAAAAATTTGTTTCTCGAAAATCACATTTGATTTTGGTAAAAAAATAACATGTGATTTTTAAAAAAGTAAGGTTGAAAATCACATGTGATTTTGGTAAACAATAATCAATAATTTTTTAAAATAAAATGTGATTTTACCGATAAAAGATTTGTAGATTGAAAATCACATGTGATTTTTAAAAAGTAAGGTCGAAAATCAAATGTGATTTTCGAAAGAAAAAAAAAAAAAAAAAAAAAAAAGAAATAAAAAGGTAAAAGAAAAAAATAAAAAAAAAATCTAGAAAAAAAATACAAAGAAAGAACAAAGATATAAGGAAAAATGGGTGGTTAGGAAGGGATCCTTAGATATCTAGAGAATTAGGGATCTCTTTTGAACCCCAATATATATATATATATATATATATATATATATATATATATATATATATATATATATATATATATATATATATATATATATATAAAATATATATCATATTTAACAATTTACAGTGGAGTAATGATTTATGGTAATTTATCATTTGTCTCGTTACATATATGTGGAGTGTAATAGTTTAATGTTCGGCCTTTCGGACAATATAAAAAGAATGTTGTGGTAACAATTTATGGTTCGACCATTCAGCGATAATAATTATTATGTCATATGATCGATTTTCTCAATTCTTCTCCACTACCCTAAGGAATTTCAAATTTGTAAGTAAAGAAAAATTTAGATTCCAACGGATTTAAATTCTATCATAAATTTCAAACAAACATGTTATGGAAAAGGAATTCAATTCAAATTCACTCAATTGTTTTTTATAGATTTCATGAAACAAACACCCTCGCAGAATACTTTCCGTTCGGATCATTCAACCCATTGGGGTATTTCGACTAATTTGCGAACACAACAAAAGTCTAATTTTCAAGTCATTTAGTTTTTTTAATAGTGACGTCTAATAATTTCACATTTGGTCAAAAAGAGAATTAAATATATTTTTTGAATAGTATTCACGTATAAACCCATGTTTTCCATAAACAAAAACTAATTTTCCTTCAACGATGCAAAAACAATTAAAACTCCATTTAGACACTACGCTTTCTAATCGTTTATCGTTTTGGTTTTCAACCCGAAAAAAATATTTTCATTCAAGACATTCAAGTTCAGTCTCTTTCCATGAATCAAATATGGTAACACATACTTTCGAATGTTGTAATGAAGGATAATCTATATGGTAACAATGTTTATTAACCTTAGAAGTATCAAATGTAATACTACTCAGCTTATTGGTAATAAGACTTATCGATGACCAATAGAAGAATATATAAACTCTTGATGATAACCATCTTCCTAGAATTATAGAGCAACACGAACCACAACACTGTCAACTAACTTTATAAAATTTAGATTATAAATCAAATATTTGAAAATTTACTCCATTAAATAACGTTTAAAGTTACAAAATAATGGTTATATGAATACAAATTTTATCAATTAATTTAAATTGTCTTTATTTTATATGGGTGCATATTTTTTTATGAAATTAGTAATCGAATTAATCAAAGGAAATTAAGATTAGTTTATATGTTATATTCATTAAAGGATATATTACTAATTATATTTTATTTAAAAATTTAAAATTTTAATAAAAAAGTGAAAATGTTTTATATATTCATAAAGATAAAGATAAAGATAATTATTATTATTTATTAATTATTGTTGTAACTAAGGAAATGTCACTAATTGTAAATTGTTTTAAATGATAAATTTTGTGAAAAGTATAATAGGGGTAGATTAGTAATTTCAAGTATTTAAATTTTAAGAGTTTAAAAGTTTGAAAGAAATGATTTATAATATAGTTAAGATATATATATATATATTATTCAACATGTACCTTCCGTTACATACTTACAGAATATATGTTATACCTTTTTGAATCTTTCACTAATTGCTATACGATAATATTAAGCAGGTTTTTTGTTACACAAAGAGAGTATGATTAGTGATTTGAAAAGACACATTGATTATGAATTACGGACTACAAGTGTAAAAGAAGACTACAAGTGTAAAAGAAAACATAGTATATATATGACTTGCAGACTACAAGTGTACCTATTATGGACATTCATATATAGTGTGTAGTTTGTAAAAATTTAAGATCATTCATTCGGACAAGAAAATAAATGTTCATTCTTGTCTATCCATCTCTATATTCCCCCTTTTATTCTCATAAACAAATCAGTAGTAATATTTCTTCTCAATACATAGTTTTTCTTTCGGCATATGTATTCTCATTTTCCTTTCATTATCATACGAAACTCATTTTCTCAATAATTAATTCCTTGTGTAAACCAAACACCACCTTGCTTGATGTCGTTTGAATCTTTAAACCGGATACAAAACCAAAAGAGTCTAACACTCTATTTGGGTTTTTAATTAGTTAATTTTGACCGAGTGAACGACTCAACACCTTTAACCATCCAAACAACCTAACTCTTGTGCCCTCAAGTCCACCCTAATCCCTTCTATCCTTCAAAGGAAGCTCATTGGAAGTATCTACCTAAATATCCACAAATGAAGTGATTGAATACAGGTCTAGTCATCTCTGGTCGTCTCGTTTAGTTTTTTTTTTATTTCATATATAAATAATTAATGTACTAAATAAAATTACAAAATTATAGTAGAGTTTTTCCCAATTTTTATAACATGATGCATTGGACCCTCCTAGAATTGAAGATAATTTTTTAAATTCTATGTTTCTGCTAGGGATGTAAGTTTTTTTTATTAAAATAAATTGTGTTGTCTCATTATTAAACTTTGTTATAATTTTCCTTTACGATAACACAAAATTTATCATTGTCGAGTTTCGTTAAGTAAGCTTTCTAATTAAAATTCTCTGGCTCCGTCCCTGACTAAGATACGAACTCTAGATTTCGAGAACTACTCGGAAAGATCTAAGTAAATTAGATGGTGTAATTTAAAATAAGAAAATGAACAGATCTGGCTCCTTATTGAAATTAAATAAAATTAACTTAAAAAGATAATAATTAATAAAATCAACATAAGAAAATTAACAATTATAATTTGCAAATTGTCAGCAAGAAATATAACAAAAACTCAGGGTATTTTTGGTTGAGGTTAATAGGGGTTAATCAATGATAATGATAATCATTTATAGTGGTTGGTTTGTCATTAGGTAATCAATCATTGTCCACTATATTCATTAATAGACAATAAACCATTACTCAACAAAACGAGAATAATGAAAATGGGTAATGATTAACTCCTCTTTCATTATTTTTCCCATTCTCTTTCCCATTTCTCACTTCGAAACAACCGTCCCCTCAATACAATGTAATTTTTCAAAATGTGAGTTGGCATAAAAAGGTGAAATGGAATAAAAGAGCAACACAAACCGGTACCAAGTACTAAAAATCTGTTAGGGACCTCTATACCTACCCACTTGATTATAACAAATTGTTTAGTGATCTAATTATCAAAATTTTAGTCCAGTGACCTTAATCATCTCAAAAGAATTTGGTTGTTAAAAATGGAAAAGAAGTAAAGGGCTTTTGAATGGATGACTTTATCAAAATAAAATAGAGAGTTTTATATCTATGTTCTTACAAACTTTAATATTATGTTAATGTTCTTTTAGATATTAAAATTATGTTGATATTCTTTCAAAACATGAAAAATTATCATATATATCTAAAATAATAAATTAATAATACTTAAATGATTTTATTATTTAAAATATTTATTTAAATATTAATTAAATGATTTTAATATTATAAATTATTGAATAAATCAATAAAGCTAATTCAAATGCTTACTAAAACAAATTTGCCAATGAAGAATCAAATACCGAATGAATTATATAGATTATATGTTTGAAGAAATAATTTTACAACCTTTTTATTCAGGTTAATGTTAAAAATTATAGAAATTAAATCAATATTTTTTACGTATATGTTGTGAGTATATGAAAGTGAGATACATTAGTTAATGTTTGATTAAACCTAACATATTTGAGTACAAAGTTTAATTAATATTTGAATGAATAATTTAAATATTAACATCATTTAAATATTATAAATTTATTATTTTATTTATATATATATATGAAAACTTTACATGTTTTAAAATGATATTACGTAATTTTGATTTTTAAGGATATTGAAATAATAATGAAGTTTTCTAAGGATTCCATTAAAAATAAAAAAACTTAACAAAATGAAAACAAATAACAGCAGCGGGCAAAAATAAAACAAATTAATAACAACGGAAAAAAAAAGTTAAGAAACGAAAAGTCAAGATGTATATATTTTTGAAAATTTGGCCGGAATGGACACGGAATCGCCGGAATTAACGCCGATGGACGACACCGGAATTTCTTAATAAAAATGGTATAGCCGACACTACCAAGGTCGGCTTATACCACGTCAGCTTATACCACGTCAGCTGCCACCTAGACAATCCACCATCTCCTTGCCCAGTCACCACTACCCTTATATCCTCTGTGGCATAAGTCGGCACTAGCAAGGTCGGCTTTTGGTTAGAAAAAAGGTGGGGTTTTTTTAGTGGTTTCCGGTTTTGGCGGTGGTTTTGTGGTTTAGGGTTTTTGCTTTGTTTTGAAAATGGTTAATTGTTACTGTTTAGGGTTAATTATGTATGTAATCTGATGATTTTTATGAAAATTTCCAAATTGTGTTTTGTTAATATGTTATTGTTTTAGAGTTTATAAAAGTTAGATTATTGTTTCGAGGTTTTTTCGTGTGTTTTATGCTATGTACAAAATGGTCAAAAAATCATTTTGGTTAGTTTTTTTGTTTTGAAAATGGTTAAGTGTTAGTGTTTAGGGTTAATTATGTATATAATCTAATGATTTTTATGAAAATTTCCAAATTGTGTTTTGTTAATATGTTATTGTTTTAGAGTTTATAAAAGTTAGATTATTGTTTCTTGTTTTGTTCGTGTATTTTATGCTATGTACAAAATGGCCAAAAAATATTTTTCAAAAATGAACAACTTAAACTAAGAAATGGCCCACTTAATCCCAATATTTTGAACAACTAAAAATACATAATGAACAAGTTACAATACACACTAATGTTGGTTACGTGGGCAAATCCGGCTCCGGCTATTGTGACATGTTTGTCCACAACCACTACACGTTCGGGGTCTAGTTGCACTTCCGCTTGGCTGCTCCATTTCGTTAAGGATTCTTCTTTGTTTCTTTCTTCCTCTTTTTGTAATTATCATTCTTGTATCTACTTCGATGGTATTGTTCGGTTCTCTCCAGAAGTCCTTGTGTCGTAGGCCCCTAAGTGTTGGGATATACTGTCGTATTCACGTTTTTGTGCTATAGAAGCCGGAAACCATTATTCGAGTAGGACCGTTCACGTGTCCATCAACAGCCATGCCATGGGAAAAAATAAACCTTTGCATTTTCCACTTTCCACAAGTACAAGACTTAACTGGAAAAGTGACCTCGTATTTGTTCCCCCACCCATGATTATGAGGTCATTTTTCTGACACTCATAAATACCATCTGAGACATTGTAAGGTGTTACCCTCTGATGAATTGCATATGATTCCCGACCATTGTAGAGTCTCCACATGGCTGTTGAAAGGGGTGAATTACAGTCTCTAGATCTCTCGAAGTTTTGTACAAAGTGTGATCTGGTAAGTTCGAACGTACCTTCTATACATGCCTTGATAGGCATCATGCGCACCGTGTGTATCACATTGTTATATGATTTGGCAATGTTTGTTGTGGTGTTTCCCCAAGTTACATAGCCTTTATCATGCAACAATGTCCATTTGTCCAAACCAATATCTTTTAGCCACCTCCAAGCATCCTTGTTTATCCCTTTCAATTTAGCAACGGCGAACTTAAACTTTCTCCGCTGCGATGTAGGGTCGATCTGCCAACACCATTTTTTCAATTTCTGGTCTTTAAAGTGCGTCATAAGGTTACTCCTTATGTGTCTTAGACAGAATCGATGATGCCAGTCCTCCATATCAGCCATTGCGTTGATCAAACCTGGATGACGGTCTGAAATCACACACAAGGATCTATCTAAATGAACCGAAACATTATTCCGAAAGTTGTGCAAAAACCATCGCCAGCTTTCATTTGACTCGGAATCAACCATGGGGAAAGCAAGAGGAAGTATATTCCCGTTTGCGTTTTTCGTCACGGCTGTAAGAAGCTTCCCGCGATAGTTTTCTTTCAAATGGGTCCCATCGACACATATGAAGGGAATACAGTGCTTGAAGGCTTCAATGGCAGGTCCAAAAGCCCAAAATACATACCTAAAAAGAAAATTGTAATAAGAGTGTGGTCTATTCTGTGATTTGATGAGTTTAATGAAAATTTACAAAATACATACCTAAATTTTGCTGGACCGTCTGGCTTATTTTGGGCATGTAACCATCTGACAATGGTACCGTGGTTTCTATGGACCATTTCTTGAATGTACTTCGGAAGCTCCGCAAAATTGCTCTCTCATGTTCCGTAGAGCCGTTCAATGACAATTCTACGGGCATTCCAAGCTTTGTAGTAAGACACGTCCACGTCCCAAGTAGACTTGGCAGTGGCAATGATGTGTTTTACTTTGTATGTAAGGTCTAGCTTGATTTGGTTAGCAATTTTGGTTGCAATCATTCTTGCCGACAAAGACCGGTTGTTATTTCTAACGGCGGATCCAACACAGTTGTGGATAGGGTTCCAAACTACCATACGCCATATTCCCCTTTTGTTTCTACTTCAACCCCTAGCAGTCCATTCACATGGATACCGGTGTTCGTCGTTTTCGTAGTCTGGATCCTCTGTGAAGCATATTGCTCTCCAAGCCTCTTGCCTTGTGTCTTTCAAGTACATTTCCCGATTATTCTTTAGCAACCATATCATGATTGCATATACAAACTGTGGCTTGTTTTTGAAGCACATTCCTTGACGTGGGTCTTGGCCTTCACATTAGTAGTCCACAGTTTCGTCATCTTCGTCGAATGGAAGACGATTCCATTCTTCCTCCCCCATAAAACCAACGTTTGATTCCAAGAACACTTCATCATCTTCATGATGAAGTACGAGCTCATCATGGCGTCCTTCATCCTCTGAAGCGTCTCCAAGAAGGGCATAGTCTTCTGTTGTATATTCCTCGACCGTTTCGTTATCGTCATCAGAACGGTCGTTTTCAGCAAAAGCATCTTCGGCTTCGTGCTGTGGGGGGGGCTTGGTGTTCGCCATGGTGTGGCCATCATCAAAGTTCCGATCATCTTTGTGATACTGTTCCCTATACCTTGATGGGAACATGTCTTCAGCATAAGTAGAAGGTTGAGAGTGATCGGTATCGGCTAATGGAAACCCATCTTGAGACTGATGAGGATGTTTCAATTGTATGTTCCTCATCTGGTCTGTAAAGGAAAATTGTGTTTGTTAAAGCACTGGAATAAATTGAGCTTGTATTTTTGGTTGATATTGAGGGTTGGTGGAATTCAAAAAATAGACTGTTTCAAATGTTTCATCGTCTTAAATTTCGCTCTGAACAACATGCTTTCCGTAGGTGTACCACAAGATTAGTTTAAGGTTAAAAACAAATCACTGGATAAACAAAATTTGTTGTACGATGTCTCCTTAAAACTTGCAAGACTGACCCTCCTGAGAAGAGGAAAAACAATACGATTGGACGATTCATCGCCAGTCAAGAAACCATATTCAAATGAAAGTTCATTTCCAGAAACTAGATGAACAAGGATTGGGGAAAAAGCATACATGGTTGGGGAAAATGAGAGTTGTTTGAGAGTTGGGAAAATTGGTATGAGAGGTTCTGTATGAGAGTTGTGAGAGGTGATTGAGAGTTGGGGATAAGTAGTATATATTTAAAGTACAAAACCTTATCTCATAATATCTGACAAAAAATCTAGAGACTGAACTTGGTCCGGTGAAATTGCCACGTAGGTTTGAGATATGGATAAAATTCGGTGTTGGAAAATCCGGCTTATCAAAGGCTTTATTAAAGGTCTGTATGATGTGAACAAAACACTGTTTCACGTACAGTGCTTATGTCATAATATCTGACAAAAAATCCATAGATTGAACTTGGTCCAGTGAAAATGCCACGTAGGTTTGAGATATGGATAAAAGCCGGTGTTGGCAAATCTGTCTTATCAAAGGCTTTATTAAAGGTCTGAATGATGTGAACAAAACACTGTTTCACGTACTGTACCTTATGTCATAATATCTGACAAAAAAAATCCAGAGATTAAACTTGGTCCAGTGAAAATGCCACGTAGGTTTGAGATATGGATAAAAGCCGAGGTTGGCAAATCCGGCTTATCAAATGCTTTATTAAAGGTCTGTATGATGTGAACAAAACATTGTTTCACGTACAGTACCTTATGTCATAATATCTGGTTTAATATATGGATAAAAGCCGGTGTTGGCAAATCCGGCTTATCAAAGGCTTTATTAAAGGTATGTATGATGTGAACAAAACATTGTTTCACGTACAGTACCTTATGTCATAATATCTGACTAAAAAATCTAGGAATTGAACTTGGTCCAGTGAAAATGCCACGTAGGTTTGAGATATGGATAAAAGCCGGTGTTGGCAAAATCGGTTTATCAAAGGCTTTATTAAAGGTTTGTATGATGTGAACAAAACACTGTTTCACGTACAGTACCTTATGTCATAATATCCGGTTTGAGATATGGATAAAATTCGGTGTTGGCAAATCCGGCTTATCAAAGGCTTTATTAAAGGTCGGTATGATGTGAACAAAACACTGTTTCACGTACAGTACCTTATGTCATAATATCTGACAAAAAAATCTAGGGATTGAATTTGGTCCAGTGAAAATGTCACGTAGGTTTGAGATATGGATAAAGGCCGGTGTTGACAAATCCGACTTATTAAAAACGTTTGTTATCAACTTACTATAAGTATTAATTACTGTAACACTATTGATTAACACTATAACCTTATTATATTTCTCTAGCAACTCCTGCAATAAATTCAATCTCATAACCATGGCTTCTTCCAGTAATTCGTATTCAAACACCTCCAATATCCTAGATACTGTTTTCAAACATATAGAAGAAGATAAAAAACGTTACGAAAAACTAAAATCCCTTATCATAGGTTTCCAGAAAGCTGACAATGAAAAAACCCAACTTATACAATCACTTCAAGATAACCCCCACCTATCATTTCTAGAACAAGATTATCTCAACCTCCTTCATCTCCAGTGCGTGAAAGATTGGGAAAATACGTCCAAATGCACTGAGTTGCTCAGTTGGATTGATCAACAACTAGAAAAGAAAAATGACTTTATAGAGAGAAATTGCAATGTAAACGAAGGTCTAGATGAGGTCAACATCTACGAAAACAACGAACAAGCTATCATAACAGCTGAAAGTGCTGAGGAATTTTTCCTTCAAGGAGACATAGGAAATAATGAGGATGACCAATATTGTAAAATTGTTTTTTTACCAGATGATGTAAAATGGTCTAGAATGTTTAGGGGCGTATTGTTAGGATTTATGCAAGACAATGCATTGTGGGAAATTGTAAGTTTTTGATGTTTGTTATTTATAATTTTTTTTTTTTTTTAAATAAGTTTAATTTTTTCCGGTTATTTTCAGCTTGTCGATGAATGTATAAGGCGATCACAAGTGGTTCATAGACATTTAATAGAAAATGAAGAAGTTCGCACAAGAACCACGTATGCGGTATGCAGTTGTGCCTATATCGTTTCATGAATATTTTTACAATCATCAAAATTGAAACAAAAACTTTGATCTAGCGCATGGATATATAAAACCATATATACGCTGGAAGAACATTGATTCAGTCCTTATTCCAATTTGTTGTCCCAATAGTTATTGGTTTCTTATTCAGTATAAATTTGCTGAAAATGAGTTGACCATTTATGACCGTGATAAATCTGCTACTCCGGAAGCCTATAAGCAAAACGTAATATCATTTTACAAGAAAAACATACTATGGTTTTATAACTCTTACACACATACCAGAGCAACAGCCGAACCAGTACCTCCTCATGGGTCTGGGCCATTTATTTATTCGTTTAATGTCAGTCAATATCCAGGTAATAAGGAGAACTCAGCTTTGTTTATATGTATGTTTATTAACTACCTGGTCACTGGTGAAGCCTTAAATGATGTTACAACCGATGTATCTGATGAACAACTACTGGATTTCAGAAGAAGGATGGCTACTGTATTATACGCTAAACGTAAAATGTAGGGTGATGTTATATTTTATTTTAACTATGTAATGTTTTTTATATTTAAAAATATATAATATTTTTATGTATTGTTTTTATGTAATCACATTATGTAATGTTTTTAATCTATGTTTTTATGTAATCTTTTTAATCTATGTTTTTATTAATATGTTTTTATGTAATATTTTTAAATATGTAATGTTTTAAAAAATATTGATATCACATGGGATGTATAAAAAAGTATAATTAACAAAAATCCAAAACTTATAGAATTCTGCAATAAAAAGTTATTATAGAATACTAATAAAGTTACTTATAAAAAAGTATAATTTACTAAAATCCAAACGCTATTATAGAATCTTTATAAGATAAGATAAGATAAGATAAGATAAAAATCTTGGGTTTCAACGTGGTCCAGTGAAAATGCCCCATAGGCATTGGATATGGATAAAAGTCGGTGTTGGCAACACCCACTTATTACCAACTTTTGACTGACAAGTGTAGTGAGTTGTTCACGGGAATCAATGCTTTCACGGGCTTTATTAAAGGCATGTCTGATTAGATCAAAACAATGTTTCATCTACCAGTCCAATCAACTTTGTTATCTGATAAGATAAGATAAAAATCATTGGTTTCAACGTGGTCCAGTGAAAATGCCACACAGATATTGGATATGGATAAAAGTCGGGGTTAGCAACACCGACTTATTACCAACTTTTGACTGACATGTGTAATGAGTTGTCATGCTTTATTAAAACACTGTTTTTTTAATGCCTTGACAGACTTTATTAAAACACTACTATTACCAACTTTTAAATATTCAATGCATTGACAGTCTTTATTTAAACACTATTTTTTTTAATGTTAAAGTTATAACGGACTATTATTTTTAATGTTATAATTATAACGGACATATTTTTTTTAGGTTTTATAGGTTTTTATAACTCTATAAGACATATGTTTTTATGTTTTCGATGTTTTTTTTAAGTTTTTGTATTTTTTAAATATCTAATTTTTTTAATGTTTTTATAACTTTATAAGACATAATTTTTTATATGTTATGAATTGAACACAAACAAATATTAAAACACGAAACAAAACTTTAAACAGAAACATAAATTTTTATTAATTAAAACATCAAACATATAGAATTACAACACAATTTTAAAACTCTAATGACGACGGGGAGGTTGTTGTAGAAGATGAATGTCTGTTCCACAAAGGCTTAGGTTCGGGATCCTGGTTGTTCTTCTGTGTTGGTCTTGCCCAGCTTCTTCATTTTGTGCGTTGGGTGGCTAGTCTTGCCCAAAATCACCAAAACTTTGAATCTGAACCGGGCTACTATCAGCATAGGTAGACCGGCGTGCAACCATGTCAGTATCAGGGTCCCTTTGGAAATCTGGTTGTATCCAGTTATTGTACTCCCCAGGAATATTGGGTGACAACGAAAGTCAAGTAAGGTCAGGGGTAAGGGTAGGGCCAGGGGTAGGGGTTGTTAATAGTTCATTGATCAGGTCTAGCCCAGACTGGGTACCACTACCTTCAGCCTGAAACTGCTTATATTGGGAACCACTCCCACCAGGCTAAAACTGCTGCCCGTACTGGGGACCACTCCCACCACCCTGAAACTGACCTCTATATTGGGGTTGAGACCCAGTGTACCCTTGAAGAGTTGGAGGACATGGATAATACGCAGGTGGGGGAAACGAAAATTGTTGCGATCCGTAATTAATCCGTGTTGGTGCAAGAAATGCATGACTGGTTGCTCTATTATGTTTTGGTTACATAGTATTATATTAGCCTGTATATAGATAGCTTAGTGGGCTGCTCACGGACTTGCATGTCCGTGAGGCCCAATAGAGTCCAAGCCCAAACTAGCTGAACATGTTACTCTATAAATAGAGGTGTTCTGGGTAGTTTAGGGCTGTTGATTTTAAGAGAATTCAGAGTTATACTTCCGGATTATAACAGTGTTTTTGTTAATCAGAAGTATTAGAATTCGGTAATTGTGTTTATGCGTTTATTGCTTTCGTTTATAACCTGTGTGTTTATTGATTACGAGATTCCGCCTCGTAGTTAGTATAGTTTAATCCTGTAGATCGGACCACTGGGACCTACAATTGGTATCAGAGCCAAGTTAACGATGTAGATAGGGAAGCAGATGCTTTAGACGGGGAACCGCGGACAGAGAATACTGAGACTAATGTTCCTCCCGCACCTAGCAAGCCAAAGTCTCGGCCAAAGCGAAAGGCCAAGATTCCTGTCGCTGTGGACTCCACTTCCAGCGATACTTTATACAGGGATATTGACAACTATCACGAGAGTCCTCCGCTCTCTGTCATTCACGAGCGGCCACCTACTACTCCACCTGGGAGTCATCAGTCTATTGCTACCGAGGGGATAGCTCCTTCCCATGCTCGTAATACTGAGGCTGCTGCTACTCCTACTCAGGTTAATGATGCGGCTACCGAGGAGCTAAATCTTGATGCCAACGAAGTTACATCTTCGTTTCATCCATCTAACCGTGGGAAACGCCCCTTTACTGGAGGTGAAGAGTCTGGGTCGTCTACAGCAACTGAGCGGCCACACAAGAAAAGGGCCACGGAGAATACACCCCCCACACTTAATGACTTACTTTCACTTGTTTTGCAGCTTTCTTCGCAGGTTGCCACTCTTTTGCAGTCTGAAGCCGACAAATCACTTCGTATTTCCTCTCTTGAAGCCCAAGTTAAACTGCTCTCGAAGCGTTCATCTGCTCAGGGGGAGGAACCGTGCAAAACATCTGAAGTCAGACAACGAAGAGATGATCCCGATGATGATCAAGATGCTGCACGCCAAAGAGAGCAGATTGCCTCTACATCTCGAGCATTGATTACTCATAATTCTGCAGATCAGGGGGAGCAACCAACACAGCAAAAACAAAGTGCAGAAAATCAGGGTGCAAGAGATTGGAGAAAGTACGGATGATACTTGGCTATTTGAAGAAGAAGGAGATTATGTTTTTCAATCACCAGCAATTACAGAGGAAGCTAACATTGAAGAAGAAGGAGAAAGCATTACGAAACCGAGCTTAGAAGAACGCAAAGGGTGGTTTCGAAAGCTCGATCCAAAGAAGCAACAACCACTGATCCGAAAGTTTTTCATCAGAGAACGCCAGCCGCACTTGGGAATAATTAGCTGGTTGTTTGATTCTGAATTGCAGGTGTTCGTGATTAAGAGATTTGACGGAGTTCAGTACTTAAGCAGAAAAAGGGAGAATTTCAATTCATTCCCTAAGTCAGAACTCATCTGTTTGTCAAAGCTTAATCTAATAAACAGAGGGAAGGACGAGTATGCAAACTGGGTCGAAAGAACGATTAAAGACGAAGCGAGAACTGGGGTATTCAAGGAGTTCACTCCAGCAATTGGAAAGATGATGATTTCTAAGAAGAAGATAGATCCTGAAACGGGCAGAACTGCAAGAAGAATGCGTTATCCTCCTATCGCTTGCTTGACGAAGATTCCGATGAAGAATTTTGGTCGAGATATTCTTGGAGAATTACATATCTGGGCGGTAGTTGTTGCAACCGGCGAGGCGGTAATGTACAAGAAAGATGACGAAGTCAAGGAAGGCATGAATGAGATTTTAAGAGTTATTAACGCTACTCAACTAGCTAATCTGACTGAGAACGATCTGAAGATGTTGAAGAAGGATCACATCATTTCTTTAGCAGGTTGGGAAGATATTGGTAGAGATTACCAAAGGATCGTTGATGGTTGTTTGAACTTGCAGGTTAATGTGGATAGTGAAATGTTGATCAGAGAATAGAAGCATCAGTCAAGGGGGAGTTTGTTGGTGCAAGAAATGAATGACTGGATGCTCTATTATGTTTTGGTTACATAGTATTATATTAGCCTGTATATAGATAGCTTAGTGGGCTGCTCACGGACTTGCATGTCCGTGAGGCCCAATAGAGTCCAAGCCCAAACTAGCTGAACATGTTACTCTATAAATAGAGGTGTTCTGGGTAGTTTAGGGCTGTTGGTTTTAAGAGAATTCAGAGTTATACTTCCGGATTGTAACAGTGTTTTTGTTAATCAGAAGTATTAGAATTCGGTAATTGTGTTTATGCGTTTATTGCTTTCGTTTATAACCTGTGTGTTTATTGATTACGAGATTCCGCCTCGTAGTTAGTATAGTTTAATCCTGTAGATCGGACCACTGGGACCTACAATCCGGTCCGGATTATGTCCATATCCCATAGCATCAGTAGGGATTTGAACAAAATCCTGCCACATGTCGTTGTTACCCACTCCACTCCACTATCGATGTTCCGTTGAGCACGGTCGTGGATTTCCCTCAATGCCTCGTTCTGCAAAATAAATTTAAATTTATTAATTTAATACACAAATATATATCGTATAAATACATATAAATATTTGAATATATTATAAAAATTTTAAATTTAATATATAATATATAATAAATACGCAGAACATATTACCTGAGTTTGTTCTTTTCATTTTATATCGTTGGACCCCGCCCCAATCTGGATACACGTTAGGAGGGTTATGTGCAGCCGGAGACGTGATAACTAAGACAGTGCGATCATAAAACGACTACATATAGCCCGGTAGAACACCGCCTCCCGCTGGTCCAGGAAAATGATAGACATTGTTATGTCTACCATTCCAACACCCTACCTCAGTATTCTTCTTTTGTATCCAGTTTGTTCCTCGTCCTCCCGTAAGCTTACCTTCGTGTATTTTCTTGTTCTCTCTAACTGAAAATATGTACAAATCTTCAGGAACCCCTTGTCCGTATCCATACTGTCTGCATACTCGGTTCGGTACATGAGGTTCCGCAACAGCCCAACAGACAAGCCATCCAATGTATGCCCATAACTCGTTGTCTCGAGTGCAATCAATCAGAAGTTGCCCCAATACAGCACTATAAGGACACCATATAAACTGGCCCTCTTCCAAGGTGGTGAAAGCCGTACGGTATGTAACCAACACATGAGCCGGTGTGGCTGTGTGACTAAGACTACAAAACTGTCGACTCCACCTAATATACAAAATAATAATCGTCACCTAATATACAAAATAATAATCGTAAAAATTTAATTCTAATATTCGTAATCTAAATTAATCAAAATAATAATTATAATAATAAAAATATAATGCTATAAATATTACCTGCTACCATGGTAGTGTGGGTACGTAATAGGTGCATCCCCCCTTAATAAAATACGGGGCGCAATCAGTGGTATTCTCTCCCAGGCCCAAAGCTGGAGTAAAATTAACGGGCCCTGAATACCTTTAACGTCCTTTTTCTCCGCAGCAGTACACAATTGTCGATACAAAAAAGCCAATACTGCGGAGCCCCAGCTTAGTCTACCAGCTTCTGAAAGCTCGTCCAAGTTTTCAAGATAATTAAGCGAAATATCATATGACCGTGAATCGTTGAACAGGTGCCCACCGAAAAGAGCTAATATAAACACTCTAGCTCTCTGTTGGTAGCTCACATCATTCCTCCGACAGGGTGTTTGAATTTCCTCAACTAGAGTACGGATTTTTACGCTACCACCAGCAACTTCACCCTCCTCTAGGTAAAACCCAAGATAGTCACTACAATCACTCGCCCATTGATCCTCGTCTTTACACTCCCATTCTCCAGACCACCGGTCCGTTTACAGGCAAAGCCCACATAACTTGTACGTCCTGCAACGTAACAGTGGCTTGACCTACTGGAAAATGGAATGTATGCGTCTCGGGACGCCACCTTTCGACCAAAGCGGTAATAAGAGCGTGGTCTATTTTATGATAACCGGTGCATAATACACCGTCAAACCCAGCACTTACTATCTGCCTTCTAACACCGTCTTCAATTACATCGGTGCGGTCCCAAAGTCCAGAATCGCATCGTCTCGCTTTTATTTGTGCGGTAGGATCTTGTTGACCGTTGAATAAACGAGCAGAACGATGGTGCTCACCATCTTGTAAAAACAGCAAACTGGTGTTTCGATGGGTTGAGGTTACTCCAAATTGTGCCATTTTAAAGTCGGGATTAACAAATTATATGTGTGTATTTGTGTTTTGTGGAAAATGGGGGAGAAAGAATATGTTTGTATGTGTGTATTTTTGTTTTGTGGAATAAACAGTGTAAACGGAATGGGTTTTATAGCCTCTATAAGCCGGCCTTGACACAACCGTCTTATACACGTGGCGGGTGTTTATTGGCCAACGGGGAAAGGTGGTCTGCAACGAGTCACGAGGCGCAGGAAAAAGCCATAATTCGGCCTTCCCAACGCCGATTTATGGTGTTAGTGGGACGTCTACCTGTAAAGGGCGACGCTGACTGTGCAAGGAGAAGGTGGGAATCCGAGGTGGCTGTCCACGTGGCATAAGTCGGCGTTCGTAACGCCGGCTATACCATTTGTATAAAAATCCGCCGGTGACATCTTCCGACACTAAATCCGGTTGGCTTTTGTCCATTCCGGCCAAAATAGTCAGGTTAGTGTGTTGGTATAGCCTGTTTGTATAAATGGGCTAGGATCTATTAGAGTGCTATGGCCAAGTCAGCATAACTGATATCGCATATTTATACGTTTATTTCTATACGCTATCTGGTCGTTTTTCATAATAAAGATGATGGATAGGATAGGTTTTTGCATTTAATCGTGTGGAAAAGTTGTTTTGTCTATTTTATAATTTTATATGATTGGAAAGTGGAAATGGTGGAAGAAATGAGCTTGAATGACGAGAAATGGTGATTTCTGACGAAGAGAACGAAGCCCTACACAACCAGAACGTCGCAGTATCACCTCCACCGTTTTAATCATAACTTCTTCATACGATATCCGATTTAGGTGATTCAAATTGGAGAAGAAAGAAGAAAGAGAGAGCTACATAACCATAAATTCGAATATGAGAAATAAACCCACGGTGCGTCGTTCAAGGGACCTAGGGCGTCGCCCTCACGCAGTTTTCGCAGAATTGGAATTTGACTCGAACTCGTTTTCCTCTTGATTTATCTCTATAAATACCAACCCAAACGTCTAGTTTTCATCATCAATCATTCCACCACATATCTGGAGCTGGAGATCTCGGTTTGGAAGCTTGGAGATCAAGGAAAAGAGTTAGAGTCGGAGTACGATTACAATTCGGTCACGAAGACGGTTTTCAGCTTTCCTAGTTCGTTTCTTATTCTTTTTAGACGATTTTCCAGTATGTTTTCTACTTCATTATTTGTTGTTTTGAACTTTATTATGGTTAGCTAAAACTCTTTTATGCTCGTTTGATTTATGGAACTTGTTTGACGTTTATGTTTCGATATTGATTGTTTTAGGTGTTTATGTTTAACCGTTGATCCTTAATTGTTTGTGTTTTGATATATTGCTATAAGTTGTGTATATTCAGGTTAGTTAATCAATATTCTAGGTATTCGAGATAAATCTAGATAGATTAATTAACTTGTATGAAATTATCGTTCGGTCTTTAATCGGTTTAAAATTTATTAGGATTCGAGAGGACCTAGTAATAACAACTTAGGTAATAAAACGTAAACGAGTAAGTCTATTTGTTAAGATTCGAGAGGACTTAATAATTAGAGAAGTTATTCGAGAGGAAACTTCATAAGGTTAAATCATATATTATCGGCTTGTCAATTAATGCTTAATTGTTGATAATTATAACTGTATTCGAGAGAAACATTATAGTTAGAAATAGTTAAAGTTAGTAAAATATTCGAGAGGAGTTTTACTATATCTTAGAAGTTAAATATACTTTCAATATTATGAACATAATTGGAAAACAAGTGAAGTGTCAAACGAGTATACTTTTCCATTATTTGATAACAAACCATTACTTTTCTCAAATCGATTTTATAATCACTCTTTAGTTTAAATAGTTAATTAATCGTGACAACAAAACCCCCAAAACAAACAAGTAATATTAATTCGAAATATAAAAACTATTTAGTCCCTACGAACGAACATTTACTTACTTAAAGCTATATTATATACGAATAGGTCCACTGCCTATAAGTGTGTAATTAAGTCTAATAGTAGGTCGAGTTTTATAAACTAGATTTTACACATCAATAACTTAACGCATAACATAACACTAAAAATATCCATCAGTCATAATTCAGGATTTTGGGATCTACCAATATTTTTATTTTTAATTTTTTTCTCTTTAACATATTATTTTTAATACATTATTAATAATAAAAATACATTAATAATAAAAATAAACTTAGATTCATATTAAGAATAAAAATACGATACAATAATACTTAAAAATAGAAGACGTTTACAATAATTAAACACAAACTACTTATTTCGACCTAAACCTAAATGTTACATTCGGCCGCAAATTCGGCGCGTATTTTGGGCTCAATCCTCTCGAGTTCGGCCTGATCCTCCGGTTCCATATCATGTGTAGGCATACGAAGAAATTCCATTTTCCGAAAACGGCGTTTGTCTTGGATCTCCATTGTTTTAGCGATCCAAAGCTCGCGAATTTCTTTGAAAACGTCGTCGTTAAACTCGTCACGCTTTGAAGATACATCAGAGGACGAGGAGGACCGTGCGAATTAAGGTGCTCGTGGCTTCCCTAAAGGTCTTGGGATTTCATCATGACCAAAGAGCTCCGGTTCTTCTTCGTTACCATCTTCGTCGAGGTCTACCGCTTCGTCAACGGCTTTAGGATTTAGAAACTTTGGTGATTTATGCAAAACCTCCCACACACTATGATGACGAAATTGGGGCGTCCGACCTCGGCTTCGTACATTGTTAACGCCATTGAAACCTCTTTTTCATCCTCACTACTTGATCGATCTCGTTCCGCACGGTCATGACATGCTATGAAAGGCCGCAAAGCTTGGCTCGTAGCCCTCCATTTCCCCGTTAGTTGGTTTTTTGTGAACGGTTCCGCCAAACCTTCGTTGAAATGACCAAGTACACGATACCAAAAAGTTGGTCCGCTTTGTGAGTTTCCTTTTTTCCTACACTCAGATACATGAACCCAATTCTCGACAAACGTCGTTCTTGCGTTTGTGACCACTGAATCTTCGATGGTGGGACTTCGACTTCCACGACCGGTTTTTCTTCTTACCTTTATCTTTTCTCTTACGAGAGCTACTAGGTTCTGCTTGTTGTGGTTGGAACGATTGAAACGGTTGGAATGATTGTGTTTGTGGTTGTTGGAATGATTGTGTTTGTGGTTGTTGGAATGATTGTTGTTGTGATGATTGTTGTTGTTGCCATTGCCAATACTGAAATTGTTGTCATGCCTTCATGGCTTATTGATGGGGTGGAGGTTTCATGTTGGGGTTTTCAGAGAGTAGTGAAGTGAAGCCAGCGGGTTGTGTTTGGAAATTTGTGAAGCCCAGAGAGGAAGGCGAGTTGGAATCGGATGGCGAAGAATCTTTGCGTTGCGACATTTTTGTGGTGTTTATTTGAATTCTAGAAGAGAAAGAAGATGATTTGGTGTATGTTTTTGTAGTTAAGGTTGGATATTTATAGAATTGGTTAAAGAGTTTGATAAAATAGAAAAATAAATAAATAAATAAATAAAATTTCCAACGACTAGTTTTTAAAAAATTTAATTTTTTTTAATTAACTTTAATGTTACAAAAAAAAAAGAAAAAAAAAAATTCTGTCACATAACGCGTGTTGCTTATGTAACGCGTCCCACCAGCCATGACGGCATTATAGAAGAGGATAACGATCGGTTTTAACGCCCCGCTGTAGAGTTTTGTTTATTTCAGTTATAATATATTTATAGTTTAATAATAATTTTTATACATGATAGTTTTTTCATCTCTTTGACCTATCTTTTTTCCTTCTTGTTCTCTGTCTGCGAATTCTTCTCTTCTCTTGAATTCGCCTAATTTCTTTAGTTTTGTGCAAGTATTATGCTCAGTATTATTTATTTGAAAGTTTATCTCAAGAAAATAAACCTTGTTATAATATGTTTTAGTTAACTAATATTGCGCATAATACTTGCAGAATACAAAGTGCGCGAATTTAAGAAAAAGATAAAGTTAACTAAAACATATTATAAAAAGGTTTTTCTATAATAATTTTCTACCACTTTAAAAGTTCTTCCCTTCTCTTAAATTTGTCCACTTTGTTTCTAATTTTCTTAGATCTCTTACCATTTCTTTGGGAAAGAGAATAAAAGAGAATTGGCAACCAAGATGATGAAGACTTCAAAGTTGCCTAAGACGAAGACAAAGTGGGAATATGTCCTCTTTAAATTGTATTTTTAATTTCTTTTTTGTAATTATAATTCAGTTTAAGTGTATGTTTTCATCCCAATATTATATAAAATAATTAGGTTAGTGTATTGGTCAAACTCGTAAATATGATTGGGCTATGATCTATGAAGTTTATGTCATTCGTAATTTATTTATAATTTATTATAAATACAATAACTTATAGGCTTATTTCTAATATATTAATAAGATAAGTGTTTGGAAATATAAACTTTATTCGGAACTCTATTGAATAAATCTAACTTTAAATTGGTCTATTGTATATATCTAACTTTCAAAAATCGATATTTTATGTATCCAACCAATGAAATCTTAGCAAACCGATGATATGTCAGCTTACGTGGCATCTTATATGGATGTCACGTATTTTTTAATACACACAATAACAGATTTTTGAAAGTTAGATGCATACAATTGAGATTTTTGAAAGTTAGATACATACAATAGAACAATTTAAAGTTAGATATATAAAATAGACCTTAGAGTAAAGTTTGATATATTTCTAGGCATTTATCTCTATATCTTTAATATATAATAAAAATGGGCCTTAAATGCCAAATTGCGAATTAAAGTCTTTTGGATGAGTTAATTTCTTTGATAACAGCCGTTAGATGTGATTGATAATGTTATCAAGGATTATTTTTCATTTTAAATCCATTTACAATACATAATTACATTCTCTCTTTCATTCTATTTTTACTAAAAAAAAACATAACTATAGTTACTTATATAATCGTTCAATTTGTACTATGATTTAACTTATTATTATTCTAAAATCTCTCAATACAAAATATCAAAACATGTGTATAAATGTAAAAATATATATATTATTATTATAACTATAAACAACATGTGTATAATCGTAAAACTATATTTATATTATTATACATATACCATTATTTTTTCATAATAAAAATCTATATAAACATCAAATTTACGATTCAATTTTTATTTTTTTCCGTATTACTACGAGAAAATAATCTAATTAATTATAGTTAAGAATTTAAGATTATTTAAAATTTTAAAAAATTCACTTAGACATGCACCCTCTTTTTTAAACTCACCTTCATTGTGATTTGGTTTCTTGGTGTGGAGATATTTTTGACATAAAAGAAAAGATAAAGCTCATAGCCTGAAATTAGTTATCTTCATTAATGCACCCTATCCTCAATACGTATGTAATTCCAAGAAGATAAATATAAGTTAAATTGGTTATTATATATATAGGTATGTTCCAAGATATAATATAATATACACTCCATACCTATTTATGTGATATACTAATAATAGTAGGATTGGTATGTCTTATTATAACATATAAATTAGTATTACAGGACGGTAGTCTTAAACATATATATTTGTAATTCTTCTCTTATTAAAAGTCCTAATTGCCTATGAATTTGTGCAAAAAAATAGTTTTTTAATGCTTTGGAATTTTGCACTTTAGTCCCTAGACTTTAAGGACTTAGCGGTTTTCCCCCCTAAACTTTAAAGATTTCCCGGTTTCCCCCCCTCAACTTTAAAAACTTTAGCGCTTTTTCACCCTCAACTTTAAAAAATATAACGCTTTTTCACCCTAAACTTTAAACGACTTTTAGCTTTTCCTGTCTGCACTTTATATGTTTTTGCGTTTTTCCCCCCTCAGCTTTAAATAATACTTTTACGCTTTCTACCCCTCGAAATTTTATTAACAAAATTTACTAATTTAAATACATAAACAAAAATAGTAAAGTAGTGACGTAAATCCTTGAATAAAAAGAGTTACGACTTATATGCATAAAAGATAAATTTTTAGTATCTTTCAATGGTTATTAATTTAATAGTGTTTCATATTTTTGCAGGGCCGACTAGCATGGCGTTAACTGTCTAACGGTGTAGCTTAGTCGACAACTCAAAAGTATCCTTATACATCTTTTACCAAGTAAGTTTAAACATCAAGTTAATTATATATTAAGTTATGGGATTAGAACTTTATGAGCTTATCCAGAAACGCGAATTCCAAAAAAGGCTTGTCAAGGTAACAATATATTTGTGAATTGCTGTTCACTTTATTAGCCATAGTGGAAGATTAAAATAATTCCTAGCTTAATATCTTATCTTTCTACTTCTAGTCAATGATTTGTAGATCAATGCGACATGAGTAGGAAAATTAGGGTTGACAGTAGAACGGCTCATAAGTATGCTTACATCTTTAGTGATAATGACCTAACAACCTAAGACCCATAACTATATTAATTACGTTTAGAATACTAGGTTAACTAAACGAATGGATTATTTCAATTATAAGAGCACCCGGAGTGATAATGAGCTACAATGTGGGTTGTGGAGGTTGTGGGGAAAAGGGTGATGAAGGAATGTGGGTTGTGAGATTGTTGGGTTGGTATGATAAGGAGGGTTGTGGAGGTTGTTGGATTATTTTATTATTATTAATTTTTTTCTTAAAACATTAAATAAAAGATAAATAAATAATTAAAAGAATATAAAATATTAAAACTTAATAATTAAAACATTAAATAAGATAAATAAATAAAAATACAAATAACTAAAACAAAAACAAATAATTAAAACAATACAAATAAAAACTAAACTAAATCATCCCGTATTTTTCTAGGATTTTATTTTTCTCCGCTTCGACCCAAGCCGCTTGTGCCGGCGGCATCCCCTCCGTGCTTTGTTGAAGAATCATCATATCGTCTCTTCTTGCACTAGAGTAAGCCGCTTCTTCTTGTCGGATAGCCGCTCGTTCTTGAGCCTCGAGGGTTTGCTCCTTTTTTTCCGCGGTTTGCTTTTTCGTCTTCGTAATCTTCTTCAAGTGTGACGCGATCAGCCCGCAAAGCGTCGAGGACGAAGATGTTTGCGCCTTATCGGAGGCGTCGGATGATTCATTTCTTTTACTACCTCTCTTTTTCCCTGGAGGTCGTTGTTCTACATCATCCGCAAATATATCGTCCCCGGCGTCAACGTCGTCTAGGTTGACGGTATCTCGTGGAGGGTCTAACTTGACAAATGAACGCCATCTGTCGTGATCCTTCCAGATTTCCCAGGCCTTGTCATGCTTAAACGTCGAATGCTCGGCCTCATAGTACATTTGCCGAGCCGCTTGGTAAACTGCATGGTCGTCGGTCCCGCTTTCCCGATTTCTTATCGCCTCAGAATGGTGGCCGATAAAACCCTTGACCAAGGCACTCATCGCCGTAAACTTGGAGTTGATGGACCCCTTGCCTATCTCCGGCAATCCTTGCTTCGTCGCCTCTTTGTTGTAACCCGCAACGATCCGTTTGCAAAATGTCGCGTCGGGTTGGGCGTTTCCTACGGACTCATCTTCCGAGATAGCGCACCACATCTCCGCCAAAAGGACCTCCTCTGGGACCGTCCATGGCATCTTTTTGCACGTCTTTTTCTTTTTCGACGTGGACGGTCGTGCGGTTACTTCGACCACATCGTCCGTTTCTTGGACGATTTCTTGGGTTTCGGGAACAAAAGTTTGTGTTTGTTGGGTTGGAAAAGTTTGGGTTGGAAAAGTTTGGGGAGGAAAAGTTTGGGGAAGAAAAGTTTGGGATTGTGAGATAAGATGTTGATACAGTGCGAATTGTTCGGGAGTGAACATTTGTTGTGGGTATTGTGGTTGTAGAGGTTGTTGCGTTAAATACGTGTTTAGAATTTGTTGGGATTGTTGTGCCGAAAAGTTTGGTATTTGGTTTGGATATAGGGCGTTTGTTGTGCCGAAATAGTTGGCGAAACAGGATGGTGTTTGTGATTGTGGCGTCGAGGGATTGTTTGTGTTTGTTTGGGGAGCGTTTGATAAAGATGAAGACATTTTGTGTTTGTTTTGGGATTGGTATGAGATTGAATTGGATTAAGAATAAGATTGTTGAAAGAAGGTGTGATTTTTTTGGTTAAAATGGGGTTGTATTTATAGGTGAAATGGGGTGTAATATATATATATATACATATATATATATATATACATATATATATATATATATATATATATATATATATATATATATATATATATATTAATTATATATTAACGGTATTATTACCGTTGGTGAAAAAAAAGAAGAAAAAAAAAAACGAAGATCTCGATAATGGCTCGTTGAGGAGACAACGGTCTCCTCACAACGAGCCCACAACGAGGCAGCCCGGAGTGGTAACGACCACAACGGTCGTTGTGAGTTCGAGAACGGGCCGAGAACGCCCCCACTCCGGATGCTCTAAATCTCTAGTGATATCCATGTAAACTGCCGAAAACTAATATGTTTGAATCATGGTAAGCACCACCATTATTTACATAATACTTATTATTTGCTACTTGTTATCTACTATCTTTACTTTTATATATTTTTATTGTTTCTTAGTTTAGATATTAGATAACCAAATCAAACTCCTCTTTTATAAACTCCTGATTAAGACTTAAAGTTATTTGAATACAACTTTGTTTCAATTTAACTATTCTTTATAACAATCATGACTCATTATTACTTGTTATCCTTCGTTAAGTAGTTTGTAGATTATGGTAGGATATTTATATTTAGATCCTCCGATATTTTTGAACTGATAATCTAAATGTTGCAGCTCACAAATGGGTCTTTATTTAAAAATTTGTACACTAATCGTAAAGGATTAAAGGATCATTTGTGCAATCAATTATACCGGACTAAAAGAGTGTGAGTGTACCATCATGTTTCCAAATAAAGATCATTTTTAAAGTTAAAACAAGATTTAACTGCAGAAATTATCCCCGCGATTATTGTAAATATTCACTCTCAGTACTTAACATTGCATTCATTAATGTCCCTCTGGGAAACTTTAGACTTCATTTTCGTCACTCCCTTTAGTAAGTTGACTGAAATGTCCTTGCATTCAACCTATTTTATCTTTCATTAAAATATTGATTTAAATTAAATTAAAAATAAAATTATCAAAGCCATTTTCCAGATAACGTCACACATTTAACCCTTTTTTTCTTTCATTTCAAACCATCTTCCATTTTTCTATTTCACATATTTGAACATCAACACAACCCACCATGTAAAATACACATTCCTTCCAGTTCCGCTTCTAATTTCCACCGTCCCATCAATGGCCACCACAACAACCATCTACGTATCTATAGATCGAAAATCCCATATCTAATATAGAATCCGATAAAGGAATTTTTCGACGAGGTTTGTGAATAATGATTGTGGTGAAGAAAGGGTTTTGTTTGATGAATATAATGAGCGATTATATTTATGATTACACATGGTGATGATGATGTTTTTTGTTTAATTGTGTGGGTGTATGGTTTGTGATGAAATGATGATGGTTATTTTTGTTTATTTGAATGAATCCGTGAATTGGTATTTGAATGTTATGATATTGTAAAAAAGAAAAGTTTGTACTTAATATTTTTGAATATCTTTGTTTTTCTTTTCAAAAAAATAAAAAATTAAAAGGAAATTAAAAGGAGTTGACCAAATGGGTTTATCAGTCTTTTTACCTTATTAAGGGATGATAATGAACTCTAAAGTTCTTAGAGCACTCGGAGTGATAATGAGTGACAATGAGGTTGTGGTGGGTTGTGAGGAAAAAGGTGATGACGTGGCAGTGAGAATGAGGGTTGTGAGTTGTTATGATAGGGAGGGTTGTGGTGGGTTGTGGGATTATTTTATTATTTTTTATTTTTCTTAAAAGATTTAAATAAAATAAATAATACATTTATTAAAATAAAAATACAATACAATAATTAAAAAAAACACACAATACATTAATTAAAAAAAAATTACAATACAATAATTAAAATAAAAATACAATACAATAATTAAAAAAAAAACACAATACAATAATTAAAAAAAAAATACAATACAATAATTAAAAATAAATTTAAACGTAAATAACTAAAACATTATGTCAAAACTGAAAAATTAAAGATAAAAAATACAAATCCTAAAAACATTAGGCAAAAATTAAAAATTTTAAAATATATATATATATAAAAAACAAACAAACCCTAAACCTAAATAAATCATTTCCTCCTTTCTCTCCCACTCATCCCTTCCCTCCCGCCTCCCTCTGCAACAAACCTGCAACAAACAAAGAAAAAAAAAAAACAATCACAAACAAGAAAAAAAGATAGAATTGAAAGAAGAAAAGAAAAAAAGGAAGATATAGAAGAAAAGAGAAAGAAGAAAAAAGGAAAAAAAAAAAAAAACCAACAACGATCCGTTGTCCCGACAACGCCCTCCCCACAACGAGCCCACAACGAGGCGACCCGGAGTGGAGAACGACCACAACGGTCGTTGTGAGCTCCACAACGAGCCCACAACCTTACCACTCCGAGTGCTCTTAGAGAGACATTCAATGCATTTTCGAAATATTAAAAACTGAAAGTGAGTTTTAACAGTAATAAGAGGGACGATTTTTGTAATTAATTCTTAAAACAATAAAAAAAAATTCACTTTATAAGAGCACCCGGAGTGATAATGAGAGTTGTGGTGGTTGTGGGATTACTTTTGCTGACGTGACAGTGAGAATGAGGATTGTGAGATTTTGCTTGGTATGATAATGAGGATTGTGGTGATTGTGGGAGTTGTGGGACCCAGTTTAATTTTTTTTCTTAAAATATTTAAATAAAATAAATATAACATTTTATGAAAATAAAAAACAAAACTACAATAATTAAAATAAAAATATAAAAACATACAATAAAAAAAAAATACAATAAAATAATTAAAAAAAATACAATACAATAATTAAAAAAAAATACAACACAATAATTAAAAAAAGCTAACGTTGTCGATAGTTATCCGGAAGTGTCGAAATGTAGGCCACGAGATCCTCCCGGAGTATGTTGTGTGTGGTCCTGTCTCTAATCTCTCTGTTAATCCGGATACGTTCGTTGACTCTCTCGATATAAGTTCTCGAAACACCCGTAACCGTAGGAACATACCATTAATCGGCATCGCAGATCGACTGTCCGTTGTCTTCAACGATCATGTTGTGTAATATAATAGCCCCATACATAACTCTTCTTAATTTGTGCATCTTGTAAAATCTAGCTGCATGTTTTATAATACCCCAACGACCTTGAAGAACACCGAATGCCCGTTCGATATCCTTTCTCGCACTCTCTTGAAAACGTTTGAATTTTTGGCGAGGTTCGTCAAATGGGTAAGAGAAAGCTTTAACAAATGTCAACCACTCCGGATATATACCGTCTGCAAGGTAATATCTGTTATTGTACTCGTGGCCGTTGTCGGTGAATCTGTAGTCTAGGGATGAGTCGTTGAGCATATCATGAAACAAAGGCGATTGTTTGCGCACGTTGATGTCGTTGTTCGACCCCGGGACACCGAAGTAAGCATGCCATATCCATAGATCGTACGAGGCAACAACTTCCAACATAACCGTTGGATAACCATGGTCACCTCGTGTGTATTGCCCTTTGTATGCATTTGGACATTGATCCCATTTCCAATGCATACAATCTATGCTACTAAGCATACCCTTTAACCCATGAACCTCATCGTGTTTTTGATATAAACGATTAACATCATCTTGTGTTGGGGCTCTTAGATAAACGTTTGTATAAAGATGGATTACACATTTTAAAAAATTATCTAAGGATTGAGTTGATGTTCTGTCAGACATTTGTAAATATTCGTCGAAGGCGTCCGGAGTACTCCCATACGCCATCATACGAATAGCGGACGTGCATTTATGTAAACAACTAAAACCCATTTTACCCGTTGCATCGGGGCGTTGTTTGAAATATTAAAAATAGTCGGGCAAAGGTTCTACAGAGTAATTAGATATACCTTCAACTATTCGGAGGAAAAGAGGTCTTCTCATACGAAATCGTCTACGGAAATATGCATCCGGGTATACGCTTTCGTCGGAGAAGTAATGTCGTATCACGTTTTCGTTTGCTTCGGCGCGATCGCGGTTGATATAACGCCTTTTCTTTTTCCCAGTACGGCGAGAAATTAACGCCTCATTTTCTTCCATCTCCACAGCTTGTACCGCCATGACTAGAACTTGTAACAATTCGACGTCGGAAGATGACGAATCCGTAACATCGTGATCGATTGACAAATTCAACTCATTTTTTTGTTGTATATAGTTTTTAGAAAAAGATTGAGATAGAAAGAGATTGAGAAATTGTGTGATTTTTTGGTTAAATTGTGGGGTATTTAGACCACCCCCAATGGTAAGCGTTTTCACGCGTTTTACCCCCCCCCCCCATAACGCCGTTATGGCTGGTAGGACGGCGTTTCGCCGACGTTATGGTGGCGGTGTTGCCTGAGCAACGCCACGTTGTTGTTTTTTTTTTTTCCTTTTCGACCGTTTGAGAATTTTTTAAAAAAATGATTTTTGCCTTAACGACTAGATCAAACGGTAAGATTTTTTATTTTTTTAAAATTTTTTTTTTCCTATAAATACCCACTCCATAACACCAAAATATTTACACCAAACCATATTCTTTCTCTCTACAATCATATTCATTCTATCCACAAAACCCATAAAATGTCTTCGACGCCCGAGTTTGTGTACAAAAAAAGGTGGCATTGTTCACGTCCGAGTTGGCTAATAGTAGTTGTCAAAGTAAACAATCACTCCGGGTGCAAGAGCAAGTTCAACTTAATCTGATGATGGTAGAAAAAAGTCAACTTCTCTTACGTTTCGTTTCTGACGGTTCAACTGAACCAACTGCCTTTAACTGAATCCCAAGTCGATTCAACGTGATTTTCGCCCTTTCGCAGTTGGCATTCGATCTCAACTTTCGAAACGGCGGAAATCACATTGAATCGACTTGGGATTCGGTTAGAGGCGGTTGGTTCAGTTGATTCGTCTGAAACGATAAGTAACACAAGTTGACTTTTTTCTACCATCATCGGATTAAGTTGGACTTGCTCTAGCACCTGGAGTGATGGTTTACTTTGACAATTATTATTATTACGCTAGTTGGACGTGGACCATGCCACCTTATTTGCCCACAAACTCGACAACGCTAGGTTTTTTTTATTTTATGTATTTGTATTTTTTTTTACTTTTGTATTTAATTTTAATTATTGTATTTTTGTTTTGTATTAATATTAATAATGTATTAAAAATAATATGAGAAAAAGAAAGAAAATGAAAAATAAAAAGGCTGGTGGATCCCAGATTTTGGTGTTATGGTTGGGGGGTTTAGTGGTGTTATGTTATGTTGGTGTTATGCTTACGTGGCACCGGATAACACCAAAACCGGTGTTATGAATGGGAGTGGTCTTATAGGTGAAATTAAGGTTTAAAAAAAAATAGAAACTTTTAAATAAACCAACGGTTATATAACCGTTGGTGTGTGTGTGTTTTTTTTTTAAAAACTTTTGACCGTTGCAATTAAAAAAGAAAAAAAAAAAAACAATCGCCAAAACGACCCGTTGTGGTGACAACGCTCGCCCACAACGAGCCTCACAACGACCGAGCTCGGTGTGATAACGAGCTACAGAGCTCGTTGTGAGCTCGAGAACGAGCCGACAACCTTACCACTCCGAGTGCTCTAAGGACCATACGTTTCACTAATTTTTTTCTTCCGTTTCCAGTTGATGATATCTAATATAACACTTTTAGGTTTTGAAGTTCTCATTTGGTTTAGTATCAAATGAGATATAAACTTACGAGTTTTAACATTTATTAAAATTAGTTTTGAATCATATATCATATAACAATAATAAGAGAGACGATTTTGTTTTAACTTTAGAGCTAAAATTAAATGTGATATTACTTTACGAGTTTGAAATTCTAAGTATGTTATAAACATATATGTGATTCACTTAGCTGAAGAAACAAGTCAAAACAGGGCACTAATCTCTGAAGAACAAAATCACGTAGAAAATATTGCTACTGTTCCCCATGCATGCATAGCCGTAGTAATGGATGATACGGACATTATGGAGATATTAGTTCCTACGGATGAATTAGTTTCTACGGAGCTAGTTTATACTGACTTAGGAATTCCTGAAATCGGCAACAATGTTCTTGGATACGACTGGAATGATGATGATCAAGGAGCACCTCAAGAGGATGCTCTAATGGCTATTGAATCACCATCACCAACTCCTGACAATCCATCTCTTATGGCCGAGGTAAACTCTAAACTTTGTACTTCTGAATGTAAAGATCTAATTGTTAAATATAAAAATCATAATCAATTGATGAGTGATTCAGTTAAGATCTTAGAAGAACAAAGACAATCAGCTCATAGGGTAATTGATAACTTAGAAAGTCAGATAAAATCACACAAAATTAATGAACAAAGTTATCAAGAAAAGATTAATTTAATTGAATGGCAAAAAGAGGACTTACTCCTTAAACTCAAGATGGCTAGGGACAAAATCAAACTACTAGAACAAGAACATGATAAAGTTGAGTTAGATGTAGGGAAATTAGAATTTGCTTCAAAATCAGTAAATGACCTATGTCAAAAACAAATACATGGCAAGGTAAAGGCTGGTTTAGGTTACAAAGAAGTTGCCCCTCCATTTAACCAAAACTATATCCCTCCATCCTTAGATGAACCTAGGATTCCCATCTCTCAGACACCTCCAAAAGAATCATTCAATGTTGATCCAATCAACTATGATGAAGTTCTAATTGAGGACTTAGTTGAAGAAAGTAAGATCCATATTGTGAAAAATAAGGATATTCCATTAGAAAATCACTTACTCACAATTGAAGGAATAACTCTACCTTCTTCACAAAGTTTAGTGTCTATGCCATGTCCTAAAACCATTACCAAGACTAAATCACCAACTCAAAGAAAGCCCAAAACAGTTCCTAAGGAAAACGAAAAGACTTGGAAACACATAGGTAAAAGAGGAAACCAACGAAACATGAATCAAGTCAAAACTCAAAAGGGACAAATTGTTAAAAGCTCAGGAAAGGGATGTTTTATTTGTGGTAAATTGAATCACTATGCAAAAATCTGTTATCACAATCCTCAAAACCAAGTGCAAGTGATTCAAAAACCACATAATGGGGTGGGATACACAGGAAGGGTTGCCCATAAAAATAACTTTGTCAAACAAGTCTCTTCAGGAAATCAAAGTGTTAACAAAAGAAACGCAATTTCTAACAAGAAGAATAGAGTTCCTACTGTTAGACAAAATTTTGTTTCTACTGCTAAGGTTAATACGGCTACACATAATGGTGTTAATACTGCCCGTATTAATACTGTGAAAAACAACCGTGTTACTCCTGCTCGTGTTAATACTGCCAAAAGTAACTTAGTTACTAGAGCTACTATTAACACTAAGAAACAAAGGCATGTCAAACCAGTACCTGTTCCTATTGTTAAATCAAAAATTGTTAACACAAAAACTGTTTCAAAAGCAAAATCTTTCAAACAAGTGTGGCAACCAAAGGTTCAAGTAACTCAACCACCTAACCCCACTGATTTTTCAAAACTAGTACAAAGGAAGGTGAGTTACTTAGATGAAATGGGCAAACCCAAGTCAACTTTGGCTTGGGTTCCCACCAGAAACTAATCTCTATCGTTTATGTGCAGGTTCAACCAACAAAAGAAAGTGAGAACAGTTAGCATGTAGATAGTGGCTGTTCCAGGCACATGACGGGCAACATGTCATGCCTTCAGGACTTTGAAAAGTTTAACGGAGGATATGTTGCTTTTGGAGGAAATCCAAAAAGAGGAAAGATTACTGGGAAAGGAACAATAAGCAATGGTACACTACACTTCAAAGATGTGTACTATGTGCAACAACTTCAATATAATTTGTTGAGTGTCTCTCAAGTCTGTGATGAGAAACACACACCGATCTTCACTGCTACAGAATGCATTATAATGAAGCCTGGGTATGTCATAGATGAAAGTATGATCTTACTCAGAACACCAAGGAGAGACAATGTCTATTGTCTAGACATGTCAAAGGTTCAAATCAATTCACCTGAAGCATGCTTTCTCTCAAAAGCTACTTTAGATGAATCTACTTTATGGCATAGGAGGATGTGCCACATGAACCTGAAGAACATCAATAAACTAGTTAAATCTAGTTTGGTTAGAGGTCTCCCAAACAAGCAGTTCAACCTTGAAGACAACTGCTTAGCATGCTTGAAGGGCAAGCAACACAAGTCATCTCACAAGACAAAGGAGATTAACTCTAACACTACTCCTTTACATTTACTCCACATGGATCTCTTTGGTCCTACTAATGTAAAGAGTATAGCAAAGAAGTCATATTGCCTTGTCATCACTGATGATTTTTCAAGATATACATGGGTATACTTTCTTGGTACTAAGGATGAAACAAGTCAACTTCTCATCACTTTTATCACCAAGATTGAACTTCAACTCAACCTGAAGATCAAGAAAATTTGATGTGACAATGGCACGGAATTCAAGAACCAAGTAATGAATGATTTATGTGACAAGAAAGGAATAGAGAGACAATTCAGTGCTGCTAGGACACCCCAACAAAATGGAGTTGCTGAAAGACGAAATAGGACATTGATTGAAGCAGCCAGAAGCATGTTGGCTGATTCCAATCTTCCCATCTTTTTCTGGGCAGAAGCAGTTAACACTGCCTGCTATGTGCAGAATAGAGTTCTTTTAGTCAAGGCCCACAACAAGACTCCATATGAGCTCCTCCACAAGAAACAACCTTTGATCAGTTTTCTACGCGCCTTTGGATGTCCATGCACAGTCTTAAACTCCAAAGACTACCTTGGTAAATTTGAAAGTAAAGCTGATGAAGGTACATTCGTTGGTTACTCATCCCAAAGCAAGGCATATCGTGTTTACAATCTCAAATCTAAGATTATTGAGGAAAGCTCAAATGTGACATTCAATGAAGACACGTATACCAAAAAGGGACATGGACCAGACTGGGTGTTTGATTTGGATGCCTTAACCAAATCGTTAAACTCTAACTTTGAGTTTCAATCCAAATCAGTTACTACGGATCCTGTTAATGCGGCTGGCTCTATTCCTACTGATCCACTTACTACGGAGCACGTTGCTACGGCTCCCATCACAGGTACTGCTCGATTGGATGTGATGGAAGACATCAATCTTCCAGTATCTTTGGAAGATCCAATTCAAATACTTGATCCCATCACCTCAGAGGAACCAGATTCTCCTCATAATGAAGAAGCTTCTACAAAGGAGGACGAAGCAGTATCACCCCACTCACCAATTGCTACGGATAATTCAACACGCCCTAATGGTGTTCCACGCCTCATTGAAGAAGATGACCATGGAGTTGCACAAATAGTCTATGAAGATTTTGAGCCCTATACTACTGACATACCTACTTTAGTCACTACTCCTTCATTTACTACTTCTCCATTCACTACTCCTCCATTCAATGCACATTATCCTAACAATGCGATGCCGGATATGAATGATACAAACTTGGGCGTCGAACTAAGACTTGAGAAGATCCCATCTTCACGTGTTGCCAAGTATCATCCACCCTCTCAAATAATTGGTGAACTTGACTTCTCCATAGCAACTAGAAGTCAAACCAAGTCCAAAAAGGATCCTCAAACTGCTCTTATCAACACATGTCTATTTGCATGTTTTCTTTCTCAAATGGAGCCTAAGAAAATTCAAGAAGCACTACTTGATCCACATTGGATCGAGGCATGTCAGGCAGAGCTACTCCAATTCAAGATTCAAGGAGTATGGGTACTAGTGGAAGTCCCATATGGAAAGAAGGTGATAGGAACACGATGGATCTTCAGAAACAAGAAAGATGAACGTGGAATTGTGGTTAAGAATAAAGCACGACTGGTTGCACAAGGTTATACACAAGAAGAAGGAATTGACTACGAAGAGGTTTTTGCTCCAGTGGCTAGGATTGAAGCAATTCGATTATTTCTAGCTTTTGCTTCATTCATGGGATTCAAGGTCTATCAAATGGACGTCAAGAGTGCTTTTCTATATGCTGTCATTGAAGAAGAAGTATATGTCAAACAGCCTCCTGGATTTGAGGACCCTCAACATCCTCACAAGGTCTACAAATTGATCAAAGCTCTCTATGAGCTTCATCAAGCACCACGAGCTTGGTATGACACTCTTTCAGATTATCTTCTTCAAAACAACTTTCAACGCGGCACAATTGACAAGACATTGTTCTTCAAGAAATCTCACTCCGACATTCTTCTTGTCCAAATCTACGTTGACGACATCATATTTGGTTCTACCAAAGATTCCTTATGCAAAGAGTTTGAAGATCTCATGCACACTAAGTTTCAGATGAGTTCAATGGGTGAACTCACTTTCTTCTTGGGCTTACAAGTTAAGCAAAAGCCGGATGGACTCTTCATAAGCCAAACCAAGTAAGTCAAAGACATCCTCACCAAATTTGGACTCATGGATGCCAAGGTTGCAAGCACTCCGGTTGAAACTCACAAACAATTGACGCCTGATCTTGAGGGGGAGGATGTGGATATACATAACTATCGATCAATGATTGGATCTCTCATTTATCTCACAGCTTCAAGACCAGACATCATGTTTGGAGTTTGTGTATGCGCAAGATATCAAACAAGGCCCAAGATGTCACACCTCATCGCAGTCAAGAGAATCTTTCGTTACCTAAAGGGCAAGCCTAACTTAGGCTTATGGTATCCTAAAGACTCTCCTTTTGATTTAATTGCTTATACTGATAGTGATTATGGTGGTGAAAACTTAGACATGAAATCAACGACTGGAGGGTGCCAATTTATTGGTTCAAGACTGGTGTCATGGCAATGCAAGAAGCAAACAACGGTGTCAACCTCTTCCACAGAAGCTGAGTACATTTCCGCTGCTAGTTGTTGTGCTCAAGTACTTTGGAAACAAAATCAAATGATGGACTATGGCTATTCCTTCATGAACACGCCAATCTATATTGACAATCAAAGCACAATAAGCATCATCAACAATCCAGTCAAACACTCCAAAACAAAGCATATAGAGATACGCTACCACTTCATAAGAGATTGCAACGAGAAGAAATTGATCCATGTTGAGAAAATCCACACTGACAATCAGCTTGCTGACCTTCTCACAAAAGCATTTGATGTGGGGAGATTCACATTCCTGATTACAAGTATTGGAATGATCAATACGGATGAATAACCTATATCCTTCTCTCTTAGTATTTCTATTTGTTCAAAACAAGTCCCTTCGAGAAGCAGTAGTAACCTTATGATGAAAATCAAGTACCTTAATTTCTAGCATTGTACTATGTTACTACTGCAACATTAATTGTAGAAACAAATTGTGACCAAAGTATGATTAGTACGCTCAAACGAATAGTACTAAGGGAAGGTTTAATTACTACTGCCCTAAGTCTATTTATTTGAACGGAATGGTTAATGCGAACAAATAATGTGTTACTACGGACCTCTGGATTCATACTGCCAGTAATTCACGTTACTACGGACAGTCCAGTTAATACGACCTATGAACCATTACTACGGACGCTAAACCAAATTACTAGGGACTCATTTGTTAATACGGCAGATTATCATATTAAAAGGTTTCTTAAGCAATAAGAATACCCTAATTAATGATGATTTGACAAGTCAAAATTCAACTTGTAACTCACTTTTACACGTGGCAATTTCCGATTGGACCTAATTTTTAAAATTCAGGCGCGAGGCACAACTACTCGTGACACGTGGCCATTTCTAATTGGACCGTTACTTTTAAATCATTACCCGCGTCTAATCGGAGTCATCAAGTTGTTACAAAATTTCAGTATAAATAAGGGTTATTTTTAACCGTTTGAAAATTTCAGTTTCTCAAAACCCCTAAATCTTCCTAAAAAGTTACCGTTAGACTCAAATCTCTCAATTTTCTTTATCGTTGTGACTAACTGTTTACATTATTGTTCATTACTCTCATAATCGATCAACAAAATACAACAATGGCGGGACTACAGTTTTTCAAAACTCACAACATGGTAGCTTTCTTGGAGAAGAATGACGAAAACGCCGATTTCCATCAAATCATTGATTTCTTTAATCAATCAAAGATAAAGACGGCGTTAACCATCGATCCAGAAATCAATGAATCCCACATTAGGGATTTCTGGACATCCGCTGCACTAGATGATACGGAGGCAGCCATTAATGCGGTGGTCGATGGTAAAGCAATCAAGGTTACAGAGTCTTCACTACGCAAACATCTTCACTTGCAAGACTCTAGAGGTATCGTAAAAGTTCCTTATGACATCCTGATCGAAAATTTTACAAATATGGGATATGAGGGGGACTTAAATCTTTCAACCTTTTTAAAAGCAAAACTCTCCCCTCAGTGGAAATTTATGTTGCATACTTTGCAACAATGTATGTCCCAAAAAACGAACAGGATGGCATGAGGGCAGTTCTGCTTTAGCCAATGCTATGGTGTGTTTGGCTACAAGAAGAACTTATAACCTTTCCTACATGATATTTGAAGGAATGCGATGGAATATTTTGAATCAAAAACATAAATTTTTGATGTATCCTCGCTTCCTTCAACATTTTATTAACTGTGAGCACAAAGATCTTACTAGATCAGAAAAACGTTTTCATTCACATGCTCGTTCTAAGAAAGTGTTTACAAACATGAGGCAAGTTAATGAAGGTTTTTCAGCAAATGTGACACCACTATTCTCTACAATGTTGGTGGTCACCATTCCTCCAGCTAAAGGACAAGTGACTTCACCGCTGTCCCAACCCCCAGCTGCCACCATTAGCACTACTGCAGGTGGAATCCCTGAGGTTACTACGGCAATTACTACTGCTCATGTTCCTCCAGTTGCTACTGTGAGTTTTACTCCAGTTGCTACTGCACCAGTTACTACTTCTAAAGTAACTAAACCCACTGTTTCATCACCTCACAAACCACCCAAGGCTGCTGTCAAAACAATCAAGAGGGTTACTCAGCCTCTTGTTTCTAAAACCATCCCCCAATCTCACACTTAAAAATCATTACCTGAAACATCTTCAGGAATGACTCAAACTTTAGGGGAAAACATTGAACACACCCCCTTGTTCACTGAGGTGGTCCATAAGGAGGGGGGGAGACCATGTAGGGAGGGCTGATACTACTGCAGCTTTCACTTCTCATAGTGAAGCTCAGGCCAGTATCAACATAACTAAGACCCAAACTACGGCAACACCATCCTTTGCTGAGGACTTGTTCTCAGCTTTGGAAGGTGGTCCCTGGCGCCAAGAAACCATGGGAGAGTTACATGCTTCTGCCAGGCAGGAGAGTTTCTCTATTCCCTATGATCAACCACTTGTCGGTACCCAACAGGAAAGGGGTGAGGGTAGTGGTGGCCAGTTTAATGAATTGATGGCTTTGTACCAATCTCTAATGGTGAAGGTTGAAAACCAGGGTGATATGTTGTCTTCTCTTACATCTTTGGTGCAACAGGTACTGGCACAACAAGCACTTTTATCAGCCCAGGTACTGCCCAAAAGAATCACCACACGAAGTGCTGGAAACTCACCAAAACCTTCCAGCTCCTCATCTTCAGAGGACTCTCCTGCAGATGATAACAAGGGGGAGAAAGAACCAATCATGTTGTTCTCATCTGAAGAGAGAAAGGGTGAAGACAAGGGAAGTGCAGATACAGTAATCACTGCCACATCAAAACAGGACGAAGATATGGAAGGCAGTACATTTGAGGGGGAGACAGAGTTAGAGACTGTTGACATGGTGGTGGATGAATAAGGGGAGAAGATGGTAATAGATGATCAACTTGAGGGGGAGCAGCAGAAAGAAGTGAAGCAAATGGTTGAAGAAATAGTAGACGAGATGGAAGTTGAAGCTGAAATGACTTCTGAAGTTGCTACTGACACACTTGCTGCTGACCAAGTTAATGCGGATGATGAGATGGTTGTTGCGGACTCAATTGCTGCGGATACATTTACTACGGAGCCAATGGTTACTAGTCCAGTTGCTGCGGACTTAGTTGATGCGGACACAGTTACTACTGACCCCATGGTTACAAGTCCAAGGGCAGATGATGCGGATCACTCACACCTTTTCACAACTACTCCTCCCATATTTTATCAAGCTTCAAATACTTTGACTGCAATACATTCTGAAGCTACAACTCTTTCAACAAAAACAACTGAAGCTACTGTTCCTACAAGTGATCAACAAGAAGCTGCAAATGTTCTTATTCAAGAAGAGATGACAAGAACAAGTGTGATGGCTGATGAAGACACAATTGCATCACAACTGCTTAAGATCAAAGAAGAGAAGCAGAAGCAAGAAAAGGAGAAAGCAGAGGAAGTGAGGAAGAAGATGATTGCTGAGCTAGTTGCTAGACAAAGAGCATCAGCTGCATTGGTTGCTAAACCACCAGCAGCCTCTATAACCTTACCTGAACAACCTGCTAGTGTTTCTGTTTCTACAGGTAGATATGGATACATCACGGTGGATGAGAAGAAGAAGAAAGTTCAGAAGGTTGATCTTGATGCTCCAGAAAATAAAGACAAAGGCAAAGCCAAAGTTGTGGAGAAATCAATAGAAGAACAGCAGGAAGAAGAAAGGATTGCTCAGGAAGAAATTAACTTTCAAAATCTTACACCTGAAGAAAGAGAACAGCTCAGACAAGAACAAATTGAAGCTGAATTGATACTCAGAATAGCTGCTGAGCATGAAGAAGAAGAAAGGGCAAGAAAAAGAAAGATAGCTGAAGAAGATGAGCTTCATGCTAGGCTGAACAAATCTCCAACTCCAGCTGAAAGAGAAGAAATGGCTAGAATTGATGAGGAGGATGCAATTCGTGCAAAGGAGATGGAGAATGAGGAGATTCTGAATGATTTGGCTTATCAAGTCTTGGTGAAAGCAGATGAGAGATATGCTATGAAAACAGTTGAAGAGGATGAAATTGCTCTTCAGCAGCAAGCAAAAGCCAAAACCAAGTCTTTAGTTAATAAAATACTTGTAAATAAGAATTTAGGTTTTCTAGTTTTAGTTCCTTAAGTTTCCCCGAAAAATCAAAAATCTAGATAATCACTAGATATCCTTAGTACCGAGCCCTTGTAGTTTCTTGCACCCTTTCGGGGGTAGTTGGGGAATCCTAGTATCACTTAAGCCCTTGGAGAATTAGAGGCGAAGAAAAAGGCCATAGGTCTTTCCCGTCGACAGATTAGAAATTGATCCTCACTATAACGAAGACTCAAATCCCGTTATGCCGTTCACTTCAAAGAAAATATATAAACACAAATCTATAATATTTGGAGTGAACAAAAGTGAGAGGAAAAGAAAAAGATGAAGACTAACCAATTAATTCTCAAGAAAGAAGTACTTAATCGAAAAAATGCTTAATGATATTTTAAGGGTTCCCCCGAAAGCAAGGCGGTATAGGGGTCGGCCGTAAAGGCTAATCGCTTCAACTTCGGTTGGAGAGTGAGGGAAAAGGGGTGATTATTTAGACATATCATAACTAGGGGATGAATTAGGAGTTAACATTAGAAAATTGCGGTTTTTGTTTACTTAAGTAATTTAGTAGCTTTAGATGTTTGTAGTCGGTTTTACGATCTAGCAATTTCACACATATTTTTAATTTCTATCACCGAAATTTAGTTAAATGTTTGAGCCCGTGATTCCCTATCTTTTCTTAAGTTGTATGTTTTGGTAGTAGTGTTGAGTCGGATTTGCTTAGGGACAAGCAAATGCTTAAGTATGGGGGGTTTGATATCGCTCATTTATACGAATATTTTATCGCGATATTCATTGTGTTTTGAGTCCCAAACGTAATGGAAAGACCCGTTTATGCTTATGTTTCTGTAAAGTTATGTTTTAGGTTGAGTTAGGTGTTTTTGGAGCAAAAAGAATGAAGTTTTGGACTTCAAAATGAAAATGGAGAAAGCCAAGTGGGACAGGCGACGCATTGGAGCAAGCAAGATAAAGCATTCAGCTCGGAAGACAGAATGCGAAGCATTCAGGCCACAGGCGAAGCATTCAGGCCACAGGCGGCGCATTCTTTGTGCTGGCAGTTACTTGTCAGTTTTTAATGTTAATCATGGGAATACCAAAAGTCTATGAAACACATATCAAATAGAGACGTGGGAAACAGCTGAGGATCGTCTTTTTCATCATATTTTGGGCAATATCATCATATTGGAAGCACTACTTTCGTTTGGAACAATCGTTAATTTCATATTTTCATCAAACAATCGTTCATTTCAATTTCGTTTAGTTACTTGGAGAATTTTTGGGAACTTGTTACTTACAATTGGTATTGAACTTTAATCTATTTTTCATTGCAATTGAATCATGTCTTTCATATATTTGATTAGTTTCGTTATAATTATGAGTAGCTAATTTCCTTAAACATTTGCTTTGATTTGTGTTCGTTTGTGTGTTAGATTTTGGGTGTGAAATTAGATTGACGTGTAGAGGTTAATCGGGGATCCGTTTGGGTTAATATCTTAATTATATTGTTAAAATTGTTTATACTCTTGTTTGGTAATCTAAAAACGGGTATTCGAAAGGAATCCGTAATTTTTACTTAAATAGGAACGAATTAATCGACCGGTCTTTAGTTGATTATAAGTTAATGATATTCGAAAGGAATCATTAACATCGATTTAAACAATTAGGTATTAACACGAACGCTAGCTACTAAATTAAGAGAAATCGGTTTAGGAGTTAGTAAGCTATTCGAAAGGAAGCTTATAGGTTGACTCTCACACATCGGCTTGAAACTTTATGCGCAATTACTTGAGGTGTTAACGGTATTCGAAAGGAATCGTTGCATGGTTAGGTAATTGGAGAAATCCGGTATTCGAAAGGAACTTAGGATTTTACATTAGAAGTTTATCGACATTTTTACACCTAAGAAATAACATATACTCGTGAACGTTCCAAGCAAGCGTACTTTATACATATTTGAATTACAAATCACTTTTAGTCGTTTTTACTTTAAGTCTTCCTAAGACTAAAACCCCCACTTTGTTACTTATATATGTTTCATAAACGACAATTGAAATATCCCAATTGAAAGTCCCTGAGTTCGAACCCGAACTTGCCCAAACTATACTACAAACGAAAGGGTACAATGCCCGGTGTTGTGGTCTAGCGAAAGCAAAAAGGGAAGACTAGATTTCACACATCAAGTTTTTGGCGCCGCTGCCAGGGACTTGATATTTGGATAAGGGGAATTACCGAGACCCAATATGTGATTTTAGATATGGTTATAGAGATGACAGAGGACGGGGGAACAACCAATCTTACGAACGAGAATTTTGGTATGAGGAAAATCAACCGAAGAAAGAAGAAGAGCAAGAGTTGAAAGAGTTGTTTAAAACCTTTGTTGAAATGAAAAAAACAGTTTAATGATGGGATTTTTAAACATTTGGAATTGCTAGATCTTCGACTGGAACTTGATCGTCAGGATTTTGATGTCACAAAACAACGGTTAGAATGGCAGTTGGAGGAGTTGGAAGAAAGAGCAAGGGGTCAACAAGAGGAACAAGTAAATGCAATTTCAACACGGTGGGAATATGAGTATTGGGATGAAGAATCTGAAAACAAAGAAGAAGCTGAACCTGAACCCACTGCGACGCAGTCACACTCACTGCGACGCAGTGGTATCTCAGAACCCGTTTCCGATTTTGATAGTGATTTTGAGTCGGACGAGGAAGAATGGGAGGACCCGGTAGTTCAAATATATATAGCCACATCCGAATCAGCTACTAGTCCACCGGTTCAAGTTTATGACACATAAATTTTTCAACAACTTAAAGAGGAGGAAACGAAGGTACAACCCGAACCGCCGAAACCATTTGCAAGAGAAGCTGAATTTTGGGATAAAGTGCATTGGGAAAATAGTTTAGATGAGGAATTGGAAGATTTCCTCGGATTGGATATAGGAACCTCGGAGGGGTCAGTTATTGGTGACTATGGAGATATTACGTGGGACGGATTAGAAAGAATGTTCGATTCAAATGTCGACTTAAATACCACAAAGAGCGGGGAAATAGGCGATGGTGTAAACAAGGAAGTAGAGTGTTGGGAAACTATCATGGAGGAGATTGAGGGGGATACGCATGTTGCGGTTTGGGATTTTCATCAGAATATATATGTGAAACCGGTTAGGAGTTATTTCAAAGAAGAGCCCGAAAATGTACATGTCCACTTTCGACCATTTGTGACTTGTTTAATTTATCGGGGAACGAGGGAGTGGAATGAAGAATGGGTCAAAAGGAATGATGCGCTAGATGCCTCCAACGATCTCTTTATACTGGATGACTCGCTTGACACGTTAAGTTCAACACGTGCGAAGTGGAGTCGGGAAATCAAGCAACATCAAAGCGACACACACGGTTTAGTTTTGTTTTCTTTATTTTATTTTATTTTTGTATTTTTAGTCTTTAATTTCCCTTAGTTTACTTTTCTTCTAGTTTGGAAACGCATTTGGGACAATGCGTTAGATAAGTATGGGGGGGGGGATGGAGTCGGGAAATTAGTTAGTTTTATCCCCTATATCCATTACGTTTATTTTTGTCCCATTTGAGTCATGTAGAGTCTAAAAACAAAAAAACAAAAAAAATTATTAAAAAAATGCTTAAATGTAGTTAGGGAAGATGATAGGGGCTTGTATATTTAACTTAATTCCGGTACTTTAACGTGAAATTGTTTAGGAACATCTTTAGTTAATAAAATACTTGAAAATAAGAATTTAGGTTTTCTAGTTTTAGTTCCTTAAGTTTCCCCGAAAAATCAAAAATCTAGATAATCACTAGATATCCTTAGTACCGAGCCCTTGTAGTTTCTTGCACCCTTTCGGGGGTAGTTGGGGAATCCTAGTATCACTTAAGCCCTTGGAGAATTAGAGGCGAAGAAAAAGGCCATAGGTCTTTCCCGTCGACAGATTAGAAATTGATCCTCACTATAACGAAGACTCAAATCCCGTTATGCCGTTCACTTCAAAGAAAATATATAAACACAAATCTATAATATTTGGTGTGAACAAAAGTGAGAGGAAAAGAAAAAGATGAAGACTAACCAATTAATTCTCAAGAAAGAAGTACTTAATCGAAAAAATGCTTATTGATATTTTAAGGGTTCCCCCGAAAGCAAGGCGGTATAGGGGTCGGCCGTAAAGGCTGATCGCTTCAACTTCGGTTGGAGAGTGAGGGAAAAGGGGTGATTATTTAGACATATCATAACTAGGGGATGAATTAGGAGTTAACATTAGAAAATTGCGGTTTTTGTATACTTAAGTAATTTAGTAGCTTTAGATGTTTGTAGTCGGTTTTACGATCTAGCAATTTCACACATATTTTTAATTTCTATCACCGGAATTTAGTTAAATGTTTGAGCCCGTGATTCCCTATCTTTTCTTAAGTTGTATGTTTTGGTAGTAGTGTTGAGTCGGATTTGCTTAGGGACAAGCAAATGCTTAAGTATGGGGGGTTTGATATCGCTCATTTATACGAATATTTTATCGCGATATTCATTGTGTTTTGAGTCCCAAACGTAATGGAAAGACCCGTTTATGCTTATGTTTTTGTAAAGTTATGTTTTAGGTTGAGTTAGGTGTTTTTGGAGCAAAAAGAATGAAGTTTTGGACTTTAAAATGAAAATGGAGAAAGCCAAGTGGGACAGGCGACGCATTGGAGCAAGCAAGATAAAGCATTCAGCTCGGAAGACAGAATGCGAAGCATTCAGGCCACAGGCGAAGCATTCAGGCCACACGCGGCGCATTCTTTGTGCTGGCAGTTACTTGTCAGTTTTTAATGTTAATCATGGGAATACCAAAAGTCTATGAAACACATATCAAATAGAGACGTGGGAAACAGCTGAGGATCGTCTTTTTCATCATATTTTGGGCATTATCATCATATTGGAAGCACTACTTTCGTTTGGAACAATCGTTAATTTCATATTTTCATCAAACAATCGTTCATTTCAATTTCGTTTAGTTACTTGGAGAATTTTTGGGAACTTGTTACTTACAATTGGTATTGAACTTTTATCTATTTTTCATTGCAATTGAATCATGTCTTTCATATATTTGATTAGTTTCGATGACTAGCTAATTTCCTTAAACGTTTGCTTGGATTTGTGATCGTTTGTGTGTTAGATTTTGGGTGTGAAATTAGATTGATGTGTAGAGGTTAATCGGGGATCCGTTTGGGTTAATATCTTAATTATATTGTTAAAATTGTTTATACTCTTGTTTGGTAATCTAAAAACGGGTATTCGAAAGGAATCCGTAATTTTTACTCAAATAGGAACGAATTAATCGGCCGGTCTTTAGTTGATTATAAGTTAGTGATATTCGAAAGGAATCATTAACAACTATTTAAACAATTAGGTATTAACACGAACGCTAGCTATTAAATTAAGAGAAATCGGTTTATGAGTTTGTAAGCTTTTCGAAAGGAAGCTTATAGGTTGACTCTCACACATCGGCTTGAAACTTTATGCACAATTACTTGAGGTGTTAACGGTATTCGAAAGGAATCGTTGCATGGTTAGGTAATTGGAGAAATCCGGTATTCGAAAGGAACTTAGGATTTTACATTAGAAGTTTATCGACATTTTCACACCTAAGAAATAACATACACTCGTGAACGTTCCAAGCAAGCGTACTTTATACATATTTCAATTACAAATCACTTTTAGTCGTTTTTACTTTAAGTCTTCCTAAGACTAAAACCCCCACTTTGTTACTTATATATGTTTCATAAACGAAAATTGAAATATCCCAATTGAAAGTCCCTGATTTCGAACCCGAACTTGCCCAAACTATACTACAAACGAAAGGGTACACTGCCCGGTGTTGTGGTCTAGCGAAAGCAAAAAGGGAAGACTAGATTTCACACATCAGGGAGTTTATTAGAATTGGTGGAGAAAGAAAGGAAAAGAGATGCTCAAAGGGAAGCTGCACTCTCCAAACTGCAAGAAAAGAAGAAGCTTGAATTGGAGAAAGCCTTAAAAAGAGCTCATGACACTTGAAGAAAAATATTTGATGAAAAAGGAAAGGAAGTATCTAATCCTTTTGTTAGTACTACTCCAACTAAGCCGAATCCTCCTGAGAAGCCTAAGAGAAAGAAGTCAGCATCCACAAGAATTCCTCCAAAGAGACAAAGAGTAGAAATTGTTGCTGCTTCAAACACTTCTCAAGGAAGTCCTACTGTTCCAATTGTACAAGTCAAGAAAGAACCAGTTACTATGGAAGAAAAAGATGATGATCTTGAAATCTCACAAGATAATTGTTCTGCATTGATCATCAATCTAGAAGGACTGAGGTTTACACCTTTAGCTGTTGAGCTTCCTCTAATCATTGACTGGGAATTCACTGGTGGACCTAGAAGACATAATATAGGGTAACAAGGCAAGACAAATCAAAAACCATTGTTCCAGCTTTTCATAGAGTGATAAGAGATTTCTCAAGGTCTGATTTGGAGAGAATGTATGACATTGGAAGAATCAAGTATTCAAAACTCAGAGGTCAAAGTGCAGGTATAGATATGGCCATGGACTGTTTGAATGGCATGTTTGAACAAGGGTATGTGAAGACTAGTTCTGTATTCAAGAAGGGGAGTCCAACAAATCCAGTTATCAAGTGGTTTGTATATGAACGAAGTGGTGTCTATTCTATAGTGAGAAGACATGGAGCCATGGAGTTTTATCTAGTGGACAAAAGGTATCCACGTGACTTGACAACATTGAAAGAACTGATCAAAGTCAGATTGCATGGACTTCTTTCTTCTAAGATAGCACATGAATTAGTTTGGAGCATCATGGTGCAGCTTACTGAAGAACGAGCAAAAGGAAGTGAAGAGGAATGGCAAGACAAGAATGAGAGAAGAAATGCGTAGAATACTTGCTATGTAATGAAGTAGTTAACACACGTTGATGTATGAAACTTGTACTTTTGATAGTTTATAAAAGTTCAAGGTTAGGGGGAGATTTTTGGGTTATAACTTAGTCAAAATAGTTTTAACTCATTAATACTACTTCTAACTACGGATAGAGTAACTTACAAGATTAATACGGAAGTTATTAATACTGAAGAAGTTACTACGGAAGACAAGTTTAATGCGGCTGTTCAACAAACTACTACGGAAGCGTCCATTACTACGGATAGTTCAAGATACTACGGAATTGAAGTTAATACGGATACTCTTGCCATGCACGTTTAAATCAAATAGATAGAGTTTCAATTTTATTTAAAGTATGTTTCCTTTTTAGATAATGATGTAGATTCCTAGTTTAGCTAGGATAGCCTCAAGGTCTATAAATATAGATCCTTTTAAGATAGAAAACACGTTGTATTGATACGATTAATTAATGCAATTGAGGCTTAACATTCGACAAACTTATTGTTA
>CAJVGC010000582.1:53722166-53776115 GCA_910822075.1 Senecio squalidus | reverse complement strand
AGGACTCGCAAGGCCTGCTCCGACAACTGCTGTGCAGAGTCAGTGACCTCACTTATAAGGTTCCCCTGGTGCTGGGTCTCCTGTGCCAGTCCTCGTACCTCGCGGTGCAGGTGAAAGAACGCGGCCGGTGGGGGAGGATGAAGGGTAGGAGGCATCCTCTGCCTAGTGGCCTCGACGTCTCTAGCGCGGTGCATTTCCTCGCGCTCCATCTGTCTCTCCCAGGAGTAATGGTCCATGAGAGGGTTATGAGGGATCTCTGGAGGGTGACCGAAAGGTAGATGGGATGGGGTAGGTTGGGATGGTCCATCCTGGTGCACGGCCATCCCGTCCGGTAGGCGGCCCGAGAGGATTACCTGCTTTCGCGCGGTATGCCTAATGCGCGGGCCCCGGTAGTGGAGTGTGGTGGCAACGGGTACCGGTGGAGGGGGTAGCACATCCCTCGGGCTGGACCCGATGCTGCTAGAGGGCCAAGGAGGTGAAGAGCTGGAACATCATTACACGGGTTATAAGAAACATAACGGCATTCAAGTCATAGATTAAAAATAAAGTGTTTACAAGTTCAAAAGTAATAACCAAGCCATAGTAATTTAGTACAAATACCTAAACAAAGTTCCATTAAAAATTCCCAAAATAAGTGAACAAGTCTTTTCCCAATATGGTTCTCATGCGACCGCCTTGACCCGTCCATGCCATGCACCTCATGCTTACACTAAATTTCCTGAAACATAAGATAAAGTGTCAACTACGAAAGTAGCGAGTGAGTTACAGTTTAAGTTGCTCGGCAAAAATTGGTTAAGTATATAAAAGTAGAGGTTTCCAAAAGGAGGTTTAGCGGAGAAAAGTCGCTTAAAATTGTATATACTTTTAAAGTTATAAGTAATGGGCGTATCAGTGCCCTAAAGTTCGTATAGCCCAAGTAAAGTCAGAATTCGTAAAATTCATAGTTGCGGAAACAATCGCTAAAAGTGTTTGCGGAATAAATTGCTAAAAGTTCATAAATTTATGCGTATAAGTAACTAATTAGATTCTTGTATCAACCTCTTGGCATTCTATAACTTAAGTGTTCACACTAATCCGATTGTTCAACCGTGAGGCCCCTTACCCCGCCTATCCTACGGGGAGTCGTCAAGTTCTTAGTAATATGTACTTAGACTGCCATCTAAGCAAGGAACGGTTCTTTCCTAAGTATCGATACCCATTATTACTAAACGGCTCTGAAGTTAATAGTGTGTAAAGTCTAAAAAGAAGCTGGGCACTAAGTAGTTTTGTTTCAAAAAGAGATAGTCGTCCGTCACTTAAGAGTCATGTTATAGTTCCATCAAGGGTCGGTCTCGCATACAAGCATCAATAATTAGTTTAGCCGAAAAGGGGGCAAGCCGGTAAGTACAAGTAAGCCAGTAGAGCAAAAGTGTTTACGCATAAGGGTTTCAAAGAGTTTGTCCAAAATAGTTCAACAGTTCCAAAGTCCATAAAAGTTCATAAAGGTTCATATAAGTTTCCAAAGTTCACAATAGTTTCATAAGTTCGTAATAAGTTCAAAAGTTCACAAAGTTGCAATTGTTCATACATGTTTTCAAAATGCAATTAGTCTTATGTTTCCCCCAAAATCATGCAAAATTCATATTTAAATAAAGGGGTTGTAACTCACGGATTGCGAAGAGTAAGAGTGCGAAAGTCGGTCGGAATGAAAGTCGGGAATCACGGATTGCCTATTAATACCAAGATAGTTTAATTGGTTATTATCTCATTATGTTATTTTTATATAATATAATAGATAAAGTTTAATTAAACTTTAAGTGTCAAGGTTAAGTAATGTCCAAAATAGTCCTAAATGGTAATTGTTAAGTTTTGTCCGAAAGTCCGATTTTACGTTTATTATTATTATGTCACAAGGGATTTTGCTCGCTGAAGTGGTTTACATTTTTCTAAGGAAATTTGGGCAGCGCTTCCGCGCCCAAATTTCATATCCAAAAATGCAAATACCATTTCCGCTCACAAATCACCTATAACACGATAATACACCAAACTAGTTCATTTTAAGTCCAATTAGTCCATACATGTCTCAAATATTATTATTTCTACCAAACTCAGTCCCAAAAGTCATATGTCAAAAAGTGAGCGGGTCAATATAGTCAAAACGTGCCAAAAACGAGTTTTCGGAAAAAGGTTGCAGCTCTGTGCGCCGCTGTGAGCACTGGAACGACGCACAGAACACATTGTGTGTCCCGCTGCGTCGTTCTGGTCTCTAGGACGACGCACAGAACGTGAGTTTTCGAGTTTTCTTTGTAAAACGTTTATTTATCCATAGATCTCGACATGCAATAGGTTTAAACTTATTAAAACTTCATTTTAACAGTTTCTAAAGTATTTTTTGTCACAAATTCGTGGATCCAAAGGTTTATTCGGTTAAAAACGTTTTCGACCATAGAAAGTCATAGATCTTTATAAAAACTTATCTTAAACCTTTAGATCATACATGCAAGTAATAAAATCAGTATAAAATGAAAAGGGAATGATTTCTACCGAAGAGATTAGCTTGGATGAGGATTTGGCCGGATTTAGCTTCAAAAACTTTTACAAGAATGGTCCTTTACCGAAATACTCGACTCCTCTTGCTTCCTTTGGTGTTTTTAAACGATTGTATGGTTAATAATGGTGTTTTAGTGGTTGTAAGTCACTGGAACTTGGGGTTTTTGAGAGAAAGTTTGAGAGAAAATGTTTATGTGTGTGTTTTTGTTTAGGAAACATGGTAAAATGAAAAAGGAAGTAAAGAAAATGATAATAGGGTGGGTTGGGTCTTGGTACTGGTAACAAGTCAGTAATTATGATATATTCTCGAGATTGATTGGTTTAAAAATGGTGGAAATCGAGACATGCAATTTATTCAAATAAATTACAAATTTCGTCCTGCAGGACGGCGCACAAGGCATGTGTGCGCCGTCCAGGACCATTTTTGTAACAGTTTTTGTACTTTGGCTGTTTTTGTATAATTGTTTCGTTGGACCTTTTCGTTAACTAAAGTTTTAAAGTATGTTACATTATGAACTTAGGAAAGTTCATTAGGAGTTTTCTTGGTATTAGGACTTATATAAATTGATTCCGGTTGTGATTCCGACACGGTCGCGGTTCCGGTTATTGAATAGTTAAAGACTAGATAGACCAAAAGAGACATAGAGTATGAAAATGCACCTGGAATTTGACGGTTGTCACACAGTCTAAGTACATATTACTAAGATCTTGACAACTCCCCGTAGGATAGGCGGGGTAAGGGGCCTCACGGTTGAACAATCGGTTTAGTGTGAACACTTAAGTTATAGAATGCCAAGAGGTTGATACAAGAATCTAATTAGTTACTTATACGCATAAATTTATGAACTCTTTAGCGATTAATTCCGCAACACTTTTAGCGATTGATTCCGCAACTATGATTTTACTAAATCTGACTCTACTTGGTCTATACGAACTTTAGGGCACTGATACGCCCATTACTTAGAAACTTTAAAAGTATATAAATTTTAAGCGACTTTCTCCGCTAACCTCCTTTTTGGGAAACTTTTACTTTTATATACTTAACCGAAATTTTGCCGAGAAACTTAAACTTTAACTCACTCACTACTTTCGTAGTTGACACTTTATCTTATGTTTCAGGAAATTTAGTGTAAGCATGAGGTGCATGGCATGGACGGGTCAAGGCGGTCACGTGAGAACCTATTTGGGAAAAGACTAGTCCACTCTTTTTTTGGGAAATTTTAAATTGAAACTTTATTTATATATTCGTACTAAATTTCTATGACTTGGTTATTTCTTTTGATATTGTAAACACTTTTATTTATTAATCTATGACTTGAAGCCGTTATGTTTATTATGACCCGCGTAATGATGTTCCAGCTCTTCACATCTCGTGTTTCCGCTTTAGCGGGGTGTGACATAAACAACCAAAAGAATCTGTCCAGGTGTGTGGTGCGTCGCACCATGCTCTAGGTGCGGCGCATCGGGGCCAGGTTTCCGGATTTTCGTTTTTCGTTTTCGTTATCGTTAAGAATTTGCGTTCGTTTAGAGTTTACGATTGTTATGCAATGAAATTAGACAAGTTCATTATATGTTTTCTTGGTATTAGGATTCATTTAATGATTCGATTTCGATTCCGATTCCGAGACACACACGTTTAAAGTTTATGTAACGTAAACCTACGTTAAAAGTTTTGCATGAGTTACATAGAGCTTAGCTTAATGAGTTATACTTACGTAACTACGTAACACATAAAATTAGTAATATCGAGTATCACAAATAAGTAATCGAGGTTAATAGTTAGTGAACCTGACCTGCGTTTAAGACGGTTGTCACATATGTTTTTTTATTTTACTAAAGATAGAATGAAAGAGAGAATCTTAAGTATATTATAAATCTCCTCATACTCTTAATGTCATAAAATTTAAGTAATTGAAATTACTTATTTATCCTTATTCAATTCAAACACATAGAAATTTTAGATAAAGTTGAATTACTTATTTACTCATTTGCTCATTAAATTCGGTATTTTTATGATTTATAGCTTTTTTGAATTATATGTTTTAAGTAAGTTAACTTTTAGAGAAATATATTTAAAATATTCAAATTTATAAAAAAAAAAAATTAATATTTGAATCGAGAATTAATTTTTGGTATTTGATTTTTTTTTAGTATATGAACAAGTCAGATTTTACGCGGTTAACACTAAGAAGTAAGAAGAGAAATTTTTTTTAACATTTTAATTTTTCAGATAATTACATAAAAATCCGAACAACTACTAATAATATTTTTGCCACATTATTTCAAAGATAAATTGTTTGTAATGTGTAATATTAGCAATATTAGTCATATTTATTTTGCTAGAAATTGTTTTGATGGTTGTTTATGTTGCTTTTGTAGATAGATTATGTTTAAATGTTTGTTAAGAGAAATTGAAAAAAAAAAATCGGGTTTTTTAAAGTTTTAATTCTTTAATAAATATTAGTGTTGATTATATAATTTAGTTGATAATCATCTCTGATAATTATATATATATAGTTTTTTGTGAAAAATTTAAGGTGGATATACAATACAAATAAAATACAAATACAAATACATAATAAAATGATAACAATATGTTTACTTATTTATTTATGTTGTATAATAAAGTATTTGTAAATATTTAACATTTATGTCTCAAACTACCAAGAAACTTATATTATAAACATACATCTCAATAATCTTTAAAAAGAATTCATTATAAACTGAATACAAGCATGGGAAAATGGTCATTTGATATAACTAACTGAAATAAGTTAATCCTTATAGACTAAAAGATTGAGAGTGTATAATGTTTACAAATAAAGAGCGTGTAGTGTAATTTCAAAATCAAGAGGATTAAACATATTCTATTTGTCAAATCGTAAAAAACATATTTGTAATTATATCTACTTTATATTTGTTATACATATATGATTTTACCAAGTGAGCTAATAGAGTAGAATAAGTCGAATTACCGAAATATGTTGAATGACTAAAGATAAAATTTTCCTATATGTCTTGAATGGTCGAAAGATAAATTAATAGATGATGTAATTTTGTTAATGGTCAGAATAGATAATGTTACCCCATAATTCTACTTTATTTTGAGATGAACAAAAAAATATCGGAATTCGTTAAGACAATGTAAATTGTCGAATACAACTTTTTCACTGCCGCAACATCACACACACCAAAAACTATTACACTCGACTTATTTATCACGAAACTTCAAGAAACTGGTTAGTGCATATAAATAATTCTTTTTTTTTGGCATGAAGGGATACACCGAAAACCATTAGGTCATAACTTTTTTGTGGCTCAAAGCCCTGAAATAAAAAAACTACTTCCTCTTAATTATTTTTATAACGCGAATTACTAAACAAGAAATTATTAGATGATAAATCTAAATAATTATTAGTGGGTTTAAAGGGTTGGACTTGAAATTATTAGATATCACCGCCTTGTATTGTTACTTATATCATATTATAGTCAAAAAGCTATCATATCAAAATAAATATAAATATTTTACCATTTGAATACACTTAGTGGATGAAATGGTTGAATGAGAAACAATTATAGAAACTCTTTTTATGCCTCAAATTGCCAAACTTGAAATTGTTACCGCAAAATTCATATTATAACACGAACGACCAAATAAGAAAATGTTATACTTAATACATAGCCGGAAGTAACGAATAAGAAACTACAAGAAACCATTACCCTCACGACATAAATCACGAGACGAATTGGAAACTACAAGAAATCATTATCGCACTATAACTTTTCGTCGTCGCTGCACCGCGCGGGTTCTATACTATGTAATTATAACTTGTAAGAGGGTGTAAAATGTAAATAATCTTTGATGACATCATCAATCTGATCTAACGGTTGCCATCAAAGAATTTAACTCATCTAAGGAACCTTAATTCGTCATGTGACATTTAAAGCCCCTCTTTTATTATATATTAAAGATTAGTTTTTATATCCATATATACATACGGACAATTTAAAATAATTAATCATACTTTCATTGATATAATCCTCATCTACTAACATATAAAACAAATAAAATATTTAAGGTTAAAATTACGAAAAGATAATTTTAAAAAGTCAAACATGACAATTTTAATAAGCCGGAAAAAGTAGTAAATAACGAAAAATAACAAAAAATTATATTGCGTGTTTATAACAAACTCAAAGCATATATTTACATTAATTCGTAATAACTTTACGGATGATAAGAATTTTCGGTTGAAACTAATTTAAGCAATAATAATGCAAAAAGGGAATGTGTGAAATGTTTCAAAATATTTTATAATGTGTGAAAACTAAATAACCTTGTCCTATAGAATATTTCAATACACTAAATTTGATTTGTAGTTCGTCTAGATCTAAGCTTTTGGCAGCCTTACTAATACCTTTGTGTTACCACATGAAATCCCTCTTGACAAAGCTACATAAATTTGTTGGTATAAGTTCGGTTGTAAACGAACGGTTGGTGAAGATTTCGACGAAAAGTTAATTAATATTCGTTTATTTAGTTAACAAACGAACATGAACAAAATATTTTGTTCGTTCAGTTAAGTGAACGAAATAGACTTGTTCGTTCATTTATATTTTTATTCATTTTTATTCGTTTATTAATTAGTGTTACTTAATTATATATTCATTTTGAAATAGTTAACATTATACAGAGTAATATATTATTCAAATTATATTTATTTTTCTTTCTTGAAAATTAATTAATAAAATAAATTAGTATAAATAGAAAATACATATAAATAAAAATAATTTGCGTCTATATTTAGAAATATAAGGTAATTATTTTTATTAATAATTTTGGTTGTTTTTCTTATTCGTATTCGTTTATATACGTTTAGCATTCATATATATTCGTTTAGCATCGAAACGAACACACATAAAAAACACGAACAAGCTTAAATTTTTAATAGACGGACATGAACACAAAATTCCGTTTGTAAATGTGTTCGTTTTAGTTTATTTGTTCGTTAAAGTTAAACAAATGACACGAACAATTATCATTCGTGTTCGTTTGATTCATTTACAGCCCTACATGTGAGCATACTAATAATTATATTCGAGAATATAATTACATATAAAATTTTTATGTTAGAGAATATTATTTTTATACTTATTTTTTACTGTAAGCTTCAATAATTATGTCATTTTATTATAGAAAATTATTAAAATTATAACTATATTCAAGTCATTTTTTTTCAATAGAAGTTAATTATAACATTTTTTATTAGTAATATTATATTAGGATATATTTTTCTTATATTAATAGTTAAGTTAACTACTATAAGTTGTATTTGAATTTTGGTTTGATTAAAAAATTGAATGTGAAATCAAATAAAGAAATGTTGGTTGACATATTTAAATGTGTTTAATAGAAAATGAGGAGTATTTTGGTAAATTTTCCTACTTCAATTTCAACAAAAGTCCATATGCTTTATATGTAACTAGTAGCATACTCGCGCTAAGCCACGGGGTACAACACAACGTATGCAATTGACGTGTCAACATTGACCTTGATCTTATTGTTTTAGATTAAGGAATTGGAAACATATTGTTAGGTTATGGTTCCAATAATCAGTAATTTTGTTTCTGAAAAGTGACATAGTCGGCATCTTTGTCTTACTTTATAAATTTCAGTTAGTTTGTGAGTAGTTTAAAAAAGTAATTTCAATAAAGTATGATTTTCACTTTTGGTAATATATTTTTATTATTTATATAAAATTTTCATTTCATTCAACATATTATTCTATACATTCATTAATTATTTAATTATATAAGTTTCATTTTAACTAACTTTTAAATAAAAAATGGTTTCATATTGAAATGATATTAAACATTATTAAGAACATTTAGGCATTATTAAAAACATTTAAGTATTATTAAGAACATCATTCATTACTTTTAATGAAATTATAACTATTATATAAAGAAAATTAATGATCAAGATTGAATTGATTATCATCCTTTATTTCAAATAAGTGGTTTAGATTTTATATACTTAAAATTCAAACTTTAAAATTAAACATATTAATATATTTTATATAGGAATAAAGATTAAGATATCTACATGGTGATAAGCTTGTAGAAATATAAACTTCTCCCCACTATAGATTGATGAGAGAAATTTGTGGTATCTCATTTCACTACACACAAAAAACATGAGAAACATGAGAAATCTAACATGACAAATTTACTTTCTCAGTATATTAAAAATTTATTTTTCTACATTTATAATTGTATGATTATTTTTTCTTTTTTTTTCTATTACTTCATGATTTAAATTTGTACACATTTTTTAATTGTGACTAAATTAAAAAAGAAAATGCGTGTTTTAAAAAAACATGAAAAAACAGTATATAAATAAGATAGGGTGATCTTATTTAAACCCATTAAAACTTAATTTGACATCTATACAATTGTTTAAATTAAATTCTAATTAAAAAGTACAAACGTTGAAAGATATTTAATACGTAATTGTTCGAGCAAGGATTGACAGGCTCAGTAACTTGGGTGTTTGGGGTTCAACCTCTGGACCTCCTGCTAAGCAGTGCAAACCTATCAAGCTCTTGGCGAGCTTAAGGTGGTCAAGTGGTTGGTTGAAGAAGGTGATCGGAATGTGGTTATTGCGGTGAGTAAGTATTCCGGTAAGTATGTAAGTGGTGAAGATATATGTGTGAGAGATGTATGGAGTGTTGGCCTCTCCTTGAACTGTATAGGGTAGGGTATTTATACCCAACAATCCCAGACATGAGAAACGGTTGGCCATTAATGCCCATTACGATGGTTTAATGGTATTCATGAGGTTTCAACGTCTATGACATTATGGAGGTCATAATGAATAGATAAAGCGTAACGGTCTACCACAAAGGCCTGGAATCCAATGATGGTAGGACCCATGTGGTAAGACCTTAGGTGACAGGACCTCACGTGGCAAGACCTCAGGTGACAGGACCACATGTGGTAGGATGTCACGAGGCACAAGTGCAGGATATCAGGATGACGAGGAACCAGTGCATGATGCCAGGACACAAATGGACACAAGTGTTGGATCAGTGCCGAGGGTCGGCCAACTGAGAGTCGGGAGCCGGCAGATGCTCGGGAGCCGGACGGCCAAGCGCCAGGAGCTGGGAGCTGGCCATCCGAGAGTCGGGATCCGGCCAGTTAGGAGCTGGGAGCCGGTCAGCTGGGAGCCTGGAGCTGGGAGCCGGCCAGCCGAGATCCGGGAGCCTGCCAGCCGAGAGCCGGGAGCCGGCAGTTGGGGGCCAGGATCCGGCCAGTTGGATCCTGGAGCAGGGAGCCGGGGCCTAAGTGCCGGCGCCGGGGCACGAGTTCCGGGTACCAGGGCCTAAGTGTCGGACGTTGGGGCAAGGACTGAGAGCCTGCATAATGTGGAAGGGACTAAGAGCCTTTCCTTGATGTAGAAGGGACTTAGCCTTTATCCTGTGTTGTGTTAGCTTTTTAGGGCTTATAGGCTATATGTATCGAGCCTATTCCCTACTAACACTATCATGCCCCCCAGTTAGGTTTTAAAAAATAAAGTTTTGAAGCCTAACTTCATGCATTTAATGGCTTTGCTTTGGGTTTGACCTTGCCTTTTCCACGCTTGGCATGTCTTTGCCTAGTTATTGTCTATGATATTTTTTAGTATCTGCACAAGTAGGTCTTTCATGAAGTGGATGAAGGAGGATGGTGCCAGATTGCTAAGTGCATACATATGGACTTCAAACTGATGGGGATTTGAACCTTCAGAGTGTGTCCATCACAAGTATTCTTTCCATTGTACTACGACATTTGGATAAGTAATGTGTCTATGACACTTTTGACTATCTATTGTGCCCATGACACATTTAGATTTGTATTGTGTGCATCACACTTGGATGGTCAAAGGTAGATTGACTAAGAAGAATGCCCATCTCACTCGATGTAAGGAAGACAAAAAGTGGTTGGCATGTATGGATTCTGCCATTCCTTCTAAAAGGGATTTATTAGATGTCTTCGCGATTGTGCTTAATCACGTACTTAATCACCCTAACGTGATATATGTGCCTTGGGATGCCAATAGGCATTTCTTCTGCATGAGAGACATCTTGCAGACTCTTTACCCTGATGTTGGGATTGCAGTGCTGCCTTATTCCGATCCATTGGGTCACGGGGATATGTTGTGTGACAATGGTATGTTGAAGACTCGAGCTTTTCCAATCAGGAGCTGACTCGTGGAAGGTTTTGATATGTCTGCGCCAGACATCCTTACTCTCATTTCACGAAAGCCTTAGTATTTTCTCTTTGTGTTTGTAACACAATTTCATTTGTATGACTTAGCCCTTTTCTATCATATGATATGTTTGGACTACCATTTGTAGTTTTTTCTATTCGTGTATGTTGCTATAAATTTTGTATGTGTTGGTTTTACATTATATAACCTTGAAATGAAAAAATAATGTATTATTGGATGATCAGACCAATAACATTTATGTGGCTTCATAGCTTTGTCAGATGTCTATGTTACATATAGATGTCCAAGACATTTTTGAATTTTATGTTGGTGTCTATGACACCTTTTGAATATTACAATATCATTGTGCTTATGACTCTTTCTTGTGTGCCCGTTGCATGTGTTATGCCCATGGCTTATTACATACAGTGACTATGTTAACTGGATGGCAGTGACAAGTTCTTATATGCCTATGACATTTTTCAGATGCATGTAGCATCTTTTAAAGTTTATATTTTGCTCGTGGCACTGTGCCTATGACACTTTTTGTTGGTTAACCTTTATTTATTTGTTACTCGCGAGGATTGTCGCTTCCCAATGAGAAGTGCTTGCCTTTCCCCAAGTAGGTGAAAAGACGAAAATGATGATGTGCATGTTTGGCCTAGACAAAAATGTCCCTCTTGGCCTAGGTACTTGGTCTGAACGTTGTTCAGAGTTATGTATATGATGATGTGCATGTGTGGCTTGGATTTAAATATCCATCTTGCCCCAATGCACTTGGTCTGAACGTTGTTCAGAATTATGTAATTGTGTATGCACGTGTGTGCAATGTCCTAACCTTGTAATAAAAGGTATTACTTCATTTGGTATTATTGGGATACATGATCAGACCAATATTATTTTATTCAGCCTCATGGCCTTCCAAGACTTTGCGGGATACATAGATCACACCCCATGATATTCTTGAACATGACATTTCCATGATTTTGATAAAAAGTATTAATTGGAATAAAATATGAGAGTAATCACCTTTAAGGGGATTACTATACTTACCAGATGCAAGGTATAAGTATAGGTTCCAGAATGTCGGACACCAAACGTGTCGGGACACAACTGATAGCTTACGCGCAAATGCTACCAAGGTGTAGGACGCCGGGTGCCGGTGTACGAGTACCGGATGCCGGACCACGGACGCCGGACGTCGAGCCATGAGCGCCGGACACCTCTTGGCGTCGGGGCCTGAATCCCGGACGCGGGGCCAAATCCCAGGTGTCGGGGCCTTAATCCCAGACCCGGGGCCAAACTACCAGGCGCCAGGGCCTTAATCCCGGACGCGGGGCCAAATCCCAGGTGTCGGGGCCTTAATCTCAAACCCGGGGTCACACTACCAGGCGCCGGGACCTTAATCCCGGACGTGGGGCCAAATCCCAGGTGCCAGGGCCTTAATCCCGGACCCGGGGCCAAACTACCAGGCGCCGGGGCCTTAATCCCGGACGCGGGGCCAAATCCCAGGTGTCGGGGCATTAATCCCGGATCCGGGGCCAAACTACCAGGAGTCGGGGCCTTAATCCCGGACGCGGGGCCAAATCCCAGGTGCCGGGACCTTAATCCCGGACGCCGGGGCCAAATCCTAGGCGCCGGGGCCTTAATCTCGGACGCGGGGCCAAACTGCCAGGCGCCGGGGCCTTAATCCCGGACGCGGGGCCAAACTGCCAGGCGTCGGGGCCTTAATCCCGGACGCGGGGCTTGTGTCTCGGTGCCGGGGCTCGTGTCCTGGGCGCGGGGCATGTGTTTCGGTGCCGGGGCTCTTGTTCTGGGCGCGGGGCATGTGTTTCGGTGCCGGGGCTCTTGGAGGGTGGTGTGCGGTCGGGAGGAAGGCGAGTAGGCTGGTAGACCCGAGTAGGCTTGTAGTGTGGTATACCGGTAGGCTGGTAAGAAAGAGGCAAAATATTCCCTCTTGGGAGATTGTAAGATCCTTGCATGGTGAGAGAAGGAATATATTTCTTTGTAAGATATTTCCCTCTTGGGATGGGGTAAAATCTTTATTTGGGAGGAGGTGAATAAGGTGAAACCTTTCGCTGTTGGTAGGGGGTAAACTTTTTCCTTCTTGGGAGGAGGTGAAACCATTCCCTGCTGGAAGGGTATGATCCTTCCCTCTTGGAGGAGATGGAATCCTTCTCTGGGAGGAGCTGGAATCCTTCCCTGGAGGAGGTGAAACAATTTTCTCTAAGGGGAGGTAAAATTCTTCCTCTTTAAGATATAAAATCCTTCTCTGCTAAGAGGGGTGAGGTCTTTCCATCTTAGGAATATGAAATCTTTCCTTCTTGGGGATATAGAATTCTTCCCTCTTGGAGGAGATGGAATCCTTCCGTAGGAAGAGGTGAGACCATTCCTTGTTGGAAAGGGTGAGATGCTTCTCCCTTAGGGATATGGAATCCTTCCCTCTTGGAGAAGATGGAATCCTTCCGTAGGAAGAGGTGAAACCATTCCTTGTTGAAAGGGGTTAGATACTTCTCTCTTAGGGATATGGAAACCTTCCATCATCATTTTTTTTTTTTTTTTTTTTTTTTTCCATCATCATTTTTTTTTTTTTCGATTCTTTTTTTTTTTTTTTTTTTTTTTTTTTTTTCGATTTGAAAGGGATTGAGGGCCTTCCTCTAGATTTGGAAGGAGCTGAAATCCTTTCCTCTTGGGAGAGATGTTATTGGTGAAACCCTTCCCCCTCTTAGGAGGGATGAGAGGTGATGAAACCGTTACCCCTTAGGAGTGGTGGAACCCTCTCTCTCTTGGGAGGGATGGGAAGTGTGGAACCATTTTTCTCTTGGGATGGATGGGAGGACTGAAACCCTTTCTTCTCTTGGGAGGGATGAGAGGGATTGGAGGGTGAAATCCTTTTCCTCTCTTGGGAGGTAACATTGTTTTCCTCTTGGAGGTAAAACCCTTTCCTCCTTGAGAGGTGATTTTTTACTTTTATTTATTTATTTATTTATTTATTTATTTTTTTTTTTTTCTTTGTTGCCAAAACTGGTCGGCTGTCCAAAACCGAATATCAAGGCCTGACAACGAATATCAAGTGTGTCGGCCGAAAATATCAAGTCCGAACGAAAAATATCAAGCCCGGACAAAAATATAAAGTTTTTGTCAAACTGGCCGGCTGTCCAATGCTGGCCGAATATCAAGGTCCGGAAACTAATATCAAGTGTGCCGGACGAAAATATCAAGTCCGGAAGAAAAATATCAAGTCGGACAAAAATATCAAGTCGGACAAAAATATCAAGTTTTTGTCAAACTGACCGGCTGTCCAATGCTGGCCGAATATCAAGGTCCAGAAATGAATATCAAGTGTGCCGAACGAAAATATCAAGTCCGGACGAAAAATATCAAGTCCAGACAAAAATATCAAGGTTTGTCGGGGATCACTTATCCAGTCGGCAACTGACCAGCCTCAGGAGGTAGGACCTCAGGTGATAGGGCCTCAGGTGGTAGGGCCTTAGGTGGTAGGACCTCAGGAGGTGGGGGTCGGATCCGGAAGCGGAAGCCGGGAGTCGGGGTCGGCTATGCCTTGTGTCCGTGACACTTTTAGATTTGCTTTAGGTTTATGACACTTTTGGGTCTGTATCATGTCCATGACACTCTTAGATACGTATCATGACAATTTCTTTGCATTTTTTAGGTTTATGACATGTGTCCCTAGTTGTGGTTATGCCTACTGGGTAGGAAATTTATGTGTCATGGATGGTATATATTTCTCTAGTCTGGCCAACATCAGTGGTTGCCTATGACAATTTTTAGACGAATTAGTATTTTGGATATGACATCTTGTCCCTAACTGTGGCTATGCCAACTAAGGTAGGGAATTTTATCATGCCATGAATGGTTGATGGAATTGCTCCAAATTTTTGTAATGTAGGCCTGCCCAGTAGGACATTGTAGGCCGATGGTGCATCAATGATTGCAAAATTAATCATTTCTAACCTATAGTGTGGATATTCTCCTAACATCATGTTTATTGCTACCTCTCCGACTGGCCAGTGCGTTTCACCTGAAAACCCCACTAGAGGGTATTGTGTTGGACGCTTTGAATGTTGTAGTTTTTCAGGGAGCTTCCTAAAACAGTGGGCATAAATAATGTCCCTTGAGCTCCCTGTATCAACATATGCCTTATTCACTTCATAGTTGGCTAATCGAATTTGTATTACTACAGGGTTGATGGAAGGAGTTTCAATTGGTGGGAAGCAAATAGGCTTCATCACCCAATCCTGAAGGACCGATGCCTTCCTTTTGCGGGATGTAGTTTCTTCCTGCGCCATGTATATGTAATTAGGTGGGGTGGTGGATGGGGTATTGGTGGTTGTCTTTGGCTTACGTGAACCGATTTGTGATGAGGAATTGTCTTCCATGGAGAAGAAAAAATGGTGGTGAAACTAAGAAATGAAATGAAAAAAGATATAAATGAAATGAGACACCGTTGCTAAAACGTGTCCCACGGATGGCGCCAATGTTCGAGCAAGGATTGACAGGCTCAGTAACTTGGGTGTTTGGGGTTCAACCTCTGGACCTCCTGCTAAGCAGTGCAAACCTATCAAGCTCTTGGCGAGCTTAAGGTGGTCAAGTGGTTGGTTGAAGAAGGTGATCGGAATGTGGTTATTGCGGTGAGTAAGTATTCCGGTAAGTATGTAAGTGGTGAAGATATATGTGTGAGAGATGTATGGAGTGTTGGCCTCTCCTTGAACTGTATAGGGTAGGGTATTTATACCCAACAATCCCAGACATGAGAAACGGTTGGCCATTAATGCCCATTACGATGGTTTAATGGTATTCATGAGGTTTCAACGTCTATGACATTATGGAGGTCATAATGAATAGATAAAGCGTAACGGTCTACCACAAAGGCCTGGAATCCAATGATGGTAGGACCCATGTGGTAAGACCTTAGGTGACAGGACCTCACGTGGCAAGACCTCAGGTGACAGGACCACAGGTGGTAGGATGTCACGAGGCACAAGTGCAGGATATCAGGATGACGAGGAACCAGTGCATGATGCCAGGACACAAATGGACACAAGTGTTGGATCAGTGCCGAGGGTCGGCCAACTGAGAGTCGGGAGCCGGCAGATGCTCGGGAGCCGGACGGCCAAGCGCCAGGAGCTGGGAGCTGGCCATCCGAGAGTCGGGATCCGGCCAGTTAGGAGCTGGGAGCCGGTCAGCTGGGAGCCTGGAGCTGGGAGCCGGCCAGCCGAGATCCGGGAGCCTGCCAGCCGAGAGCCGGGAGCCGGCAGTTGGGGGCCAGGAGCCGGCCAGTTGGATCCTGGAGCAGGGAGCCGGGGCCTGAGTGCCGGCGCCGGGGCACGAGTTCCGGGTACCAGGGCCTAAGTGCCGGACGTTGGGGCAAGGACTGAGAGCCTGCATAATGTGGAAGGGACTAAGAGCCTTTCCTTGATGTAGAAGGGACTTAGCCTTTATCCTGTGTTGTGTTAGCTTTTTAGGGCTTATAGGCTATATGTATCGAGCCTATTCCCTACTAACACTATCAGTAATCATTGTTAACAATATATTTATACTTTTAATTATATTTTTTTCTCCTATTTTCTACTCTAATTATTACTATTCTTATATTTTATATATTAGTGATGGTGTTTTTCTTTTAATATTAGTTTTTATGTTTTAAATAAAAAGGGAAACTTATAATAGCATTTAAAAATTTTGTACAATTAACCATTATGGATAACTTGTTTATGTTTTTCAATTCATTTATAAATAAAGTTAATAACAACATGGTAAACTATAAATGATACTATATACAAATATTATTAATATATCACTGTCAAAATCTATACTCTTTTACAATAACGTTTTAGGTGCACAATTAGAAAAAAAAACATTGTGCGTACGTACTTAATCGGTATTCGTACTGGGCCATCAAGCATAACTGCGTCGCGGTATTTGACTGGATCACCGTTTCTTGTTTTTTTGGTCATTTACTTGTATTTCTTTGTTCAAATAACCACTTTCCGATTCATATTTAACCGGTCACTTGAATAAAACACTTTTCACACAATTAAATACAAAACCTACTCTATTCATCATGATTTAATACGAAAAACAACCAAATATCGCATATAAAGACATGTATAAATAGGCGATATCAGGCTCCCGTGCCAGTGCTTTGGGAGTTTGGTGGAGTGGTGTTGATGTCCACCGAGGGAAGAGGTTCTTCTCGGCTTGGTGGTAGATTTGTGAAAGGGTTTGAAACCATGGGGAGTGAAAGGATTGGGGAAAAGACTTAGTGAAACCGTTGATCTAAAACGGTCCTACGGATGACGCCAATGTTTGAGTAACGATTGACGAGCTCAAAGATTTGGGTGTGATGGCTACCAGTACGGTCTCCTGCTTGTGCAGTGCTAACCTACCAAGCTCTTGACGAGCCTAAGGTGACGTATTGTTTAGGTAGGGTGACGTACTAGAGTATAAAGTTCTCAGTATGTGTCTGTAAGATGTAGAATCTAGGACCTCGCAAATATGACAAATAATCAGGTATTTATAGGCAGATAATTAGGTTTCCTTTTATGGGCCGTGGGCCATGATCATATGTGTATGGGCTCTGGTTTACGTCACAAAAGAGGAAAATGTGAGGTCAGTTAGTCACTAATTGTGTGGTAGCCATACTGACCATACATCACATGTGTCCGAACAAGTGTAGTAACTTAATGAGCATGAGACTTAGAAGTGTGAGCTGCAACGGGGCAACATTACTCGAGCATGGGGTCCACGTGTGAGCCGCGAGGAGTATCTTGCGCGGGCGAAGGAGATACATTTCTGGTACCGGTGGTATTGGACTTGCTCGCGCACGGGCTAAGTGTGCCCGAGCTCCATTTCATCGAGTTGCGAGGTGAGAAGGGGAGTACCGAGCCGAGAAAGGGGAATAGGGGAGTCGAGCAGCAAGGCTGCCTAGTCGAGCCGCAAGCAAGGCTGCCTAGCCGAGCTGCGAGTGTGGTGCGGATGGTGCGAACTAAGATCAAAGTGTGGTCCCACGTTTGTGGTCAAATCCATGTGGGTCTCACCTCAATAATATTATATAAGGTATAATCTGTATAGACCCGGAAAAAAAAATTAAAATTGGACGATTTTTTTTTTCCGTTATCGGACAAATGTTGATATTCGTAAGGTACAATCACATGTGATTTAAACACTAAATACAGATTTCAAAACTTAGATTTGTTATATTATATACACGAGCTGTAAAACCCATGTGTTGCCGCGGACATTTCCGTATTATATTTTCGTATATTTATAAATATTTTGATGTCAAAAAAAATTATTTGACTAAATATATTAGTATTGATATAAAGCTAAATACCATTTAGATACATATGTACATATAGTTTATGTTTAATTTTCATACATAGTTTTATCAATAATTTTAATTTTTTATAGCTATTATCACATAATAAGATAAGTTATAACAATTATTTAATAATATAGAGAAAACATTAAATGAAATCTTACTAACCTTATTTAAAAAATATAACGTAAAAAGAAAAAGTAAAAAAACAAAAGATAAAAAGGAAAAAAAAAAAGGGAAAAAAAAAATAAAAAAATTAAAGTTTTATTTAAAAATAAAAGTCAAACAAAAAAAAAGGGATGTAAAAATTAAAATGTCTTTAAAGAGTCAAAAGGTTTGCTTTAACTTTTTCAAAAGATAAAACTATAAAAAGAAATGAATGTTACAGTCACGGTTTGAACCTTAGTTCTTGTTGTAAGCAAGGGCTTACCAATTGGCCAAGTTGATTTCGATTGCTTGATTTTCTATTTGTGATATATATATATATATATATATATATATATATATATATATATATATATATATATATATATATATATATATATATATATATATATATATATATATATATATATATATATATATAGAGGTGGGTTCATTTAGGAACCACTAAATATTTAGGAACCATTATGAACCATTAGGAACTAATATTCACCAGTGTATATATATGATATTCACCAGTGTATATAAAGCATATGTATATATATATATACACTGGTGAATATTATATGTATATACACTAGTGAATATTATATGTATATACACTGGTGAATATCATATTAAATATACACTGGTGAATATCATATATATACACTGGTGAATATTGGTTCCTAATGGTTCCTAAATATTTACATGTTTCTTAAATGAAACCAACTCTATATATATATATATATATATATATATATATATATATATATATATATATATATATATATATATATATATATATATATATATATATATATATAGGGTGGCGTTCGTCTACAAACCACCCTTATAATACAAACGGTAGGAACGATTAACGGCCACACGCGTTGTTAGAGTAAGGATTGACAGGCTCAGTAACTTGGGTGTTTGGGATTCAACCCCTTGACCTCCTGTTTAGCAGTGCGAACCTATCAAGCTCTTGGTGAGCCTAAGGTGGTCAAGTGGCTGGTTGGAGAAAGGTGATCGGAATATGTTTACTGCGGGAAGTGTATAGGTATTCCGGTCAAGAGATACTGCGTGCAAGTATGAGAGTGGAGAAGATGATGTCCAAAACTTGAAGTGTTGAGTATTTATACCCAACACTACCAAACATCAACAACGTATGGCAATGATAACCATTTATGGCTCATCAATAGGATTCCAACGGGTATTAACGTCTATATCAGTATATAACTTTATTAATGCTCTGACGGTTACACTCAAGGATTAGGCTTGAGTGTCTGACTGGTAGGATGCCGGACGCGGGCCACGGGCGCCGGACGCTGGGGCCAAGCTACCGGACACGGGGCCAAATTCCCGGACACGGAGCCGGATTCCCGGACGTGGGGCTAAGTGCCAGGTGTCGGGGCCTAAATGTCGGACACGGGGCCAAGGCTAGGGTGTCGGGGCCAAGGCTCGGGTGCCGGGGCTAAACTACCGGACACGGGGCCAAGGCTCGGGTGTCGGGGCCAATTTCCCGGACACGGGGCCGGATTACCGGACACGGGGCCAAGGCTCGGGTGCTGGGGCCAATTTCCCGGACACGGGGCCGGATTCCCGGACACGGGGCCATTTTACCCGGACACGGGGCCAAGGCTCGGGTGCCGGGGCCAATTTCCCGGACACGGGGCCGGATTCCCGGACACGGGGCCATTTTTCCCGGACACGGGGCCTGGTGCCGGGGCCATTTTACCCGGACACGGGGCCTTGTGCCGGGGCCAGTTTACCTGGACACGGGGCCTAACTCCCGGGTGTCGGGGCCAATTTGCCGGACACGGGGCCGGATTCCCGGACACGGGGCCAAGGCTCGGGTGTCGGGGCCAATTTCTCGGACACGGGGCCATTTTACCCGGACACGGGGCCTGGTGCCGGGGCCATTTTACCCGGACACGGGGCCTGGTGCCGGGACCATTTTACCCGGACACGGGGCCTTTTGTCGGGGCCATTTTACCCGGACACGGGGCCCGGTGCCGGAGCCATTTTACCCGGACACGGGGCCTAACTCCCGGGTGCCGGGGCCAAAACCTTGGTGCTGGGGCCAGGTTTCCGGACACGGGGCTGAAGCCCGGGTGCCGGGGCCAAATCTCCCGGACACGGGGCCAAGGGCCAAGTGTCCGGACGCAGGAGCCTTGTGTCCGGACGCCGGGACGAAATGTCCGGATGCTGGGGCCAAGTGTCCGGACGCCGGAGCCTAAGGGTCGGAGCTAGGAGATAGCATGCAAGCTTTTGTAAGTCAGGTTATGTGTTTAGGGGGTTAATGGGCTATGTGTATGAGTCATTCCCTACTAACACTATCACGCGTCATTATCTAACATTTTTTTTTTAATTATTTTTACCTCCGTTCCTTTTAGTTTCTCTTATCTTGTGCATTATTAGTTGTTTTATCAAATTACTTATACCGATAAATCTAGTTTTTCATCCTCTTTAATTTGATACCAGTCTCGTTTCATAAAAAGTAGATGCATTTTACCTATTAGATACATTTTCTATAACTAGATGTAATTTAAGTGTTAGAGGAAATTCAAGCATTAGATGTATCTTCAAAAATAGTTTTTTTTTATATCTCTAGACAACATTCAACAAAAACTTCTACAAAAACTAGATGCATTTAAAAAAAAGTAGATGTAGTGAATATGATTCATCAAAGACTATTACAAAAACTAGATGCATTTAAAAAAAAATTAGATGAAATGAATATGCTAAAACAATAAACGAAAAGTATTTATCTAAAAAATAACAAACATAAAGAAGATGAAATAGTAATGCCTAAGATACACGGATGTGTAAATAAATAAACACAACAAAAATATTGAAAATGCATCTACCATTTTGAAAATGCATCTAATTAAAAACTGCAATTTGATTAGATATTATAACATTTTCCATATACTTCTCTGCCAAAAAACATAAAAAGTGTTCCAACATACGAAATTAAATCAAATAATGAAAATTGAAAAAATACACCTAATAAAATGCATCTAGTTCATCTTCTTCACCACTTACAGTAACTTTTCTAGAAAAAAAAATTGATTTCTTTTTATTTCTTTTTTTTATGAAACTAAAAATCAACATCGACCTTCTTTTTTACTTCTTCGCGCACCAAATACATGAATCACTACTTGGTTTTTTATTTCAACTTTGAAAGTTTGTATTTTTTTTTTCCGATTTCATTCGGTTTTGATGTGGGTTATGTGTATGAAATCTAGTGATGGGTTAGATAAAAATCACGGGATTTTATTTTGGTATGATGGAACCGAGATGAGAGAAAGAACAAATCTAGATTTTGATTTTGGTTGATGGATTCGAAATGAAAGAGGGATCTAGGTTTTGATTTAAGAAGAGAGAGAAAGAAGTTATATGATCCAGATTCGTTCTTACCGTTCCTATACTTCAAGTCGTTCTTACCCGATCCCATTACTATATATATATATATATATATATATATATATATATATATATATATATATATATATATATATAGGGGTGGGTTATTGTAAAAATGTTTTAAAATAAAAAGTATAGGGAGGGATGTGAGCCACTCATTTAGTCAACAAAAAGGGGATTTGAAAAAGTCAACGCGGTGGCATTTTTGTAATTATTTCGAACTTTCATGCCCTTTTGGTAATTTGCGGAAATCTGTTTTTTTTTTTTTTTTTTTTTTTTTTTCATTTTACCAGATTACTTATTTTCTGAATCTCTGTGCATAACTTTTATCAATACGTGTGCATCGATTTTCTTGTGCATCGATTTTATCAAAATAATGTGTGTATTGATTTTACGTAAGTTTTTTTTATACAAAACATATCCACCGCCGGAAAATCCACCGGAAAATCAATGCACCAAAACAAAAAAAACAAAACATGTGCATAAGAAAAAACAATGTGCATAAAAATCAATCCACCAAAACAAAACATGTGCATAAAAAATTAGATATATTTGTGCATCAAAATTACAACAAAAATTCCTATAATTAGTAAAATATAATATGTATGAATCTTGCTACGTTTCAGCATCATCAAAATCCATTTGTTTCTGTAAACCCTAGCCAGCCAGCCACCACAAAATGACGTCACTTTTCAATCTCCACACTTCCATATTTCCACCAATCGACCATCGTCTTCGTAATGCTTACGTCATCCTACCACTCCGCCAAATATATAATTAACATTTATCCGTAACGTTTAATTACACTTAACATTCCCTAATTTAACAACAAATTATATATAATCAGTAAAACCTGCATTAATAGGCAATGCATACACCTAACCACATAGTTTTATTCAAAAACATAAAGTATAATAGTAATAGCATTTTTTTGTAATCATATTTTACACTTTGTTTTAACTTTTGAAACTATCAACAAAAGGAATTATCTGACTTTTGACTCCGACAAAAAATTACTCATTTTGACCCGAAGCCCTTTTAGCTTGTTAACAACCTGTCCATTTTTCATTCTGCCAAGACACACACACACACATGTACATGGACATTAGGACAGGATTTATAATACCAACTTACTTTTTCCTCATATAACATTGTGTTGCTGAGAAGCTCCAATGATACTTCTCCTTCAGTAACTTTCTTCATCTTCTCAACTTTACCGCCATTATTATGCTCTCCACAAAGTAACATAAAATATTATAAATACTATGTATAACCACAAAGTAACATAAAAAACAGATAACGAAAACTGTAATTATGCATGTAAAATTAACCTGAGCTGATAAACGAAGTAAAATTCCGGTGAGAAATAACCGCTCCGATAGCCATATTTGACCGGTAAAACCGCCGCCGTCACAACAACCTGTAGATCGGAAGAATCGCAAAACCGCCGCCGAAAATCGCCATTGTCTGGTCCGTCGGAAGAATCGCCGGTGCAGATCGGAGAGAAACGAAACGCCACTGCAGATCGGAGAGAACCGAACCTAATGGAAGAATCGCCAGGCCGCCGGAGAGACGGTTAACCGAGACGCTCCGGCCACCGGAGAGGGTGTTCAAGTCGCCGGAATATAAGCCACCGGAGATGGAGATGAATTAACGGAGAGAGAGTGTAGTTGAGAGCTTGGATTTTGAAATGAAAATATGAAAAGGATAGAGATGATTTAAAAGCAGATCTGAAAAAGATTAGTGTTAAATGACCATTATACCCTTATTGATATAAATAATGGGTTTTTTTTTGTCTGCCACATGTCACCACCTCATTACTCCCTATCCTTTTTATTTTAAATCTCTTTTTATTATATCCTAATTATATATATATATATATATATATATATATATATATATATATATATATATATATATATATATATAACAAAGTCTTGGATGCTTGTAATCTTCACTATTCCATGAATAGTGGCTACCCTTCCAAAGTTGGATAAGATCCTTTAATTAACCGACAAGTTCCAAAATTAGATAATAGGTAATTCAACTAAAATAAAAAAGAAAAAACTTAAAATTAAGATGTCAAATAACTAACATCACATATGATAAATTATTATTTTATTATATAAAATCTCAAAACCTATCAAAAAACTCAAAAGAATATTTCGTAAAAAATATATAGGTGCTTTATAAAAAGGTAATTTAATGTCCGATATAATCGTGTAATTTATTTGTTTGATAAATTTATGGTTTTGAGATACTTCAATTTTAAACAAAATTAAATTTAAATGGATTTTTAAAATAAAGAGTTGTAATTAGTTGGCTTAATCTCAAGTTCTTTTAGTAATATTTCTTGATCTCAATCCAATATATATATATATATATATATATATATATATATATATATATATATATATATATATATATATATAAAGATTTTTTTCAAAATTATTGACGAATAGGAAAACTTATAACTTTAATTTAATTTATTATTTTAAACTAATTTTAATCAACTGACATTTTCTTTTAACTATTTAGCTAAGTTATCCCTCTTAATATAATTATCTTTTAAAATTAATATTAACTTTTATTACTTAAATACTTAGCTTAGTAATCCCTTCTAACAGATTTATCTTAAAAAAAAATTAATTCAACCTTTCTGTTAGGTCTCAATAAGATCCCAAATACTAGTTAATCAATTACAGATTAGTATTTAAACGTTAATCATCACGAATCGTTTAACACTCAGTTTCTTGTTTAATTATAGCAGAATTATAATAATAAGGTAACGAGAATAACACACAATTATTTCTATTCAAAAAGGTTCAACGATTACAAGATTCAAGCTCACTATTTATACACAATAATAGTGAGCTTGATAAGTACGAGTCTTAGTAAATCTTCTAAAAGGATAGAAGATTTTATCTAACAAACCTACCTAAAAGGATAGAAGATTAGTAAATCGTCAGCTTCACAATGCCTTAGTTTATTTTAGTCACTCAGACTCAAAATGTCCCTCAGACTCAAAACTAAGACTTTAATAAACAGATTTATAAACTTGGGTTAAATCATTGATTTTCCCAACAATCTCCCCCTATCTGTTTAGATTAAAGTCTTTTACACTGACACACATAAAAAACAAACACAACCTTAAAATATGTTAATTTGAAACAGTTTGTGAATAAAAAGAAATTACGTTCTCCTTTTGGATTCTTATTTGGGCTTCAATGGTAAGTCCCATGGAGTTGGCTTCAATACTTCTTTAGCCCATTCTATTCTTTCAGCTTTCCATCCCATCAGCTTCTCCATCTCAACATCTGACTTGTTGAACAGTAGTTGGTATTCCTTCTTGATCAGCTCCACTTTGTCCACCAATGTCCCCATTTCTTCAATTCTTCTTAGGTTATTAAATAACCAGCTTATCAGCTTCAAACGAAAAGGTAGACACTGATCAGATTGACATTCATTCAGGAATGCAATGCAGTGGAAAATGGAAGTCTTGCTCAGATTGTCCTTGGCTTGAAAGCATTCTTCTCCCCCACAGTCAACATAAAACAATCCCTCATGTTGGTCAGTTTGAATATATGTTCTTTCTTGAAAGATCAAGCCTGAAGGAACTGGATGAAGGTTGCTTGATTCCAATCCAAGTGATTAAGCCCCCGCTCTCACTCTGTTAACTGGTCAGAATTCTCTATAATCTTCATCTGAGATCAGCTTCAACATATGAGCAGCATTTACATTTGAGATTTCTTCCCTTTTTACCACAAGCTGATGTTCAATGTTAGGTATTCTTGAGCTCAGACTGGCAATTCTCTTCCATTCTTCCAAACCGAAAGTGTGCATTCTATTTACTCCAACTCTGAATGAATTCCCTTTAAGGTAGCATGTCAGCATCAGCTCAGCTCCACCAGTGTCATGGCAGTCAAAATCATTAATTCTCTTCCCATACCTGCTGATGGTAAAGTTTGTTTCAATGTAATCTACTCTGGGTTCTTCCCTCATAACTTGCTTGGCCATCTGCCTATCAGCTTCAACCCTCTTCTGTTCTTCATTAAATGCCAAATCTTCTTCCTCTTTCAACTCAGCTTCAACCACCTCAGTTGCTTTATCACTTTTGTCTTGTACTTCCATGGATTTATTCTCAAACTTTTCAAAGTACAGACCTTTGATGTAATCCTTGTATCTCTCAACTGACATCCCAACATTGTATGCGTATCTTTGTAGCTTTGACAATTTTTCAGCTTCTGTCAGATCTTCAGTTGATTCTTTTGTTGATCCCTCAATTTGAACCGTTGGATTCTCCATTTCAGTATCTGTTTCAGCCTTTTCTTCCTCCTCCTTTTCACTCCCTTGACTCTCTTCCTCAGATTCACTTGAAATATCACTATAATCAGTCTCATAGTGATCCTCAGTCTGACAAGTTTTAAGATTAAATATCATCTTCTTGATGTATCTTTTATCCCCCTCAACTGATGACTTGCCTCTCTTTCTTTTCACTCTTTTCTTGGGAGTTCAGACTCACTTGATGCTTTGACATTTTTCTCCCCCTGAGTCTGATCACCCCTTGGCAACTCCTCAACTACCTGTTTCCCCTTCCTCATCAAACTGATCTCGAGGTCGGCTTCATCACCATCCTCTTCAAACCCTCCAACTCCACAACATTTTGATATTTCAGAGCACTCATCTCAGCCTGCATCGCAGTCAGCTTGACATCAAACTGAGTTGACATGTCCTTAAATGCTTGTAACAACAAAGGAAAAGCCAGAACAACCTCAGACTGAGATGTATTAGTAACAGTAGAGATGGGTACAATTGGTACAGCCTCACATCCCCCCTGTTGAGTAGTGAGGCATTGACGACTTGTGCAGAAGAGTTAGAGAGGTTTGGTGGTTAATTAGAGTGAACTAGTACATAACTAGTGAGAATATCCTTAGGAATAGGCTTTGAAACTGAGGGGGGTGGTCCCATACTACGTACAGGGATATTCAGGAGTGGAATATCTTCTTCAATGCTTACTACATGTGTCAGTGTGGCAGCAACAATGTTTGTCTCCAAGATGACTACTCTAGATGGGCTTTGGGTAGTCTCAGTAGTCAGTTCCACCTCCTGCTCTAGCAGAGGGAGAGTGGACTGATCTACAACACTGGAGGGGAGTTTAGAACTCTCAGCCTCATGGAAAAGTGAGTCCATTAGTGCTTTATTTTGAGTGGGGCTTGTTATGAGAGCTTTCTCTAAAGAACTTGGTGAGTTCAATAGGTTGGCCGCTTGATTTGCTAGAACATCTAGTTGTGAGGTGGACTGTACCTCAGACTGAGAGGGGATACTCTCAGACTGAGGAAGAGAAGAAATTACATTTATACCTGATTCATCCTCATCTTGCCCAGCCCTACCAATCCCAACCTCAGCATCTGCCATGGGAATATTAGCCTCCACATTGCCGTCAATTCCATCACCTTGACAACTGAGTCTAAATGATCAGACTCTGTGGTTTCAGGATCAATAAATGGATTATCAGTCCACTGAAGCATGATTGGTGTTAAACCTGCCTCAACTTCAGTGATTGTGATGTATGTAAAAATCTTGGAGGTCAGTCTGGGAAGAGGACACACATAAAAAATTTGTTCAAGCTGAGCATAAGCTGCCTTACCCAGAACTTCCTCAAAGCAAAGTGAGAGTACTCGAATAAAAGGGACATCATTCGTTCTATTTGGTTTTACCACTAGGGAGAGAATCTCATCAAAATAAAGGTGGGAGTAAGAAATTCGTCTACCAGTGACCATAGAGTGGAATAGATGTGTTTCAAATTCATTCATTTGATTTAAGCTCCCTGATTTACCCCCCAAACATCGTGTGATACTTGAAAAGAGAAATTTCCATTTTCCAGTGAAGAATTTGTATTCAATTACCCCCTTTACAACAGTCTGACCAACGAGAGGGAATGCCTCATTCTATGCTTGCTGTTTGGTCAGCCTGGACTGAAATCCTCCTGCAGCAGCTTCAAGGGCAGTAGGGAGCAAGAGTGTTGCTCTAATTGTCTCCTCAGTAATTGTAAGGGTGTGTCTCCCATCATTATATGTGCCAGTGAGTTGAGTCTGATCATCATTTGCTTTGCACGTGTACCACCACTCACATAATACGGGTGGATACATCACCGTTTCTCGAAAGTATGCTCCATAGAGTGGATGAGATAACATGAAATGACACAGTTGTTCAAATCCTTTGTTCTGTCGATTGGTGGGGATATCTGTAGTAGCCACCCTGTTGTTGTCTTTTATTTGAACTCTGTTATAAAAAAAAACTAATATTTACTAAGAGTACATTCAGTCTGAGCACAAGGTCAGACTGAAAAATCTCAATCTGACCAAAAGGTCAGACTGGATTTTGATTCTTTGTTAAATTTCAAGGATTTAACATTCCTACTTCTCCTAACAAATAGAAAAACCTGTCCTCACTCAGAGGTTTCGTGAAGATGTCTGCCAGTTGATCGTGTGTGGCCTCAAACTCCAGTCTGACCTTTCCTTTTCTCAACACAGTCTCAAATAAAATGGTGTCTTATTTCAATGTGTTTTGTCCTAGAGTGAAATAATGGATTCTCAGTGATTTGTATGGCACTTTTGTTGTCACATAGGATTGGTGTGTTTTGAATCTTGATGTCAAGATCAGCCAATTGATGTTGCATCCATAGCAATTGAGCACAACAGCTTCCTGCAGCCACATACTCAGCTTCAGCTGTGGAGGTTGCTACTGAATTTTGTTTTTTGCTTGACTAACTGACTAGCTTTCCTCCCAGAAGCTGACAACCTCCTGAAGTACTTTTTCTGTCCAATCTACAACCTGCATAATCTGCATATGTATATCCAATTAGTTCAAAACCAGAATCTTTAGGGTACCATAGGCCAACATTTGGAGTACCCCTAAGATATCTGAAAATTCGTTTTACAGCTTTGAGATGAGATTCCTTTGGGTCAGCTTGATAGCGTGCACATAAGCAAGTTGAAAACATGATGTCAGGTCTACTCGCAGTTAAGTAAAGTAGAGAACCAATCATACCTCTGTAAGTGGCTTGACAGACTGACTTGCCAGTTTTGTCCTTATGCAACTTATCAGATGTACTAATGGGGGTTTTCATTTCAGAACATGATTCAAAACCAAATTTCTTTATTAAATCATGTACATATTTACTTTGATTTATAAAATCCCATATTTCTTTTGTTCTACTTGCAGACCAAGAAAAAACGTAAGTTCCCCCATCATACTCATTCTGTATTCACTACACATGAGATTTGAAAACCAAGTACACAACTTTTCATTTATGGATCCAAATATAATGTCATCAACATATATTTGTACCAAAATCACATGCCCTTTTCCTTTTTGATAAAAAGTCTTTTGTCAATTGATCATCTTTGAAACTGATTTTTAAGAAGAAAGTCAGATAGAGTATCATACCAAGCTCTAGGAGCTTGTTTGAGACCATATAAGGCTTTGTTTAATTTAACAACATGATCTGGAAAGTTAGGATCAACAAAACCTGGAGGCTGCTTGACATATACTTCTTCCTGTAGGTCACCATTCAAAAAGGCACTTTTCACATCCATTTGGTATACCACTGGAGCAAAAGTTTCAATTCTGGCCACTGGAGCAAAAGTTTCATCATAATCAATGCCCTCTTCCTGCTTGTAGCCATGAGCCACCAATCTTGCTTTACTCCTGATCACCACCCCATCTTTGTCATATTTATTTCTAAATATCCATTTAAGTCCAATGATTGTCTTGAACAGGGGACGAGGAACCTTGGTCCACACATTGTTTGTTATGAACTCTCCTAATTCTTCTTCCATTCCATCAACCCAGTCTTCATCTAAGAGAGCTTCTTCAACCTTCTTCGGTTCCATCAGACTCAAGAAATTCGTGTAGAAACAAAAATTAGCTGTGGCATTCTTGTGTCTGGTTTTAACTCCTTCATTTAAGGAACCAATGACAGATGATAGTGGATGTCCCTTGAGAGTCTTGATGTTTCCTGACTCACTTTGTTGAGCTTCTTCAGCTTGAGACTGAGTATCCTCAGTCTGAAGTTCATTAGTCTGAGTGTTGTGGATATGAGTGTGGTCAGACTGAGAGGGGTCAGTCTGAGTTTCATCAGTTTCATTAGAACCATTGGTATCAATTTCAGGAACACTCTTTGAACTAGGTTCATCATTTTCACTCTCAGACTCTTGATTTTGACGTATTACTTCTTCATTTTGATCTGCAACAGGGGAGGAGTCAGCTTCAAATGTTGTTACTAGAAGTTCATCACATAACTGGTTGATTGTCGCTATATCAGTCTGTAAGGTCAGTTCATCTTTGTCAGACTGAGTGGTATCATCAAAAGTGACATTGATACTCTCTTCCACAACTTTCCTTCGTTCATTATAAACTCTAAATGCTTTAGAGATGCTAGAGTATCCAACAAACAATCCTTCATCGGCCTTAGGAGCCATTTTGCACAACAAATCTCTTTGATTAAGAATATCACAGCGACTTCCAAAAATGTGAAAATAGTGGATTGAGGGAACTTTGTTGTGGTACATTTCATATGCAGTTTTCCCATGTCTTTTCACAATGATGGATCTGTTTTGAGTAAAGCATGCAGTGTTCATAGCCTCAGCCCAAAATTTTATCTTCATATTTCCATAGCACAACATAGTTCTTGCAGCTTCAATTAAAGTTATGTTTCTTCTCTCTGTAACTCCATTTTGTTGAGGTGTTCGAACTGATGCAAAGTTTTGAACTATTCCCAGTTGATCACAGAAATTAATTAATACTGAATTCTTGAACTCAGTTCCATAGTCACTTGTCATATTCCTGACAAGAGTGTTCTTTTGTCTCTGCTCTCTCTTGATTAGACTGATAATTTCCTCAGCTGCATCACTTTTAGCTCTTAGAAATATAACCCAAGTGAATCTAGTAAATTCATCTACAATCACAAGAGTGTATTTCTTTCCACCTTGACTCTCAATTCCAATTGGACCAAACAGATCCATGTGTAACATAAATAGAGGTTCATCAATTGAATGCAACATCTTGGAAGGAAATTGAGTCTTGGTTTGCTTTCCAAGAACACAAGCTGAGCAGACTTTGTCTTTGGAGTAGGTCAGCTCAGGAAGTCCTCTAACCAATTTACTCTTTGATAAGGCATTTATGTTTCTGAAGTTTAGATGTGATAATCTTCTATGCCATGACCAATTGAGTTCCTCTTTTGTTTCTGTAAACAAACATGTCTCAGCTTCATCATTAGTTGTACTTAGATCTAAGCAAAACACATCTCTTTCTCTCTTGGCAAGCAGCAGTGGTTTACCCTTGACATTGTAGATTATCCCTGCTTGCTTTCTGAATCTGACCTCATGATCTTCATCAGTGATTTGACTTACACTTAGTAAGTTATGTTGTAGACCTTCTACATAAGCAACTCTTTTGAATGTAACAGCTGCAACGTGTATCTTTCCATATCCTCTTGTCATTGACACACCATTGTCACCATATCTCACTTGAGAACCAACTTCTTCTTTATAGTCTTGCAAGAAAGACTTCATTCCTGTCATGTGCCTTGATGCTCCACTGTTTAGATACCATTTTGTAGAGTCCTGCACATGAAACAAAGTAAATTAGTTCCTTTTGGGTACCCACTTTAGAGTGGATCCATGAACTGAAGCTGATTTAATTTTAGGTTCAATCTTGCAGTCAGTTTTGGAGTTGGTATAATTCCATTTATTGAGTTCTTTCATGAAGTTAACAGAGTAATGACCTATGACTCTACAGTATTTACATGGAGTATCTTTAAGACTGACTTGAGGTGGGACTGACTTGTTTTTGGTATCTTATACTGACTTTGACTTGGTTTGAAAAATCTGTCTTTCCTTTTGAGGTGAGACTGACTTCGATTTTGATGACACTGACTTAAAGTTTGGTGAAACTGACTTCTGTATGGATGGAACTGACTTAAGTTTTGGTGAGACTGACTTCTGGGAAGTGTTTTTCTTTGGTCGAGACTGAGTCAGTTGTTTACAAAACACAGCTTCATGTCCTTTTTCACCACAATTGTAGCATGTCCTCTTAGGAGGAGTCTTTGGTCTGATGTGATGAGATGATTTATTTCTGACTAGGGTTTTTACGATGTTAGTCAGTTCCAACAATTGATTCCCCAATTTATCAATAGTTGTATTTTCATGACTTTTATTAATGATTCTGGAACTGACTTGACTCTGAACCTTAGGTTTTGGGTAAAACATTATTTGTATGCAAAGATTTGTTCACAACATGCACATTTTTATCAGTTTCAGGTAAATTAACACATTCAGACTGAGAAGAATTTGAAGAATCACTTTTATTAGAAACTTGAGAAATTACAGGTTTAACAAAAGTATTTGACATCATAGTTTTTTCTCCTTTCATGTAAGTGAAAGTATTTGGAAGAATTTCTGGTTTAAAAATGATTTTTTCTCTTTCAACTTTTTCAGCTTCTTCTTCCTCTTCAGTCATATGCTTCTTCAGACTGAAGTCCTCACCCAACACAACTTGAACTTGTTTGGGTACCTGTCTGCTCAAACAATCTTCATTTTTAAGGATGATATGCACCATGATTTACAAATTCTTTTATAATGCTCAGTTTCTTCTCTAAATTTATAGTTTTCTTTTGCAAGATCACTATAAGCTTCAATCTGAGCATTTAGAAGAACTTTATAACTTTCTAGTTCAATTATTTTATCATCTTTAATTTTCAAAACATTTTTAAGATCTTTAATCTTTTGTTTAAATTCATATTGTTCTTCTAAAGTGGTGGTCAAATCAATAAAAATATACTCAAACATTTGAAGTTTTTGATCATTTGTATAACTATTGAAGTTATGTACCTTATATAACTTTGATTTGTTCCAGTCTGAGTTGTAGCTCAGTCTCTCAGCTTCCTTCAGATCCTTTTCAAGCTGAGATGCAGACTCATCAGCTTCAGTTACATCTTCTGCAAAGGCCATCAAACACTTATCAACCACTTCCTCATCCTCATCAGATGACAATTCCCCATCCAACCAATCTTCTACAAAGAATGCCTTCTGCTCAGTTTGAGGCATTTGAGTCTTAGAGCTATTGCCATTTTTGTATATAAGATACTTCTTTCTGTATCTTTGAGCCCTTTCAGCAACCTCATCCATGTGCTCAGTCTGAGCATTCTTTACCTTACAATCAGCAGCCATGTGTCCATACTCATTACATTTGAAACATTTGACCTTTTCTAAATCAAAAGGTTTCGTTCCTTTGTAACCAGTCTTCTGCTCCAACTTCATAGTTAATAAAGCGAGCTGATTCTTTAGCTTCTTTACTTCAGTTTCATCACCTAACTCTGAATCTGAGTTTGACTCAGACTCAGATGAGTCAGCCTTAGAATAAATTTCTTTATTCCTTTTGCTAGTTGCAACCAATGCAGCTTCAGGGTCCCTTGCAGTTCTTCTATTGTTTATCTTCTTCCTCTCTTGAGATTCTTCAAATTTAGTAACAATCCAAAGAGGCCAGGAAGCTTGTAGGTGGACAATTTCTCACTGACTACAAGAGATGTGATAACTTATTCAAATCTGTTTGGGAAGACATCAACGAATTTTTTGCACACTTCATCATCCTCCTTCATTACACCGAGAGCTGATAGATCATTCAACAAGATTTGAAACCTTGTATGCAAATCAGCCAAGGTTTCCTTTTCTTTCACGTAAAAGTTTTCATAGTTTCTAATCAGGCTATTCAATCTTTGCTCTCTTACTATTGGTATACCTTCATATGATACAATTAGGGTGTCCCATATATCTTTAGCAGATCCGCATCAAGCAATCTTTGGGAATATTTGCTCAGACACAGCATTTCCTAGAATGCTTGTAGCTCTTGGATCCAGATTAAACAATTGTTTGTCAAGATCAGTCCATTGAGATTTTGGAGTTTGGACCCATCTTGCACGTTGAACGACTTTATCTCCTTCCTTAACCTCTTCGATTTGTTTTCCTGGAATGATTGGTCCTTCAGTGACAGTTCTCATCATTTCCTCATGAATTCCAGATAAGTGTCATTCAGCCTTAAGTTTCCAATGGGCAAAGTTATGTCTATTGAAGATGGGAATACCTTTTTCGGCCATAGCAGGTGTATTAGATGAAGATGATGACATTGTATTTGAGTTTTATGTATTGATCGTTTAAGATTTGTAAATTTATTAAAATTTAAATCTTATTTGCTCTGATACCAGTTGTTAGGTCTCAATAAGATCCCAAATACTAGCTAATCAATTACAAATTAGTATTTAAACGTTAATTATCACGAATCGATTAACACTCCGTTTCTTGTTTAATTATAGCGGAATTATAATAACAAGGTAACGAGGATAACACACAGTTATTTCTATTCAAAAAGGTTCAACGATTACAAGATTCAAGCTCGCTATTTATACACAATAATAGTGAGTTTGATAAGTACGAATCTTAGTAAATCTTCTAAAAGGATAGAAGATTTTGTCTAATAAAACGACCTAAAATAACGCCTTACGTTTCATTATGGAGCTGAGTAGTCAGCTCCACAATGCCTTAGTTTATTTTAGTTACTCAGACTCAAAATGTCACCCAGACTCAAAACTAAAACTTTAATAAACAGATTTATAGACTTTGGGTAAATCGTTGATTTTTCCCAACACCTTCTTTATACAAAAATAAACAACTTATTATTTTCATTTTTACTTTGTCCTATCTACCCATTTCTTATATTTCATCATTATCTCTATATTTCTCTTATTTACATAAAAATATCTTTTCAAAATTAATAAAAGCATTTTTTTTCTTTAATAAATGGTACTTATTAGTCGACTTAAATATTTAATATTTATAAATTATAACTTTAAATTATTTGTATGTCAGCACTTGTCTAAAAAGTAACCTGTTGTTTATGAAATCCAATTAGCCCGATTTTTAAAATAAATTTATACAATTTAATCATTTCTTATTTCTTTTCAACCAATTAAACTTTTTATTTAATTTTGGAATTATAACTTTGATTTATTATTAAGATTTCACCATCTTACCTATAAGAAATTATTATTATTATTATAAACATAATTAAAGAACGAAATAATTATTAATTTATTAATAAATACTTCACAAAGATGCTGAAAATACATATAATCAAACTCTATTAGTTATGTTAAAAAAGAAGCACTACACCGAATTCGTCAGGATAACCATATTTATTTACACCCTCTTTCAAAATGCCTAAATAGTTACTTACAATAATATCGTTCATAGAAAAATTTAAAAGTTACATGTTAGTAAATTTTTATGAAAACGTTAAACATTTTCTTTTTCGTTTGAAAGTATAATTTTTTATATTCTTAATTCGTACTTGGAATTTGTTTGTTATAATTAAATGAATAATATATTATTGTCATAATTAAAATATGATAACTTATTAATTATAAAGTTAAAAAAACCCCTTAAAATATATATAATATAACTAACCAAAAAATAAAAAGAACACTACAATGAGTATGTTGATTTTACCCGATATATTTTACGCATTTCTAAAATATGTAATGATCATGTATAATAACAACTTTAGAATACAGTTAAATGTTAAATATAATCTTATAAAATCTATAACAAAAAATACGAATAATGCATCAAATTTATTTTACTTATTAATAAAAATAATTGTCCGTGCACAGATATATATATATACTAATCTTTAATATATAATAATACAGAGACCTTAAATGTCACATGTCAAAATAAGGTGTTTTGGATGGGTTAACTTATTTGATATCAGCCGTTATATTAGATTGATGATTTTATCAAATATTATTTTCATTCTACACCTTTTTACAATACATAATTACATTCTCTATTTCATTCCGACTCTATTAAAATAAAAAACATAATTATAATTTATTTATAGAATCGTTCAATTTGGATTAGGATTTACCTTATTATTATTCTAAAATCTCCTAATACAAAATATCAAAACATGTGTATAAAAGTAAATGTGCTATATGTTATTATAATTATAAATAACATTGTATAAACGTAAAAATATATATGTATTATCCGTATAATATTATTTTTTTTATAATAAATTAAAAAATACGTAAGTATAAAATTTACGATTCAATTTTTATTTTTTCCCGCTATAATCTACTAATAATAATAAAACTAAATGAGACGTGATGACTAGTGGACACAATCTATATGATCCAAACATGTTTGACCCCTTATTACCTATTTGTGGATGTTTAGATGGAAGCATCCCGTGAGCTTCCTTTGAAGATTGGAAGGCATTACACCACTCCCATTCGTAACACCAATAACACCATTTTTCGTTGCCACGTCACTATAACACCAACTTAACATAACACCACTAAACACCCCCATTCATAACACCAAAAACTGGGACCCACCACCTTTTCTTTTTTCATTTTTTTTTTCTTTTTCTCATCCTATTTTTAAAACATTACTAATATTAAAAATATATTAATAATAAAAATAAACTTAGATTAATATTTAAAAAAAAAAAATACATAAAATATGAAAAACCAATACATAAATACTTAAATCACAAATACAATAATAAAAATACCATTTTCAATAAAATTTATTAAAAAAAAAGAAAAAAAAAAAAAAAAAAAAAAGATAAGTTTTTTTTTTGTCTTTTTCTCTTTCTTTTTCTTCCTCCTCTTTCTTCTTCCTCTTTCTTCAAAATCCACAAAAACTAAAAATCTTCAAAAACCAAAACCTAAAAATCTTACTCTTTATTTTCTTTATTATATGTACATATTTATATATATATATATGTATATGTATGTATGAATAATATATATGAATAATATAGGAAGAAAGAAAAAAAAAAAAAAAACACCGATGAAGCTGCGTTGCTCCACCAACGCCACCGCCTAAACGCCGTCGTTCCAGCCGTGAACGGCGTTATGGCCGGCCAAAACGCGCGGATAACACCACGGCTGGGAGTGGTCTTAGAGTGGAGTTGAGGTCATAGGAGTCAGGTTGTTTGTATGGTTAAAGACTGAGTTGACCATTTGGTCAAAATTAACCATTTGTATAAAGTTCAAAGATTCAAACGTATCTTAAGTTAAGCATATATCATAACATTACTATTACTATTACTACTTATATTCAATTATCAAACAATAATACTAGTGAATAGTAGCATAACTAAATATTTATTAAAAGAGGACATTTGGTTCAATGGTAACAAACTGTGTTTGATTGTTAAGGGTTACAAGTTCAAGTTTTGCTACTCTCCATTTTGTGTATTTTTTTGTATTAAACTTTTAGATTTTAACAACTTTAAAGTGAAAGCTTTAATGTTTTTTTTCTTAATTGTTAAAATAATCTCTTATTATATTACTTTTTTTTATTCCTTCTTATTCTATCTTATTATTATTTATGCTTATACACTTGATAGTATTATTAAAATTTATAATGTTATCTTAATATTGTTCGAATTATTATTATTTATTAGTATTTTTATTACTCTTGTATTGCCTTAAACAAATTTAGTGTTTTAAGATTAAATGAAACATATATCTTTCTTTTCACAAAATCGAAATAAAAGGAGATTATGACTTTGCGGATGAAGATTTTGTATGATTTTTCCTATAACAGCTAAATACGTGCATAAACATTAGTATTGTCTTAACAATTTTCTATTGAGGTTCACGATATTAAATTTTAATTATGTTCGTTACAAACTACAAGTTCATAACTTCAAAGTTCCTATAATTTATAAAACATCACAAATCCAAGTTATTTTCTTGAGTCCAATGACAGAGTCCACCAGAAGATGCTTTCAAAAATTTAGAGTAAAACGAAATGGTTTGCGATCAACGAAATGGTTTGTGTTTCAACAATCTTTGCATTCTTACCAATCTTCAAGCTGAGAGGGAATAAAACATTATTTAATTTCACTTTAATCAGAAGATTTCCAACACCTATATTGATTTCATCATAAAAAAGGTAATGAAAAAACTAATGTTGGTTGTATTTTGCTACAGACTTTAAATTCCCATCTTAATCTCTTTACAAAAATCAGTTACATAAGGTTTAGATACTTGTGAATAGCAAAGTTAAATAGAAATATGAAGGCAAACAAACATACATTAGATATAATTAGTTTATGATAAAAGTATATAATTCCTAAATCCAACTAACTATGTACATATTCATCCCGTCGCATCGTACGGGCATATAAAACCTTGTTGGTTATCATTCTCTGTAAAATATATTATATTATATTATAATTATAATTATAAATAATAACATTTAACAAGATTTTTAAAATAATTTTTTTAATGCTTTTGTAATTCTTAATATTATATATTACTGTTTTTTAATAGTTTATAATTAAATTAAACATTCGAATGGTTTTATCTTAGCTTTTGTCTTATTCAAAAACTATATATATATAAATTTGACAACTTCCTATAACAAAGATGGTGATAGTCTGGTGGTTAGGTTGATACAATCTCCCTTATTAATAAAAGGGAGTTTTCGATTATGTCATATTGTTAAATTGTCAAATAAGAAAAAATAATGAGATTGATGATGTCATAATTCACTTTCTAAATCATATATATTATCTTTTATCGATTTATTAAATTAAATAAAATTTAATTATTAAACATTGTGTTTATCAATAAGAAACCTACACACGCTTCTTTTTAATTAAACAAAGCGTCTTCAAAGAGTAACCTTTTTCGGGAGCTACAAACAGCTTCGTCATTCAATTTGAATTTCAAATTTGATTCTTTACTGACAGAGATGTGTGACAACCGTCAATACTCAGGTTGACGACACTAACTTCTAACCTCGATACGTATATTTGATACTTGCTATAACTAACTTTATGTGTTCTGTGGTTACGTAAACATAACTCTTTAAGCTAAGCTCGATGTAACTCATACAAAACTTTTAACGTAGGTTTACGTTACTTAAACATAAAACACTTGTGTCTCGGAATCGGAATCAGAAATCGGAAATCAAACCTTAAAATGAATCCTAATACCAAGAAATCATGAATGAAACATGTCTAAGTTCATAGCAAAAGAACCGTAAACTCAAAACTAACGAAAATGCTTAACGATAACGAAAAACGTAAAATTTTCATCAACCAACGTAACTGAGCAGTTACGCAACGTAACTGAGCAGTTACGCAACGTAACTAAGCAGTTACGCAGCGTAACTGAGCAGTTACGCAACGTATCTATCCGGGATAATTACGCAGCGTAACTATGTAGTTACGCAACGTAACTAACAGTTACGCAGCGTAACTAATAATTACGCTAGCGTAACTAATGTGCTGAATGGGTAATGGGTCATTTGTTGAGTCATTTTTGCATGCTTCAAATAGCTTCCACTTGTCCTAGACGTGGCAAATATTAGTTAAATTTGGGAATAGGAGTCATCAACACCAACCCCTCTCATCTCTCTCTCACTTTATCAAACACAAGCGCACACACTAATTACACACACATCCTTTCTCTCTAGAATTTTCCCATTTACAGCCACATTACAGTAGAAACGTCACTATAAGAAAGAAAAAAAACTCCATCAAAATTGTGCTAACAAGCAAGGGTAGCAAGGATTTCACTTATTTGGGTTACATAAACGATTTTCTATTTTTTGAAGCTTTATCTCCAATAAATCACCATCAAGCAATTCATTCCGGTAAAAACTCTTTAATCTACTGTTATTACTCATAACACTCGTTGCATGTAAGATCAAACACCTAAAAATATGATTTTTGAAGTTTTCAACCCATTTACATACAAACGGGTCATCTTATAAATCTTAACTTTTGTGGTTAAAAAGTTTCTATAAACTGTCGTTTATAATGTGTTTTTGAGGTTTCTATAAGTACATATCGAAATTTACCATCAAAGATGAGTTTACGACACCGAAAACGATTTTGACCCAAAACTGTCCGTTAGTTACGCTGGTAGCGTAACTAACAGTTACGCCGCATAACTGTAACCAGGTCGCGAAAACTGATTTAATTCGTTATAAACTTTGTAACCTTAAACTTATTAGTTAGACATATCTATGACACTATAAAAACAAGTATCTCGTTGACTAACGAGTATAATAATTAATAAGTAATGATACTTACACGAAAACATGATATATATATATTAAGATTTCGGTGATTCCGAGCACCTCCCGAGCTTTTCCGGGCACGCTAGATTTTTCGCAAACAGTGAGTTAAAAAACCTTTCTTTTACATGCTTTTAAACATATTTTTGGGGTGAAATGCGAGTCTTAGGCTTAAACATTATATTTAAGCTGAAACATACTTCGAATGCTTAACAAAACGCTTTGATACTTGAATACTATTACGAAAACTATTTTTGCCAGCATTGTTGATGGTTTTGCCAACAATGCTGAGGATACAAACACAAAATTTGCCAATGAGTAAACATCGATCGTCATGTTGCGGACGTTGTACAACATGGACTTAAGATACCACGAAAATTCCCATACACTCCTACACTACAATTGCTATTAATCTCTTGGGAGAGGACCGATAGAACTTATGGATAACGCTATTAGGGTAGATATACCCTCACCACAACGCTAACAATAGATGGTGTATAATTCTAGTGGGTAGGCTATAGGCTTAGCAACGATCATTGGGCAATACTTAGGATTGTCACGTAGTCGCGCTATGTGGTCAATGCCTACAAACATGAATACTCATACTTTACGCATGGTTGTGCAACAACTCTTTTAATACCATACTTTACGCATTGTTATGCGACAACTCTTTGAATACTATACTTTACGCATTGCTATGCGTCAATACTTTGAATACTATACTTTACGCCATTGTTATGTGCGTCGAAAACTTGAATGCTTTTACTTAAACTTTGTAGCTCACTAACTACGTCTCCCGTAGTTAACACTTGACTCGTATTTTCAGGAAACGAGTCAGCTTTGTAATGATGCTGATAGAATGGTGCTTGTATGCTTTGGGCTGATGACTTCAAGAATGGGAAAGGGTTCGGGTGGTTTGGTTATGAACACCTTATTATTATATTCGGATATGTAAACAATGTTTTTAAACACTTTTAAACTTTTGTGTTATGTTTTATTTAATATAACTTGGTGTTTAATTATAAACTTGTGTATCGAATACTCTTGCTTTTCACATCCCGTGTTTCCGCTTTAGCGAGGTGTGACAGACTTGGTATCAGAGCGCAAGGTTATAGTGAATACCGATTTTTTAAAAATCAAACTATAACCAGATTCTAAACAAAAGATTTTAATGAACCCAAAACGTGAAGGCATTGTTTATTATAAATTATTCGGAGCGTGATCACCTACGAATAATTTGGACTAAATTATGCTAGAAGGGGATTGGTAAACATTAAACGAACCTTCCCGGGAATTCTTGAAGTCAGACCCACACAGACCTAGATGCTAAACTTAAGATACTCTATATGCTCAACTTATTACTAACACTAACATGAGTTGTAACAACGATTTAACTCGTTTCCGGTCTAGGCTATGACAAGAGGGAAAGAGTTAGCTACGTCCGACAACGAAACGCTATATGCTTTAGACTGATACTAAGATAATATTAAGACTTAGTGGGAATTTGATCCCATTCACCTTTCTATGATGCGATGAAAGGAACGAATATAACCATGTCAGACAACGAGGTAGATACCTGACGTATACTCTTCAGAAGTCACATTTTCCTACGAAATTGATATACGATAGTGATACATTATCAAGGTATAGGAGCGTTTAATTAACATTATCGTGAACTATTACATTACCGTATAACGACTCGGATCTGGACTGGTTTATACTGTCCCATGCCGACTATATCTCTCGTCCGTTAGGAGGAGACAACACATTCTAGACTATCAACACCGTACACACAACACATTCTCGACTATCAACACCGTCGCATAACATATTCTCGACTATCGACACCGTATACACTTTATCCCATTAATCTTTACGCGATGCTTTTTATGGAAACTAGGAAGTATTCCCACATAAGACATGAGTGCAGTAGCAACTCGACATACTAAGTGATGCACCCAAGATATCCGATAACTAAGGATTGACACTGGAAGACATAATGGGTTCATGCGACAAGTTTACGGATCTCCAGAAATAGTCCAGAAGTTGATGTATCATGACACTCGTATTCACAAACTATCACTCGATACTTTTCATACCAAATAAACGGTACATAGGGCAGTCCAGACAACTCGATGCTAGTTGTGGAATTGCTACACGGAAGAGTTTTGAAAATCACTGTTATCGTTTGTTCGCTTTAGTATACACATAGTAATCTTCGGTCGCGCACGTATTCTTAATCTTAATTACATGATATGCCCCTAGAATAAACATGTATGTCTCATACCTTACTTTCATTTATTCACATTATAATCATGCGAAATAATGTACAATAATTTATTGTACTCGATTAAGGGGGTAACAATTATGAAATCGCAAGGATATCGCAAATTTATCTAGGGAATCGTTGGTCAGTGTGGATTCCTAGACTTAAATACGAATCTAAGGTGACTTCAAAACAAGGTAGGTTTTGAAAGTATATCTAAAACGAAGGATCATCAAGAAGATATGATCACATTCTTATGTTATGGTAAACCACGGAATAGTTATTTGTCAAACATGTTGAAGTCATGTCTCTATACGGAAATCATCTAAACATCTGCTCTACAATAAGACCTTATTCATACAAGGCGACATGGGGAGGACAAGGCGAAACCTTATATCCGAAAACACTTACGACCGAGGTTATGGCTCGCTTCTATTTAACCAAGAAGGTGCCCAAGGAAACCGACTAGTAGTAAGGGAGCACCAGAAGTATTTCCAGGCAACTTTCCCGTACTATTACTAGTCCATTAAGTGAACTTAAACATTAACTAAATACTCAGCACAACCCTTGCGGCCGGAGCATCTTACAAGCTAGAGCCTTTGTGATATAAACTGAGGAAGCGATATACGACCCCCGAGTAGTTGCAGCTTTGATGCAGTAATAGAAATGGATAGGTAGACCATCCAAGATGCGAAGATATTTTGCTTAGATAAGACGATTCGGATGCCATTAGGAGATGAGAAGGAATTTATAGTACAAGGAGATAGGCCGGGACAAACTTCGAAGCTTATATCGGCGATGGAAATGCGCAAATACCTGAATAAGGGCTACTTCGCATTATTAGTAAACGTAAAAGACAAACAAGCGAAAGCAGCAGACCTTAAGGATATACCGATAATTAGAGACTATCCAGAAGTATTTCCCGAAGAACTACCTGGACTACCACCACAGAGGCAAGTAGAGTTTAGAATCGAGGTAATTCCTGGAGCGGCAACGGTGGCAAGGACACCATATCGACTGGCTCCGATAGAGATGCAAAAATTATCCAACCAAGTTCAGGAATTATTGGATAAAGGATTTATCCGACCAAGCTCATCACCATGGGGAACGCTGATCCTATTCGTTAAGAAGAAATATGGATCCTTTCGCATGTGTACCAATTACCGAGAGTTGAATAAACTAACCGTCAAGAATAGATACCCTCTTCCACGAATCGACGGACTTTTCGATCAACTCCAAGGCGCGACATACTTTTCAAAGATTGAGTTAAGGTCTGGATATCATCAAGTCCTTGTTACTGAAGACGACATCCCAAACCGCATTTCGCACTAGATACGGACACTATGAGTTCTTGGTAATGCTTTTTTGGACTCACAAATGCACCAGCTATATTCATGGATTTAATGAATAGAGTATGCCGACCGTATCTAGACAAGTTCATTATTGTATTTATCGACGACATCCTAATCTACTCGCATACCAAAGAAGATCACGCGGAGCACTTAAAACTGTTGTTAGAGTTACTTAAGGAACAAAACTCTACGCAAAATTTTCTAAGTGCAAATTATGGCTGCGTGAGGTCAAATTTCTCGGACACGTAATTAATGTATCCGGAATTCACGTTGATCCATCAAAGATTGAAGCTATGGAGAATTGGCAAACTCTCAAATGTCCGACAGAAATCCGCCAATTCTTAGGATTGGCTGGGTATTATCATCGATTCATTCAAGATTTCTCTAAGATAGCCAAACCCTTGACAAAGTTAATGCAAAAGAACGAGAAGTTCAACTTGGGAGATGCACAAGAAAAAACCTTCAATATTCTAAAAACGAAACTGTGCAATGCTCCAATTCTATCTCTTTCCGAAGGAAACGAAGACTTTGTAGTATATTGTGACGCGTCTGACCAAGGGTTAGGTTGTGTATTGATGCAACGAAACAAGGTCACAGCGTATGCATCACGACCACTCAAGAAACACGAAGTCAATTACGCTACGCACGGCTTAGAATTGAGAGCGATAATTTTTTCCCTTAAAATCTAGAGACATTATCTCTACGGAACAAAATGCACGATATTCACGGACCATAGGAGCCTACAACATATACTAAATCAGAAACTACTCAACATGAGGCAAAGGAGATGGTTGGAACTCCTTCGCGACTACGACTGTGATATTAAGTATCACCTTGGTAAGGCAAATGTCGTAGCAAATGCCTTGAGTAGGAAAGAAAGGCAGCAAACGACTCGAGTACGTGCATTAGGAATCTACATTAAACCCGATATGAGGATGTGTATAGCAAATGCTCAGCATGAACCTTTGAAAACAGATAATATAAAGTTCGAAACATTGCACCAACACGATAAGGATTTTGTAAGGAAGAACGAAGATGTCTATTATTTTAAGGATCAAGCATGGATTCCTACAACTAACGAATTGAGAAAGAACATTATGGATGAAACACACCGAACACGATACTACATTCATCCAGGGTCTAGCAAGATGTACAAATATCTCAAGGAACATTATAGGTGGCCCGGTATGAAAAGAGATATCTCTTTGTACGTGGAGAAATTCATAACTTGTGCGAAAGTGAAGGTTGAATATCAAAAACCATCAGGATTACTACAACAACCCGAAATTCCCGAATGGAAATGGGAACAGATTACAATGGATTTCGTTACTAAATTACCTCGTACGTCGAAGGGTAATGACATGATCTGGATTATAGTAGATCTACTAACGAAATCGACACCCTTTATTCCCATCCAGGAAAGTTTTAATGTGGAAAAACTTGTCCAGATATACATCAACGAGGTAGTGACTCGTCACGGAATTCCCACGTCAATTATCTCGGACAGAGATACTCGCTTCACTTCCATATTTTGGAAGGTATTCCAAGAATCGTTGGCACTCGATTAGATTTAAGCACGGCTTACTATCCACATATCGATAGTCAAAGCGAGCATACCCTCCAAACACTAGAGGATATGATAAGAGCATATTTTATTGACTTCGGAGGAAGTTGGGATAACCATCTACACGTGATAGAGTTCTCCTATAACAATAGTTATCACAATAGTATCAAAAGTGTGCCATTTGAAGCTCTTTATGAAAGAAAATGCCGATTTTCCACAGTGTTGGTTGGAATCCGTGGATCGATAACTAATTAGCATGGATGTAGTGCAAGAAACAATTGATAAATCACAACGATTAAGGAACTACTAAGACTACTAGAAGTCGTCAAAAGATTTACGCTAATATGCGCAGAAAAGACTTAGAATTTCAAGTTGGTAACAAAGTACTTCTTAAGGTGTCGCCTTGGAAAGGTGCAATACGCCGGGGAAAACATGGAAAACTTAGCCCAAGATATGTAGGAACATTTGAGATACTCGGAAGAGTAGGTCCAGTTGCGTATCGTTTGGAGCTACCTCAAGAACTCGGTAACATACATAACCCTTTTCATGTGTCGAGACTGAAAAAGTGCTTATCAAACGAAACACTTATAACACCTTTAGAAGAAGTACAACTAGACGAAAAACTTCAATTCGTCGAAGAACCGATTGAAATCATAAATCGCGAAACTAAGAAACTAAGACACAGTCGAATCCCTATAGTGAGGGTACGTTGGAACGCAAAACGTGGCCCTGAATACACCTGGGAACGAGAGGATCAAATGATGCATAAGTATCCTCATCTCTTCACTTCTCCCACAACGATTACTACAAGTTGAAATTTCGGGACGAAATTCTTTCAACGTGGGGAGAATGTGACAACCGTCAAATCTCAGGTTGAGTACACTAACTTATAACCTCGATACGTATATTTGATACTTGCTATAACTAACTTTATGTGTTACGTGGTTACGTAAACATAACTCTTTAAGCTAAGCTCGATGTAACTCATACAAAACTTTTAACGTAGGTTTACGTTACTTAAACATAAAACACTTGTGTCTTGGAATCGGAATCGGAAATCGGAAATCAATCCTTAAAATGAATCCTAATACAAATAAATCATGAATGGAACTTGTCTAAGTTCATAGCAAAACAACCGTAAACTCCAAACTAACGAAAATGCTTAACGATAAGGAAAAACGTAAAATTTTCATCAACCAACGTAACTGAGCAGTTACGCCACGTATCTATCTGGGATAGTTACGCAGCGAAACTATGTAGTTACGCAGCGTAACTAACAGTTACGCAACGTAACTAATAATTACGCTAGCGTAACTAATGTGCCGAATGGGTAATGTGTCATTTGTTGAGTCATTTTTGCATGCTTCAAATAGCTTCCACTTGTTCTAGACGTAGCAAACACTGGATAAAAGCCAAAAATGAGTCATTTGGGCATAGGAGTCATCAACACCAACCCCTCTCATCTCTCTCTCACTTTATCAAACACAAACACACACACTAATTACACACACATCTTTTCTCTCTAGAATTTTCCCATTTACAGCCACATTACAGTAGAAAAGTCACCATAAAAAAAAATCCATCAAAATTGTGCTAACAAGAAAGGGTAGCAAGGATTTCACTTATTTGGGTTACATAAACGATTTTCTACATTTTGAAGCTTTATCTCCAATAAATCACCATCAAGCAATTCATTCAGGTAAAAACTCTTTAACATACTGTTATTACTCATAAAACTCATTGCATGTAAGGTCAAACACCTAAAAATATGATTTTTGAAGTTTTCAACCCATTTACATACAAACGGGTCATTTTATAAATCTTAACTTTTGTGGTAAAAAGTTTCTATAAACTGTCGTTTATAATGTGTTTTTGAGGTTTCTATAAGTACATATCGAAATTTACCATCACAGATGAGTTTACGACACCGAAAATGATTTTGACCCAAAACTGTCCGTCAGTTATGCTGGTTGCGTAACTAACAGTTACGCCGCGTAACTCTAACCAGGTCGCGAAAAATGATTTAATCCGTTTTAAACTTTGAAACCTTGAACTTATTAGTTAGACATATCTATGACACTATAAAAACAAGTATCTCGTTGAATAACGAGCATAATAATTAATAAGTAATGATACTTACACGAAAACATGATATATATTAGGATTTCGGTGATTCCGAGCACCTCCCGAGATTTTCCGAGCACGCTAGATTCTTCGCAAACATTGAGTTACAAACCCCTTCTTTTACATGCTTTTAAACACATTTTTGGGATGAAATGCGAGTCTTAGGCTTAAACGTTAAGTTAAGCTGAAACATACTTCGAATGCTTAACAATACGCCTTGATACTTGAATACTATTACGAAAACTATTTTTGCCAGCAATGTTGATGGTTTTGCCAACAATGCTGAGGATACAAACACAAAATTTGCCAATGACTAAACATCTATCGTCATGTTACAGACATTGTACAACATGGACGTAATATACCACGAAAATTCCCATACACTCCTACACTACAGTTTCTATTAATCTCATGGGAGAGGACCGATAGAACTTATGGATAACACTATTAGGGTAGATAGACCCTCACCACAACGCTAACAACAGATGGTGCATAATTCTAGTGGGTAGGCTATAGGCTTAGCAACTATCATTGGGCAATACTTAGGATTGTCACATAGTCGCGCTAATGCCTACAAACATGAATACTTATACTTTACGCATGGTTATGCGACAACTCTTTGAATACTATAATTTACGCATTGTTATGCGAAAACTCTTTGAATACTATACTTTACGCATTGCTATTCGTCAATACTTTGAATCCTATACTTTACGCCATTGTTATGTGCGTCGAAAACTTGAATGCTTTTACTAAAACTTTGTAGCTCACTAACTACGTCTCCCGTAGTTAACACTTGACTCGTATTTTTAGGAAACGAGTAAGCTTTGTAATGATGCTGATAGACTGGTGCTTGTATGCTTTGGGCTGATGACTTCAAGAATGGGAAAGGGTTCGGGTGGTTTGGTTATGAACACCTTATTATTGTATTCGGATATGTAAACAATGTTTTTAAACACTTGTAAACTTTTTAGTTATGTTTTATTTAATATAACTTGGTGTTTAATTATAAACTTGTGTATCAGATACTCTCGATCTTCACATCCCGTGTTTTCGCTTTAGCGGGGTGTGAGAAGATGCCTTGGTAAGCTAAAAATGTGATTACATCGGGTTTTATCTTCAAGAATTATTACTTTCGTGATTTTTTTGGTTAAGCATTGATATCGCTCATTTATAGGAGTATTTCATAGCGATATTTGTTATATTTAGAGTCCAAAACGTAATGGATAGGCCCCGTATTGCTTATATTTTGTGTAAAGTTTGTTTTATAGGTTTTTAATTATGTTTGGAGTCAAAGGAGGCAAGTTGGGACCAAAAGAGGCTAAGAAAAACAAGTCGGGAAGCAAAACGTCTAGTTGCCTTTGTCATTTCCTCTAATTGCTCCGCAACTGGTTGACAAAAAGTTTATGGTGGCCACTGAATATGACTTGCGGCGCAACAGGGTTGAGTTTCGGCGCAAGTAAGCAACGTACTGGCCCAAGAATTTAAAGGTCTTGCGGCGCAAGAGAGATAGTTGCGGCGCAAGAGGGGTGTTGGCATGTACAAGTCAATTTCTTTAATTGCTAATTATGTGGGAACCCAAGAGTTGTGTGGAGCTATTACAAAAACACGATTTTGGGGACAGTCTATAATCATCATCACATATATTTCAGTCTATAATCATCATTTTGGCAAGGAGAATCAAAGGAATTTTCATAATCATAATTTCAAGTTTGAACAATCGTTACTTTCATTTCTACTTTGTTATTTTGGAGATACTTGGAACCTATTTTCCATATTTTGGTATTGAACTTTTACCTAATTTTCTTTGCAATTGAATTATGTCTTTCATATATTTGATTAGTTTCTTTATAATTATGAGTAGCTAATTTCTTTAAACGTTTGCTTGGATTTTGTGATCGTTTATGTGTTAGATTTTGGGTGTGAAAGTCGATTGATGTGTAGAGGTTAATTGCGGATCCGTTTGGGTTGTTATTTTGATTATATTGTTAAGATTGTTTATACTTTTATTTGGTAAACTAAAAACGGGTATTCGAGAGGAATCCGTAATTTTTACTAAAATAAGAACGAATTAATCGGCCGGTCTTTAGTTGATTAAGGGTTAGCGGTATTCGAGAGGAATCGTTAACAACAATCTAAACAAGTAAGTATTAACACAAACGCTAATTAATAAATTAAGAGAGATCGGTTTATTAGTTAGTAAGCTATTCGAGAGGAAGCTTATAGGTTACTTCTCACACATCGGCTTGGAACTTTATGCACAATTACTTGAGGTGTTAACTATATTCGAGAGGAATAGTTGCATGCTTAGGTAATTGGAGAAATCCGGTATTCGAGAGGAACATAGGATTTTATATTAGAAGTTTTTCGACATTTTCACATCTAAGAAATAACATATATTCGTAAACGGTCCAAGCAAGCGTCTTTTTATCCATATTTGAAATCAAGAGTATTTTAAACGTTATTATAAGCAAGTCTTCTTAAGACCAAACCCACTTGTTACTTGTTACGTGTTATTATAAAACTAAAATTCTTAACTATAAATAGTCCAATATTTACCGATACTATTTTGCAATCGACAAGGGTACACTGCCCGTGTAGCAATCTAGTAAAAGTTAATTTTCGGAAAACTAGATTTTTCACATCAAGTTTTTGGCGCCGCTGCCGGAGACTTGATTTAGTTGAATTTTTAGTTTCTTGTTTGATTACTTGTTTGAATATTTTTCACGGGTATTTGTTTGTGTTGTTGTGATTTTCAGGATTATTGATTGTGGATGTACACGAGGTCCCAAGGGAAACAAGTGAATAGCCCTCTTTCTGATCCGGAAAAACTTTTGAGGAAACGAGGTTTAGGAGCAGCAGCATCAGTAGTTTATACTGAAAACGATTCTTCCGAGGAGGAAGTCGAAGTTGTTTTTGAAGAAAAAATGGAGGATGGAGAAGGACCTTTAGTCAACAACAACCCACTCAATCCTTTTGACATACCGATGATCAATAGGAACCGAATAGTACCACAAACGAATGGGTCGGCTATAGTAGCACCGGATTTGGGGGCTGACTTTTCCGTTAAAGGTCATCACCTCAAAATGATTCAAGATATCACTTTTGACGGGCATTTTAAGTCTGACCCGCACAAGCATGTGGCGAGTTTCATGGAGACATGCAAAATGTTCCGATATGGAGCGGGTCATGAGGAAAGTGTGATGCTGAGTTTATTCCCATCGTCTCTCACGGGAGAGGCGAAAACATGGTTTAATGAGTTGGAACCGGGCACAATTGAAAGTTGGGAAGCAATGAGGGAGCTTTTTGTGACGAGATTCTTTCCACCTATTTTGCGTAGGAAGCTATTGAATCAAATAAGATCTTTTCAACAATGGGATAACGAGACCATTACGGATGCGTGGATTAGGCTTAAAGAATTGTTAAGGAATTGCCATGGCCACTGATTTGGATCGGGATGAAGTGATAGACATATTTTACTATAGTTTGGATAGTCGTTCTCAATATGATTTGGATTTAGCGGGTGGTGGTAGTTTCTTATATAAGTCACCAAATGAAGCTCATCGGATGATGGAAGATCAAGTCCAAGCTCAAATTGCTAGGGACCGGGTTACTAGAAATAGAAGAGTAAGAGGAACGGTGAATCAAGTAGAAGAAGGAGGTAGTAGTAGCAGTAACAAAGAAGTGGTGAATGAGATTAAGTCTTTGGGTGATGAGATGAAAAATAGGATGGGTCGTTTGGAGAAAGATGTCCACTTGGTGAAAAATGGTTGCGGGAAATGTGGAGGACCTCACTACACGGATGATTGTGATCCAAAAACCGAGGAAGCAAACTATGCTAACTACGGTTATCAAAACCGAGGGAATAGTGGGTATGGAAATCAGAATCGGGGCAATAGAAATGAGGCACGCTTTCAACCCAATCAATCGAAACCAAAAGAGGGAAACGAGGAACCAAGCTTCACGGAAATGATGAAGGATTTTGTCTACTCCCAAAAAGCCACGAACGATTTGTTAGCCAAGTCAATGAAGGGATTTACCGATAAATGGGAGCAAAACCAAAGGAGCACTCAAGCAAATATGCAAGACTTAGAACAAATATTTGAAAGGCTAAGCGAGAAGTTTTCAAACCGACCAACGGGTCAAATGCCTAGTTCAACCCAACCAAACCCGAGACAAAACCAAAACAATAATGGCGGATCATCAAGTCAAGGGTCGAAATACTTACACCCTAACAATCGGGATGAGCATGTTAATGTTGTTGAGACTAGGTCGGGACATAAGTTTGGGGGGAATCGAGAAACCGTGCTGAACAAGGAGAAAACGGAAAAATCAGCTGAAAACGCCTTGTTGCGCCGCAACAGGGACGATTTGCGCCGCAACACGTCTTCAGTAGCTGACCCAATATTTGACGACCATCCAGTTGCGCCGCAGCAGCCTCTACTTGCGTCGTAACAAGGGCAGATGCAGAATAGGGAACCCGTTGTGACAACCGTCTAAATTTCAGGTGATTCTCAGTTACTAATTCGGTTCAAAACTTTACTATGTTCATATTGTTCGGGTTCATATTGTCGTACTTTTAACTTGTCGGAACAAATGTCGGAATCAAATTATAAATCCTAACACCAAATATTCAATACAAGAACTTGACTAAGTTCTTAACGGTAACTAAAATGATTCTTGCCCCTAACTAAGTTTAACGGAAAACTTAAAACGTCAAAAGCTGGATTTTCCATTCCAGCCGGCGGCTGAATTTACTCAGCCAACGGCTGAAGCCAGCCGGCGGCTGAAAATAGCCAGCCGGCGGCTGAATCTGGCTGTCCAGCTAGATGGTGACTCATTTTTGCATGTCTCACGATTTGGCAACGATTTTAAACGGGATTGGACCTTAGTTACTGCCATTTTGGCTTCCCAAGGGCAGTAACATCCCCCTTTCTCCCACTTTACTTCATTTCTCTTTTCATTTCAACCAAAACACATTACACACACACAATCTCTCTTTCTCACACACTCTCTAATTTCCTCTCAAACACCAACACAAAAACAGAAACATTTGCCATAAAACAGTCCATAAACACCAATAAATCGACCATCCAACTTATACAAATCATTCTAAGATCAAAGGGTATTAAAGGAAAAGGTTTAAATCGGGTTTCCAAGTCATTTTTGGAGCTAAATCTTGTTCAAACCATCACATCTTTGTTCTCTTCGGTATAACACTCTCTTTTTGCTATTTTATTACTTATCTTCACTTGCATGTTCGATCCATACACTGAAAATATGTTTTCAAAAACTTTCAAAACGTTTTCTTGCTTAAAAACGAGTTTTTATTTAAGATCTATATATTTAACCTATAAATCTAAAAGAAAACTGAGATTTTACCTTGAAAATACATATGTTTAAGTTATATCTGCTTGCATGTAAAATTTAACCGTTCAATAAGCTTAAAATCGAAGAAACAACAACTTTAAAAACTGGCCGAAGCCTTTTGGCCGGCGGCTGAAGGATTTCAGCCGACGGCTAAAGGTCAGCCGGCGGCTGTCTTCCTTCAGCCGCCGCCAGAATGCCACTGTTCACTATTTTCGTCGTTTTAAAGGTCGTAAACGTGATTTTAAGCTCAAACAAATTATCACAGATTATATACGATAATAAGCTACTGTTTTGACGTATTATATTGTTGGAGAAACTTTTTGGACTTGAAACGTGTGTGATGTATATATTTAAACGTTGTATTGTGCATTTAAAGCGGGAAAGTGTTTTGAAAATGGATATAATTTTTATAACGCGGAAGCGCTGCCCAATTTTCACCGTAAATAACATTTCAAATTCAGAAACTTAATAACTTCGAGACTTATACACTTTAACTTGGAACTTTGACACTTTTGGACATATTTGGACTTATCGGACTATAAGACATACATGAACATACAAACCTTCCGTATTAAATTTTTGGGACAGAATCTAAGCATGATAAATTGAGACTTAAATATGTTAAATTGAAACTTAACATAACTCAATAAAACTTATACAACTTTCCGGTGTTCTAGGTCATTTGTGATTCCCGACGCGTTCCGCTCTCTTTGTGCTAGTCATATCTCTATCTCCGCAAACCGTGAGTTACATCCCCTACTTAATTACTGTTTTCAATTATCTTTTGGGGGAAACAAGAGATCTAAATGAACTTTTATGAACTCTATTGAACATTTTTGACAAACTTATGCTTATTTAGTTTTATGGCCGATTGGCCTATGATAAACTAATGGTTCGCCACCCTTATTCGGCTCTTGATTCAAACTATGTTAAACTTATTTAATGCCATTCTCGGCACTCACATGTACTTTGATTGATCGTATAACTACCATGACTCTTGAGGAATATAGCTACTCTAAGTGACAACTACTAGTTTTAAAATAAATTCAGTGCCTAATTTTCACCACACACTATTAGCTTTGTTAAGCCGTTTAGTAATTATGGGTATCGATACTTAGGAAATGACCGTTCCTTACTTAAGTGGCGACTTAAGTACATATTACTCGATCAGAAATGACTCCCCGTAGTAGTCGGGGTCAGGCATCACGGTTGGTTAATCGGTTTAGTGTGAACACTTAAGTTATTATGCCAAGTAGTCGTTATACATGTAATCAATCATAGTTTACTTATCATGCGCGTATAGAGTTATACGACTTCCGCATCTATCTCTAAATCAACTATTTTGGTTCGAACTATTCTTTAAGTTTTAATCTACTTTTAGAAACTACTAAGTATAGATATACTTAGCTCAAACCTT
>CAJVGC010000582.1:53666800-53716964 GCA_910822075.1 Senecio squalidus | reverse complement strand
TGGTCGAGAATTCCATGGAGGTGTTTATGGACGATTTCTCAGTTTATGGTAGTTCATTTGATGGGTAGTTCATTTGATGGGTGTTTAGAAAATTTGGATCGTATGCTTGCCCGATGTGAGGAAACTAACTTGGTACTGAATTGGGAGAAGTGCCATTTTATGGTAAAGGAGGGGATTGTTTTGGGGCACAAGATATCAAAAGCCGGGATTGAGGTTGATAGAGCTAAGATAGAGGTGATATCGAAGTTGGCACCACCAACAAATGAGAAGGGGTCAGGAAGACAAGCAGCGGGGCCAATGGTTTGTGGGCATTTCATTACTCGGATAGCGAAAAATCTTGGTGTGATGACGGCGACGGGGATTAGACAGTGTAGTCCACATGTGGGTCGGAAAGTGGTAACGATGAATGATTTGTTTAGGGCTAAAATTGTGACAGCAAACAAAGTTTATGTTGGTAATGTGCAGGTCGAGGAGAATGTAGAAGACGAGGAAGAGAATGAGGAAGATGCGGGGAACGAGAACAGTGAGGGAGCAGCACCACCACCACCACCTAGCCCTTTCGACTTCCACCCGATGATGGAGGAGGTGTATCGAATCGGGAGGATTCGAGGAATGACTGGTCCCACATGAGGACGGAGGCAGATCGGACTAGACGGGAGATTAACCGATTGGGGGAATACACTCGTTACCACATGGAGAGGTACCAGCCAGCATGGGACTATCTTAAAGAGCAGCATTACCATCCGCATGTCCCGGGGTCCTCGAGTGGGTGGACCGAGTATAACCCACCATCGTTGTACGCCCCTCTACCTCCTCCCGAAGAAGAATGACGAGAAGGAAGCCGTTTGTTGGCTTGTTTGTTATTGTACTATTTGATGTTGAACTATTTTACTTTCCGTTTGTGTTTGGTTGTGTTTGGAACAATTTCTACTTTTATTTGTTTAGGATGTTTAAAATTGTGCTAATTAACGTGTTTGTTTTTGTGATGTGTACCATAACAAGTCTGGCATTAAGTTCAGTACGTGCGGAGTAGAGATCGGAAATCATGCAACATCAACGCAACTCGCACGGTTTTATTTTTCTTTCTTTATTTTCTGTTTGTATTTTTATTTTATTTCCCTTAGTTTAGTTAGTTTTCTTTTGATGGAACACATTAGGGACAATGTGTTGTTTAAGTATGGGGGGGTCGGGAAATTAGTTAGCTTTATCCCCTTATATCCATTACGTTTATTTTTGTCCCATTTGAGTCTTTTAGAGTCATAAAAAAAAAAAAAAACGCTTAAACATAGTTAGGGAAAATGATAGGGGCTTGTATATTTAACTTTATTCCGGTACTTTAACGTGAAATTGTTTAGGAACATCTTTAGTTAATAAAATACTTGTAAATAAGAATTTAGGTTTTCTAATTTTAGTTCCTTAAGTTTCCCCGAAAAATCAAAAATCTAGATAATCACTAGATATCCTTAGTACCGAGCCCTTGTAGTCCTTGCACCCTTTCGGGGGTAGTTGGGGAATCCTAGTGTCACTTAAGCCCTTGGAGATTTAGAGGCGAAGAAAAAGGCCATAGGTCTTTCCCGTCAACAAAATAGAAATTGATCCTCACTATAACGAAGACTCAAATCCCGTTATGATCGTTCACTTCAAAGAAAATTTAAATATATATCTATAATATTTGAAGTGAACAAAAGTGAGAGGAAAAGAAAATGATGAAGACTAACCAATTAATTCTCAAAAAAGAAGTACTCAATCGTAAAAAATGCTTAGTGATATTTTAAGGGTTCTCCCGAAAGTAAGGGGGTATAGGGGTCGGCCGTAAAGGCTGATCGCTTCAACTTCGGTTGGAGAGTGAGGGAAAAGGGGTGATTATTTAGACATATCTAAACTAGGGGATGAATTAGGAGTTAACATTAGAGAATTGCGGTTTTTGTTTACTTAAGTAATTTAGTAGCTTTAGATGTTTGTAGTCGGTTTTACGATCTAGCAATTTCACGCATATCTTTAATTTCTAACACCGGAATTTAGTTAAATGTTTGAGCCCATGATTCCTTATCTTTTCTTAAGTTGTATGTTTTGTAGTAGTCTCGAGTCGGATTTGCTTAGGGACAAGCAAATGTTTAAGTATGGGGGGGTTTGATATCGCTCATTTATACGAGTATTTCATAGCGATATTTGTTATATTTAGAGTCCAAAACGTAATGTATAGGCCCTGTATTGCTTATATTTTGTGTAAAGTTTGTTTTATAGGTTTTTAATTATGTTTGGAGTCAAAGGAGGCAAGTTGGGACCAAAAGAGGCTAAGAAAAACAAGTCGGGAAGCAAAACGTCTAGTTGCCTTGGTCATTTCCACTAATTGCTCCGCAACTGGTTGACAAAAAGTTTATGGTGGCCACTGAATATGACTTGCGGCGCAACAGGGTTGAGTTGCGGCGCAAGTAAGCAACGTACTGGCTCAAGAATTTAAAGGTCTTGCGGAGCAAGAGAGATAGTTGCGGCGCAAGAGGGGTGCTGGCAGTTACAAGTCAGTTTCTTTAATTGCTAATTATGTGGGAACCCAAGAGTTGTGTGGAGCTATTACAAAAACACGATTTTGGGGACAGTCTATAATCATCATCACATATATTTTAGTCTATAATCATCATTTTGGCAAGGAGAATCAAAGGAATTTTCATAATCATAATTTCAAGTTTGAACAATCGTTACTTTCATTTCTACTTTGTTATTTTCGAGATACTTGGAACCTATTTTCCATATTTTGGTATTGAACTTTTACCTAATTTTCTTTGCAATTGAATTATGTCTTTCATATATTTGATTAGTTTCGTTATAATTATGAGTAGCTAATTTCTTTAAACGTTTGCTTGGATTTTGTGATCGTTTATGTGTTAGATTTTGGGTGTGAAAGTCGATTGATGTGTAGAGGTTAATTGCGGATCCGTTTGGGTTGTTATTTTTATTATATTGTTAAGATTGTTTATACTTTTATTTGGTAAACTAAAAACGGGTATTCGAGAGAAATCCATAATTTTTACTAAAATAAGAACGAATTAATCGGCCGGTCTTTAGTTGATTAAGGGTTAGCGGTATTCGAGAGGAATCGTTAACAACAATCTAAACAAGTAAGTAATAACACAAACGCTAATTAATAAATTAAGAGAGATCGGTTTATTAGTTAGTAAGCTATTCGAGAGGAAGCTTATAGGTTAATTCTCACACATCGGCTTGGAACTTTATGCACAATTACTTGAGGTGTTAACTATATTCGAGAGGAATAGTTGCATGGTTAGGTAATTGGAGAAATCCGTTATTCGAGAGGAACTTAGGATTTTATATTAGAAGTTTTTCGACATTTTCACACCTAAGAAATAACATATATTCGTAAACGGTCCAAGCAAGAGTCTTTTTATCCATATTTGAAATTAAGAGTATTTTTACCGTTATTATAAGCAAGTCTTCTTAAGACCAAACCCACTTGTTACTTGTTCCGTGTTATTATAAAACTAAAATTCTTAACTATAAATAGTCCCTGTGTTCGAACCCGATATTTACCGATACTATTTTGCAATCGACAAGGGTACACTGCCCGTGTAGCAATCTAGTAAAAGTTAATTTTCGGAAAACTAGATTTATAAGCATGCATTAATTCTCCCCAATAATTTACTTTAAAGTCCACCTTTTTTCACAAACCCCTTATCTTCTCCCTCTACACCAAGGCCTTAATTAGTTTTAGATTAATACTGAAAGAAACAAAGGAGGAGGAGCTCATTCATGACTTCAAGCGATACTTCGTTGTTGAAATATACCATATATATTTGTTATTAGTTTTTGTATGTTTAAATATGGAGGTCGATTGTTTTTTGAATTAGTTTTTGTATAGGAGGTGGTATGGATAAAAAGGATGAAGCTTTTGTTCAAGGTATGAATAATTTTTTGGGATATTATACTGGTAAAAGAAAGGTTTTTTTTTTTTTTAGCTATGTCCACAACGTGTTTGATGTAATGCCTAGGTGAAATTCAGTCTCGAACACATTTTCTAATTGCATCAGATGGATTTAGTGTTTTTGTAAAAAGCATGATTTTAATTGCAATAATTTGGGATTCACGTGAAGCTTCTAGAGTAGCAACTTATGCATGATTATAGTAAAATTGTGTAGGTATTATAAACGGAAATACATTGCGGCCAGTTATCTACTTATCATGTTTAGGACTTCATTCACCAATTTATGCGATTACATACTTTATGCAATGCATCTTTTTGCTATTTTCAGTTGCATTACGAAGATGATTCAGACATGGAAAAAATGGACCTTGGGTTACACACCTTAAGAAGGGTAATCAAATTAATTATATCCTATTTGTATCTCATATCATTATCATCATGCTGACAGTCATCCCTTGTGTCTTCAATAGCAGATTCAAAAATTTAAATTAATGTATCTACATTTCCTCATCTTCTTTCTAAGCTGTCAAATTCATAACATGTTTCGAATTTTTAAAGCTCCAAGTTATGTAAAAATATGATTTATTGTGATCTTAAGGCACGATTGCTAAAGATGTTTCCGTCGTTTGACAAGTATGAAGGTTGTTGATGTGTTCTTCATTTCGAGAAGTCGAATGTAAAATAAGAAATTTTTTTGTTTTTTTATTCTTGCCTGTTTGTTCGTAGTATGCATATGAGCTAATAAGAAGGTCGTCCAAAATTTTGAAGGTAAAAAATGACTCTTTATCTGTTTAAATTGGATAGCTTATGATTTTAATTTGTTTGTATATTTTTTATCTAATAAATGGGAGATGAGGCTGATATAATTTGGCTGACTTGACACTTCATTAGACTATACACATAGGACAACTTGTAAAATGATGATGTCACAATAGGTTTTTATAAAAAAAAAAAATCCGACTTTTATGTCATAGAATAGAAAAAGGCAGGTCTTGGCCTTGTGTTGCTTGTAATTGGCAAATTGAATATGTTATTCTTGGGACAAATGAAGCATACTGAATACACTTTATTTATTTTTTTGGAATCCTCAATTGGTTCCTTGTACAAATGTCTTAAAAAAAATTTGAATTTCAAAATTGGGGTTTTTGATTCCCTATTTTTGTTTGCTTCATGAAGGATACTGATTTAGGGTTAAGGTGTAATTTTTTCTCTCGATTCTTCTATTTCTCTTTCTTAGTCTTCTTTCATCAAGTACTTTTTCAATTTTGTTTCTTATGGATTTTTTTTTTTGCAACCCTCTAATTTGTTGTTCTATATATTACGATGTAGGTACATGTCACGTTAAAGGGATGAAATTCAAAGCATCTAATTCGATTGATTTCATACAGGTTTCTAATTTATGGTTTTATAATTTTTTTCTAATTTTGTGTGATATTTACTTTTTAAAATTGTTTTTGGGGATTGTTGAACAAGGTAATATGTACTTAAGAGAAATCTTTGTTTGAGTGTGATTTAAATACAAGTATACTGAATCAACGATTCTCCTTATTGTAATTAGTTCTCACACTTTAAATGTACGATCTCAAAAAGAAAACAGTCAGCCAAGTTAAAGCCATGTAGCAGCTAACTCACAACCATGCTCTTTATGTTGAGATGAACCTACAGTTAAGGCAAGTGATTAGTAACCTTTTGTCAATGTGCAACTTGTCTTGCGGGAGTATGATAACTCATAAGTTTCAGGTATTGTATGTACTAAATGTAATGTTTTCGGTAAAAAATGATTTTAAGAATCGAAACATATTCGAACTTAACTATGTTTGGGGCTGGTTTTCTCCTGTTTTTGATACCAAAAGGTTTTGTCTTAAGCTATGTGTATTTACGAATTTATGGTTTCTACTACTGTATAATTCACATGCCAAATTCAATCGTGCGTGTGAAGGTTGGTTGGGCTCACTCTTTTTTATAGCATTGGCACTATCGATATCTTTCATTTGACTAATCTTAGCAAATATCCGATCTTTATAAATCGTACAGAACTAGCAACTAACCAGGTCATTTAGCTTGACTTCACACTGTTTAAACAGAGGTATGTTTTGAAATCCGTGTTCATATCAATTAATTATCTTCAATGCTTCCTATATCATCTTATCGAAAAGGCAAGATGGTATTGGATACTCTTTTATATTGAAGTTTGATTTAAAATTTGTTTTATAAATATATATAATTCTATAATTTTTTGGAAAATAAGTGTTTCGGGTAAATCCTATACGGACTGCTTAGTTACAAAGCTTTTTTGCAACATATTTGGAAAATTTTAGACTGCATATTTTTTTAGGTTTTTCGGAAGACTTTTATTGCTGATAAGAAATAGATTATCCATAAGTAATTCGTTACCCAATTAACCAGGTAATGAGATTATTTTATCCAAGCAACAAAAATCTCTTATGCATCTTCATTTAGGTGTTTAGCAGGTGTTAATCGGGTCGGGTTGGTGGGGTCTTTGAGTTTTGGTTAATGTCGTAATAAGAAAAACTCATATTGGACTATTATAGTTAATATTATTTTTGAGCTGTTATTTTCCAAAAAAAAAAAAACTATGTTTTCAAGTGTTTTGGATTATTAGAACTTATGCATTTGAACTTTCACAAGGTACTTAGGTTTGCCATCGACTGATGTAAGTTGCTTTATTTTTGTTTCTTTGGGTACTGATACACTCCATACCAATTTGACCTCCTTTGTAGTCAAATTACTAATTTTGCCTTTATAAGGAATATTTTTTCTACATTCTTTTGTGGCTTAAAGAATGATATCCTACTTAATAAATATGAGACTTGTATGATGATATATCTCTCTAGATTGATTTGGTTATGAATGCTTATTGGATTTAAGGAGAAAAAAGATATGTTAAAAATAAAAATAATGTATTTAGTTTGACCATATAGAACGTATTATTTTTTTAATTGCTTGTGGGTCTAATTCACTAATTATCTAATATACGGATTTATGTTTCAGGTCCTGCAATAAATTATGTAACTCATTTAATCTTGTGTGGTTGGATATGTGAACCGTTTTATAGAGAGAGATAATGAAGAGGTAAAGAAATAACGAGGAAGAGCGCGAAAGAAATGAACAATTACATCATTGTAACATTGGAGTATAAGCAAACTGTTGTCTTACTATCAATGATGAACAATGTGTTTTGTTTGAGGTTTGTTTGAATATACAAGATGGTTTGATAAATTAGGTTGACATAGTGAATTTGTTTTTAACTTTAAACTATTCATGTATGTCTTCAACTCCTTTTATTTCAAGTAGCATCTACTACTCTTTCAAGTAGTAATTTGCTAGAATTATGTTACGGATATTATACGTTTTTATGATGCTTTTGTTTGTTAGTCATAAGTTGATCTTTTGTGTTTATTTTACTAAGATTTAATTCACTATTTTTTTTATAAATATAATTGGGTTTATATATTATTGTATCTAAGTAGTACATAAATTAAATTATATGATTTTAAAGAGTTAGTAACAACATAAAAAATATGTCTTTTAACTTTTGAGTTTTCAAAATCAATAATCAGAAGAAAAGAAAAAAAATTGTCAGGATCAAATAAGTTTGTATACTTCGTTAACCTTAACCTTGTTAGATCGTGATCTATCAAAGAAGTTCAGCATTGGAGATGAACACTTTGATATTTACAAGTTAACTACACAAACAGTATTGAAATATGATGAACAAATACGAATAATAATAACAATAAGTTTGTCGAATGTTAAGCCTCAATTGCATTTATTAATCGTATCAATACAATGTGTTTTCTATCTTACAAGGATCTATATTTATAGACCTTGAGGCTATCTTAGATAAACTAGGAATCTACATCGTTATCTAAAAAGGAAACATACTTTAAATACAGTTGAAACTCTATCTATTTGATTTAAACGTGCATGGCCAGAGTATCCGTATTAACTTCAATTCCGTAGTATCTTGAATTATCCGTAGTAATGAACGCTTCCGTAGTAGTTTGTTGAAAAGCCGCATTAAACTTGTCTTCCGTAGTAACTTCTTCAGTATTAATAACTTCCGTATTAATCTTGTAAGTTACTCTATCCGTAGTTAGAAGTAGTATTAATGAGTTAAAACTATTTTGACTAAGTTATAACCCAACAATCTCCCCCCTAACCTTGAACTTTTATAAACTATCAAAAGTACAAGTTTCATACATCAACGTGTGTTAACTACTTCATTACATAGCAAGTTATCTACGCATTTCTTCTCTCATTCTTGTCTTGCCATTCCTCTTCACTTCCTTTTGCCCGTTCTTCAGTAAGTTGCACCATGATGCTCCAGACTAATTCATGTGCTATCTTAGAAGAAAGAAGTCCATGCAATCTGACTTTGATCAGTTCTTTCAATGTTGTCAAGTCATGTGGATACCTTTTGTCCACTAGATAAAACTCCATAGCTCCATGTCTTCTCACTATAGAATAGACACCACTTCGTTCATATACAAACCACTTGATAACTGGATTTATTGGACTCCCCTTCTTGAATACAGAACTAGTCTTCACATACCCTGGTTCAAACATGCCATTCAAACAGTCCATGGCCATGTCTATACCTGCACTTTGAACTCTGAGTTTTGAATACTTGATTCTTCCAATGTCATACATTCTCTCCAAATCAGACCTTGAGAAATCTCTTATCACTCTATGAAAAGCTGGAACAATGGTTTTTGATTTGTCTTGCCTTGTTACCCTATATTCTGTCTTCTAGGTCCACCAGTGAATTCCCAGTCAATGATTAGAGGAAGCTCAACAGCTAAAGGTGTAAACCTTAGTCCTTCTAGATTGATGATCAATGCAGAACAGTTATCTTGTGAGATTTTAAGATCATCATCTTTTTCTTCCATAGTAACTGGTTCTTTATTGACTTGTACAATTGGAACAATAGGACTTCCTTGAGAAGTGTTTGAAGCAGCAACAATTTCTACTCTTTGTCTCTTTGGAGGAATTCTTGTGGATGCTGACTTCTTTCTCTTAGGCTTCTCAGGAGGATTAGGCTTAGTTGGAGTAGTACTAACAAAAGGATTAGATACTTCCTTTCCTTGTTCATCAAATATTTTTCTTCCAGTGTAATGACTCTTTTTAAGGCTTTCTCCAATTCAAGCTTCTTCTTTTCTTGCAGTTTGGAGAGTGCAGCTTCCCTTTGAGCATCTCTTTTCCTTTCTTTCTCCACCAATTCTAATAAATTCCCCATCTTCATTGGTCCTAAAGACCTGCCACTGTAATTCTTTGATTTGAGATAGGTGATGAACTGCTTCCTATCTTCAGTAAGTTTATCTTGGGTGGATTGTTTCTTTCTGAGCACTTTCTTCTTCTCAGACTCAGCTTTGGCTAGATCAGCCAACTCCTTTTCAACCATGGCATTCACACCCAATTCTTCTTCTCTTAGCCTTTGGATTCTTTCCATTTGTTCAATTTGCAACTTAGTGTGGATTTCTCTAATAGTTTCAGGATCATCTCCCACATCTAAATCTTCAGTTGCAAAGTGTAAAGCTATAAATTCTACAAGCTTTTCTTCCCTTTCCTTCTTCTTCTTCAGCTTTTCTTTTTCCTTCAGATCCTCTGCTATCTTCTTCCCTTTAGCCTTCTCTTCAGGCTTTATCTCTGTAATTATTTCTGGAACATATGATCTAGCAGGAGGTACAGTAAATGGTCTTATACCTGAAGGTCTGGAAGGATCTGCAACATATTCAGTTTCTTGACTTGAGTTTTGTGAAGCTTGTGAAGCTGCAGGGATTGTTAAGGCGTTTGCTTTTGGAAGATCAGCTGCTTCAAGTCTTCTTTCTGCAATGATCTTTGCCATCTCAATCTTCATTAATTCAGCAGCAGCTGCTTGTTCATCAATCGTTGAAGTATTGGTTGTTGTTGTTGTTGTGCCTGTTGTGGCTTCTGAAAGAATTGCTTCAGTTACTGGATGAATTGATACTGTTGGAAGTATAGCTATAGAAACTGGTTCTTCAAGCTTTCCTTCAGTATTAACTTGTATGTCCGCAGTAACTGGACTTACCGTATCAACTGGATTGCTGACACTAGTAACAGTGTCAGTAGAAACCAATTCAACATCCGTAGTAACCACTTCAATAGTTTGAGCCGCAGTAGTTGGGGCTTCCGTATTAACACCTTCCGTATAAACAAATTCAGCCGCATAAATAAACACTTCATCAATCTGGGAAGTAGTTATGATTTCTTGCTCCTCATTGTCTATCTCCATGGTCTGCTCCCCCTCAACTACTTGCTCTTGCTCAGTGGTTTCATCCACCACCATCTTCTCCCCTCTTCATCAATTATCATCTCTTCACCTTCTCGTTCTTTCTCCCCCTTAAGTGTACTGTCTATCTCCATCTCCATATTTTCAGTTTCAACCTCCATATCTTCACTTGGCTCTGAGGTTGCAGTGCTCACAGTTTCATCACTTTTTCTTTCTTCCTTCTCCCCCTGCACATCAACATCTTCTTTGTTTGACAAAATTTCATCTTCACTGTCTTTCTCCCCCTTTTTGTCTTCAGAAGAAGAGTCATCACTTGAAGAAGAGCTTGAGGGTACATGAGAGGTACCAATGCTTCTCTTGTTTGTATTTTGTAAGAGAAGGATGTCCATTATCACCTGTTGCTGATCAACTATCTTGGCAACAGTATCTCTCAGCACAGCCAGTTCCTCCCCTTTCTTTTCAATTGTGAAGATGTATTTCTGGTAACATTCCAACAATTCAATAGGGTAATAGTTATATCTGTCCTCACCCCTTGCCCGTTGAGTACCAACAGGTGGTTGATCATAGAACGTAGAGGGACCCCCTGCCTAGCAGAAGCTGTTCCCTCCCCCTTGGTCTCTTGGGGCCAGGGACCACTTCCCAAGGATGCTAAAAAATCAGGATCCAAGGTTAGTGTTGCCTAGGTTTGGGTCTTAGTGATTTTAATACTGTCCTGAGCATTACTATGAGAAGTGATGACTGCAGTAGTATTAGCCCTCCCCAAATGGTCACCCCCTCCTTATGGACCACCTCAGTGAGCATGGGGGATTGCTCAATGTTTTCCCTTGAAAGTTTCTTTCCTGAAGATGATCTAGGTAAAGACTTTGTGATAATTGAGAGTGGGGAAGTTTGAAGCTCAAGAGGCTGAGGAACCTTCTTGGCTCTTCTTGTGAAAGCAACTAGTGGTGGTGAGTGAGGTGTAGAAACTGTGGGTGAAGTCACAAAAGTGGTGACTGTTTCAGTATTAACTGGAGATGAACTCACAGTATTAACTGGAGGTACACTTGCAGTAGAAATTGTAGTTGTAACCTCTGGGATGATAACCTCAGCACTTGCAACAGAAATCGCAGTGATGCTTATGGTTGTAACAATAGTAGATGGTGGTTGAGACCGATGTGAAGTCACTTGTCTCTCATCTTGTGAACTTGTGACCACCATCATTGTTGAGAAAAATGGGGTCACATTAGCTGAAAAACCTTTGTTTACTCTCCTCATATTAGTAAAAACTTTCTTTATATGAGCGTGAGAGGAGAAAACATTTGGAGATCTAGTTAGATCTTGGATTTCACAGTTAAAAAGATGTTGGAGGAACCTTGGATACATTAGAAATTTATGTTTTAAGTTTGCCAAGTTCCATTTCATTCCTTCAATAATAAGATTTGAAAAGTTGTATGTTTGGTTTGTGGCCAAACACACCATGGCAGTTTCCAAATCAACGCTACCTTCATGCCAACCCGTTCTCTTTTGTGAAAGACACTGTTGCAAAGTATGCAACAGGAATTTCATTTGGGGGGGACAACTTAGCTTTTTGAAAAGTTGAAATATTTAAGTCCCCCTCATATCCCATTCTTTCAAAGTTTGAAATAAGAGTTTCATTAGGAAGTTCAGTTATACCTTCCTCATCCTGTAGTTGAAGATGTGTGCGCAATGTGGCCTCTGAAACAGTTATTTCTTTGCCATCGATTGTGGCTTGAATGATCGGTACATCTCCATTGGTGTTGAGTTCTGCAGTAGTCCAAAAGTACCTTATATGAGTTTCATGGATTTCAGGGCTAATGATTAAAGCAAGTTTTATATGGGATTGCTGCAAGAAATCGATTATGGGATGAAAGTCTCCGTTGTCATCGTGCTTGACCAAGTAGGTCACCATATTGTGAGTCATATGAAACTGGAGTTCAGCCATTGTTAGTAATGTAAAAACGATTTAGATTAAAGCAAACAATGAAACAAGAAATTGATCAAATAGTGAAAGAAAAATTTAGGGATTTGATTGTAACGGTAACTTTTAGACGTTTTTAGGGTTCTTAAGAAAGGTAAGTAATGAAACGGTTAGAAAGATCCCTATTTATACTGAAAATTTGTAACAACTTGACGATTTTGATTAGACGCGGGTGATGATTAAAAGTAACGGTGCAATTGTGAGTTGCCACGTGTCAATTGTAGTTGTACCTCGCGCCGAAAAATTAAAAATTAGGTCCGATTTTTTATCGCCACGTGTAAAAGTTAGTTACAAGTTGTATTTTGACTTGCCAACTCACCATTAATTAAGGAAAACTTATTAATTAAGAAACCTTTTTAATACGGTGAGTTGCAGTATTAAGAAATAATAACCGTAGTAATTTGATTAATGACCGTAGTAATGGTACACGAGCCGTATTAACTGGACTGTCCGTAGTAATGTGAATTACTGTCAGTATTAACCAGGGGTCCGTAATAACAACAATACTAGACAGTATTAATCATTTCGTCCGTATTATTATATTAAGGGCAGTAGTAGTTAAACCTTCCCTTAATACGGATAATGTGGCCGTACTAATAAAACTTTGGTTAAAATTTGTTGCTACTGTTACTTTTGCAGTAGTAACATAGTACAATACTAAAAAGTTAGGCACTTGTGCTTATGTTAAGGTTACTACTGCATCTCGAAGGGACTTGAAATAGAGATAACAAGAGATAAGAGAAGATGATTTTAATCCATGTTGATCATTCCAATGCTGGTAATCAAGAATGTGAATCTTCCCACATCAAAAGCTTTTGTGAGAAGATCAGCAAACTGATTATTAGTGTGAATTTTCTCAACATGAATTAGTTTCTTTTCGTTACAGTCTCTTATGAAGTGATAGCGTATCTCTATATGCTTTGTCTTGGAGTGCTTGACTGGATTGTTGATGATACTAATGGTGCTTTGGTTGTCTATGTAAATTGGAGTGTTCATGAATGAATATCCATAGTCCATCATTTCATTTTGTATCCATAGCACTTGAGCACAGCAACTAGCAACTGCAATGTATTCAGCTTCTGTGGAAAGAGGTAGACACAGTTGATTGCTTCTTTCATTTCCAGGACACCAATCTTTAGCCAATGAATTGACATCCTCCGGTTGTTGATTTCCTGTCTAAGTTTGCACCACCATAATCACTGTCAGTAAAAGCAATTAAATCAAATGGAGAGTCTTTAGGATACCATAAGCCTAAGCTAGGCTTGCCCTTCAGGTAACAAAAGATTCTCTTGACTGCAATTAGGTGTGACATTTTGGGTCTTGTTTGATATCTTTCACAAACACAAACTCCAAACATGATGGCTGGTCTTGAAGCTATGAGATACATTAAGGAGCCTATCATAGATCTGTAATTATGAATATCCACATCCTCCCCCTCAAGTTCAGCAGTCAGTTGTTTGTGAGTTTCTACAGGTGTGCTTGCTACCTTGGCATCCAGAAATCCAAATTTAGTTAGAATGTCCTTGACATACTTGGATTGGCTGATGAAAAGACCATCTGCCTTCTGCTTGACTTGGAGGCCCAAAAAGAAAGTGAGTTCCCCCATGGAGCTCATTTGAAACTTTGTGTGCATTAACTCTTCAAACTCCTTGCACAGAGCATCTTTGGTAGAGCCAAAGATGATGTTATCAACATAAATTTGGACAAGAAGGATATCTGAGTGAGATTTCTTGAAAAATAGAGTCCTGTCAATGGTTCCTCTTTGAAAGTTGTTTTGTAAAAGATAGTCAGAAAGTGTGTCATACCAAACCCTTGGTGCTTGATGAAGCCCATAGAGAGATTTTACCAGTTTGTACACCATGTAAGGATGTTGAGGGTCCTCAAAGCCAGGGGGATGCTTGACATAGACCTCTTCCTCAATAACTCCATAGAAGAATGCACTCTTGACATCCATCTGATAGACCTTAAATCCCATAAATGAAGCAAAGGCTAGAAATAGTCGAATAGCTTCAATCCTAGCCACTGTAGCAAAAACCTCTTCATAATCAATTCCCTCTTCTTGTGTGTAGCCTTGTGCAACCAGTCTTGCTTTATTCTTGATCACAATACCTCTTTCATCCTTCTTGTTTCTGAAAATCCATCTTGTACCGATCACCTTCTTGCCAAATGGGACTTCAACTAATTCCCAGACTCCTTGTATTTTGAATTGAAGTAGCTCAGCTTGACATGCCTCTATCCAGTGTGGATCCAGTAATGCCTCTTGAATTTTCTTTGGTTCCATTTGAGAAAGGAAGCAGGCAAACAGACATGTGTTTATAAGAGCTTTCATAGGGTCCTTTTTGGGCTTAGTTTGGCTTCTAGTCTCCATGGAGAAGTCAAGATTACCAATGATTTGAGAAGGTGGATGATTCCTTGAAACACGGGAAGATGGAATCTTCTCAAGTCTTAATTCCACGCCTAAGTTGGTATCATTCAAATTTGGCATTTCATTGCTTGGGAAGTAAGCAGTAGAAGTAGGAGTAGTAACTGAAGAAGGTAAGTCATCAGTATACGATTCAAACTCTTTAGTGACAATTTGTTCAACTCCATTCGCATCCTCTACTACTAAGTGTGGAACTCCATTGGATCGTGTGGCAGCATCTTTAGCAGAAGTTGTAGAAATAGGAACTTCTTCATCTTCATTTGCATCATCTGTTGCTTGTTGGGAAGAACCATCTGCTACATTGTTGGATGTAGTGTCAAATATGGGAAGTTGATCATCCGTAGAAATTGGAAGATTGATGTACTCCATGACATCCAATCTTTCAGTGCCAAGAATTGGAGCAGTAGGAACTTGCTCCGTATTAACAGAATTGGCAGTAGGAATAGGATCCGTAGGAACAGATTTTGTCGTATTAACAGAATCAGTAGGAATTGATGCGTATTGAAAATCAAAGTTGAAGTTTAACGATTTGGGTAAGGCATCCAAATCAAAAACCCAATTTGGTCCTTGACCCTTCTTAGTGGGAGTGTGTTCATTGAATGTCACATTAGAGCTTTCTTCAATGATTTTTGTTTTGTGATTATAAACACGATATGCCTTGCTCTGTGATGAGTATCCAACGAAATTCCCTTCATCTGCTTTGCTCTCAAACTTACCAAGATAGTCTTTAGAGTTTAAGACTGTGCAGGGACATCCAATGCTCTTAAGAAACTGACCAAAGGTTTTCTCTTGTGGAGTAGTTCATATGGAGTTTTGTTTTGAGACTTAACTAGAAGAACCTTGTTCTGAACATAACAGGCAGTATTAACTGCTTTTGCCCAGAAAAAGATGGGTAGGTTGGAGTCTGCCAACATGCTTCTAGCTACTTCAATCAATGTTCTATTTCATCTTTCAGCAACTCCATTTTGTTGAGGAGTTCTAGCAGCACTGAATTGCCTCTCTATTCCTTTCTTCTCACAAAAGTCATTCATCACCCGATTCTTGAATTCTGTTCAATTGTCACATCTAATCTTCTTGACGTTTAAGTTGATTTGATGTTCAATCTTGGTGATGAGGAGCTGACTTGTCTCATCTTTAGTACCCAAGAAGTACACCCATGTGTATCTAGAGAAATCATCAGTGATGACAAGGCAATAGGACTTCTTGGCAATACTCTTTACATTAGTAGGACCAAACAGATCCATGTGAAGTAAATGTAAAGGAGTATTGTTAGTGTTGATCTCCTTTGACTTGTGAGATGATTTATGTTGTTTTCCTTTCAAACAGTCTAAACAGTTATCATCAAGATTGAACTGTTTGTTGGGGAGACATCTGACCAATCCTGATTTTACCAATTGATTAATATTCTTCAGGTTCATATGGCACATCCTTCTATACCACAGAGTTGATTCATCCAAAGTAGCTTTTGAGAGAAAGCATGCTTCAGATGAAGTCGGTTGTACTTTAGACATGTCAAGACAATAAACATTGTCTCTTCTTGGTGTTCTGATTAAGATCATGCGCTCATCTATAACATATCCTGGCTTCATGATGATGCATTCAGAAGCAGTAAAGATAGTTGTGTGTTTCTCATCACAGACTTGAGAGACACGCAACAGATTATACTGCAACTGTTGCACAGAAACCACATCTTTGAAGCTTATTGTTCCATTGCTTACAGTTCCTTTTTCCAGAAATTCTTCCTCCTTTTGGATTACCTCCAAATGCAACATATCCTCCATTGAACTTTTCAAAGTCCTGAAGACATGACATGTTGCATGTCATGTGCCTGGAACAGCCACTATCTACATGCCAACTGCTCTCACTTTCATTTGTTGGTTGAACCTGCACATAAACAATAGGAGTTAGTTTATGGTGGGAACCCAAGCCAAAGCTGACTTGGGTTTGCCCATCTCATCAAAGTAACTCACCTTCCTTTGGACAAGTTTTGAGAAATCAGTAGGAATAGGTGGTTGAGTTACTTTGATCTTTGGTTGTCATACTTGTTTGAATGTTTTAGCTTTTGAGACAATTTTAGTGTTAACATATTTTAGTGTAACAGTAGGAACAGATACTGAGTTGACAGACTTTTGTTTCACAGTATTAACATACGCCGTAGTAACTGAGTTACGTTTGGCAATATTAACACGTGCAGTATTAACATGGTTATTTTTCACAGTATTAGTACGAGGAGTACTAACACCATTATTTTTTATCGTATTAAGTCTTGCAGTAGAAACCAAGTATTGTCTAGCAGTATTAACTCTATTTCTATTGTTAGAAAATAAGTTTTTGTTAACACGTTTTCTTCCTGAATCCATAGTAACAGATTTGTTGTGCACATGATTTATTCTGTTACTATTGTCCATGAAATTGTTTTGATGTACATTCTTTCTAGTGTGTCCCAACCCGTTATTTGGTTTTTGAATCACTTGCTTTTGATTTTGAGGATTATGATAGCAAACTTTTGCATAGTGATTTAATTTGCCACATATAAAACATCCCTTTACAGAACTTTTAGGAATTTGACCCCTTTGAGATTTTACTTGGTTCATATTTCGTTGATTGCCTCTTTTACCTATATGTACCCAAGTCTTTTCTTTTTCCTTAAGAACTGTTTTGTTTTTACAACAAGTGCATTCAGGTTTATTAACTTTCTTAGCATGTTCATTAGGTGACACATACACTAGAATTTGTGAAGATTGTTGAGTAACACCTTCTATTGTGATTAAGTGATTTTCCAAAGGAATATCCTTGTTTTTCACAATAGTCAGTTTACTTTCTTCAACTAAGTCCTCAATCAGAACTTCATAATAGTTGATTGGATCAACGTTGAATGATTCTGTTGGAGGTGACTGTGAGATAGGAATCCTAGGTTCATCTAAAGATGGAGGGATGTAGTTTTGATTAAATGGAGGGGCTGTTTCTTTAAAACCTAGACCTCCTTTAATTTTACGATGTATTTGTTGTTGAATGAGGTCATTTACAGTTTTTGAAGCATGTTCAAGTTTCCCTACATCTAATTCAACTTTATCATGTTTCTCACCTAGTCTTACTACCTCTGCCCTAGCATTCTGAAGTTTAATTAGGAGATCCTCTCTTTTCCATTCAACTATTCGAATTTTCTCTCGATAACTTTGTTCATTGACCTTATATGATTTAATTTGATCCTCTAAGTTATCTATTACCCTAGTAGCTGACCTTCTTTGTTCTTCTAAAGCTTTAAGTGAGTCACTCATTAATTGATTGTGATTTCTGTATTTAAGCACAACTTCCTTACAATCAGAAGAACAAAGTTTGGAATTTACCTCGGCCATGAGAGATGGAGTTTCAGCATCCTTTGATGATGAGTCAATTGCCATTAGAGCATCATCATGAGTTGATTCTTGATCATCTTCATTCCAGTCATATCCAAGAACATTGTTGTCGATTGCCGTAGTAACCAGGTCAGTATAAACAAGCTACGTATTAACAATATCCTCCGTAGAAACAGCATCGTCTGCATCCATTACTACTGCTATGCATGCATGGTGAACAGTAGTAATGTTGTCAGTAGAAACAGAACCATCACATGAAATTAATGCTTTGTTTTGACTAGTTTCTTCGGCTAAGTCATTCCAGTCATATCCAAATATGTCTTGAGAAATAAGTGCACTTGGATTTTTGTCATGTGTGTTTCGTGAATTGTTGGATTTTGACTTATTTGGACATTCCCTTGCAAAGTGCTCTGGTTCATTGCACTCGTAGCACTTGCTTTTATCAAAGGCAATTCTTTCATTGTTCCTTGGATTGAATCTTCTTCCAGTTCTGTTCACAAATCTCCTATCACGTAGACCTAACATGGCAGCTTGCCACTTCAAATCCATCTCTTCCCAGTCATCTTGATGTATCTGCTTTACATCATCACTAGTGAGATTTGAGCTTAGTGAGATGAAAGCTTCAAACGATATCTCTTCTCCACCTTCATGCTTTGTTCCTCCAGAGGTTGTGACAAGAGCAGTATTAATATTATTAATATTGTGATTGCTGTTGCTTGGTTTATTTGCTTAAACTTCTGATTCAAAGAATCTTAGGTCGTTGTATAGATCGTCTAGTTCCAATTCCTCCAATTTATCTCCTTGTCTGTAAGATACAATATAGATGATCCATTCCTTACCTAGAGCTCTTATGAATTTTCTGTTGATGTCATCTTTGTTGTATTGGACTCCTCCACTTATCATCTCTCCAGTGAGCTTTTTGTATCTGTCAAACGTCTGAGTCATACTCTCCTCTTTCAAAGCATTGAAATTCTCGTATTCCTGCTTAAAAAGAGCCTTCTTGTTATTCTTGGTATTCTTTGTATCGCTGAATCTTTTCTCCAATGCTTCCCACAAATATTTAGCATCTTTGTATTCTTCAAATTGTGATTGATACTCATTGGGGATGGAAATTAGAAGAATACTGAGTGCCTTAATCTCCGTTTGTTTTTCTCTTCTCTCCTGGTCAGTCAATGGTTGACGAGCCAAGACACCAGGTTGTCCATCAGCTGCAAGATTAGTAGCTTGCTTGTTACCATTGACAATAACATCCCAAACTGTGTAGTCAGATAATAGGATGTGTTGCTTGATACGTAGCTTCCATAGATCGAATTCGCTGCTATTAAGTACAGGAACTTTGTTGATTGATACATCAGTCATGGTGATTATCTTGATTCTTGCGTATGAGGATTGTCAACTTGTTGATCAATGGATCTAAAGCACCTCCTGTGCTCTGATACCACCTGTCATGATCAAATAAGTTTGTATACTTCGTTAACCTTAACCTTGTTAGATCGTGATCTATCAAAGAAGTTCAGCAGCGGAGATGAACACTTTGATATTTACAAGTTAACTAAACAAACAGTATTGCAATATGATGAACAAATACGAATAATAATAACAATAAGTTTGTTGAATGTCAAGCCTCAATTGCATTAATTAATCGTATCAATACAACGTGTTTTCTATCTTACAAGGATCTATATTTATAGACCTTGAGGCTATCCTAGATAAACTAGGAATCTACATCGTTATCTAAAAAGGAAACATACTTTAAATACAATTGAAACTCTATCTATTTGATTTAAACGTGCATGGCAAGAGTATCCGTATTAACTTCAATTCCGTAGTATCTTGAACTATCCGTAGTAATGAACGCTTCCGTAGTAGTTTGTTGAACAGCCACATTAAACTTGTCTTCCGTAGTAACTTCTTCAGTATTAATAACTTCCGTATTAATCTTGTAAGTTACTCAATCCGTAGTTAGAAGTAGTATTAATGAGTTAAAACTATTTTGACTAAGTTATAACCCAACAAAAATGTCTTTAAGCTTCTTATGCTGATAAAAAAGGTTACTACATTTCGCTAAATTATGTTATATTTTAGTAAATTTCTTATACAATATCATATGTACACGGGTAATAAGCTATTTAACAAATATATTGGGTTGAAGTTTGATTCGTGGACTCTACATTTTCTTTATTTTGGCGTCCTTTAGTTAGGTGCTGTTCTTTTTTGAAAAAAAAGTCTGAATAGGCTCTGACCAGGTCAGAGGTTTTAAAATTTTTGTTGTTCTTTGTTTTTTTCCAACCACAGACAAAAAACCTCTTTTTACCTCTAATACAACCCTACATAAAAAACCTCTTTTTACCTCTGATTACCTCTTTCTCTGCACCAGTAAGTTTTTCATCCTTAAATTCAAGTAATTTTTGATTTTTTTTCAATGGTTTGTCACTTGATTTCGTTATATAAATTGGTATTGATGATTGTTTGTTAGATGTGGTGATATAATTTTTTTTTAATATGTATTTTTTTTATTGCATATAAACTACTACTATTACATTGACGTTTATGTGAACTTTTCTTTTGTTAATTACTTTTATATCTTGAAATTGATGTTAGACAATTAGTTTATTAATTTGTTCAATCACGCTCATGCTAAACTTAGAAACGTGATTGAGCGTGCTTTTGGTGTTTTAAAAGCACGTTTTCCCATCTTGAAGAGAATGGCTCCGTATTCTCTGGTGAAACAAAGAGATATTACTATTACATGCTTTGTTATTCATATTTTATACGAAAAGAAGGATTAAGTAATGATTTTTTCTCCGAATATGATCGAGGTGAAGTACATGCTAACGAGAATATACAAGATGGGGACGAGTACGATGAGGACGAGGTTCAACCACATGGAAATACAACAAATCAACAATATATGATCAATTTTCGAGATCAACTTGCGGCACAATTAATGCAAAAATGTTGAAAATGTTGTTTGAATATTATCTTTATTTGCAAAATGTTGCCACTATGTTTGAACATTTTAATGAATGTTTTTATTTAAGACGGTTTATAAATGAAACAGTATAGTACTAATATAGTAAAACAGATGTTACGAAGGAAAAAAGAATATAGTATATTGATTCAGATTCAGAGTTTTGGACCACCTCTGATTATTCAGAGCTGGTATTCAGATTCAGAGGAAAAATCTTTGGTTCAAAAGAACAGCACCTAGAAAGAATAATATTTTTACTTTTAGTCCGTGTAATTTACTTACAAATTAAAAAATCAATCCATAATATTTCCACATGAAAATATTCCATTAATTGCTTTTTTTTATCCTTTTCTTTTCCTTTTTTCATTATCAAAATAATACAGTATTTTGTTTTAACTTATGAAAGTTCTAATATACTCTAAATACTAAATTCTCATTTACCGTTATTTCTAATGATATATTACTTTTTTTAACATGTTTTACAAAAGTATTATTATTTGTCACCATATTTATTGTTTCATTTATAAGAGTTATTTTCCACGACTTTTACGTAATATAATATAGAAAGAGAGTTATGGTCCATTTTTTCTTTTTAGTTATATGATTTGTTTAGTAACAGTTGGGTTTTACGTGGATGTTCAATGCGTATTTCTTTGTATATTACAAAAGGTTATAAATCCGTTAAATATGTATTTATTTATGGTGTAATGAAGAGGTGATGATCCGTTGCAACGCGCGGGATAATATTATCTCGTTGGAGACAAAAAGAAAAATTATATATGAACCATCTTTTGTAAGATTTTTGCAACCTTGAATAATTTTATTTCTAACACAATGATTTAGATTTAAATCAAGTCTCACTTCTATAATATATTTTAAAATTAAATATTATATTACAAACGTCAATTATTAAATGAATCGAATTACAAATTTATGATCTTTGTGTTCTCCTTTTCCATTAGAGCATTAATGTTATATATTTTTAACATTTTTCTTTTCTTTTTCGGATAGATATTGAAATCGTAAAAATAAAAGCACATGTGATTTTAATATCAATGTGATTTTCAGGCGTAGAAAAAGACATTTTATTATTTTTAGTTTTCAAGCAAATGTTGAAACCCGTAATATAATATCACATGATTCAAATTTTACAACGAATATGAATTTCAAAACCTAAAAACATTATATAGTACCTTCGTTCCATAATTATTGTCCTGTTTGACTTTTAAAGTCTATATATTTTAACTTTAACCTTAAGAAATTTTATTTGTGTTATATAATTCGTACTTGATAAAAATTATGGAAATGAAAAATATGTTTAATTCTCAAGCATTCATAAATTTATATCAAATATTATATAATACACACAAAAATATTTAAGACGAAAGTTAAAAAAAAATAAAGAATTTAAATAAAACATGACAATAATTATGAAACGGAGGGAGTAATATCATGTATATGATATATCATTCAAAACTCGTAAAGTAATTACAAAATTCGTCCTTTTCATTATTGTTAAAAAATTATAATTCAGCTCAAAAAAACTTCCAAAAAAATTATCATGTGTTTTTACTGTGAATCACATATATGTTTATAACATACTTAGAATTTCAAACTCGTAAAGTAATATCACATTTAATTTTAGCTCTAAAGTTAAAACAAAATCGTCTCTCTTATTATTGTTATATGATATATGATTCAAAACTAATTTTAATAAATGTTAAAACTCGTAAGTTTATATCTCATTTGATACTAAACCAAATGAGAACTTCAAAACCTAAAAGTGTTATATTATATATCATCAACTGGAAACGGAAGAAAACAATTAGTGAACGTATGGTCCTTAGAGCACTCGGAGTGGTAAGGTTGTCGGCTCGTTCTCGAGCTCGCAACGAGCTCTGTAGCTCGTTATCACACCGAGTTCGGTCGTTGTGAGGCTCGTTGTGGGCGAGCGTTGTCACCACAACGGGTCGTTTTGGCGATTGTTTTTTTTTTTTTTTTTTTTTTAATTGCAACGGTCAAAAGTTTAAAAAAAAAAAAAAAAAAAAAAAAAAAACAAACACACCAACGGTTATATAACCGTTGGTTTATTTAAAAATTTCTATTTTTTTTTAAACCTTAATTTCACCTATAAGACCACTCTCATTCATAACACCGGTTTTGGTGTTATCCGATGACACGTAAGCATAACACCAACATAACATAACATCACTAAACCCCCCCCCAACCATAACACCAAAATCTGGGATCCATCAGTTTTTTTATTTTTCATTTTCTTTCTTTTTCTCATATTATTTTTAATACATTATTAATATTAATACAAAACAAAAATACAATAATTAAAATAAAAATACAAAAGAATAAAAAAAAATACAAATACATAAAATAAAAAAACCTAACGTTGTCGAGTTTGTGGGCAAATAAGGTGGCATGGTCCACGTCCAACTAGCGTAATAATAATAATTGTCAAAGGAAACAATCACTCCAGGTGCTAGAGCAAGTCCAACTTAATCCGATGATGGTACAAAAAAGTCAACTTGTGTTACTTATCGTTTCAGACGAATCAACCGAACCAACCGCCTCTAACCGAATCCCAAGTCGATTCAATGTGATTTCCTCCGTTTCGAAAGTTGAGATCGAATGCCAACTGCGAAAGGGCGAAAATCACGTTGAATCGACTTGGGATTCAGTTAAAGGCAGTTGGTTCAGTTGAACCGTCAGAAACGAAACGTAACAGAAGATGACTTTTTTCTACCATCATCAGATTAAGTTGAACTTGCTTTTGCACTCGGAGTGATTGTTTACTTTGACAACTACTATTAGCCAACTCGGACGTGAACCATGCCACCTTTTTTGTACACAAACTCGGGCGTCGAAGACATTTTATGGGTTTTGTGGATAGAATGAATATGATTGTAGAGAGAAATAATATGGTTTGGTGTAAATATTTTGGTGTTATGGAGTGGATATTTATAGGAAAAAAATTAAAAAAAAAAAAAAAAATCAAACAACGCGGCGTTGCTCAGGCAACACCGCCACCATAACGCCGGCGAAACGCCGTCCCCCCAGCCATAACGGCCTTATGGGATGGGGGGGGGGGGGGGGGGGTAAAACGCGTGAAAACGATTACCATTGGGGATGGTCTAAATACCCCACAATTTAACCAAAAAATCACACCATTTCTCAATCTCTTTCTATCTCAATCTTTTTCTAAAAACTATATACAACAAAAAAATGAGTTCGAATTTGTCAATCGATCACGATGTTACGGATACGTCATCTTCCGACGTCGAATTGTTACAAGTTCTAGCCATGGCGGTACAAGCTGTGGAGATGGAAGAAAATGAGGCGTAAATTTCTCGCCGTACTGTGAAAAAGAAAATGCGTTATATCAACCGCGATCGCGCCGAAACAAACGAAAACGTGATACGACATTACTTCTCCGACGAAAGCGTATACCCGGATGAATATTTCCGTAGACGATTTCGTATGAGAAGACCTCTTTTCCTCCGAATAGTTGAAGGTATATCTAATTACTCTGTAGAACCTTTGCCCGACTATTTTAAATATTTCAAACAACGCCCCGATGCAACGGGTAAAATGGGTTTTAGTTGTTTACATAAATGCACGTCCGCTATTCGTATGATGGCGTATGGGAGTACTCCGGACGCCTTCGACGAATATTTACAAATGTCTGAAAGAACATCAACTGAATCCTTAGATAATTTTTTAAAATGTGTAATCCATCTTTATACAAACGTTTATCTAAGAGCCCCAACACAAGATGATGTTAATCGTTTATATCAAAAACACGATGAGGTTCATGGGTTTAAGGGTATGCTTGGTAGCATAGATTGTATGCATTGGAAATGGGATTAATGTCCAAATGCATACAAAGGGCAATACACACGAGGTGACCATGGTTATCCAACGGTTATGTTGGAAGTTGTTGCCTCGTATGATCTATGGATATGGCATGCTTACTTCGGTGTCGCGGGGTCGAACAACGACATCAACGTGCTTAAACAATCGCCGTTGTTTCATGATATGCTCAACGACTCATCCCCAGACTACAGATTCACCGACGACGGCCACGAGTACAATAACGGATATTACATTGCAGACGGTATATATCCGGAGTGGTTGATATTTGTTAAACCTTTCTCGTACCCATTTGACGAACCTCGCCAAAAATTCAAACGTTTTCAAGAGAGTGCGAGAAAGGATATCGAGCAGGCATTCGGTATTCTTCAAGGTCGTTGGGGTATTATGAAACATGCAGCTAGATTTTACAAGATGCACAAATTAAGAAGAGTTATGTATGGGGCTATTATATTACACAACATGATCGTTGAAGACAACGGACAGTCGATCTGCTATACCGATTAATGGTATGTTCTTACGGTTACGGGTGTTCCGAGAACTTATAACGAGAGAGTCAACGAACGTATCCGGATTAATAGAGAGATTAGAGACAGGACCACACACAACATACTCTAAGAGGATCTCGTGGCCTACATTTCGACACTTCCGGATAACTATCGACAACGTTAGCTTTTTTTAATTATTGTGTTGTATTTTTTTTTTAATTATTGTATTGTATTTTTTTTTAATTATTGTACTGTATTTTTTTTTAATTATTGTATTGTATTTTTTTTATTGTATGTTTTTGTATTTTTATTTTAATTATTGTAGTTTTGTTTTTTATTTTCATAAAATGTTATATTTATTTTATTTAAATATTTTAAGGAAAAAAAAAAATTGAGTGCCACCACTCCCACAATCACCACAATCATCATTATCCTACCACCCAAAATCTCACAATCCTCATTCTCACTGTCACGTCAGCAAAAGTAATCCCATAACCACCACAACTCTCATTATCACTCCGGGTGCTCTTATGAAGTGAATTTTTTTTATTGTTTTAAGAATTAATTACAAAAATCGTCCCTCTTATTATTGTTAAAACTCACTTTCAGTTTTTAATATTTCAAAAATGCATTGAATGTCTCTCTAAGAACTTTAGAGTTCATTATCATCCCTCAATAAGGTAAAAAGACTGATAAACCCATTTGGTCAACTCCTTTTAATTTCCTTTTAATTTTTTATTTTTCTGAAAAGAAAAACAAATATATTCAAAAATAATAAGAACAAACTTTTCTTTTTCACAATATCATAACATTCAAATACCAATTCACGGATTCATTCAAATAAACAAAAATAACCGTCATCATTTCATCACAAACCATACACCCACACAATTAAACAAAAAACATCATCAACACCATGTGTAATCATAAATATAATTGCTCATTATATTCATCAAACAAAACCCTTTCTTCACCACAATCATTATTCACAAACCTCGTCGAAAAGTTCCTTTATCGGATTCTATATTAGATATGGGATTTTCGATCAGTAGATCTAGCGGCCATTGGTAAGTTTCAATCTATAGATACGTGTATTTTACATGGTGGGTTACTGGGTTGTGTTGATGTTCAAATATGTGAAATAGAAAAATGGAAGATGGTTTGAAATGAAAGAAAAAAAGGGTTAAATGTGTGACTTTATCTGGAAAATGGCTTTGATAATTTTATTTTTAATTTAATTTAAATCAATATTTTAATGAAAGATAAAACAGGTTGAATGTAAGGACATTTCAGTCAACTTACTAAAGGGAGTGACGAAAATGAAGTCTAAAGTTTCCCAGAGGGACATTAATGAAATGCAATGTTGAGTACTGAGAGTGAATATTTACAATAATCGCGGGGATAATTTCTGCAGATAAATCTTGTTTTAACTTTAAAAATGATCTTTATTTGGAAACATGATGGTACTGAGAGTGAATATTTACAATAATCGCCGGGATAATTTCTGCAGTTAAATCTTGTTTTAACTTTAAAAATGATATTTATTTGGAAACATGATGGTACACTCGCACTCTTTTAGTCCGGTATAATTGATTGCACAAATGATCCTTTAATCCTTTACGATTAGTGTACAAATTTTTAAATAAAGACCCATATGTGAGCTGCAACTTTTGGATTATCAGTTCAAAAATATCGGAGGATCTAAATATAAATGTCCTACCATAATCTACAAACAACTTAACGAAGGATAACAAGTAATAATGAGTCATGATCGTTATAAAGAATAGTTGAATTGAAACAAAGTTGTATTCAAATAACTTTAGGTCTTAATCAGGAGTTTATAAAAGAGGAGTTTGATTTGGTTATCTAATATCTAAACAAAGAAACAATAAAAATATATAAAAGTAAAGATAGTAGATAACAAGTAGCAAATAATAAGTATTATGTAAATAATGGTGGTGCTTACCATGATTCAAACATATTAGTTTTCGGCAGTTTACATGGATATCACCAGAGATTTAGAGCACCCGGAGTGGGGGCGTTCTCGGTCCGTTCTCGAACTCACAACGACCGTTATGGTCGTTACCACTCCGGGCTGCCTCGTTGTGGGCTCGTTGTGAGGAGTCCGTTGTCTCCTCAACGAGCCGTTATCGAGATTTTCGTTTTTTTTTTCTTTTTATTCACCAACGGTAATAATACCGTTAATATATAATTAATATATATATATATATATATATATATATATATATATATATATATATATATATATATATATATATATATATATATATATATATATTTACACCCCATTTCACCTATAAATACAACCCCATTTTAACCAAAAAAATCACACCTTCTTTCAACAATCTTATTCTTAATCCAATTCAATCTCATTGTTGGTGCAAATTGTGTGACAGTTGTTTTAGATTAATTAAGTCTTTAGTAATAGTTTATTTGAGTCTGTAATGGCCCAATAACATTGTATTGTTAAGTGGGCTATTTAGTCTGTCATGGGTGTTAATGGACTTTGCATAGTCCATGAGCCCATTAGTGGCCCAAGTCTGTGAACATGTCTCTATATAAAGAGACATTGAGTTCAGGTTTAGGTTGAATTAGTCAGTTAATGATTGGCAGACAGACTGAGGGAGAGAGTTCTGAGAATACTTTATTGTAATTGAGTTCAGGTTTAGGTTGAATTAGTCAGTTAATGATTGGCAGACAGACTGAGGGAGAGAGTTCTGAGAATACTTTATTGTAATTGAGTGATTCAATAATAAAGTATTTGGAATTTGGTAATTCGCATTTTGTTATTTACTGCATTCGTTTATAACCTGTTTGATTTACTGATTACGAGATTCCGCCTCATGATTAGTTGGTTTAATCATGTAGATCGGACCACTGGGACCTACAATTGGTATCAGAGCAAACACATTGTTTGCTCTCTATCGAGATTTGGTTCAAGATTAAATTTCAGGTTTTAATCGGTTTTGGGAATTAGGGTTCTTCAGTTTTTGGCGGTTGGAAATTAAGCAAATTAGGGTTCTTCAATTTTTCTGACGGCTGCAGTTTGAGAATTAGGGTTTGTGGTAGTCAAGTTCGTTGACCAGGTTGATTCAAGTTCGTTGACCATTCAAGTCTTTTAACCAAGTTCGTAGGTCAAGTTGGTGATTCACCTTCGTTAACACTTAATTTAATTAATTATTTGGGCCTTAAATAATTGAAATTTGAATTTGGGCCTAGATAAACTCTCGTGGACTCATTTTCAATAAGTGGCAACCTAGAGTTATTGAAATTGAAATTAGAAATAATAAAAGTCAAGAAAAGTGGCGGCTGGAGATACAAAAAAAAAAAGGATCTCTTCTTCGTGAATTAAAAATCAAACCAAACACACAGCTTCGTCAAAACTAAACACACACTGCAGCATCATCTTCGTCTAATTAAAGCAACGATTGATTTGGGGATCAAGATTTTATGTACGAAGACAGCGGCGGTAATCATCTTCGCCGACGATTGAAATCATCTTCGCTGTTTTACATCTTCGTGGTTGCTGAATCTGAATTCATCTTCGTGAGTTAAATCATCTTCGGCAGTGAATCAATTGGGGACGAACATCAGACGAACACAAACAAACGAAGATGACATCTTCGTGGCAGTGATTGTTATTACTTGTTTGTGGCTGACTGACAAAGGCGGACGAACACCATCTTCGTTTAAGATTCATCTTCGTGGCTGTTGTTCGTGAAATACATCTTCGTGGAAAAGGCGATTGAAGAAACGAACTTCTTCTTCGTCCATCATCTTCTTCGGCGACCATCTTCCTCGTCAACATTCTTCTTCGTCGGTTGATGTTCGGGACGGATTGAAATTGATGTTCGTTTGATTTTACTCAGACTTGTTCGTCGCTTATGTGTTCGCAAGTTCGTGGCTGATTAGGTGTTCGTGGTGATGTTCTAACATCAAGTTCTTAACTGACTCAACAAATTGTGAAATTGGGCCTTATTATTTGGGCCTTTGCAATCTTAATCGGGCTTCTACAAATTCAACTGAATTGGACTGGACTTTGAAATTGAACTTGGACTCGTTAATTATTTGGACTTGCTAATTGGACTCATTTATTTGGACTCGTTAATTTGGACTGAACCATTTATTGGACTCGTTTAACTTGGACGATGGACTTAATTAATTTGACAAATAATAAAGAAATGGATACTTTAATGACCTCTTTAAAATCCGATAGTCCACCTAAACTACTGAACGAGTCTTTTTATTATGAATGGGCAGACAAGTTTGAATCTTACTGTAGGGTCAATGACGTACAAATGTGGGTGTGTATTCAAGAGGCATATGACCATCCACGCGCAACTACAAACGGTGTGACTGCTAAAATCCCAGTCGCTAAACTCACACCTGAGCTTAGACGAGAATATGATGGTGAGAACAGAGCATTGGCAAGTCTAAAGATGGCCTTGCCAGCTGAAATGTCACATCTTTACAAGAACAATAGCATAACTTCAAATGATCTATGGAATGCTATTGAAAAACACTATGCTGGAACTGCTGCTCAGAAAAAGAGTCGAGGGAACCTTCTTAAAAGACAATTCGATACATTCAGATCAGGAGCAAATGAACCTTTTGAAGATACTGTCACCAGATACTACAATCTCCTTGCAGAACTTGCCAGATATAACATAGACGTAGAAAGCGAAAAAGTTGAGAGATTTTTAGATGCTTTTCCTAAGCGTTGGAGATTTACATAAACTTAATAAAAGATGAAATTGATAAAAACACTGGCGAAGCATCAACTTTGGAGAAATTGTTGGAACGATTCAGAGGTTATGAGTTGACACGTTTCACAACAACTATGATTGCAGATCAAACACTCTATGAACAAACCTCAGATCATGCATTCAAGGCTTCAGTTAGTGATCAAGATACTGAGAACGTGTTCAGACAAAGAACAAAACGATGTTCGCAGTGAAACCAGTTGTACTGCAAGTGAAATTAGCTCAAATGAAGAGAATATTCATGATACTGAAAATGAATCAAAGGTTTGCAGTTGTACGTTGGATCTATCTAACGAAAACTTTATTGCAAAAATGGCTGGTCTCCAAACTGAAAAGTCAAAGGTACTTCTTGATCTTCAATCCATGAAGGAGCCGTGTAAATCTTTCACTATTTTAACTCTTCAAAATGATGAATTGACTAAGTCAGTATCTACTTTGGAATCACAGCAAACTAAGCTTGAAAAAGAAGTATCAATACAAATTTTCTTAAAAAATGACTACGCACGAAAATTTAATCAAAACGAAAAAACAAGACTGCAACTTCTAACAGATGTAGGCATTTTAACACAAAAAGTCGACATGTTATATGAAAGTCTTGAAAATGAAAAGAAAAGTTTTGCTGCAAAAGTCCAAGAGTTAAATAAATGTCAAATAAGATTAACTGAACAGGAAAGGAAGATCGAACAGTTTCGTACCTCTTCCAGTACTTTGAACTCCATCATAAGTCGTCAACGCGCTAGTGGGAACACTGCAGGTTTGGGATATAATGAAACACCTCCACCTTATAATCACAATTACAATTCTCTTAAATCTGAATGTGACGTGAAGGAAAACAGTGGTAACTCTTCTTGTGAATCTTCCTCTACAAGGGACGATCAAACTGAGTCAAGGGTTTCGGAGACAAAAATGAGTACATTAGCTGAAAACTCAAAACCCAAACAGCCCATGGACGACTTGAAATGTTTTAAATGCCGTGAACATGGTCATGTGGCCTCGGTATGTCCAAAGAAGAAGCAGAAGCAAGCCAACAGATCGCATTCTCCGGAGAAAGAGCAAGCTAGCGGATCGTCGTCACCGAAGACGAAACAAATGGCTCATTCACATTCTCCTGTACAGAAACAGGTGGAACCTGTTCGGAAATCAATGGCTCGATCATATTCACCTGTACGGAAACAGGTACCTCAGAAGTGGATTAAGAAACAGGAACACATGGGTGTTTCTAATGATCGTTCATTTCAACCGCGTCCATTTCGACCGTCTTTTAGAACTTCTACTCCATACTGCCCGAGTCAGAGAGAACATTCCGATTATCAGCAATTGAGATCCTTTCGTCCACCAAGGAACCACCTGAATTCTAAAGTTCAAGCTATTGTTACTAAAGATGATGGTCTCTTCAAGGAGTTTGTCTATGTGAATGAAAGAGGACAATCGAGACGTGTTATGGCATGGGTTCCCCACCATAACTGATCAATTGCTAATTTTAGCTGATATTTTTTGTAACTTTGTAATTTCTTCTTATGAAAAATAGAATCGACATGAAAATCTCAAAAATTTCATGTCGATCTTAAAAAAAAAAAATAAAATAAAATAAAAAAATTTATTAGAATCGAAATGAAAAGCTCAGTGTCGATATCTTAAAAAAAAAAAAAAAAAAAAAAAAAAAAAAAAAAAAAGTATTTACTAACGTTTGTTTGTAGGTTGTGCGCGTACGAGACTCTACTCTTGACAACTGCTGTTTGAGACGTTGTTCATCGTCAGACAGCTCAGGGGGAGTTTTTGTTGTCATTTATGAAAGCTCGGAGAATACAAGAAAAAGCAATGAACTTAGTTGAGTCAACTTGTGATAAAGACTCTGATAAAGAACGAAGTTCACAACAACAAAGGGAGCTGCCTAACTCTTTACAAGCATCAACATAGAAGAATAACTCTTCACAAGCGTAAACGGAGAAGACTGAACCTTCACAAGCTTAAACGGAGAAGACTGAATTATTGCAACAATTCAGGGGGAGTTATTCAAGACAATGATGAGTTAGGAGAATCTGCAAGGAACACAAGGAGTATAAGACTATAAAGACTTTGAGCGTATAACGGAATCTAGAAGCAACAGTCAAGGGGGAGTTTGTTGGTGCAAATTGTGTGACAGTTGTTCTAGATTAATTAAGTCTTTAGTAATAGTTTATTTGAGTCTGTAATGGCCCAATAACATTGTATTGTTAAGTGGGCTATTTAGTCTGTCATGGGTGTTAATGGACTTTGCATAGTCCATGAGCCCATTAGTGGCCCAAGCCTGTGAACATGTCTCTATATAAAGAGACATTGAGTTCAGGTTTAGGTTGAATTAGTCAGTTAATGATTGGCAGACAAACTGAGGGAGAGAGTTCTGAGAATACTTTATTGTAATTGAGTGATTCAATAATAAAGTATTTGGAATTTGGTAATTCGCATTTTGTTATTTACTGCATTCGTTTATAACCTGTTTGATTTACTGATTACGAGATTCCGTCTCGTGATTAGTTGGTTTAATCCTGTAGATCGGACCACTGGGACCTACACTCATACCAATCCTAAAACAAACACCAAATGTCTTCATCTTCATCAAACGCTCCCAAACAAACACAAACAATCCCTCGACGCCACAATCACAAACACCATCGGGTTTCGCCAACTATTTCGGCACAACAAACGCCCTATATCCAAACCAAATACCAAACTTTTCGGCACAACAATCCCAACAAATTCTAAACACGTATTTAACGCAACAACCTCTACAACCACAATACCCACAACAAATGTTCACTCCCGAAAAATACGCAATGCATCAACAACTTATCTCACAATCCCAAACTTTTCTTCCCCAAACTTTTCCTCCCCAAACTTTTCCAACCCAAACTTTTCCAACCCAATAAACACAAACTTTTGTTCCCGAAACCCAAGAAATCGTCCAAGAAACGGACGATGTGGTCGAAGTAACCGCACGACCGTCCACGTCGAAAAAGAAAAAGACGTGCAAAAAGATGCCATGGACGGTCCCAGAGGAGGCCCTTTTGGCGGAGATGTGGTGCGCTATCTCGGAAGATGAGTCCGTAGGAAACGCCCAACCCGACGCGACATTTTGGCAACGGATCGTTGCGGGTTACAACAAAGAGGCGACGAAGCAAGGATTTCCGGAGAGAGGCAAGGAGTCCATCAACTCCAAGTTACGGCGATGAGTGCCTTGGTCAAGGTTTTTATCGGCCACCATTCCGAGGCGGTAAGAAATCGGGAAAGCGGGACCGACGACCATGCGGTTTACCAAGCGGCTCGACAAATGTACTATGAGGTCGAGCATTCGACGTTTAAGCATGACAAGGCCTGGGAAATCTGGAAGGATCACGACAGATGGCGTTCATTTGTCAAGTTAGACCCTCCACGAGATACCGTCAACCTAGACGACGTTGACGCCGGGGACGATATATTTGCGGATGATGTAGAACAACGACCTCCAGGGAAAAAGAGAGGTAGTAAAAGAAAGGAATCATCCGACGCCTCCGATAAGGCGCAAACATCTTCGTCCTCGACGCTTTGCGGGCTCATCGCGTCACACTTGAAGAAGATTACGAAGACGAAAAAGCAAACCGCGGAAAAAAAGGCGCAAACCCTCGAGGCTCAAGAACGAGCGGCTATCCGACAAGAAGAAGCGGCTTACTCTAGTGCAAGAAGAGACGATATGATGTTTCTTCAACAAAGTACGAAGGGGATGCCGCCGGCACAAGCGGCTTGGGTCGAAGCGGAGAAAAATAAAATCCTAGAAAAATACGGGATGATTTAGTTTAGTTTTTATTTGTATTGTTTTAATTATTTGTTTTTGTTTTAATTATTTGTATTTTTATTTATTTATCTTATTTATTGTTTTAATTATTAAGTTTTAATATTTTATATTCTTTTAATTATTTATTTATCTTTTATTTAATGTTTTAAGAAAAAAATTAATAATAATAGAATAATCTCACAACCTCCACAACCCTACTTATCATACCAACCCAACAATCTCACAATCCACATTCTCACTGTCACGTCATCATCTTTTTTCCCACAACCTCCACAACCCACATTGTTGCTCATCATCACTCCGGGTGCTCTTATAATTGAAATAATCCATTCATTTAACCTAGTATTCTAAACGTAATTAATATAGTTATGGGTCTTAGGTTGTTAGGTCATTATCACTAAAGATATAAGCATACTTATGAGCCGTTCTACTGTCAACCCTAATTTCCCTACTCATGTCGCATTGATCTACAAATCATTGACTAGAAGTAGAAAGATAAGAAGTAGAAAGATAAGATATTAAGCTAGGAATTATTTTAATCTTCCACTATGGCTAATAAAGTGAACAGCAATTCACAAATATATTGTTACCTTGACTAGCCTTTTTTGGAATTCGCGTTTCTGGATAAGCTCATAAAGTTCTAATCCCATAACTTAATATATAATTACAAATATATATGTTTAAGACTACCGTCCTGTAATACTAATTTATATGTTAAAATAAGACATACCAATCCTACTATTATTAGTATATCACATAAATAGGTATGGAGTGTATATTATATTATATCTTGGAACATACCTATATATATATATAATAACCAATTTAAGTTATATTTATCTTCTTGGAAATTACATACGTATTGAGGATAGGGTGCATTAATGAAGATAACTAATTTCAGGCTATGAGCTCTATCTTTTCTTTTATGTCAAAAATATCTCCACACCAAGAAACCAAATCCCAATGAAGTTGAGTTTAAAAAAGAGGGTGCATGTCTAAGTGAATTTTTTAAAATTTTAAATAATCTTAAATTCTTAACTATAATTATTTAGATTATTTTCTCGTAGTAATACGGAAAAAAATAAAAATTAAATCGTAAACTTGATGTTTATATAGATTTTTGTTATGAAAAAAGAATGGTATATGTATAATATTATATATATATATATATAGTTTTACGATTATACACATGTTGTTTATAGTTATAATAATAACATATATATTTTTACGTTTATACACATGTTTTGATATTTTGTATTGAGAGATTTTAGAATAATAATAAGTTAAATCATAGTCCAAATTGAACGATTCTATAAGTAATTATAGTTATGTTTTTTTTTTAGTAAAAATAGAATGAAAGAGAGAATGTAATTATGTATTGTAAATGGATTTAAAATGAAAAATAATCTTTAATAACATTATCAATCAGATCTAACGGCTGTTATCAAAGCAATTAACTCCTCCAGAAGACTTTAATTCGCAATTTGGCATTTAAGGCCCATTTTTATTATATATTAAAGATATAGAGATAAATGCCTAGAAATATATCAAACTTTACTCTAAGGTCTATTTTATATATCTAACTTTAACTTGTTCTATTGTATGTATCTAACTTTCAAATATCTCAATTGTATGCATCTAACTTTCAAAAATCTGTTATTGTGTGTATTAAAAAATACGTGACATCCATATAAGATGCCACGTAAGCTGACATATCATGCAACACCCGAGACCAAATACACTCTATTTTTTTTTTTTTTTTTTTTTTTACAAAACATTTATCAATCATTCAAGGTGTTACTTATTTCATCTCTTTAGTCAACGACAATAGTCTATTAACATCTCATTTTACAATTTGGAGCGGAAGCTCTTACAAAAATATTTTTAAACATTTAATCTCTAAGATACGGTCCCCTTCCCTTCTTCTTTAGCTTGCCTTGCCATAAAACTCGATTACCTACAAAACATACAATTAACATAATATATTAGCGTTAAGCTAGTGAGTATACCTTACGATTATGTTAATCATTTCTAACACGACTACTTTAAAAATCTATTCTTTCTTTCTATACAATTACTTCCTTTCTCTTCCCGACAATCACATTGTCGTATCTAACACTTCTTCTCTTTCCCGACAACTAAATGTCGTATCTATCTCTTCTTCTCTTTCCCGACAACTAAATGTCGTATCTATCTCTTCTTCTCTTTCCCGACAACTAAATGTCGTATCTATCATTTCTTCTCTCTCACGACAACTAAATGTCGTATCTATCATTTCTTCTCTTTCACGACAACTAAATGTCGTATCTATCATTTCTTCTCTTTCCCGACAACTAAATGTCGTATCTATCATTTCTTCTCTTTCCCGACAACTAAATGTCGTATCTATCATTTCTTCTCTTTCCCGACAACTAAATGTCGTATATATCATTTCTTCTCTTTCACGACAACTAAATGCCGTATCTATCACTTATACATACCCTCGCGGTATGTAAAGTTAATGCTACTTCTTCTCGACAATGAAAGTCGACCTCTTTTCTTTTCCAACAATTATCTAACCATTCTTTTTCTTATAACAATTTATAATATACTTCATACACATAAAATTCTTCTAATCATCAAGAATAAATTATAACATATATATATCTCAAAAATATTATTCAAACAACAATAATAACCATTAACTACCTCTATACACAAGTCTACACATAACTAATGAGTTCACATCATGTGTTCAACTCATTAACTTCATAACCCATTTAACTACATATCTTATCATTCACATTTATTAAACTTTCTCAACAATAAAGGTCTCCCGGCCCAATTCTATAAACGATCTATTAGCTCGGGTCATTAACCCATTTATATTCTATCTCTTTCTATAAACAATCTACTAACTCGGGTCATCAACCCATTTATATTCTATCTCTTTCTATAAACAATCTACTAACTCGGGTCATCAACCCATTTATATTCTATTTCTTTCTATAAACAATCTACTAACTCGGGTCATCAACCCATTTATATTCTATCTCTTTCTATAAACAATCTACTAACTCGGGTCATCAACCCATTTATATTCTATCTCTTTCTATAAACAATCTACTAACTCGGGTCATCAACCCATTTATATTCTATCTCTTTCTATAAACAATCTACTAACTTGGGTCATCAACCCATTTATATTCTATCTCTTCACTCGACAATCAAATTGTCGTATCTATCACTTATACATACCCTCGCGGTATGTAAAGTTGATGTTACTTCTTCTCGACTATTTAAAGTCAACTTCTTTTCATTATAACAATTTATAACCTAAATAATCATAACACAAACAACCATAACATGAATAACCACCGTAATATAAAGAACAACCATAACAAGGCCTCTACGGTTTAATTCTCATTATATACTAAATTAATATATACTTTATCATTAACTACAAAATATACCAAGACTAATTAAAGTCTCATCTATCTCTTCTTCCAACTATATAAAGTTGGTTCTTAATTCTTTCCGACTATCAAGTCGTATGCATACCCTCGCGGTATGTACATAGTTAACTCTACTCATTTCTCCATAATATAACTAACAATCATAACAAAGCTTCTATGGTTTAATTCTCGTTATATGCTCAACAATATATATATACTTTATTATTACTTACAAGATATTTCGAGACTAATTAAAGTCTCATCTATCTCTTCTTCCAACTATAGAGAGTTGGTTCTTAATTCTTCCCGACTATCAAAGTCGTATGCATACCCTCGCGGTATGTGAAATTGATTCTACTTCTTCTTGACATATAAATGTCTTCTCTATTCTTCTCTAACATAATAACATGTTAGGATATCATTCCCATACTTAAACTACCTTAAAACTTACTAAAAACTGATTAAGGTACTAGTTGCTCCGCAACTAAAACAGTTGCTCCGCAACTAAACAAATTCTGGAAATCTAGAAGTACAAATTAGAAGTAAGACCAGGAGTAAAACTAGAAGTAAAACCAGAAGTACAAATTAGAAGTAAGACCAGGAGTAAAACTAGAAGTAAAACCAGAAGTAAAACCATATGAAAATGAGTCTTGTATACTCACCTCGAAGTCGGATTAAGCTAAAACATGTAATGCTCTTCTCTTTTTACTCTTCTTCTCCAAATTTGCGTTTCTACAACCAAACACAATTCTTTCTTTCAATATATCTTACATACATATAAACATATGTATCAACCTCATTACAACTCTTTCTAACTATTTCTAACTCTTTCTAACACTTTCTAACACCTATGGCAAATTCTACCCAACTTGCCACTCCTTGGGTCTTTTGACCCATTTAACTCCCTAATGCATAAATAAGCATTTTAACTCCTTAAACACATTACATCAAACATAAATAACACATTACAAGTTATGTTTTCTTCCCTTTAACCATCTCTTATCCATTTGCCACCTCTAAACGGGTCACATGACCCGTTTGGCAATTAACATAACATACTTAACATCATATCACCCAAACACATATTCAAGTACATTTAACTTATCTTTTCTATCATAAACATGATAATAATCATTCTTATCATTAATTCTTTCATTCTAAATCATTCTCACAATAATAAACATTTCTACATAACAATTCATCTTTCACCCATTTAAGCTAAAACATGAAATCTTACAAAATTTCATATAAATAATTCTTTCAATCTTCTAAACCCTTATATATATTATTAATCATCAAATAACATATATACAAAGCTTAATTCTAACAATTCTTCAACTTTCATGATTATCCCCAAAATAATCAAACATCTAAATTAACCAAATTAACCATTTCTATCTTCAAATTAAACATCTAAATGATGTTATAACACATAATATAAACTCAATTTCATCAAATAACTTAAAGTATATGATCATACCTTCTTTTTCTTCCATTAGAACCAAAACCAAGGTTCTTAAACCCTTAATCCTCACTCTAATTGATGGAATATACTATAAAATAGCTTCAATTTGATGATTTCTTCTTCTTTGATTTCATCTTCAATCGACTCACACACATAAACACCTAGAATAATCTGGAATTGCCACCTCAATATCCATCTCATATCCATTTCTCTAAATTACACCCTTGGTCCCTCATCTTTCAAGACTTTATTAAGTTACTTACTTAACCATAATATTTAACAATGTCAATCCTTTCCAACTAAGGCTAACTATTTCTCTTACAAATTTAGTCCTTCTCCATTTCTCAATTTCTATTAAAGACTAAAACATAACATATATCTATAAAATATTCTTTATCCGAAACTAGGATGTTACAAATCTTCCCTCCTTCTAACGATTTCGTCCTCGAAATCTATTCTTCGAACCAACAAGAATAAAATTTACTTCTTTTGCTCTCCGGATTCTAAATAAAATCCGATCCTTTTCTAGAATTCCAAAGAATTTTAACTACTTGATTTACTTATTCTACAATTTCTTCACTTTTTGGTCCAAAATAACTATCGTTTCTCGACATAAATCAAGTCTTCGTCAATTTCTCTATATCATATACTATCTCGAATAACTTTATCTAATAAACATATTTCTAATTCTTAAAACAAAAATTTCTAAACGGTCCAACTAACCTTGGACTAAAATTCCATCTCTATCTAAATCATATTACATATTGCCGTAAAGAAACTTCTAACATATTTTCTCTAATATTCTTCATATAAAAATAACATGATCTTTCTAAAAGCTTGGCTAATTTCATTAGCCATCATTGCTAAACATCCAATTCTATCTCATTCTTTATAACGACTACTTCTTCTTTCTCAAATTCTACTAACAAAATATAAAAATTATAATATACGCAATTATAATTATAGCATATACTTCTAGCATATACTTTCCAACCTTACTTGTCATTCTTCTAACATTCATCAACCATAATGGTTATACTCTCAAATAACATATTCAAAATAAACGTTGGTCATACGTTAACTCTAAACACATCAAACTCATGTACACGCAATACTTAATATTGCATATCTTAAATTAGAGCATTATAAATTTCTAACAATAAATCTTACTTCACTTACAAAAACTTTACTTACTCTTATCTTCTCCGCAAGGCAAGCTTCTTCCCCTATGATCTTACATTACAAAGCCTCAACTTGGGTTCAAGTATTGACTAGATACTCGACTCACACAAGTCAAGGCTCTGATACCAACTTGCAACACCCGAGACCAAATACACTCTATTTTTTTTTTTTTTTTTTTTTTACAAAACATTTATCAATCATTCAAGGTGTTACTTATTTCATCTCTTTAGTCAACGACAATAGTCTATTAACATCTCATTTTACAATTTGGAGCGGAAGCTCTTACAAAAATATTTTTAAACATTTAATCTCTAAGATACGGTCCCCTTCCCTTCTTCTTTAGCTTGCCTTGCCATAAAACTCGATTACCTACAAAACATACAATTAACATAATATATTAGCGTTAAGCTAGTGAGTATACCTTACGATTATGTTAATCATTTCTAACACGACTACTTTAAAAATCTATTCTTTCTTTCTATACAATTACTTCCTTTCTCTTCCCGACAATCACATTGTCGTATCTAACACTTCTTCTCTTTCCCGACAACTAAATGTCGTATCTATCTCTTCTTCTCTTTCCCGACAACTAAATGTCGTATCTATCTCTTCTTCTCTTTCCCGACAACTAAATGTCGTATCTATCATTTCTTCTCTCTCACGACAACTAAATGTCGTATCTATCATTTCTTCTCTCTCACGACAACTAAATGTCGTATCTATCATTTCTTCTCTTTCCCGACAACTAAATGTCGTATCTATCATTTCTTCTCTTTCCCGACAACTAAATGTCGTATCTATCATTTCTTCTCTTTCCCGACAACTAAATGTCGTATATATCATTTCTTCTCTTTCACGACAACTAAATGCCGTATCTATCACTTATACATACCCTCGCGGTATGTAAAGTTAATGCTACTTCTTCTCGACAATGAAAGTCGACCTCTTTTCTTTTCCAACAATTATCTAACCATTCTTTTTCTTATAACAATTTATAATATACTTCATACACATAAAATTCTTCTAATCATCAAGAATAAATTATAACATATATATATCTCAAAAATATTATTCAAACAACAATAATAACCATTAACTACCTCTATACACAAGTCTACACATAACTAATGAGTTCACATCATGTGTTCAACTCATTAACTTCATAACCCATTTAACTACATATCTTATCATTCACATTTATTAAACTTTCTCAACAATAAAGGTCTCCCGGCCCAATTCTATAAACGATCTATTAGCTCGGGTCATTAACCCATTTATATTCTATCTCTTTCTATAAACAATCTACTAACTCGGGTCATCAACCCATTTATATTCTATCTCTTTCTATAAACAATCTACTAACTCGGGTCATCAACCCATTTATATTCTATCTCTTTCTATAAACAATCTACTAACTCGGGTCATCAACCCATTTATATTCTATCTCTTCACTCGACAATCAAATTGTCGTATCTATCACTTATACATACCCTCGCGGTATGTAAAGTTGATGTTACTTCTTCTCGACTATTTAAAGTCAACTTCTTTTCATTATAACAATTTATAACCTAAATAATCATAACACAAACAACCATAACATGAATAACCACCGTAATATAAAGAACAACCATAACAAGGCCTCTACGGTTTAATTCTCATTATATACTAAATTAATATATACTTTATCATTAACTACAAAATATACCAAGACTAATTAAAGTCTCATCTATCTCTTCTTCCAACTATATAAAGTTGGTTCTTAATTCTTTCCGACTATCAAGTCGTATGCATACCCTCGCGGTATGTACATAGTTAACTCTACTCATTTCTCCATAATATAACTAACAATCATAACAAAGCTTCTATGGTTTAATTCTCGTTATATGCTCAACAATATATATATACTTTATTATTACTTACAAGATATTTCGAGACTAATTAAAGTCTCATCTATCTCTTCTTCCAACTATAGAGAGTTGGTTCTTAATTCTTCCCGACTATCAAAGTCGTATGCATACCCTCGCGGTATGTGAAATTGATTCTACTTCTTCTTGACATATAAATGTCTTCTCTATTCTTCTCTAACATAATAACATGTTAGGATATCATTCCCATACTTAAACTACCTTAAAACTTACTAAAAACTGATTAAGGTACTAGTTGCTCCGCAACTAAACAAATTCTGGAAATCTAGAAGTACAAATTAGAAGTAAGACCAGGAGTAAAACTAGAAGTAAAACCAGAAGTACAAATTAGAAGTAAGACCAGGAGTAAAACTAGAAGTAAAACCAGAAGTAAAACCATATGAAAATGAGTCTTGTATACTCACCTCGAAGTCGGATTAAGCTAAAACATGTAATGCTCTTCTCTTTTTACTCTTCTTCTCCAAATTTGCGTTTCTACAACCAAACACAATTCTTTCTTTCAATATATCTTACATACATATAAACATATGTATCAACCTCATTACAACTCTTTCTAACTATTTCTAACTCTTTCTAACACTTTCTAACACCTATGGCAAATTCTACCCAACTTGCCACTCCTTGGGTCTTTTGACCCATTTAACTCCCTAATGCATAAATAAGCATTTTAACTCCTTAAACACATTACATCAAACATAAATAACACATTACAAGTTATGTTTTCTTCCCTTTAACCATCTCTTATCCATTTGCCACCTCTAAACGGGTCACATGACCCGTTTGGCAATTAACATAACATACTTAACATCATATCACCCAAACACATATTCAAGTACATTTAACTTATCTTTTCTATCATAAACATGATAATAATCATTCTTATCATTAATTCTTTCATTCTAAATCATTCTCACAATAATAAACATTTCTACATAACAATTCATCTTTCACCCATTTAAGCTAAAACATGAAATCTTACAAAATTTCATATAAATAATTCTTTCAATCTTCTAAACCCTTATATATATTATTAATCATCAAATAACATATATACAAAGCTTAATTCTAACAATTCTTCAACTTTCATGATTATCCCCAAAATAATCAAACATCTAAATTAACCAAATTAACCATTTCTATCTTCAAATTAAACATCTAAATGATGTTATAACACATAATATAAACTCAATTTCATCAAATAACTTAAAGTATATGATCATACCTTTTTTTTCTTCCATTAGAACCAAACCAAGGTTCTTAAACCCTTAATCCTCACTCTAATTGATGGAATATACTATAAAATAGCTTCAATTTGATGATTTCTTCTTCTTTGATTTCATCTTCAATCGACTCACACACATAAACACCTAGAATAATCTGGAATTGCCACCTCAATATCCATCTCATATCCATTTCTCTAAATTACACCCTTGGTCCCTCATCTTTCAAGACTTTATTAAGTTACTTACTTAACCATAATATTTAACAATGTCAATCCTTTCCAACTAAGGCTAACTATTTCTCTTACAAATTTAGTCCTTCTCCATTTCTCAATTTCTATTAAAGACTAAAACATAACATATATCTATAAAATATTCTTTATCCGAAACTAGGATGTTACATATCATCGGTTTGCTAAGATTTCATTGGTTAGATACATAAAATATCGATTTTTGAAAGTTAAATATATATAATACACCAATTTAAAATTAGATTTATTCAATAGACTTCCGAAAAAAGTTTATATTTCTAAACACTTATCTTATTAATATATTAGAAATAAGCCTATAAGTTATTGTATTTATAATAAACTATAAATAAATTACGAATGACATAAACTTCATAGATCATAGCCCAATCATATATACGAGTTTGACCAATACACTAACCTAATTATTTTATTTAATATTGGGATGAAAACATACACTTAAACTGAATTATAATTACAAAAAAGAAATTAAAAATACAATTTAAAGAGGACATATTCCCACTTTGTCTTCGTCTTAGGCAACTTTGAAGTCTTCATCATCTTGGTTGCCAATTCTCTTTTTTTTTTCTTTCCCAAAGAAATGGTAAGAGATCTAAGAAAATTAGAAACAAAGTGGACAAATTTAAGAGAAGGGAAGAACTTTTAAAGTGGTAGAAAATTATTATAGAAAATTATTATAGAAAACCCTTTTTATAATATGTTTTAGTTAACTTTATTTTTTTCTTAAATTCGCGCACTTTGTATTCTGCAAGTATTATGCGCAATATTAGTTAACTAAAACATATTATAACGAGGTTTATTTTTTTGAGATAAACTTTCAAATAAATAATACTGAGCATAATACTTGCACAAAACTAAAGAAAGTAGGCGAATTCAAGAGAAGAGAAGAATTCGTAGACAGAGAACAAGAAGGAAAAAAGATAGGTCAAAGAGATGAAAAAACTATCATGTATAAAAATTATTATTAAACTATAAATATATTATAACTGAAATAAACAAAACTCTAGGCGTTAAAACCGATCGTTATCCTCTTCTATAATGTCGTCATGGCTGGTGGAACGCGTTACATAAGCAACACGCGTTATGTGAGAGATTTTTTTTTTCTTTTTTTTTTTGTAACGTTAAAGTTAATTAAAAAAAATTAAATATTTTAAAAACTAGTCGTTGGAAATTTTATTTATTTTTCTATTTTATCAAACTCTTTAACCAATTCTATAAATACCCAACCTTAACTACAAAAACATACACCAAATCATTTTCTTTCTCTTCTAGAATTCAAATAAACACCACAAAAATGTCGCAACGCAAAGATTCTTCGCCATCCGATTCCAACTCGCCTTCCTCTCTGGGCTTCACAAATTTCCAAACAGAACCCGGTGGCTTCACTTCACTACTCTCTGAAAACCCCAACATGAAACCTCCACCCCATCAACAAGCCATGAAGGCATGACAACAATTTCAGTATTGGCAATGGCAACAACCACAATCATCACAACAACAATCATTCCAACAACCACAAACACAATCATTCCAACAACTACAAACACAATCATTCCAACCGTCTCAATCGTTCCAACCACAACAAGCAGAACCTAGTAGCTCTCGTAAGAGAAAAGATAAAGGTAAGAAGAAAAACCGGACGTGGAAGTCGAAGTCCCACCATCGAAGATTCAGTGGTCACAAACGCAAGAACCACGTTTGTCGAGAATTGGGTTCATGTATCTGAGTGTAGGAAAAAAGGAAACTCACAAAGCGGACCAACTTTTTGGTATCGTGTACTTGGTCATTTCAACGAAGGTTTGGCGGAACCGTTCACAAAAATCCAACTAACGGGGAAATGGAAGGCTACGAGCCAAGCTTTGCGGCCTTTCATAGCATGTCATGACCGTGCGGAACGAGATCGATCAAGTGGTGAGGATGAAAAAGAGGTTTCAATGGCGTTAACAATGTACGAAGCCGAGGTCGGACGCCCCAATTTCGTCATCATAGTGCGTGGGAGGTTTTGCATAAATCACCAAAGTTTCTAAATCCTAAAGCCGTTGACGAAGCGGTAGACCTCGACGAAGATGGTAACGAAGAAGAACCGGAGCTCTGTGACATTCGCGAATTTCTAGGTATATTTCTATCGTCTCGTATTCGTTTTATTTATTTATGTTTGTGTTTTGACCCTATCGTATTCTTTTATGTTTTATCGTATTCGTATTTTATGAGTATTGTATTCGTATTTTCCGTATTTTATGAGTATCGTATTTGTATTTATGTGATTCGGATCGTTATGTCGGGAACGTGTAGTTCTAAGTGCCTTTAGTATAAGTCTAGTATGCTCTTATGATAAGTTTAGGGGTATTATGCCTTATTTATGCGATTAAGATTAACGTTTAAAAAGTATTTCAATTTTAGTCCTTTCATAAATTTATTACGAAACTAGTCCTATGGGAGATTTTATTACAAAAATGAGTCCTAAAGATTCCACCTACTATTTTGTCTTATTACTACCAACTTTTTGTCATCTTCTATCATCTTTCACCAACCCTTTCACCCCATTTTCCCCATCTCACTTTCTCTCTCAAGAAAACACCTACAAACACTCTCCCTTCTCTCTAAAATAACTATTGATCCGACCGTTGAAATCCAATTTCGAGGCTAGATTATTGTTCACCGTATTCATCTTCATCTATCCTCTGAATTTCACCACGATCGGGTAAGTATTTCTCGGTTTTAGTTTTAAACTTTATTATTTTGATTCAATACCGAAAACATCACTTTTTACCATCAAAACTCGGATTTTATTGAGGGTTATTATATCTAAATGTATTCTGGACATAGGGTTTCGATTATGGGTCATTTTAATGCTTAAAAACACTCTGAATCTCATTCCGAATGTAATTTTTCGTAAAAACCCAGTTACGTCACGTAACTGTGTTACGTGCACGTAACTGAGCACGTAACAAACCTCTAGATCACGTAACTGGACTCCTAATCACGTAGCTGATTAATTACGTGACTTGTAAGTCACGTAACTGATGCCTTGATCACGTAATTCTTGAAATCCCGTAACTTGCTATTCACGTAACTTCTTGATCACGTATGTAGTCCCTTGTTCACGTAAGTAGCTTGATTATCACGTAATTGCCTTGTTTGTCACGTAACTCCCAGTTACGTGATGCGTAACTGATTTCTGTATTTTCCGAAACGTTTGCTAAATCGATGTTCCTTTTGGTCATTTTAAAACCCGTATAAAACGTTAATCGTTAAGGCATAATCCACTAGACTTAGAGATACTTAGACATGTTTATTTACGTGATGTTTAGGGCACTTAGACGTGTGAGCTTGACGGTATTATAGTATTTCCCGTCATATCGTGATTTGGATTGCTTTGCTATTCAGTGAGTTATTCGTTGCCCTTTTTACCGTTTTTACATTTTGGGCATGATTAGCGTTGTATAAAGGTATTTTATGGTATATTATGTATTATGGTTATGTATTATGGATATGGATGCCTTTAGGTTAGCATTACCCAACTCGTTCCGCCTTTGTGGTAGAATGAGGCCCCGTATACACACCTGTTAGCTTTTAGCCGCCGGTTCGTATATATAGCGCTATATGGGTCTAACAAACCCTCATTTCTAACACGATGGATGATGGATGCGCCCTGTCCGTGTTAGTAATGTTATGACCGTGATTTCAGAGGACAACCTAGCGTAATGCAATAGGTGGGGTTAGTTGCCAGTATTGTTATGGTTCAGGTGTATCGTATTTACCTAAGGCTATTATCTATCCAGTATGCTATTTTATGAAATGATTATGGTATTTTTATGGTATATGTATGAGTATTTTATCAAAAGGTTTTGTATACTTCACGTATATTTTGAAACATCATTTTCAATTGACTTATCTTCAAATCATAACACTTTTGGGTCAAAATGTATTGAAACCTTTCTACTATTATGTTTTTATTAATTATTGCGAATAATTCACCAACTTTATGTTGACGTCGTATTTTAACGCTTTTCAGGGATTTGAGGTTACCTTTATGATGCTATGCTTGTTGGCTACGTGGATCTGTTGCATGGAATTTATTTTGCTTATGTTAATTCCTTAGTATCCCAAACGCTGTAGCCGTATTTTGATATATTCGGATGATTGTAATAACGTATGGTATTTCAAACTCTTTAATCTATGTTGATGATGTATGGCTTACTTATGTTTATGTAACCTTTGAATCTCTGATACCGTATACACTGTACACCTCGGTTCCGCCATTTTGCGGGGTGTGACAGAAGTTGGTATCAGAGCCAATGGTTATAGCGAACTAAGTGACCTTACGGAATCACTTAGACTATGACCTAGGCTTTTGGACGTATCTGATTTACTCTATGTGCGCATTTCCTTCTTTTGTGGGCCTGTATGTGATTCGTATGCTTTATGTGCTTTATTTTGCTTTTTATGCTTTGAGGCCTGCTCGTTTTAGTCGCACATCCGGTTATCGTTCTGATTATTCTGTTTGACATTCGTAGAAGATGCCGCCTAAGAGAACTTCTACTAGGTCTACTCCTGCCGTCACTGCTACGAGAAGGTCGGAAAGGCGAGGTCGCGCCAGTGTGAGAGCGGGTGCTACGCCTCAGGATACCACTGCTGTCCCCAATGCTAATACCACCGCTCCGAATATCAGTCAGTTGATTGCGGAGCAAATTGCAGCGGCAATACCCGTGATTGTGGCACAGCTCAAGGAGACACCGGTGCAGGATGCCGACATAGGGTTTGAAGAACCTGTGATGCAAAGTATTGGATCAGAAGGTACGGCGTCTGGGCGCAATGGTTCTGATGTGGGAAAAGCAGTGCATGTGGGAGCCGGTGGACCGAGTATCGTTATTGAGGATCCACCCCGAGGCTGTTCGTATAAGGCTTTCCTGGATTGCAGACCTACTGAGTTTAAGGGTACTGAGGATGTTGTTGCTACCCTACAGTGGTTTGAGAGGATTGAGTCTGTGTTTGATGTCTCGGGATGTGCTGAGGAGAGCAGGGTTAAGTATGCTACGTTCTTATTCCAGGGTAAAGCCCTAACTTGGTGGAACTCGGTGAAACGGGCTCAGGGCCGAGCTGCTGTTACCTTGAAGAGTTGGGAAAACCTGAAGGTCATGATGAGAAAAGAGTATGTGCCGTCATCTGAGACGCAAAGGTTGGAGAATGAGCTATGGAACCTGACTATGCAAGGTTCTGATTTTCGTGGGTATGTGAATAGATTTTACGATCTGTGTGTTTTGGCTCCTCGTTTGGTTCGCACGGAGAATGAGAGGATCGAACGCTTCACTCAAGGGTTGCCCCAGACTATGCGAGATCACATTATTTCTCACCTTCCGGGTACTCTACAGAGTGCGGTTGATATTGCTGGTCGGTTGACCGCAAGTATGATTCGTGGTGGTGTTCTTCAGCCGGTTGTGAGCCGAAGAGATTCTGGTAGATCTGATAGGAGAGATATGGGTAATTCGAGGAAGAGAAGTCGTGGTCAGGATCAGAGACCCCAATTTCCTCAAGTGTATGCGTTGACGGGTTCTGGAGCGGGTTATCAGGGCGTGCGCCCGAAGTGTGGTACATGCGGCAGTGCGCATGCAGCGAATGTGGCTTGTTGGGTTTGTAAACGCTGCAAGAAGTTAGGCCACACTAAGCAGTTTTGTGGTAGGGCTACTGGAGCATGTTTTGAATGTGGAGAAGTGGGTCATCGCCGTCATCAATGTCCCAAACTTATAGCACCTACTCCCCTTCCTACTCACGGTGCTGGTACTAGTGCAAGAGGAAATTCTGCCAAGAGCCGAGCTTTCGTCATGGAATCTTCTGAAGCTCACCAGGATCCTACTGTAGTCACTGGTACATTTCTTGTCGATGACTATCCTGCTTTTATCTTGTTTGATTCGGGTGCCGATAGAAGCTTTATATCTAGTGATTTCCGCCCCTTAGTAAACCGTGCTTCTAGTCCTTTAGAGCCTGCTTACGAGGTAGAAATAGCTGATGGTAGATGTGCTTGTGTTAGAGAAGTTATTCGTGATATTCCCCTCGTATTAGCCGATATTCCTTTTTCCATCGACCTTATTCCTATGAAACTCGGTAGTTTCGATGTCGTAGTCGGTATGGATTGGTTAGCTAAGCATAAAGGCGAGATAGTCTGTTATGAGAAACTTATTCGTATTCAGAAGCCGGATGGAGATCAATTGATTGTACACGGAGACAAGGCTGGGACCGTCTTAAAGTCATCTCAAGTTTGAAAGTTCGCGAGTATGTCCGCCGAGGTTGTTCCTTATATCTCGCTCATTTGGTGAAGAAAGATTCTACGATAAAGATTGATGGTGTACCGATCGTTCGCGAGTATTCTGACGTTTTTCCCGAAGATTTACCTGGAGTCCCTCCCCAGAGACAAACCGACTTTCGTATTGATCTTGTTCCTGGAGCAGCACCTGTTGCTAAAGCTCCGTATCGTTTGGCTCCTTCCGAGATGCTCGAGTTGTCGAATCAAATTCAGGAACTGGTCGATAAAGGTTTTATCCGTCCTAGTTTCTCCCCGTGGGGTGCTCCTGTCCTCTTTGTTAAGAAGAAGGATGGCTCCATGCGTTTATGTATTGATTATCGGGAGTTAAACAAGCTGACTGTGAAGAACCGTTATCCCCTTCCTCGTATTGACGACTTATTCGATCAAATTCAGGATTCTTGCTATTTCTCTCGATCTTCGCTCTAGTTATCATCAGTTGAGAGTTCAGGAAGATGATATACCTAAGAC
>CAJVGC010000582.1:53604363-53666700 GCA_910822075.1 Senecio squalidus | reverse complement strand
ACTACAACCGTTTTGAGTTTTTACTTTTTAGGCTGCAAATTGGGTGGAGATAATAACCTACTGAATTGAATTCTAAATACAATTCATTCATTTCTTATTTTAATTTCTTTTACATGAATTATAGAGCAAGTGGAGTGATAACCGGTATTGTGGATGATTATGAGATTTTTTGCTGATGTAACATCCACAATGAGAGCTGTGAATTTTTTTGGTGAAGTGATAATGAGAGTTTTGGAAGATGTGGAACCTTCAATTTTTTTTTTAACATTTATATTAATTTAAAAAACAAATTTTATTAAAATAAAAACTAATACAATTTATTTAAATTAAAAACATTATATTATATAATCATTATACAATACAAATATTTAAAATTTAAGTAAAATGAAAACTAATATTACGAAAAATTGTAAATACAAAACCTTTTGAGTAAATAATATAAACATAAAAATGTTTATGGTGCCTATAAATACAGGAAAAAAAACAAGGGTAAAATATGTAAATAGAAAAAAAAAAAATAATATTAAAAATTAAAAATTCTTTCATCTTCTGGAGACCTGCAAAAAAAAATAGATTAAAGAAAGAAAAAAAACCATTGTCTTTCATCTTCTTTAACATCAGTTTTGTTAACATTTCATCTTCTTTAACATCTCATCTTCTTAACATCTTAATTAACATTAAAAAAAAAAAAAAAAAAACAATAACGGCTCGTTACGGGACACAACGAATCGGACAACGAGCCCCCACAACGAGGTGAGGCGGTATGATAACGAGCACCCACGCTCGTTGTGGGTTGACAACGATGGTGAGAACGAGGAAATTCCAAGTGCTCTAAGTCTATTCTCTCAAAAGGAGAATTTCGACGAGTACTCCCTAACCCGGTATACCTTTGGTACAACTGGTATCGATACCACCTGCCAGTCCCAGACAATGTGGTCTGAAGGCCGCCCTTGTCTCAACGTCTTGGATCGACGAGTGAGATCAGGTTACTCCGGACCCATGACCCGTTTCTCTCAAAGTCCTCGTAAGCTTTTGCAGGGAACATTTGATGTCCACAAAGGTGAAATGAGGTTCGAACCTGAGATCTCTCGTTAAGGAGATCCAGGTCTTACCATTCAAATCACACTTTAAGGGTCTATTCTCTTCTATATTCAGATGGTATTGCAATCCAATTAACTCCTTTTTTTTTAGCTTTTTCTTATATTTTTGAATCGATTATTTAAGCCTTTCCTGTTTTCATGTTGTATTACTTTTTCAAGTTGAATATTATTATTATTAAGATTTTAAAATTTTATTTTAGGAGAATCACATATTTTTGCTATGATGATTGTTTAGGGGGTATTTGACCTAGCTTTAATTAGGGGGTTTAGCTTATAGCATTATCATAACAAAATAAACTTATTCAAAAGCTTCTCTAGTAAATGCTTAATAGCTTTTTAAGGAAGGAAAAAGAAAAAGTGTCTTAAGCTAAAGCCATGAAAATATTAATATCCAGTTAGAGCTTTTGGTCAATGTTGACGGAGAGTCGATGTCAACTTACGTGGCAATTTAAAATTTTAGATTTTTATATGTTATTTTGAATTCCATTTTCAAAAATGTAAAATTCTAGTAAAAAGTCTCCCTTCTAAATTCAAACCGGTCATTTCAAAACATGTAAGCAATCTAGGTTCGTATTAAAACGGGTTATATCACAATACATGAATTTTATAAATAAATAAGTCACATATATAAAACTTACATAAATGTCAATCCAATAAAACAAAACCTAAAAAGGAAATCATAAGATGGCCTAATTGGGCCTGAAAATAATAAAAAGGTTTAAAAATATTATTATTAACGAATTTTTGTTCGTGCATTGCGACAATTTTAGAAATTTACATTTCAATCGATAGCCTTAAAGTAAAAGTACCGATCTAAAATTAAGAAAAATTAGAAAACGTAACCCAGAAAGGAAAATATAAAAGCAAAAATTAACGATCGACATAACTATTATATTTAACAATCTAGTCTAAAAAGATAACCTATACCAAAAAGATAAGCTAAAATCCAAGATCAACATATAAGTGAAATAAAACGCACCTACTTTATTTAATAACGTAGCTAAAAGGTAAAATCTAATATTTGAAAAAGAAATATAAACATAACAAAAGAGATAAGACTTAAACCAAATATTAACGATCAATCGAAATGAACACGTAATAATCTTGTTTGATAGTGTATCTATAAAGAAATAAAAAGAAGAAAGAAAGAAAAACAAACAAATTTGGCAAGCTAGCTATTGTGAGCAATCGGCCTGCGAGTTACACAATTCCTAGACTCTTAAGCTTGAGTTGGAGTTTGACCTTAAGCTTAAACTGAAGCTGGAGCTGGGAGTTATCACTTGAGTTGGAATTTATAAATATATAATAACTTTCCATTTTACTCTTAAATATTTTCAATTTTTAAACTCTAAAAAGTAACTTACGTCCTGAAAATAGTAAAGTCATTGACGATTAACTTATTATGTTTATGTATATGCTAACTGTGAGGTATTGTTGTATAGCAAACATGGAGTCTCAACAAGGTTGTGTAATAGTAGTAAGTGGGAAATCAACAAGCGAGAAGGAAGTAGCAAACAAAATTCATCACTCAGACTTGCAGACGACGGAATATTGTTGACATTATTGCAATCTGAGATAAAAAGTGAATTAGAAGAAAAAGATGAATTTGATATCGACGCTTACATGACTTTTCTTATTGTAGAAATCAATAATTGGGTTTTGTGGAATAATATATGTATTTCATCAACATACAACGATTACATACGAAGCCTATTTATAGGAAATAATAACCTATCGGGCCCAAGCCCACATACGGGCTTGGGCTTACATTTGATTGAGCCTCTATAATCTAACATTCCCCCTCAAGCTAAGTAGTGGGATTTCCAATGCTTAACTTGTCAAGACAGTGAGCGAAGATCTTTCCGGTAACCGCCTTTGTAAGGATATCTGCAAGCTGATCTTTTGATGAAACAAACGGAAGCTCGATAATCTCATCTTCAAGTTTTTCTTTGATGAGGTGCCTATCAACTTCAACGTGTTTTGTGCGATCATGTTGAACTGGATTTCCTGAGATCTGGATAGCAGCTTTGTTGACACACATGATCTTACTGGCTTCTTCTGAGGGATACCCAATTTCTGACAATAATTTTCGCAGCCATAGGACTTCAGCTAATCCTCGTGCTATTCCTCGGAATTCAGCTTCAGCACTTGAGAGGGCGACAACTTTTTGTTTTTTACTCCTCCATGTAACAAGATTTCCTCCCACTAGGGTAAAATACCCTGATGTAGACCTCCTATTACCTTTGTCGCATGCCCAGTCAGCATCGGTATAAGCATCAATCTTTAGGTGCCCATTTGCTTTGAATATGACATCGTGTCCAGGAGTTCCCTTGATACCTGATAATCCGTAAAGCTGATTCCATGTGCTGAACTTGAGGCTGGTGCATGAACTGACTTATAACTCCTACTGCGTATGCGATATCTGGCCGAGTATGAGCTAAGTAAATAAGCTTTCCCACCGTTCGTTGATACCTTTCTTTATCTGCCAATTCTGCTTCATCTTCCATGTACAATTTCTGGTTAGCAATCATGGGAGTATCTGCAGGTTTGCAATCTAGCATTCCCGTCTCTGCTAGTAAATCGAGGACATACTTCTGTTGACAGATGAAAATCCCTGACCTTGATCTTAGAACTTCGATTCCAAGAAAATACTTGAGTCTTCCCAAATCCTTCATTTCGAATTCTTTAAAGAGATTGGCTTTCAAGTTCGTCATTTCTTCCGAATCATCTCCTGTAATAATCATGTCATCGACATAGATTATTAAACAGGTTATGAGTTTACCTCTCGGTTTCAAGAACAGAGTGTGATCGGAATTGCTTTGGTTATAACCATATTTCCTCATAACTGTGGTGAAACGTCCAAACCAAGCTCGTGGAGACTGCTTTAAATCGTACAGAGATTTCTTTAGAAGACAAACTTTCCTGGCCTCGGAACTATCATGAATTCCAGGTGGGGCTTCCATGTAGATTTCTTCTTTCAATTCTCCATGTAGGAAGGCATTCTTGACATCGAATTGGTGTAATGGCCAATCCTTGTTTGCTGCAACTGAGAATAGAACTCTAATAGTATCAATCTTGGCTACTGGTGAGAAAGTCTCACAGTAGTCAATCCCGTAAGTCTGAGTATACCCCTTTGCGACTAATCGAGCTTTATACCTTTCGATTGATCCATCGGGTTTATACTTGATAGTGAATACCCACCGACATTTAACGGGTTTCTTTCCTGGAGGCAGTTCACATTCTTCCCATGTTTCACTTCTTTTCAGGGCTTCAAGTTCAGTGCCAATTGCTTCCTTCCATTCTTTATATTTAAGTGCTTCTTCGACACTTGTTGGTATTTTTTCAGAACAGATGGCGTTTGCGAAGGATCTGGCTTCTGGAACTAAATTCCTCCTTGCGATATTTGCAACTGGATATCTTGACCCTTTTGAACTTCTTTCAGGTGAGTATCTGTTAGATGGAATTCCCCTAGTTGATCTAGGAGGGAGATCATACCGAGCTGGTTCAGTCACACTCGGAGTTTCCACCTCAACCTGTTGTTCATCATTACACACATCAGAGTTATTGGGAATATCTGGAGATTCAGAGCCACTTACCTCGGATATCAGTTGAGGAGGATCATTATTGGTGGCAGTGGTACTGTCTTCAGGTTCTTCAGAACTTTCTGTCTCCGGTGTGGGTGTATCAGTAGAAGCACCATGCACGTTTGGTGCCCAACTTATCCATCTTAATGCGTCATTTTCTGTTTCCCCCTGACCATGAAGATGGGTTTGATAAAAGAAGTCAGTTTCAAGAAAGTCACAGTTCATTGTTGAGAACATGTGACGCCTACTCGGGCTGTAACACCGATACCCGTGTTGATTGACACCATACCCCAGAAACACACATTTCTCTGCACAAGGATCAAGTTTTGAACGCTCTATTTTTGGTATATGGACAAAAACAGAACATCCAAAAACTCGAGGTTCAAGGGTTAGATTTGAAGGCAATTTATGGAAATGTGACAATGTTTGGAGAGGAGTTTTGAGAGCTAGAGTTCGGGTTGGAAGACGATTAACCAAGTACGTGGCAGTGACAACTGCTTCTGGCCAAGAAGACTTTGGGACTTGTGATTCAATCATTAGAGTAGGAGTGATTTCCAACAAGCAACGATTTTTGCGTTCTGAAACCCCATTTTGTTCAGGGTTGTGAGCACACGAGGTTTGATAAATAATTCCCCGCTTTTGACAAAAAAAATTCATGGAAGTATTACAGAATTCTCCCCTATTATCGGATCGGAGAATTTGTATGTCCTGTTTGAATTGAGTTTTTACCATGTTACAAAATGATGTGAACTTAGTAAACACTTCAGACTTAGTTTTTATAAGATAAGTCCATGTCATACGAGTACAATCATCTATAAATAACAGGAAATAACGAAAATTTTGTCCCCCTTCAATTTTTGCGGGACCCCAAACATCAGAATGAATTAACGAAAAAGGAGAATCAACTCTAGTATCATTAGGTTTAAACGTTTGTCTATGACTCTTAGCCAAAATACAAGTGTCACAATGGAAAGTTTTATTATTAGGAAATAAGTGCGGAAATAATTGTCTCAAATAACCAGCGGACGGATGGCCTAATCTTCTGTGCCATAACCAAGCTTTCCTATCGTTGGACCCATGAGTGAGCAGAACAGAACCGTGGTGAGTAACTTCATCAACATAGTAGAGTCCTTGTCTTTCAGTACCACGCCCAATGATCTTCCCCGTTCTGATATCCTGCAAAGGGCAAAAAGTGGGGTGCATTAATACCACACAGTTTAATTCTTTCGTAACATGACTGACGGATAATAACTTGTGTGATAGGGATGGTACATAAAGACATCTTGAGAGTCGTAGTGTTTTTGAAATTTCAATGGTTCCCCCTCCTTTAACTGGGAGAGTTTCCCCATTGGTTGTGTGAATTCTTGTTTTATCAACTCTAGATTTTGACGTTAGATCAGTGATATCAAACGTCATTTTATCGGTGGCACCACAATCAAAGATCGAAGACGTACATTTAGAATCTTTGGTTGCAACATGAGCTTTGGCAGAAGAAGACTCATATTTTTCCTTTTTTAAATCGTAATCATTTAACTTATCGAGTAAGTTTTTATTAAAACATTTTGGATTTAAAAAGGTGTCATTACCCGGAGGGTTTGGTATAGAACTACCAAACCCTATACCTGGTTTTGGTGCGCCATCGGTACTCGTCTCTTCTCCGCCTCTAGTTTCACTGCTTCCTACAGCGGCCTCAGCTTTTCCAGTCTTGGAGGTCTTGTGATTCTCATTCCACCAGTCTGGATATCCGACAATTTTAAAGAATTGCTCTTTGGTGTGTTTTGACATACCACACTCTTCACACTTGAGCTTGCTTTTATCGACCTTTGATTGGAGTCGGAATGCCGGCTTTTCTGTTCGATAGTTCTTGGAGACGAGCCCTGCTCCATCCCCAGTGGTATTGAGTCCAGCTGCTACACCCATATCTGCTTCACGATTCCCGTCGATGATAGCTTGGTGAGCTTTTTCTTTCCGGACCATAGCATAAGCAGTTTCGGGTGATGGAAGTGGGTCAGAACGAAGGATTTCCCGTTTAATTGGGTCATACCTCCGGTCAAGTCCATTCAGGAATTGGAACAATTTGGTTTCAGATCGAACGCGGTTGTAAGTAGCGATGTCAGCAGTGCAAGTCATCGGGTTTGGATCTCTCCGATCAATTTCTCCCCAGATTCCTTGCATCCCTATCCAAAACTCTTCCAGTTGTAGCTCCTGTTGTTTAAACACATTAGCTCTAACGTGGAGATCAAAGGTTTGTAACTTATCCTTCCCGCTGCTGTAAGTCACCGCTAGGGCTTCCCATAGTGACTTTGTTGTGGGAAATTCAGTAAGATTACTTGCAATGCTAGGTTCGATGTTCTGAATCAACCACGAGAAAACAACAAGATCGGCTTGTTCCCACTCATCATATTTGGCATCTGTGATGGCGGGAGGATTTTCGGTGAGATGATTGAGATATACCTTCGATTTCCCTCCAATAGATACTCGAATCATACGAACCCACAGTGGGTAGTTGTTACTCGTCAACGTTAAACTTATTGGGTCAAACCCAAACACATCAGTAATCCCAAACAAATGGGTCAAACGGGTCAAAAACCCAACCCAATTGTCTTTGGCAGTTATAACCGCCAAATGGCAGTTATCACCAAAAGACACAACGGTTCCTTTGAACCGACACAACTTTTTGATGTACCTTTTCGTTTGTATAAATAGATTAGCATATGTAAGAACAAAGATGATGATAGATTTTATGTATTGTAAGACAAAGAAAGATTCTTAATACAATTTTATATTTTGGTATATTTTGATTCTGGTTTAACATCGATCCGAGACTGAAAATTCCAACAAAACTAATCTTGAGTTGATCAGACGGGTTTGGTTTTGGATTTGGAAACTGGTTCTGAGCTCCGTTACGAAGCAAATCCATCAGTTGCATTGCGAGATCGTTATTGTTTGCGTCAGCCATTCGTGTACCCCCCCCCCCCCCTTTTTCGCTATCCATGTACTAAGGTACCAAGATATCTAGCCAAGATATCTAGCCAAGGAAATCTATCCGTGTACTAGGTAATATAGATCTAGACTATCTAGCCGAGGAAATCTATCTGTGTACTAGGTAATATAGATCTAGTCGTGTACTAGGAAGCTGATCGAATAGGAGGCTGGTCGAATGGGAAATCTAGTCGTGTACTAGAAAGCTGATCGAGTACTAGGAATCCTAGTCGTGTACTTAGAAATCTTGGTCGAACAAATTTCTTAGCCGAATAGGTTTTCTAGTCTAGTCGAGTAACTTGTCCGAATAGGTTGATGTTATCCGAAGGATGTATCCTTGATGTTATCCGAATAGATGTTATCCGAAGGATAAGTTCCAAGTCTATTCGAAGATCTAGTCCGAAGTAGCTGAGTATCTAGTCGAGGTAGTTGGAATCTTATCCGTGTAATGCTGTCCGAAGTAGTTGGAATTCTAGTCGGATGATCCTGTCCGAAGTAGCTAAGTATCTAATCGAACTAAGGAGTTCGTGGAAGCTGATTGTCTAGTCGAATGACTAGTTTTCCTAGTCGAATAACTAGATTCTTTGGTTTGGTTTCCTAGTCGAAAGACTAGTTCGAACAGGTACGTTTGAACGTAACCTGCTCTGATACCATGTAGAAATCAATAATTGGGTTTTGAGGAAGAATATTTGTATTTCATCAACATACAACGATTACTACGAAGCCTATTTATAGAAAATAATAACCTATCGGGCCCAAGCCCACAAACGGGCTTGGGCTTACATTTGATTGGGCCTCTATAATCTAACACTTATTACTTCAAGTTTAACGAGATTCTAGAAGTTAATTGCTCCATATGCTTTGAGGGCGATTTGGATCTCTAGAATGATATGCTCTTTAATTATAACTATTCTTTTTGGTCTCAAGTCGCTTTCAAAGGTCAAATATTTTGAATACACTTGATCATGGCTCTATACCTCTATCTGTTGATTGCATTTTCTGGCTGTTAGATGGCAATAACTTTTGGGTATTTGTTGAGAATATGAAATTACTTTTTGTTGAAAAAATATAACATTTTAATGCTTACAACACACTCGTGTAATTTAACTGAGAAGAAACGAGTAATTTAACGACATAGGTTGGGTTATTTACTAATCATAAGCAATGCCTAGCAACATCAAGTCTAAATTTGGACTCACAGCTCAGGAATCAGGTATTTGTGTGGTGGAAGCATGTCCGTTGACTCCGTTCAATGAAATTCATGGGTTTCGAATTGATCCAGGGGCTGGCAATATAAGGTGAGATTTAAGTGCGGTACTTTTTGTAGAAATTAATAGTCGGGTTTTGTGGAAGAAGTTTTATATTTCGTCAACTTGATACGATTACATTTGACATCTATTTATAGGGAAAATATTAACCTAACGGGCCCAAGCCCACATACGGGCTTGGGTTTACATTTGTTGTAGGCCTATATTCTAACATTCCCCCTCAAGCTGAGTAGTGGGATTTCCAATGCTCAGCTTGTCAAGACAGTAAGCAAATATCTTTCCAGTAACCGCCTTTGTGAGAATATCTGCTGGTTGATCTTTGGACGACACAAACGGGAGTTCGATGATCTCATCTTCAAGTTTTTCTTTGATGAAGTGCCTATCAACTTCAACGTGTTTTGTGCGATCATGTTGGACTGGATTCCTGAGATCTGGATAGCAGCTTTGTTGTCACACATAATCTTACTTGCTTCCAGTGAGGGATATCCAATTTCTGACAGTAGTTTTAAAAGGCACAAGACTTCTGCTAAACCTCGTGCTATTCCTCGAAATTCAGCTTCAGCACTTGAAAGAGCGACTACCTTTTGCTTTTTACTTCTCCAGGTAACAAGATTTCCTCCCACTAGAGTAAAATACCCTAATGTAGACCTTCTATTACCTTTGTCGCCTGCCCAGTCAGCATCTGTATCAGCATCAATCTTCAGGTGCCCATTTGCTCTGAATAGAACACCGTGTCCAGGAGTTCCCTTGAGATACCTGATAATCCGTAAAGCTGCTTCCATGTGTTGGACTTGAGGTTGATGCATGAAATGACTTATAACTCCCACTGCATATGCAATATCTGGCCGAGTATGGGCTAAGTAGATAAGCTTTCCCACCGTTCTCTGATATCTTTCTTTATCTGCCAGTTCAGCTTCATCTTCCATGAACAATTTTTGGTTGGCGATAATGGGAGTATCTGCAGGTTTGCAAACTAGCATTCCCGTTTCTGCTAATAAATCAAGGACATACGTTTGCTGACAAATGAAGATCCCTGACTTTGATCTTAGAACTTCGATTCCGAGAAAATATTTGAGTCTCCCCAGATCTTTCATTTCGAATTCTTTGAAGAGATTGGCTTTCAATTTTGTCATTTCTTCCGAATCATCTCCTGTAATAATCATGTCATCAACGTAGATTATTAAAGAGGTTATGAGTTTACCTCTTCGTTTCAGGAATAAAGTGTGATCAGAATTGCTTTGGTTGTAGCCATATTTCTTCATTACTGTGGTAAACCGACCAAATCAAGCCCGTGGAGATTGCTTTAAACCATACAACGATTTCTTTAGCCGACAAACTTTTCTGGTCTCTGAACTATCATGGATTCCAGGTGGAGTTTCCATGTAGATTTCTTCCTTCAATTCTCCATGTAGGAAGGCATTCTTGACATCAAACTGGTGCAGTGGCCAATCCTTGTTTGCTGCAACTGAGAATAGAACTCTAATAGTATCAATCTTGGCTACTGGTGAGAAGGTCTCACAGTAGTCAATCCCATAAGTCTGAGTATACCCCTTTGCGACTAATCGAGCTTTATACCTTTCGATTGATCCATCGGGTTTATACTTGATAGTGAATACCCACCGACATTTAACGGGTTTCTTTCCTGGAGGCAGTTCACATTCTTCCCATGTTTCACTTCTTTTCAGGGCTTCAAGTTCAGTGCCAATTGCTTCCTTCCATTCTTTATATTTAAGTGCTTCTTCGACACTTGTTGGTATTTTTTCAGAACAGATGGCGTTTGCGAAGGATCTGGCTTCTGGAACTAAATTCCTCCTTGCGATATTTGCAACTGGATATCTTGACCCTTTTGAACTTCTTTCAGGTGAGTATCTGTTAGGCGGGATCCCCCTAGTTGATCTATGAGGAAGCTCATACCGAGTGGGTTCGGTCACACTTGGATTTTCCATCTCAACCTGTTGTTCATCATCACACACAATAGAATTATTTGGAATATCTGGAGATTCAGAACCACTTACCTCGGATATCAGTTGAGGAGGATCATTATTGGTGGCATTGGTACTGTCGTCAGAATCTTCCGGATTATCAGTTGGATTAGGAGTATCAGTATCAGAATCTTCAGGATTATCAGTTGAATTAGGAGTATCAGTAGGAGAGTCATGCACAGGTGGTGCCCAACTTATCCATCTTAATGCGTCATTGTCATTTTCCCCCTGACCATGAAGATGGGTATGATAAAAGAACTCCATTTCGATAAAGTCACAGTTCATTGTGGTGAACATGTGACGTCTACTGGGGCTGTAGCACCGATACCCGTGTTGATTGACACCATACCCCAAAAACACCCATTTCTCTGCACATGGATCAAGTTTTGAAAGCTCTATTTTTGGTATATGAACAAAAACAGAACATCCAAACACTCGAGGTTCGAGGGTTAGAGTTGATGGCAATTGATGGAAATGTGAAAAAGTTTGGAGAGGAGTTTTGAGTGCTAGGGCTCGGGTTGGAAGTCGATTAACAAGATACGTTGCAGTGACAATGGCTTCTGGCCAAAAAGACTTTGGGACTTGGGATTCAATCATAATAGCCCGTGTGATTTCCAATAAAAAATGATTTTTTCGTTCTGAAACCCCATTTTGTTAAGGCGTGTGAGCACACGAAGTTTGATGGATAATTCCCCGTGTTTGACAGAAGGTTTTCATGGAGGTGTTACAAAATTCCCCCCATTATCTGACCTGAGAATTTGGATTTCACTTTTGAATTGGGTTTTGACCATGTTACAAAAGAATGTGAACTTCGTAAAAACTTCAGACTTATTTTTTAAAAGATAAGTCCAAGTCATTCGAGTACAATCATCTATAAATGTCAGAAAATAGCGGAAATTTTGTCCTCCTTCAATTTTAGCGGGACCCCAAACATCAGAATGAATTAACAAAAAAGGTGAATCAACTCTAGTATCATTTGGTTTAAACGTATGTCTATGACTTTTTGCCAAAATACAAGTGTCACAATGAAAATCTTTATTTTTAGGAAATAAATGCGGAAATAACTGACGTAAATAACCAGTGGACGGATGTCCCAATCGTCGGTGCCATAACCATTCTTTCCTATCGTTTGAACCATGAGTCAGCATAACTGAGCCTTGTTGAGTGACTTCATCTACGTAATATAATCCTTGTCTCTCAGTACCACGCCCAATGATCCTCCCCGTCCTGATATCCTGCAAAATGCAAAAAGTGGGGTGCATTAATACCACACAGTTTAATTCTTTCGTAACATGACTAACGGATAATAGCTTTTGTGATAATGATGGCACATAAAGGCATCTCGAGAGTCGTAATTCTTTCGATATTTCAATGGTTCCCCCTCCTTTAACTGGGAGAGTTTCCCCGTTAGCTGTGTGAATTCGTGTTTTGTCAACTTTTGAGTTTGACGTTAGATCGGTTATATCAAACGTCATTGTATCAGTGGCACCACAATCAAAAATCCATGAATTACACTTGGCGTTTTTGGTGGCAACATTAACTTCTCCGGATCGGGAAGAAACGTTCTCCTCTTCGAAATCATGCACGTTTAACATTAATTTCTTTCCTCCGCCGTTAATCTCTCTGCTGCCTATGACGGCGGCAGCTTTTCCAGTCTTGGAGGTTTTGTGGTTATCACTCCACCATTCTGGATATCCAACGATCCTAAAGCATTGTTCTTTGGTGTGTTTCGACATACCACACTCTTCACACTTGAGGTTTCTCTTATCCACCTTTGATTGAGTTCGAAAAAACGGCTTGTCTGACCGATGATTCTCGGAAGGATTTGGTTTTGGGTTTTGAAACTGGTTTTGAGCTCCGTTACGAAGCAGGTTCATTAGTTGCATTGTGAGGTTATTATTTTCGTTGTCAGCCATGGTTGGTTTAAATTGTTTAAATTTTTTAAATTGTGTTTTTTGAAACTTGTTTTAGGTCCAAATCATTAATTAGATATACCAGGCCCAAAATATTGTCTATTGGGCTCAAGTTTTTTTTGCTAATTGGGCTTGAAATTGTATTTGGGCCTAAACCTTGTGTATTTTGGGGATAACGTCCTTTTGTGTTTTACTGATCGAACAAGAACACACGACGAACACAGAAATTAATTTGGGGATTTCTTGTTCGAATGACTGAAATCACAAAATTGATTTTATGTTCGAATGATATCTTGTTCGAATCCTTTGATTTGCGGTCGAATGTCTTCCTAGTCGAGACTGTCGAATGCCTATCCGAATGACAGTGACTTTAGGATCGAATGGCTTCCTATCCGAGCCTTAAGTTCGTGTATGATGATTTCGTGATCGAGTTGCTTCCTATCCGAGCCTGAAGTTCGTGTATGCTGATCGAATTGATCGAATTGAGATTATTGTTTGAATAGGTACTGTATGCTGATCGAATGGAAGCTTGGAGGGAGTTCGTGAATGCTGGTCGAATAGTACAATTCGAAGGTATTGAAAGGCTGTTCGAAAGCACCTAGTCGAAGGAGGTAAGTTTCTGGTCGAATGAGTTTTTTTTTTTTTTTTTTTTTTTTTTTTTGTGATGTGTTATCCGAAATGTAGTATCCGTGTACTAGAAAATACTAGTCGAATGGTATATTCGTGGGTATTGTTTTTCTAGTCGAACTAAGGTGTTCGTTTGGATTGTTGTGCTAGTCGAATAGACTAGTTTGTTTGGATTGATTTCCTAGTCAAATAGACTAGTTCGAACAGGTACGTTAGTACGTAACCTGCTCTGATACCATGTAGAAATTAATAATCGGGTTTTGTGGAAGAAGTTTTATATTTGGTCAACTTGATACGATTACATTTGACATCTATTTATAGGGAAAATATTAACATAACGGGCCCAAGCCCACATACGGGCTTGGGTTTACATTTGTTTTAGGCCTATATTCTAACACTTTTTATGGATGTGAACCAAAGAAGTTTGCGACAAATTGGTCAGGCCGGTGTACGTGTCCTTGTGAATCAGTATATGTAGTCTGTAACAGAGCGTCTAGGCTTTTAGAAAGGTGATGGTGATCTACTTGAAAATGTATGATAACTAAAACTGACAGACGAAGCTGAAAATGTATGATAAGTTTTCCGATAAATACACGGAATCATAAACTACATGTTGATTGTACAAACATTTCAAAGTAGAAGACAAATCATTTATTTATTAGTTAGTATTCGTTAATTTTGTCGAACATTTGTAGTGAATTCAATTGGATTACGGTTTTGTTTGTAATCAAATGTGTTTGTAAATACTATGAATATACATAATAAATTTGGTTTTAGCTGTATCATTGAATTTGTGGTTACAGTTTCAATTCCACCAGATGATTTATATTTTTAAATTTATGATTTTGCAATATGCGGTATCAGATGCAGACATTAAAGATACATATCTATACTGGCATGATAGGTGTTATAAAGACCGGTTTGAACAGGGCTAAACGACAATTGGAACATGTGCAAATTAATTTATTAACTGGTCTAATTAATCATATAAAGACCGGTTTGAAAATCGGTCTACATTACTTTTGAGCAAGTAGACCTGTAACATATAGACGTGCTCAAAAACCGGTCTTATAAGCTTTTACAACCGGTCTATATGTTACTTGTACTAGTGACATCTGTTTGGTTTCGGTAAAGCGGATGTGGTTGTTTTTTAATGGAGCATAGTTGTTTAGACTGAAGTACACTTGAATAACTAGTTCAAACGCGAGTTCGATTTATTGTCGGTTTGGGATCGAACTTGTAGCGGATTGAACCAAACCTCGCCATTACCATTTAACCGACTTTATAAGACTTAATGACTTGCATTTCCAGATTTATGCTTTGATAATAATTCTTGATAACATGTATTGTATCATATCAATTTCAGGGCGTACCACTACTAGATGTTAGAATAAAGTGGCCAAACGATCTTTATTTAGACGGCCTTAAAGTGGGAGGAATTTTGTGTAATTTACGCCTTTCATATGATGTGAAGTAGTGTGGGAGACGTTTAGAGTGACCTAATACCACAATCGATCATGCAATCATAAATTATGTGACATGTCACACTAGTTTAAGCGACATCTTACAAAGTTTTTGTTAGCATTGGTAAGATGTGTACAACCCTAGTGGGAGAAATGGCCTTGTGTAGCTAATATTGTTGTATTTGATTAATTCCATGACCGAAATGGCCACACACTTTTATACCTTTCTCTTTTATTTTCCTATACTGGTTTGTGCTCTTTTTGTTTTGGAAAATTACAATCTAGTGATACTTGATTACATGGCTAATAGATAAAGATAAACCAAACAAACAAAATATTCAAACGTATTGTGTTATCCTTTGTATTGTTAGTATAGATCATAGTTTAACTTATATTTAGTTTGTAGATATCAGTTCCTTATTTGTAGATATGGTAGGTCAATTGTAATTGTATAAGTATTGCTAATCATTAATGAGAAAGGCACGGTTAATACTTCTTTCATGGTATCAGGCAACTAAGCCGATCCAAACTTCTCTCTCAAAACCGATATCTCCCATTTTCTTTCCATGGCTGATCCAAAATTTCATCCTGCAATCACTGTAAACAACATCAAAAATTTTGTTCCTATCACCCTTGAAATGGAGAAGGTTCAGTACACATCTTGGGCTACCCTATTCAAGATTCACTGTCGCGCTTACCTTGTTCTTGATCATCTCAATCACGATGCTCCTCCACCATCAGCTACTTCTTCTGACAAAGACAAGGACAAAGGTCCAGAAGAACCACCCATCGACATGGCTCTTTGGTCCCGTTTAGATGACATTGTTCTTCAGTGGATCTACGGAACCATATCTATCGATCTTCTCAACACCATACTCGAACCAAATGCCACCGCTCATCAGGCTTGGCTTCGTTTGGAAAGCATGTTTAATGACAACAAGAATTCGAGGGCTTTGTATTTGGACAATCAATTTACCAATACTCGCCTCGAAAATTTCTCAAGCATCTCAGCCTACTGTCAGGAACTTAAGCTCATAGCCGACCAACTTACCAATGTTGGTGCACCTGTGTCAAACCATCGATTGGTTCTCCAACTAATCGTGGGTCTTAATGAAAGTTATGATGGCGTGGCAACCATCATTCAACAAACCGACCCATTTCCAGCTTTCTACGATGTCAGATCCAAGTTGATACTCGAAGAAACACGCAAAGCCAAGCAAGCTTTTTCCGCCTCAAACATCAGCATGTCTCGACTGCCCCTAGTCCGCCATCTTTCGGCCCATCTTCTGTTCCGTCACCCTCCGCTGGTCCATCACACACTCTTAATCCATCACCCACTCAACCAGACAAACAATCTTCTTTATTGTCTTCTCTGAGGCCTCTCGCAACTCCTATTTCTCGAACCATTACCACCCGGAGTATGCATGGTATTTCTAAACCAAAACGTACTTTCAACCTTACGGCTTCCACCCTTGTCAAACCATCTCCTCTTCCCCGGACACCCAAAAATGCTTTACTTGATCCCAACTGGAACTCCGCAATGACTGACGAGTTCGGTGCTCTCATTAGTAATGGGACGTGGAAATTAGTACCTCGCACACATGATATGAATGTAATCAGGTGTATGTGGATTTTTCGTCATAAAAAGCATTCTGACGGTACTTTTGAGCGATACAAATCTCGTCTTGTTTGTGATGGCAGGTCTCAACAGGTTGGCGTGGATTGTGATGAAACTTTCAGTCCGGTTGTCAAACCCACAACCATTCGCACAGTACTTAGTGCTTTATCTCATGAATGGTCTATTCATCAACTCGATGTAAAGAATGCATTTTTACATGGGCAGTTAAATGAGACAGTTTACATGCATCAACCCATGGGTTTTCGGGATTCCACACATCCTGATTATGTCTGTTTACTAAGAAATCTTTGTACGGCCTCAAACAAGCACCTCGTGCTTGGTATCAAAGATTTACGGATTTTGTTTCTACTATTGGTTTTACTCATAGCAAGGTGCATAATTCCTTGTTTATTTATAAAAATGGTAAAGATGTGGCATACATACTTCTTTATGTCGATGATTTTATTCTGTCATCTTCTTTAGATAAACTGCGTCTTTCTATTATGTCTTCCCTTGCTGATGAATTTGCTATGAAAGATCTTGGTCCACTTAGTTCCTTCTTGGGCATCATGGTAACTAGATCTCCTACGAGTTTATTTTTATGCCAGCGTAAATATGCGGAAGACATCATTGAACTTGCGGGCATGAGTTCTTGTAAACCCGCACCAACGCCTGTTGATACAAATGGAAAAGTCAGTTCTTCTTTGGGGGTTCCTTGTGCCGATCCTACTCATTATCGTAGTCTGGTTGGTGCTTTACAATACTTAACATTCACCCGCCCTGACATATCTTACGCAGTTCAACAAATATGTCTTCATATGTACGCTCCTACAGATGTCCATCTGACTGCTCTCAAACGCATCTTGCGGTATGTTCATGGCACTTTACATTTCGGTTTACATCTGTACAAATCTCCAACTACTTCTTTAGTCGCCTATACAGACGCTGATTGGGCAGGCTGTCCCGATACGGGCCGTTCAACCTCTGGTTATCGTGTTTTTCTCGGTGACAACTTAATCTCGTGGTCTTCTAAACGCCAACACATGTTGTCCCATTCAAGCGCTGAAGCCGAATACCGTTGAGTTGCAAATGTTGTTTCTGAATCATGTTGGCTTCGAAATCTTCTTTTGGAACTTCATTGTCCTATCTGTAAAGCCACACTTGTCTACTGTGATAATATTAGTGCCATTTATCTCTTAGGAAATCCAATTCAGCATCAGCGTACCAAACACATAGAAATGGATATCCACTTCGTTAGTGAGAAAGTGGCACGTGGCCAAGTCCGAGTTCTTCATGTGCCTTCCCGTTTTCAAATCGCGGACATTTTTACGAAAGGCCTACCTCGTGTTCTTTTCGATGACTTTCGCGACAGTCTTAGCGTACGTCCTCCTGCCGCTTCGACTGAGGGGGTGTAATAGATGAAGATAAACCAAACAAACAAAATATTCAAACGTATGTTGTTTTTCTTTGTATTGTTATACTTCTTTCAATGGCTTTTGGGAAGACCTCGATAGGAGATAGCTTAGAGTCGTTTCTCTCTTTTTCTATTCTAGAAAAATGATAGTTTATTTATCTTTAGGTAAATGTTAAATTTTGGAAAGCATGTTTGAATGTTGTTTCATTTTCCATTTGTAGAAAATTAGAGAAGTTTAAAAGTAATAAAAGGGACTTTTCAGAATTGTAGTTGTAAATAGAAAAGTGGGTTTTCTGTTTTCGTTGAATTTTTTTTACAAGGCATGCTTGCATAGGTATTATTTCTAATATAATGTGCAATTTTCTTTATATTCATCTGGTATTTATTGAGGAAGTATTTACTTTTGTTTTGTGGTTATAGAATCGTTTATGTTAATCAAAACTGTTTTTACTACTCTACAAGTTCAAACAGAGAATTGAGATATCATGAAATCTCATTATTCTATAACGAATACTACTGATTATACTTGATATATCGGTCTACAGATCAGTCATTGCTAACTTATTTGGATCTCATCGTTGGTCTTAATTTTGACGTATTTCTTGGCTATCAAAAAAAAATATATTCCAATAAATATGATTAAGTGAATTTTCTGGTTTTCTATTTATGGGGCGGACTTATCATTAAAGATATGAATTTTGTACAGTTTCGACTTCTTCAAAGGATTGGTGAGGCGAAAACTTACTTGAGAGACTTGGTTGAGACTTTTGTGGAGATATGTGTCAGCTAATCTATGAAGATTGTGCAGGGTAGCTGCAAATGCTACTTAGGTTTTCTTATTATTAGGAGTGTTCCGGAGAGGCTTCTTACGTTCTGGAAAGTATCAGTTTGGGAACTTGTATTTAGAAAGAGATTCGAAACGAAACCAATACCACTTTTTTTTTTCACTCAGATTATACAAGTATATTTTCCTTGAATTTGATTTCATGAATGTTTTGGCGAACTGACTTGTGTTGGTTGAAATCTACCACCCATCGAACTGGTGTCATGTCCGATTATTGTAGAACATTTAGAAGACTACGAAGAAGAATGAGAATCTTATAATATTTGTTGGTACTTAGTCAACTAACAGTTAAAAAACAAACACAAATAACTCTTCATGAAGTGATCTACATTACATCCTCGATGGTAGACAATTTGTTAACTATAGCAAATAGGACTACAAAGACTCTCTGATCTGTTTTGGAGATTACTTTATCGTTTAAATTTGAAGATGAGCGCTTGAGTTCAATAGAGGAAGCTCCTTTCTGTTGCTGGGTATACCTCAAATGCAGATCTGGAGTCTCCATAGCTCCACCTTTACTCGTTTATTATCGAACTTGTTAGATATTTTGATATTAGACAAAGAGAGTATCAAGTAAGATGCAAATGCGTACAGTATCCATACCCAACCTGCACCAAAGATAAAATAAATATAGCCATACCCACATCCCTCTCAAATGCAAATAAGCGTATCATCATTTCTAATCTGTTTAGATTAGAGGTGGTAGATTCGACCTGTTTATGGGCGAACATGCTGATTTGTGCAGCATTATGTTTCTAATAAGTCAACATTTATACCTTAAAAAACCAATTTAACAGTTAAAATATCGGCTAAAATGGAAACACGTTAAACGGGTCAAAAGTCACCCAACGCTTGGAATAAAAACTTGCAGAATCATTTTGTTTCGACATTAGAACTTTTTAAACATATTTAAAACATTATTTATTTATAGAACTTAAGAAAAGAAATATCAAAAAATGTCAGCGACCCGTTACCCAAACCACCAATTTTGCCAACTCTAGTTTCCAACTACAGTAGAAGAGAGAAGCGTTTATCTTAGGAATCTGACAATATGATAGCATTACTAATCAAATACGTAAGACTACAAAAAGTAAATCGAGATAGTGCAGTACCGTGAATAATAGAATACCATTGGACAATATGTGAAAGGCCCCTGCTAAAAATGTATAAAATTACTTCTGCAGTTTATTTTTGTATCTTTGGTTATTTAATCACCAAAAACCTCATCGTAAGAAACAATATTTAAACCCACAATATAACTAACGTTAATACTTTCATCGAACAACCAAACAAAGGGATTACTAAACTCAAATCATTAAAAGAAAAAAGAAATTTACATGTGAAAGTACAAAATTTCAGCTATTGAACAGTTACATTTATTGGATTCATTTTTAATTCGACATACCTTTATGTCCTCAAAATCCCATAAACTATATACGTTCTTTATACTGAGTAATTCACATGATTAGTCTCATTTAAAGACAATATCCGGATTTCTTACAAATAAGCCTGGTCCCGATAATTCTTTCCATTTCGCCATGTCACCATGAATGTAAGAAGATATGCTCCACAATGTCTCTTCATGTTTCACCTTGTTCATAGATCGTATAGATGATCTAATTAACTCAGTTGACTTGCTCAACGAACGCCTTTTCGTTTTACCTGTCATCCCACTAGAATGCAACCAACGGGAACCCGATAGTTGCTTCTTCTGAAAGTCAGCTTTAAAACCCGTGACGTGAACTTCATTGACTATGAACATCGGGTCAACACTTGTGCTCCTCTCTACTTCAATTAAAGCAAGCATTGGGTTACCAACAGGCTCATAGTCTCGTAATGGATCCCTAAGCAGCATTTGTAGCGCTAGCATGGATTTACCAGAATACCCACGATTTGGATCAAAACGATCACTTTCCAACTTTATCCAGTCTTCCAATGATATAGACATGTTTATTAGTTCTTCGATGTCAATGTTAATTGTAGTGGCTGTATTTATGGTCGATGGAGGAGTTTCGTTTGACATTCCGGATTGAATTCTTAACCCTTCAATTAAGAGAGATTGAATCTTTTCCATTGCTAAAGGAATAATATTTTCTACAGAAACATATTTTGAATTAATTTCGCAAGAAGTGTTTCTTTGTGTTTCTTTGGCATACAATTCATGAAGTAACGTTTGCTCCCTGCAAAACATGTTATAAATGATGAGAACATATTGTATAAATCACAGATTTAACAGAAATGAGTAGGAGCTGGTGGTGGCAAAATGGGCAGGTTGCGTTATGGGTAAAAGATACATTTTTTAACAGGTTGGAAATGGTTGGGGCGGGTTGATCCTTAAAATTTTTGTCCAAAAGCTACATATATTTTTACTAGTAGCGTACCCGCGCTGCGTGGCGGAGTTAATAAATAGAAGAACACATTGACTTATTCTAATTAAATTGAAATAGTACAATATCAAAATATACCATTATTGCTAATTTTTTCGATTATATGGGAGACAAAAATTTAATACGTTTATGTATAACGGGAACTTTTTTGAAGCACACATTTAGTAAAATCTTGTGAGAAATGAATGATTATAATAATTGATACATATTGTAACAAAATAAGTAATCTTATGAATCTAGGATACTAACATAAAAATTAGATATCAATATCATGCTAAACGTATAAAAAATACAAAAGAAAAATGGAGAGCTTCAAATGTCACGTTTTACCCCATTATTTGAACGTGTTTCTTTAAAAATCTTAATGCTTCCGCTTATCTCACGAAAAACATTGTCTTATATAGATGATCATAATGTTCTTTTAGTTTGCTATGATTGAAATGTGATCATTCTCTCTCTCTCTCTCTCTCTCTCTCTCTCTCTCTCTCTCTCTATATATATATATATATATATATATATATATATATATATAACATTATGATCCTAGAGATTAACTGATTTAATTATTATTATTATTGGTTACATTTTGACTACTTTTTAATGAACGGTTACATCTTGAATTTGCACAAAACTATTAAACACTCTTAATAACATGTTTGACCATTTTGCATATTTAAGAAGAAAAAAAATGGATGATCAAGATTTAATGGATGGTGATTTTTGATTAATAATGAATGGTCTAGATTGAATTTTCTTAAAATGAAAACTTAAAAGTGAAAAGGTGAATATGGTTTATATGGGAGTAAAGATAGATAACTAGTGTGCCATACAGTTATAATCTAACTGTTTTAAATATAGTTATTTACAAGGTTCTATGCATTCAAAAAACATTTTGGGCAGATTTAAAGTGTTCGACCCATTTGATTTTGACCCATTTGACACGTTTGACCCATTTCCTTTTTAGCTAATATATTGTATTATTTTACCCATTAAAGATTAAACATCGAGGCGATGAGATGAAGAAGCCAGGGTAACGGGTCAAAACGGGTAGGTTGTAGTACGAGTCAGTTTGGGTTGACCCACTTTGTGTCTAAAACCACAAAAAAATCAGTGTCATGTATTATTACAAAACTTAATATTATTTCAAAAATAATCCTGTTTTAATTTCTAAATAATGTGAAATACCCTTTGACCCGTTTTCTTTTTAGCTATGTTTTTTATTTGAACCACTAGAGATAATAGATAACGAATCGACTCATTCATATATAAACGGGTCGAAACTGCCATCTTTCACTGGAACGTGAATCTGATGATATATCTGACTAACCTTTCAAGCACCTCTATTTCAAACTCAGCTTTCCACGCGGCTTGTTGCAATGTCTTTCCCGTAACTTCCTCCATGGGCATTAAATCGATCACATGACAAAGCATATTTTCGGGTCCCACTGTTGCCCATTTCAGCAATATATCCATACCATTAGATCCCATTTCTAGAGGTAGTACAACTGAATTCGATACTTGCAAGATCAATTTTTCACCATTTTTAGCTTTTCTAAATAGGAACGGATTCATTGATCTTAAAAATCCGCCATTTTGAGTCTTCAAAAACGGGGCCAAACCATCTCCAAGTGGAGGCAATTCACGTGGCCTTTCAGGGGAAAGAAAAACCGGGCTGCCAAACGCACCCGACTCGGTTCTTGGAGAGTTTTGAAATGCCCGCTCATTCAAACCCCATTTTTCCATTAGCGTTTCAGTTTCTAAATTCTCAAGCATTTTAGCTTTCCTTCTACTAATCAAAGAGGGACCCACGTCATAATCGTGTTTTATTTCCGCTTCTTGAAATAAAAAAGATGAATCGAAAATGTTACAACAGTCTACTTGATCTTCTTGAACATTATCAAGATCAGTTAAGAAATTTCCTAAAGCTGAAGTTTCCTTCTCAAACTGTCTCAAAAGAAGCTCTCGTGGAGACTCAGGCTCACTATCGGAACCCACCAAGTTCATGAAATCATTAACGACAATGCTTGTTATGTCATCTAAGCTACGTGACTTTACCATTTTACTCCCTTCATTTTCAAGAAACTGGTTTTCATGAAATGAGAAATCCAACTCCCGTGATTCAGATATAGAGAGATTACGCAAAAATAATTCAAGTTCTTCATTAGATTCTTCGGTGAACACGTTATCATTCTCTTTAGAATTGATATCATCAAAAACAGTCTCAGTTTCAAAATCGTCACAAACTTCATCATCAAAAAGTTCAGACACATCAATGGTCTCGATACAGCAACTTTCAGCAGGTTCAGAAAATTCAACACCTTTATCAATGACCGTAAAGTCACCATCATAAACCTCATTAGATATTGAATTCAACTCTTCTGCGTTACTTGTTTTTGCATTATCGTCAAGTAACTCGTAAAGTAGACTAATTGATGGCTCTTCATACGGTAAACTAGACACGTGGGCCCTACGCCTAATAAAGTTATCCCCCGATAAAGAAAACCCAAAACTAACATTTATTTTAGCACCTTTTGCCTTACCCGTAAGCTTAAAACTCGTTACCCATTTACCATAACGATTTCTTTCTTCCTCTATATCCATTAAAGTAAGTGGAAGCAATCTCGTGAGATCAATCCAATGCTTCCCGATATCTAAATTAGGAGCACCAACTATTGAAGCATAGAGTAAAGAAAGTTTAGGTGCATATTTTGCCACGTCATCATGTAAACCACTTTTACTAACGTATACCGAACAACGGTGGATTAATGTCTCTTCAAACTTCGCAACACCCTCTTTGACAGGTATAGAATGGCTTTTTAACACCTCATGTTTTCTTTTCCAATAAAGACATAAGTTAAGATCGTTAAAATTCAACGGTAATCCTTCTATAGAATGAATATGAAGAAAGAAAGTACAACTTAACTTATGATTCCTAATGTGAGTAAGAGCTTTCAACGGCTTCCATTTCCAAATAGAAGACTTTTTGTGATTCAGTAAAAGATGGTCTTTTACATATTTGGGTGGCAATGAAGTCTTTGGTTGGGCGTCATGTAAATATAAGGCTTTACTTATTTCTTCAATATCGTTTAGTAGTCTTGAACTTCCGTAGTCATCAATGTTTATCTTTGAAGATTCCGGCATCATCATCTTCATAAAAGAAAAATTCAAACTAAACATCAATCCAAACCTAAATACATTTTGAAAAATCTAAAGAAAGCTAAATCATATACTTATATGTTTATATTGAGATTAAATGTGAATCAATAGAAAAGAATAACAATACAATCACTTAATAATGCAAATACATAAAACAGTAAGTAAAGAACAAAAGGAAGAAAGTAAATAACAAAGCGGTCGAGACTCGTGATAGAACACAATTTCCTTCAAACCTGATTATTTGAGCCAAATATAATCAGAAAATGATAATCATTGACCGTAACAATCAGAAACCCAAACACACGGTAATTATTGGTCAAATAAATCTAAACCATATTAGTTTTAACAACTTAAAAACTACATTTGAATTAAGGAACTGTAATATATCATGAAATTTGATCTTTACACAAAACTAACAAATTGTCAAATATAAGATAATATTAAAACAGGAACATATAATATATGAAATGATTCAAGTAAATTGTTTATCGATTAGATTTGTTATGGCAAAAACAAATTGATAAAGAACACAGGGAATTAATTACCAGGGATTGGATTGGGTTTGAGTTTGGGAGTTAGATGTATGAACCAAACCTGAAACCTCCTCTGCTTTTCTTTGTGAGGGTTTCTTTCTGGTAAGAGTATATTTATTTTGTCTTTATGTTCCCTCTTTTAAATTTTCTTCTCATTTAATTTTATTTATTTATATTTACAAAAATGTATATTATTTGATTTCTTTTTGTCCATCTTTTAGTTGTATTGAAATGTTATAATAACTTATTGTATATTCCTCTTAAACGAGGGCGGTGGCGGAGCTAGGAGAGAAGTTAGAGGGTGGTGAGTCCGTACCAACGAACTAAATTTATATGTAACTTTTAAATAAATTCGAAATAATTATAAAATACAACACCACGTGTCCCCTATGACTCATCAAATATGAGTTAATAGGTTCTCAATAAAAAAAATTCTAGCTACACCACTAACAAGGGGGTGTTTGTTTGTCTAATCCTATTCTTTTGGTATAGGCTTAATCCTCTCAAACTTTTACTAAAATTACAAATTTCATCCTTAGTGTAAAAGGCTTACACTTTTTAATTGCGTAAATCGTCGATACAGGGACAATATTCGCATATAAAGGTTTCTTACACGGACAATAACTCCAATTTCAAAACCACAGGAACGAGACTTGCTATCTGAACATGCGTTAGGGATGAATTATGCAATTAACTCTACCTTATGATTTTTTTCTAATAAATATTCATGTTGTAAGTTTCGTCCCTATTGTCCATGTAGAAAAATTTGGTCGCGAATATCGTCCCTCGCAAGGACCGTTATGCATTACAAGTCTAAAACTTTTGCATAAACCGACTCTCTCAAGGATGATATCGAAAATAAAGGTTTCCCATATAAACGAAATATATTCAAAATCCTAAGGACGGAATTTAAAATCTAATCAAATGTTAGAGACGATTTATGTAATTAACTCTAAAAATATAATATTTTAAGTTTTTGCTAAGTGTTTTGGAATAGCTTGAGATTACAAAAACGATAGAGAAATCTATAAGTTACACTAAAGGAGTTTATGATTTTTTGTAAACCCCCTTAGTTAAACTCATAAATTCAAGCTTATAATCTTATCAAAACACTAAAATGAGCTTATATTATTTGGGTTGAAATCATTTAATACCATAAAAATCTTGATTCGAAGGGAACCAATCCCATCTCTCCATTTTAAAAACTCATTTTAATTTATTTTTGTTTAAAAGTTAATTATTTCAAAAATCGTAAATATATTAGACGAATAAATTACACCATTAAAACAAGCATTATTTCCTATCTCTATAGATCACTCACTTGATAAAATTTTGACGAAATATCATTGATTCTACTATATTTTGTTTTATCATACTTATATTTGATTAAAAATATCATTGATTTATAAAATTTTTCATATATTTCTAATAAGTAATAACTATTACTCCAAATAAAAGAGTATACGGGTCTTTACAAATATGTCATGCCCTCCCTATTTTGACGAGCTAACTGCCCACAATTGACTTTCATTAAATCGTCGGATTTAATGACTTATAATCTTAACCGTAATAATTTTTTATTTTTAAATATCTTTTAAATTTAAGTGGTTATATGTTTAACCCATTGATATAAAAACGTTTACATGAAGGAAGATGTACAAGAGAGTGGTGAACCTGATTACAAAAAATAAATACAAAAAGTCTTTTAAACTGATTATTTTTTATTTATTTAGTTTATACTATTTTATACTATATCTACTGAAGTGTTATAAATATACTTGAAAACTTTTTTTAAAGAGTGATATATATGTAACACTAAAGTGTTATTATAGATATAATTAATGAGAAATTATGATACACAACGAATGAATAACAAAATATGTTATGTAAAAAATAATGTCATATTCTTTTTATCAAAATAAAAGATTTGTGTTTCCAAATTAATAATTCAATCTAATTTCATGTATTTTCTATTATTATTTTAAAATAAATGTTTTGCATTAAAATTCAATATGAAATAAATTAACAAATTGGCCCGACAACGACCCGAGTATTACACTAGTTCATTTGAATTGGGAGATTTTCAGTTGTTTAAACCGTCTAATGAACACCCCTATTCAAAACAATCGCAAATAAAAATATAATAAAAATTGTTAAAATCATTTTTTAGGGAGTAAAATAGTTTAACCGCGCAGTACAGTTTCCCAACTACCTTTTAAAATAAACTCTAAGATCTTATCTTGTCCGACCACGATCCTATCTTCCATCAAAATTGCAAAGAAAAAAAAATGGAGAGCTTAATGCAGCTTCCTTACAATGCTACTGTGAAGCTTATGATGTCTTCACTCGAACGCAATCTTCTTCCGGACGCAGTCATTCGCAGCCTCACTCGTCTCCTTCTATCCGGTCGTCTTCGTTCTTGCTTCAAACCCACTACTCAACAACTACTTCAACAACTTATGGATTTTGTCCACTGTACGATTTATCTTTTAAGCTCTTTACTGTTTTTACGTGCATGAAAATGTAACAAACTATGTCAGTTTTGCTATTGTGTATGTAACTCTCACAAATATTGTTTGGATAAAATTCTTATTTTTACACAAATGCGGTAACAGACAAGTTTTTTTTTGCTGACGTGTAACCGGTTTAATTATTGGAAATTTCTCAAAAAAATCTGGTTCTTACCTCATTTGTGAAAAATAAGAGTTTGATACATACAATAGCGAAACAAACAAAGTTTGTTACATTTTCGTGCACTTAACTCATGGATTAGCTGATTTTAGTTTTCTAGGACTAATTTGTTTCTGTTAGTTGTATTTTGAGAAGTTGGCAAATTTGTTATGTAATTTTGGATGAACATTTGGGAGTTAGAGATCGATAGTTAGTTAGTTTTCTAGGACTCGTTTGAGTGTTTGATAAGTTCTGATTGGGAAAGAATTTACATGTCAAGTGACCCAGGCTGTTACACCTAGATCGATTATTTGACCTCTAAATGATTAGACAATCATGCTTCTTACTTTCGTGTTGACTGGTGTTCAAGTCCAGTGATGGAGTGATGGTGCCTATGAGATTGTTAAAAGTTGCGGGTTTGAATTTAAAAGTCAAAATTTATGTATTTTTCTTGAAAAAATTCGAAATGTTTTCCTTATGATTCATTTACTTATATGTGATATAATATGTTGCCTTGCAGCACTAAAAGAAATGCCTATTGCTGTGAAGACGGAAGATGCGAAATCTCAACATTATGAGCTGCCTACCGCTTTCTTCGACCTTGTTCTTGGGAAGAATTACAAATATAGGCAATTTTATTTCCCCTCAAATTTTGGTCAACATTGATCATCTGAAATTTTAAAAATATATCGATATAGGCTGATGAAATGATAAAAACGTTCTAGCTAACTTTAGAGAAACATATTTCATGGAGGAAAATATATATTTTTGAACACCCGTTTGTTTAGCTAACTATACGAGACTTGTTTTCTTGTGAATTAAATCGAAAACTTTAAATCGGATCCTGAAACAACGAAATTTGGGCCTGAAAGTCTCAAAAAGTTCTTGAATTAATCTCATATCAATATAAAAAATTAGTTGTTTTATTTTTATCTTTCTTTAGTTGATATATTTCATGATGATCATGACAGCTGTTGTTATTTCCGTGACAAATCAAGCACATTAGAGGACGCTGAGGAAGCAATGCTGCAAATTTACTGTGACAAGTCACGACTGCAAGATGGGCACAACGTTCTTGATGTAGGATGTGGCTGGGGATCTCTAAGTATATACATTGCGAAAAAGTATAGTAACTGCAAGGTTACAGGGATTTGCAATTCAGTCACCCAAAAGGCACATATTAATGAACAGTGCCGGTAAGCCCTTTCAATGAACTTTTATTAATTTGTATAATTGTTACGAAATCAGATAATTACTTAGAGGCGATGGCAATTTCGTGCCCTTTACGTATAAATAAGTTAAGATAGCTAAAACCCGAACCAGTCAAATGGCTAGAATGGGTTGAGCGGCCCGTAAGTCTATTTTATGCATAAAACCACCTAAGTCGTCTTATTTAATGATCTAGATTGTTATGTAGTTATACTGTTCCTGTAATCATAATTAACGCTTAAATTACTTATTAAAAAAAAGGTCTTTGCAGATCGACCCAACCCGAGCCTGACCCGTTCCCAAGCAACCCATCATGCCACCTTATTATAACCATAAATTGAACTGGTCTTTTATGTAGGAAACTTGGTCTGCAGAATGTGGAGGTAATTGTTGCAGATATTAGCACATTCGAAATGGAAGGATCCTATGACCGAATATTTTCGATTGAAATGTTTGAGGTATAGGAAATGTTGAAATATCTGTGAAAGTTGCAAGTTATGATGCTTATTGTACTTATTGCTGGACTATATTTCGTGTTTTTGTAGCATATGAAAAACTACAAGGATCTACTGAAGAAGATATCCAACTGGATGAAAGCGGATGGCTATCTTTTTGTTCATTTCTTCTGCCATAAAACATATGCTTATCATTTCGAGGTATTCATACTAAAAACTTGTTTATATGTTAATGGAAGTGCTTTCTTTTTTTCATTTAAGGATATTCAAAAAGTGGTTTGTCCCATCGTTACTTGAATTTTTAAGCCACATTTGGATAAATTTATATAGTAATGTTTGTGACGAGATTTCATTATTCTTCCCTTCTCTCTGCGCTTGGAGTGTTTAAATTTGCGTTTTGAAACTGGTTTTCATTAGTTTTAATGTTTGGATCAACAGATTCTGCTTCTAGTGATCTGTCAAACAAGCAGTTTAAATGACGAGTTTCGTACTAGTTGCAACAACTAAAATTACGGAAAAACTAAATTATACTTAATTAATTAGTAATTACCCTTTCTGTTATTCTGGTCATTTTTATGCATTAAGTATTAGGTAATCAGAATTTGTGGGACAATTAACGAGCTGACCATGTGATTAAAAACAACAACAGAAAAAAAATAAAAAAAATCTAAACACTATGTCCTACAACTATATCCGATTACCGAGTTCTGATCATTTAAAATCACATGAATCATATTCAAAATGAATATCAAAACACCCTCTTACAATAATCACTTGAAGAGCTTCGTTACATGGACGCGAATTTGTTTCTAAATCCTTTTGGTATTATATACTTCATCTAGGATGTCAATGAAGACGACTGGATAACTAGGTACTTTTTTAGTGGAGGGACAATGCCTTCGTCGAATCTTCTCCTTTATTTTCAGGTTAGAGTTCCTATACAATAACCCCTTTTTTGATACTTCAAATTATGTTTCTATATGGTAGAAGTGGCAATTTCAACCCATTACGTATAAACTGGGTCGATTTGGGTTATGTGTTTACTCAAACTGCTCCAAGGGGTCGAACAAGTCATGGATCATAAGTCACCCAAAGTGTATTTCATTGCATACAAACTAATAAATACTTCTATTACTTTTTCGTAAAAAATAAAATTAAGAAAAATGGACAAATTTCGCTTTTTGCGGATCAAATGGACCTATTTTTACATGAACCTTTTAATCTGTTAACCACACCGCCTGACCCTGACATTTTTCCACCTGTAGTATTAGTATAAAAGTTGGTGATGGAGTTTTTATGGCAGGATGATGTTTCTGTAGTTGACCACTGGCTTGTGAACGGGAAACATTATGCACAAACAAGGTAAACTATGGTATATTCATTTATGACTTGTTGATTGGATCAGTAAAAAGAAATACGGCTCTTTTTTATTTCCTTGCACATTTTTGGTGTGTTTGTAGTGAAGAGTGGCTAAAGAGAATGGATAAGAACATAAAAGCGATAAAGCCAATAATGGAGTCAACTTACGGAAAATATTCAGCAGTCAAATGGACGGTGTATTGGAGAACGTTCTTTATATCAGTTGCTGAACTATTTGGTTACAATAACGGAGAAGAATGGATGGTCACACATTACTTACTCAAGAAAAAGTGATCTCAAGATCATTTTAACTGCGGACGTAAAATCATAACACAAAATAAGGTTGTTTGTCTGTGTTTTAACAAATGCAGTTTTTCTAGTAGTGAGCTTGGAGTAGAAGGCATCTATGTGTTTCTACCTTCTACCTGTATCATTGGTTCTCGGACATTTTGAAGTTGTGTGTTGTTACCCTTTGTATTTAGTCAGTGTCGTATCTAGGATTCCAATTCATATGGGTCCTTGAGACTTTGTCACGATGACTTAGTCGATGTGGGAAAATTTGAAAACGAAAATGGTTAAAATCGAAAGGTTGATTAACAAATACAAATATATAAACATAAATTCAATATTATTGTTAAAAGGTAAAAGTTATTACAAACTCGGCAATGTTTTAAACTTGAAATTTCTTTACATAACTAGTAAAATAATTACATTTTCTGTATAAAAGATAAAAGTAAATAGCTTTGAGCTAAACAGTTATTAGATATTTTTTCAAAAATTTCAGTATATAGGAAAATATAAAAAATAATTTTTTAAGGAATAAAGACTCAATCTCCATCCCCCATTTATTTTCAATTCAATATTATCCTTATAATTAAAACTGGTGATTGCCTATGAATCCGTACCTTTTATATTATTATATTTAAAAAGTTTTAATTAAAACTGGTGATTGCCTATGAGTCCGTGCCTTTTATATTATTATATTTAAAAAGTTTGTGTTTAAATACAATTGTTATCGTTATATTTACAAAAGACTTGGTTGCTGGAGTGGTAAGCGCGCGGCCTCCCTTGCGCGGAGACCGCGGTTTGACTCCCACCCAGCCCTAACATTTGTATTTTTATATGTATAATGTTTTATGTAAAAAAATGACTAATTGGTTAATAAATAAAAAAATTATAAAATGTCTAATTAATTTCTAAAGTTTAATAGATTTAGGTGTTATTTTTCTAATACATTATATATCAGTATTTTATTTTAATTAACTACAAAACAGTATATAAATTGATGAAGTGCTTGGAATTTCTTTATTTTGCCATTAATAGAACATTATTAAATAATCAATTATATTATTATTATACATAAAAAAGTAGAGTTTAGGTATTATTAAATGATTAATATATAGTTTGAAAGCATAATTATTTTTCTAATGCATTATATAGCAGTGTTTTATGTAGCATATTGTTATTTAGACATTTTAATTACGTACAAAACTGTGTATAAATTGATGAAGTGTTTAGAATTTCTTCATTTTGCCATTAATAGAACCTTATTAATTATCAAATAATTATAATAATCAATTATATTATTATTATACATACAAAAGTAGAGTTTAGGTATTAAATATAGTACTAACTATACTATATATTATTAAACGATTAATATATAGTTTGAATATAATAAACATATAAAAATTGTGTATAATGAAAAGGTTGTGTTTAAATATGGGCCGGTGTTGGGTTTTGGTTGGTGTTGGACTTTCATTTCTTTTTTTTCTTTTTTTTTTTCGGATTAGTATCAAATAAAAAATATAGTTTCCGAATCAAATAATCCCACGAAGACGATGCCTTTTTTCTTGGCTTGCGAATGTAAATTTACATTGTTTAATGGTCAAAGTACAGGCTGGAACATAAACCCCCGAACTCGTGCAACGCACGATTGTCTACTATTTAAGATTAAATCAAAACCTACTTTTAAATTATTATTTTTAAATTAATTTAAGGAACCGTCGTGTTCTCCTCTTTGATTAGAGCAACGGTCATATATATACTTTCTATGACTTTTATGTTTTCGGTTTTTGGATGGGTATTGAAATTGTAACATTATAACATAAATAAGTAAACTTTTATTTTTTCGTTTTTGGATAAATGTTGAAACTCACAAGATTATATCACATAAAATGTGGATTTAAATATCTAAAATCGTTATATGATATATAATTAAATTAAAACCTATAAAAAATTCAACGAAATCACATGTGATAGTACTAAATATTAGATTATGAAACCCGTTCTTATTATTGTAATATTCATGAATATATATAGGTTACAAGTAATATTATAAAACCCTAACCCTAATTGACCCAAAGCCCACAAGTCGGGCTTGGGCCACATCTAATAATCCCCGGCAGTTTGAGCGGCGAAATCGCGAAAGCTCGAACTGAAGAATGAAATTACAAAAGAAAACATAATTATGAAAAAAAAATAAAAAAAAATTAAAAAGATAGATAAACATAGATAGTTGTTGATAAAACTCGATGCTTGGGCGGAACGTGACGGATGAATTTTTCAAAATGTTTGAGAGTTAATACGAATCCACTGCCGCTGACGGCGTCAGCTTATTCCAAACTGTTTGAGAGTTAATAGCAAAACACCAAACCTTTTTTTTTTTTTCTGATTTGAACCCGGTGATTGTTTCGGAGAGTGCGGGCGTGTCTAGTGGTCTTCTTTTGCGATTCCGGTATGCTTTTCTTCGGAATTTGATTACGAAGCCACTGGCGCCGACCTCATCATCTAACTCCAAGCGGTTTAGGAGTTATGACCGAAACAGTGACAGGTGATGTACAAATCCGGATTTTTGAGGGGGTTTTTTTTTAGGGTTTGTAACCTAGTCAAGCTAAAATAGAGACGGATCAGACCCGCTCTGATACCATATTAGAATGTTAAACCCCTTGATTATTATTATCATTGATCATATAATGGAAACCCTAATCACAAACCTAATGGACCCAAACCCACATATCGGGTTTGGGCTTATTATCTAATACTAAAATCACATGTGATATTAACATAAATCATATATGATATTATAATATACGTAGAGTTTTAAAACAATAAGCAGATAACACACACGATTTTAACTTTAAATGTGAAATTTTAAACACAAGTCATAAATCTCCATCTTGATTAGCAGTCGTATCAGATGCAATAAATCTGGGGGTAATAACATTAACCTGTAGCAGAAACAGAATAAGAAACTTATTTACCAACATAATACGTGATTAGAGTAGATCTGAACATGAAAGGAAAGTAGAGTAGCAAAAACTAACAGTTATGCCTTTATTATAGTATTGCTTTGCTAAATGTTTACTAAAGTGGATTACTCCGTCTGCAGCACTGTATTTGTGTGGCCCAACGTCGCCATCCAGATTAACAACAGATGCTACGTTAATTATTCTTCCCTGAAAAATATACCAATTATTATATAGCATCATAAATGGTGAAAAAGAGATACTAAAAACTCTTGATGGGGTTACATGTCTCTTCTTCGTCATAACTTTGATAGCTTCCTGCAAAAAAGATGAAGTTTATTAAATGATACCAAAATATGATACGCTGGGCATATATATGAATGCTTATCAGCCAAACCTCTGTGCATCTGGATAGACCATTGAGATTCAAATCAAGAACCGCTGGAAATTGATATTCCAGCTTCATCCTCTTAAACAAACTATCGTTAGTTATCCCTGTGTCATTCGTTTAGATTGAATTAGGAAACGAATAATTGATCGTATTAGAGATGATGATAAGAAATGAAAAATTGCCTAGAGTGTCTCTCCTCGTGTTTGGTAAGTTCATTTTTTTTGGCGCTACATAGTCAACTGTTGTCTATTAACTTTGTTAAAATGAGAGATCGAGTAAAAAAAATATCTATAATACGGAAAATAATTCTTGTCTTTGTCCAACAAACATGAAGCAAAGACAGAAAAGGGAGATGATGAAGATAAAGAATAAGGTATGTAACCTAACCTGCACAGTTAACCAATACATCAACCGTCCCCCATGCATCAACAGCCTGTAATGATTATACATATCTACATATTAATTACGTTCCGAATAATCATTAAACAAAGAATTAAGATATGACAGAATGTTCTCTCACAGATTTAAACATAGACGCTGCATCTTCTCTATCAGAAACATCTCCCTCAAATGCAAGTGCTTAATCTGAAAGGAAATATGGACTTACTTATCATCATAAAATAACAACAAGATTAACCAAGCCTTCTACATTGTATTTTTTTGTTACTAAAATAAACAAACCGTCGCTTGATTTACTGTGGAACATATGCCAAAGATGGTCAGTTATAAAAAGAAGCTTGCTTAACTGAATACATAAAAAAATAGTTTTATCTACTAGCGAAACAATTAACAAGTTCAAACTCCACTAAGATGAGTACCAAAGCTAGTCACCAAAAGAAAGAATCATAATTCAGTTTCCATGATCACTTTCTAGACTAATTTGGAAAAAAGAAATATCATATTAACGTAGGTTAGCGATCTATCGAAATGACCTGTTGAGAAACTTCTTCTGCCTCCTTAGATGAGCTTGAATAATTAACAGGAACTTGCAAGATTAAGCCATACATACCACCAGAGTCAAAGGTACACCCTTTAAATTTACAATACAAAAGAATTTAGTATTTTTCAGGAAGCAAAGAAACATCTATGTTGAAGTGACTTAAACAATTCAAGGTTAAGGTTAAGCTTTGTGTGACATTTGGATTTAAATTAACATTAGAGAGTAAAGTCTTTAATGACATTTGGTTTTTGGTTAAGGTTAAGTTCTGAGCCTGCTACTATTTGCTCAAACACAGGTCATTATTGTCCTACTGAGAGATCACTAGTTACTCAGTATGTTGAAGGTTTATTGTACCCTTATAACTCATAAGTGCGTAATCAAGCGACTTTAGAGTTGGCTATGGAGGAAACACGTCGGGTTGAAGATGATTTGAATAATCGTGAGTGATGTGTAAAATCTAGTCTATTAAACTCGACCTACTATTTCACTTAATTATACACTTATAGGCAGTAGACCTATTCGTATATAATATAGCTTTAAGTAAGTAAAGGTTCGATCATAGGGACTAATTTAGTTTTTAACTTCGAATTAATAATACTTGTTTGTTTTTGGGTTTTTGTTGTCACGATTAATTAACTATTTAAACTAAAGAGTGATTATAAAATCGATTTGAGAAAAGTAATTGTTTGTTATCAAATATTGGAAAAGTATACTCGTTTGACACTTCACTTGTTTTCTAATTATGTTTACGAAATTGAATGTATAATTAACTTCTCATATATAGCAAAACTCCTCTCGAATATTTCACTAACTTTAACTACTTCAAATTATACTCGAATACAGTTACAATTACCAATAATCAAGCATTAATCAACAAGCCGGTGATTTATGATTTAACCTTATGAAATTTCCTCTCGAATAACTTCTCTAATTACTAAGTCATCTCGAATCTTATTAATTAGACTTAATCGTTCACGTTTTATTACCTAAATTGTTATTACTAGGTACTCTCGAATCCTAATAATTTTAAACCGATTAAAGACCGACCGATTATTTCATACAAGTTAATTAATCTATCTAGATTCCTCTCGAATACCTAGAATATTGATTAACTAATCTGAATATAAACAATTTATAGTAATATATCAAAACACAAACAATTAAGGAGCAACGGTTAAACATAAACACCTAAACAATCAATAACGAAAACATAACCGTCAAACAAGTTCCATAAATCAAACGAGCATAAAAGAAGTTTACCTACTCATAATAGAGTTCAAAACAACAACTAATATGAAAGAAAACATCACTGAAAAGTCTAGAATAAAAGATAGAAAACAAACTAGAAAAGTAGCAACACGTGTCGTGACCGAATTGTAATCGAAAACCAACTCTAACTCTTTTCCTTGCTCTCCAAGCTTCCAAACCGAGATCTCCAGCTCCAAATATGTGGTGGAATGATTGATGATGAAACCTGGCATTTGGGTTGGTATTTATAGAGATAAATCAAGAGGAAAACGAGTTCGAGTCAAATTACAATTCTGCGAAAACTACCGGTGTGTCGCACTCACCATCATTGCGTCGCACCGTGGGGTTATTTCCCATATTCGATTTTTTGAATGTGTAGCTCTCTCTTTCTTCTTTCTTCTCCAATTTGAATCATCTAAATCGGATATCGTATGAAGAAGTTATAATCAAAACGGTGAAGGTGATACTGCGACGTTCTCTTCGTCAGAAATCACTATTTTTCGTCTTTTAAGCTCATTTCTTCCACCATTTCCACTTCCCATTCACATAAACCTATAAAATAGACAAAACAACTTTTCCACACGATTAAATGCAAAAACCTATCCTATCCATCATGTTTAATATGAAAACTGACCGAATATCGCATAGAAATAAACGTATAAATATGCGATATCAGTGAGGTACAAGGAAATAGAAAGTGGAAGGGACAATCAGGGTCCTCCTCAAAGAAACAAAAGTATGGTTTTAAAGGAGATAATAAAAACAGAAAGTTTAGCATAGTTAAATGTAGGAAGTATGGAATAATGGGTCACATGGAAACGGATCGTAGGAATAAGGAGATAATTTGCTATAATTGTCATGAAAAGGGTCATATTGCAACACAATGTACCAAACCAAAGACTGGGATAGTTAATGCGGGGAAGAAAGAAGAGGCGCCGAAGCCTAAAGCTAGGGCATTCCAGATGAAAGTGGGAGAGGCACGCCATGATGACGAGGTGATTCTTCGAAATTTTATCATCAATTCTTTTCATGTTGTAGTATTATTTGATTATGGTGCGAGTAGATCTTTTGTATCTACAGAATTTTGTGCTAAGTTTAACATGCTTAGAAACCCTTTAGAATCGATCCTAGAGGTAGATGTAGTCGTTGGAAAGCCTATTCTTGTATCTGAGAAGTTTGGTAATTGTACAATTGACATAGACAGAGTTAAGTTTCCTATTTCCTTGATTTCATAGGAATGAGTTAATTTGATGCTATTGCAAGTACTCGACTACCCACATTTAGACAGTGTATCTAATCATGCACAATATAGTTCAGGAAAGTTAGGTTCATTCTCAAAAACTAGTGTTTAAAGTTAAATCGAGAATCAAATAATACAACAGCAGATAACGAATTAATGAAATAGTTAGTCTATAATGTGTAAACTCTATGGGGGCTAAGGATATTGGATTTATGGTTTATTTCTTTTTGAAATCGGGTATATGAAACTCTTACTTTAGGATGTTAACTAACTATTCAGTTTTGGTTTTGGTTTGAGTGGTGATTATGCATTATGCAGTGAGAGAATACAAGCAGTTAAGAAACTCAATGTTGGAGTTAAAGCGATCGCTGAAATGGGGAAACGAAGCAAGAAGTTCCAATTCAATATTGCACAAGGTCACTTTTCTTTAGTCGTGAGCAATATATGTTTATTTGATTTTCTTACATCTTTCTAGTTTTTGTAAGATTATTATTGTAATAAAGTTAGGTTTTTCTTAAAGACTCACGAAACTGTTGTATTTATGCGGAAAAGAAATATTTATGGAATTTGTATTGTTTTTTTTTATATGTCTATTTTTTGCTTAATTGTATATTGTATATGACGAAATCCAAAAAAAAACAATTGTTGTGTGACTAAATATTACAAAACGTCACACCAAAATAAATTCATGTGGCCATTGCATGAATAATAGTCACACAAACACATATTTACTAGACTTTAAAAAACATATGGTCACACTTATTAAATTTTTAGCTACTTTTTCTTAATTGTATGTAACTAATTCCCACCAAAAAAACAATAGTTGTGTGACTAAACATTACAAAACGTCACACCAACATAAATTCATGTGGCCATTACATGAACAATAGTCACACACACACTTATTTACTAGACTTTAAAAAACATGTGGTCTAGCTTATTAACATTTTTAGCCACTTTTTGTTTAATTGTATGTGACTAATTCCTCCAAAAAACATTGGTTGTGTAACTAAATATTACAAATTGTCACATAGTTCGTTTCAAGCTAATTTGGGGCCCGGAGCTAAATAAAAAAGTGGGGCCCTAATAACATCTTTTTTGAATAAAAGAGGGTTGCACCTCCAAAAAATTTTATTAATTGAAAAAATTATTACAATTGAAGGTTGGGGACTCTCCACCTATGGAAATGAGAAATGCTATGAGACATGTCTTATTAGCCAAACAACCTAACAACTACATATTACAATACAATAGAATAAAAACAAAATAAAAAACTAGAACTAAAGTTTACATTTTCGAGCTTTCTTAGATGCAAAATCATCAATAATAGTGTCACTATTAATGTTTTCCAATATATTTTTCTCAATACATAACATAGCCAACTCATTCAATCTTTCTTGTGACATTGATGATCTCAAATAGTTTTTTAATAATTTTAATTTTGAAAAGCTTCTTTCGGCCGATGCGACGGTAACGAGTATAGTTAATAAAATTCGATATGCAATGGAAGCATTTGGATAAAAACCTTTTTTTTAATAAACTCTAAAATTTCAAATGCGGTCATAATCACATTTGACAAAGTAATTTGCAATACTTTGAGTTCCGTAAACAAATCATTTACATCTACATCACACATATTATTATGAGAAAACTTGTTTGCGAAATTAGTACAACTTTCTTTAAGTTCCACATTATCCAATAACTTTAATTTTTTTGAATTATATAAAAAACCAAAAATATTTTCAAAGGTTGTTATTTGCTCAAATCTAACTTCTAATGAATATGACCTTATAATAATGGTACATATTTTTTTTGAATTATATAAAAAATCCAGCATTCCCTAAAGCACCTCTAATATTACTATTATTAGGTTTAAACAACTTACAACAAAAACAAAATATTTTATCAACTTTTTTTGAGTAAACTAGCCAATTTCGATCACTAGTATCTCCATTATCATATTTTCTAGTATAAGCAGCATAAGTAAAATGTCTAGATATATTATCTTTAGGATAATCAAATTTTGATTCTCTTATAGGCCATTTTTCAATTAAAATATCTCTTAATTTATCATCAAGATATTCCCAATTTATAGGATCATAAATATCTAAAGGCGAAACAAATTGCTCATTTTTATTTTCATTATCATGTGTGACATTATCATCTTTATGATTGTTATTCTCATTTTCAATATTAACATCTTCATGTGTGACACTTTCATCTACATTATTGTTAATTTCATCATCAATAGTGACATTTTCATGTGTAATATTGGCGGATTCATTAGCTGCATTTTCTTGTTCATTTAAAACACTAGAACTAGAAGAGCCTAGTTTTTTTTATAAACTTATTCAGAGATCCTTTTTGTTTTTCTATAGATTGTTCAATTTTCTGTTTTTCTTTTCCTTTTTTCATGTCCAGACATATATTTTATAGGCATCATTTTATTAATTATTACTAAAACAGAAGTGAGAGGTGGGAGGGAAAAAAGTGAGATCTGAGACCTGCTATGAAGAAGCCGATCAGTGACAGACAACAGGCAACAAGCCAACAACCTCTGTTTTTCAGCAAGACAACAACTCTCACTCAATCTTGAATCAAAAACAGAAAAACTCTTATACTTTTGTGGTGAATATGCAAATCTAGAATCATAAACAATCAAGCAACAAAACAAAATAATCAGCCCAGGCAACAAGCAATCCTTATTATATCTCATATAAACAGGAAAAAAAAGATCACCGAAAATAAACATACTCAAGAATCGAGTTCTTTGCTTGGTCAATCAGAAATTCAGAATCAATTACAGAAATCGATTGCTTGGTGGCTTGGTGGCTTGAATGGTGCTTTGGTATCGAGCGATGTTTATGGCGTGTTAATGGTATCGAGCCGAGCAAAGGGAGTCAGGGAGAGTGAAATCAAATTTCAGAATCGAGCATGAGGGGAATAGATTCAGAATCGAAAATAAGAATTAAATCAGAATCACTGGCCATTTGAGATGATTATGAGTAATTATTGCTAATTGCTGTGATTTTGGGACATGGTGAAATCGTTTGGGCGTTTGGCATGCCCGATGAGGCGATGATGCAGTTGGAAACCTCCGAATTTAATGCCTAGAACTAGAACAATCCGATCGGTTTTATGCTTCAATTTCTTTTGGGCTTTTTCTTTTATCAATTTTTTAGGCCTTTTTTTATACCAAATATTCATTGGACCTTTTATTTTACCAAATATGTTTTGGGTCTTTTCTCTATATCAAAAAGAATTTGGGCCTCAAAACTAACTAAATATAGAAGCTATATAAAGGAGACATACAAAGTTGGGGGCCCTAGGAATTTGGGGACCCGGAGCGGTCAACCACCTCGCACATGTCCACGCTACGGCCATGTATGTTATTTATATGTGTGACCATTGCATAAACAATATTCACACAAACACACATTTAGTTAACTTTAAAGAGCATATGGGTTACACATATTAACACTTTTGGCCATTTTTTGCTTAATTGTATGTGACTAATTTCCCAAAAAAATATTGGTTGTGTGAGCGAATCATACAAATTGACACACATGTTATTTATATGTGTAATCATTGCATGCACAATGGTCACAAAATCACATATTTACTTAACTTTAAAGAGGATATGTTCACACATATTAACACTTTTGGCCACTTTTTGTTCAATTGTATGTGACTAATTCCTATAACAAAACATTGGTTGTGTCCGATAAAATTGTCACATATATTATAACCTCATGTGACTATAAAGTGTCTACGGTCATTAAAACTGGTTAATCCAATATAAATTTGTATCCAATTAGTCACACATTTTAGAGTTTTGGTTACTGTTTTTAAACATGTACGGCCACTAATCTACTAATATGACTATATGTACCCCTACGATCACTGACACAAGCGCTGAAAATTTTAGTGTAACTATATGTATATCGTCACACATTTGTTGCTGTGACCAAATCACATTTTTATACTAGTGCATTACTAGCTTAGCATTAAAAGTAGAGGACGACATTTGACCCATTCGACTTATTTTATGTTTGCTCATTTGTCGATTAATTACTGATTAATTTATATTTTTTCTTCGTGAAATTTAACTTTAATTGTTTTATATGTTTTTTATAGCTGCTCAAAAGAAAACATTTTTCTACTTTAGTGTCTTCTCACTCGGTTATTCTTTACCAAATTTATCTTCTTTTATGATGGATTTGCAGTTTATAGAGATCAAACACTTTTCGGTAAATATGCGTAGCTATATAACTTGAGCCATAATTAAGACTATATGAGTAAATATTATGTGATTATATTGAAATTTTGTTAAAATGTCTTAATAATACGTAAACCAAACTATGATGGATTTATATGGCATTATATCAATTATAAAGAGTAGGAATGATTATTTTTTCTAATTATTTGCCATAACTTATGTTTTCATGCCCTTTGAAACATGCCATAAAATTGCTTCAATAAATAAGACAAGGAATTCATGTTGAAGACATTTGTTATAACTTGTATTTAATTTGCGTAAAAACACACATCCTTGGCTAGAAAATATTGTATATATCTTTGGATATAGAGTTTATTTAATCAAATTCTTACTGTCTTATCCTCTTATTGTTGCAATTTTTAGGTTACTCCATTTGTTTATGATTTATGTTTCAAATGAAAGATGTTCTTTTGTTTATTAGTTCAAACCAATGAAAATTCTACATGATAGTTATCGACACAGGTTATAAACGTAATGGCATGACATTTAACAATTTAACCGGGTTTACTTAGATAAATTTTCTATACTTTAATATTTCATCATTTCAATATACCTCTCTGTGTATTATACGGATAATAAACTAGTAATTTAACAAAATAACACATGGGATTATGACATGAGCTTTTTAAAAATTGTTCTAGGTGGACAATCTAATAACGTGTCAAATCAATTCTATGATGTCAGCTTAAACTTTCTTATATTAGATTAGATAGATTTTATAATAACAGGCAAACCTAAATCTATATAAATTCCTTTCTTTTTTTCAAATAATAATAATGTAGTTGTCATATTATTAAAAGTGTATTATATAGGTAACTTGAATAAAAAAATAATTATAAAATAGAAATTTAAAGTAAACGATTATAAAATCATAGAATTCATTATTAGCGCTTAAATTCCAAATCTGGAGACATATTTAAAAAAGACTAGTATGGTATCCGCGCGATGCAGCGAATGAAAAAAATCATATTCAACAATTTACAGTGGGGTAATGATTTATGGTAATTTATCATTTGTCTCGATACATATATGTGGAGTGTAATAGTTTAAAATTCGGCCATTCGGACAATATAAAAAGAATGTTGTGGTAACAATTAATGGTTCGACTATTCAGCGATAATAATTATTATGTCATATGATCGATTTTCTCAATTCTTCTCCACTACCCTAAGGAATCTCAAATTTGTAAGTAAAGAAAAATTTAGTTTCCAACGGATTTAAATTTCGTCATAAACTTCAAATAAGCATGTTATGAAAAAGGAATTCAATTCAAATTCAATCAATTTTTTATAGATTTCGTGAAACAAACACCCTCGCAGAATATTCACCGTTCGGATCATTCAACCCATTGGGATAATTCGACTCATTTGAAGATTAAGCTCATTTGCGAACATAACAAAAGTCTAATTTTCAGGTCATTTTGTTTTTTTAATAGTGACGTCTAATAATTTCACGTTCGGTCAAAAAGAGAATTAAATATATTTCTTGAATAATATTCTCGTATAAACTCATGTTTTTCATAAACAAAAATTAATTTTCCTTCAACGATGCAACAACAATTAAAAATCCATTCAGACACTACGCTTTCTAATCGTTTATCGTTCTGGTTTTCAACCCGAAAAAAATATATTCATTCAAGACATTCAAATTCAGTCTGTTTCCATAAATCCAATATGGTAACACATACTTTCGAATATTGTAATGAAGGATAATTAATATGGTAACAAGGTTTATTAACCTTAGAAGTATCAAATGTAATACTACTCAGCTTATTGATATTAAGACTTATCGATGACCAATAGAAGAATATATATATATATATATATATATATATATAAACTTTTGATGATAACCATCTTCCTAGAATTATAGAGCAACACGAACCACAACACTGTCAACTAACTTTATAAAATTTAGATTATAAATCAAATATTTGAAAATTTACTCCATCAAATAACGTTTAAAGTTAAAAAAATAATGGTTCCATGAATACAAATTTTATATCAATTAATTTGAATTGTTTTTATTTTATATGAGTGCATATTTTTTTTATGAAATTAGTAATCGAATTAATTAAAGGAAATTAAGATTAGTTTATATGTTATATTCATTAAAAGGATATACTAATTATACTTTATTTAAAAATTTAAAATTTTAATAAAGAGTGAAAATGTTTTATATAAAGATAAAGATAAAGATAAAGATAGTTATTATTATTTATTACTTATTGTTGTAATTAACCAAATGTCACTAATTGTATATTGTTTTAAATGATAAATTTTGTGAAAGGTATAAGAGGGGTAGATTAGTAATTTCAATTACTTAAATTTTAAGAGTTTAAGAGTTTAAAGGAAATGTTTTATAATATAGTTAAGATAATGGTAAAGTAACAATTCATTTTTAGTATTAATTATGTTAGAATTTACTAGCAAGAACCCTAAAAAAAAAAGAAAAACTTGAGCCATTTTTTTATTGAAAAAATCTAAACATAGCCTTGGGGAGGCTATTTTTATGAGTAGTTAAACAGTCCCTCTGCATTTAGTAAGCATTTTTTGAACGGTTTTTATACGGTTATTTATTGATGATTAGTGTATATTTGATTAATGGATAAATTTATATTTAACCACAACTCCGGAAACTATAGCTAGTAAACTCCTATTTTATTTTCATTTTGATAAACAGAAAGAAGATATTAGTTGACAAGGCCGTTGATACGACCCAGTCACAGACAACCCAACAACAACCCGCCCAACTTCCATCCAGGCCTAAACGGATTCACAAGAAGCCCATCAGATTACTTGATTGAAGAGGTCTCAAAAGTTACTGCACAATTCTCCCCACTTCCCTGGTTTTTCTCATGCATTCACATAGATGTAGGAAGCACTAATTAAGTGGCTTGACCGCATTTCCATGTTCTGTTTTAGACTAGCTGCATTTCCTAATTTCTTTTTCTATTTAAAGCATTGTAATTTGTTTAGAAGAAATCATCAGAAAATTTGCTCCAATTAGTCTTTCTTTTTTCTTGTTTCTTTGGGAGAACTAACCCATCTCAAATCGGGTTCTATCATTTGGTGCTTTCATTCTCGTTATCATGCCTCCTCGCAGAGACAACTCCCCCGACGACCCTCCACCGCCATCTGATATCCACACCCTCATTCAATTAACCACCTCCCTCCTCACTCACATCACTGCCCAATCCACCACCATGTCACAACAAACCGATGCCATTAACAATCTCACCACCATGCTCGCCAACCCAGCAAACCGTCCACCACCACCACCCCCACCACCACCCCCGCCACCACCTCCACCACCCCCACAGCCACCACAACATCAACCCCGACCACCCAAAATTCTCCTACCTACCTTCGATGGATCCAACCCCTTAGACTGGATTTTCCAAGCTGAAAATTACTTCACATATTATGCTATTCCACCTGACCAAAGACTCTCCTTAGCCGTTTTCTACTTTACCGGTGATGCATTAAGCTGGTACAAACATTTGTCTAACAATGGTCTCCTCGGCACTTGGCAAGCATTTATCCGCGCTCTTGAAACCCGTTTCGGACCCTCCACCTACGAGAATCACCAAGCTGCCTTATTCAAACTCCGCCAAACCTCCACCGTTTCCGCATTTCAAACCGAATTCGAGAAAATAAGTAACTGTGTCACCGGCCTCTCTAACGAAGCCTTACGCAATTGCTTTATTTCCGGATTGCGCGCCGACATCCAATCCGATATGGCCCTTCACAACCCCACCACACTACACCAAACCTATGGCCTAGCAAAACTCATTGAAGACAAACTTTCCCCATCTCGTTCCCGCTACCATCCAAACACCAGAACTTTTAACCACTACGCACAGCACGTTAACCCTTCACAACCAAAACTCAATACTCTTGCCTTACCACCACCAACCACAACCACAAACCAAACTCCAGGATTACTCCCTACCCGACCTAAACAACGCCCTACCCTTCCCTTCACCCGACTATCCCCAGAAGCTCTTCAAAAACGTCGTGCAGAAGGCTTATGTTTCCGTTGCCCAGAGAAATTTCACCCGGGCCACATCTGCAGTCCGCCACAATTTCTCCTGATAGCAGATAACGAACCCACTGTTGACAGCAACACCTTCCCCGATTCCGGCTTCTTTTACCTCGACTCCCACCAAACTGAACCCGAACCCCCTTCTCAAAATGATCCACCCTTATTCCTTTCCCTGTCGGACGCCGCTTTCTTCGGGCTTCAATCCCCAAAAGCCGTGCGTGTCACTGGCTACATCCATAACCAACCCGTTACCGTCTTAATCGATTGTGGTAGCACACATAACATTATACAACCGCGCATTGCCGATATCTTACCCATTCAACCCACCACCATTACGCCCTTTCCGGTCATGGTTGGAAGTGGACACTTCTTAGAATGCAAATCTTTTTTTGAAGCCACCCCTTTGGAAATAAACAAAACCCAATTTGATGTTCCTTTATTTGTCATTCTAGTTCAAGGAGCCGATGTCATTCTTGGGCTTTCATGGTTAAGCTCTTTGGGTCCCATTCTTGCTGACTTCTCAATTCCACAATTGTCATTTACTGTTAATGGTTCACCATGCATAATCACAGGTCAACCAATGTCAGCCCCTGTTACACCGAGTAGTCTTCACTCCCTTATCCGAAAAAACTCTGTCGCCTCCTTACACACCATGATCTTTCAGCACTCTCCTTCCCCACCCACCACTCCTAAAACCCTACCGCACCCAGACCCCACCATTGAAACACTTCTCACCAAATTTCAACCCCTCTTCGAAACACCCCACAACCTCCCCCCACAACGGCCACATGACCATCATATTCCCCTTACCCCAAACACTAGCCCAATCAACATCAAACCGTATCGCTACCCCCATTACCAAAAAGAGATTATGATATCCCTCATCAAAGACATGTTAACTGATGGTGTCATACAACCTAGCCAAAGTCCATACTCCTCTCCGGTACTACTAGTGCGAAAGAAAGACGGCACATGGAGGTTTTGTGTCGATTATCGAGCCCTTAACGCCGCCACCATTCGCGACCGATTTCCTATCCCCACCGTGGACGAATTACTCGATGAACTACATGGCTCCAAAGTCTTCTCGAAAATTGATCTCCGAGCCGGATACCACCAAATCCGAGTAGCACCAGCAGATATTCACAAAACTGCCTTCCGAACCATTGACGGTCACTATGAGTTTCGGGTAATGCCCTTCGGCCTCACCAACGCGCCATCAACATTTCAAGCAGCCATGAACGATTTATTCCGGTCAGTTTTACGAAAATTCGTCCTGGTTTTCTTTGATGATATTCTGGTTTACAGTGAATCGCTTTCCACCCATTATGAACACCTCCAATTCGTCTTTCAAACCTTACTAGATAACCAATACCATGCCAAGGCATCCAAATGCTTATTTGCAGCCACATCGATCCCGTTTCTAGGCCACATTATTTCTGCTGATGGTGTCCAGGCCGACCCAGACAAACTGGCGGCTATCAAATCTTGGCCCAACCCACATTCTTTCACCACCTTACGAGCTTTTTTGGGCCTAACGGGGTACTACCGCAGATTCGTCCCAACCTATGCTCATATTGCCTCACCCTTAACAGACATCCTCAAACAGTCTTCGTTCACATGGAACGCCGCCGCCAACACTGCCTTTACCAAACTCAAAGATGCCATGACCCACCTCATCACATTAGCGCTACCCAATTTCTCCGAACCATTTGATCTTACCACAGATGCATCTGGTGTCGCTATTGGAGCGGTGCTGTCTCAAAATGACAAACCTATCTCCTTCTTCAGCAAGAAACTGTGTGATCGGATGCAAGCCAATTCCACCTACATCCGTGAATTATATGCGATCACGGAAGCAATCAAAAAGTGGCGACAATATCTACTGGGTCGAAAATTCCGAGTCTTCACAGATCACCATAGCCTAAAGCACCTACTTACCCAAACAATACAAACCCCAGAACAACAAAAATGGCTCACCAAACTTTTGGGTTACGATTTCGAGCTACACTATAAACCGGGCAAAGAAAACAAAGTCGCAGATGCCCTTAGCCGACCCGATACAGCTACCATCATGGCAATTTCAAGCCCCCGAGCAACATGGCTGGATGAAATCCGTTCGTACTACAAAAACAATTCTGAGGGACAGAAGATGATTGAACAGTTGGAGCAAAACTCACACCAAAATCCACAACACACACATCACAATGGCTTGGTCTATGTTCAAGGCCGGCTTTTTATTCCTAACATATCAAATATTCGTTTTCTCATTTTGCAGGAATTCCATACATCCACATTGGGTGGACACGCTGGTGTCAAGGCTACACTTCAACGCCTACTTCCATCTTTCTACTGGCCCACCATTAAAGCTGATGTTACTGACTTCATCAAAAAATGCTCAATCTGCCAGGCTACAAAGTACCCCACCCACAAGCCTTATGGTTTACTACAACCTCTACCCACCCCCTCCCAAACGTGGTATGACATTACCATGGATTTTATAACCCACCTTCCACCTTCGAATGGCAAGACTACAATTTGGGTAATCGTTGATCGTCTCTCCAAGTTCGCTCATTTTATAGCCCTACCCGCTCACTACACGGCCAATTCACTTGCCACAATATTCCTCAAAGATATCTACCGCCTTCATGGCCTACCCAACTCGATCACCTCCGATAGAGACCCGCTCTTTCTAAGCCACTTATGTGACAACCGTCTAAAAATCAGGAACTCGTTCGGTTATTCTATCAGCGAAATTCTCTAGTCATTCCTTTATCATGTTCACTCGTGTGACAATCGTCCCAAGTTTGGGGAAATCCCTTCAGTTACTTCCTCGGTTCGAATCTTTTGTTACTCTTTTGGTGTTCGTAGCGTTCTAATCTCGTGATCGCTTTATCCGTATTTTATCGAATCAAGTGTCGGAATAATCTCCGGAATCAAATTATAAGTCCTAATACCAATAAAATCACTCTTTGAACTTTCCTAAGTTCATAACTAATCATACTTAAGAACTTTCAATTAACAAAAAGGTCCAACGAAGCAATAACGCGAAAACGAAAATTTCAAGAGACCAAAAAATGGCCCGGTGCGCCGCACCTAGCACCATGGTGCGCCGCACCTCCCGCCTGGATTTCAAAAATGTTACAAATTTGGTCCCTTTCTCGTTTTACACACTCACCACCCCAATTGACCAACCACCAACGTCCCTTTACTGCTAAATTGCAGTCCCAATGGCAGATTAATTGCCTTCTCTTTTCTATTTTCATTTCTCATTTTAATTAATCCAAAACACACACTAAAAACACACACACATAATTTTCTCTCAACTTTCTCTCAAAAACCCTCAAGTGTTCTTCATTTCCAGAAAGTTTACACCACTAAAAATCAATTCCAAACCGTACAAATCGTTCATAACATCCAAAGAAAGCTATAGCAAACAAAAGATTTCAAAAAGGACCACCGTTGTAAAGAATTTTTGAAGATCAAATCCGACCAAAACTCAACATCCAAGCTATTCCTTCGGTAGATTACTTTCTTTTCACTTTTTATACATAAATAATCAATTGCATGTAAGATCTAACGGTTAAAAATGAGTTTTTATACAAATCTTTGACTTTTATGGTCAAAAACGTTTTTAACCAAGAAACCCTTTAAATCTATGAATCTGTAAATAAGAATGTTTTAGAAACTGTCAAAATGAAGTTTTGGAAGATATTAACCAGTTGCATGTTCAATCTAAACAACAAAAACGAGTATTTGTAAAGATTTATGTCATTTGTGTACAAAAACGATTTTTACCTAAATAATACTTAGATCTATGATTTTGTGGTTAAAAGTTGTTTAGAATCTGTGAAAACACTATTTTATAAAGTACCTACTGGTTGCATGTCGAAATCCTTAAGTCACAAAACGTTTTTAGCAAGAAAAACACAAAACGGGAAACGGACAGCAGCTAGGTGCGCCGCACCTGTGACCAGGTGCGCAGCACCGAGCTGCTGTTCACCCGAAAATCGTCGTTTTTACTCGTTTTAAGTTTACGTTTGCATTCTGGACTTTTACCCAAATTACTGTAGACTGAGTTAAATAAAATCTATAACATTGGTGAATTACTTTGGACTATTTTGGACTATATTATATGTATTATTGTGTTTTAGGTGATTTGTGAACGGAAGTGGCGGTGTAATTTTTGGACATGAAATTTGGGCGCGGAAGCGCTGCCCAAATTTCCCTAGAAATTACAAGACCACTTCAGTAAGCAAAAGCACTTAAGATGTAATAATCAAAAACAATAAACTTTCAAACTAAACTCAACGTTAATCGCTTCGGACCAAATTTTCGGAACAATATTGGACTTAACCTTTTATTCACAAACAAAAGTTACACAATATCTTCTAAACATAAAACACTTAATAAGAAGTTAACTTTTGAATTATATTGGTAATTCTTAGGCATTCCGTGATTCTCGGCTCATTCCCGACCGACTCCGAGTTCCATACTCTTCGCAAACCGTGAGTTACATCCCCACTATGTTTTACTTTTAATACTTTTCAACATTATTTGGGGGAAGCATAAGATCATGTTTTGTAACTTATAAACAACTTGCAATACTTAAACTTTGGTTTATCAAACTTTGACATTGAAACGTCTACTTAATCGCTTATGCGTAAAACATTTCTTTCTCTATTTATACTATTGTTTCATCTCTTTAATTCAACTATTTATGGAACCTCGTTCTAAACTTTGAATCTATGAAGCATTTTAACTTAAATCTTACAATCTATCATGCGTATTTGTGTTAATGCCTTAGCAGGATAACTAAACTAGGATGCTTGTTAGTAGCCAATCCTTGATGGATATATAAGCCCGTAAGATCTCTTGAATGTTTTTAGAATCCTTAATTAAAATGCCCTTTAGATCTCTCTCTCTTATACACTATTAGCATTAGCCGTTAGTCATATGGGTATCGATACTTAGGAGGGGTCACTCCTTACTCAGGGTTAGCGTCTCAAGTACATATTACTACCTCACTCATTGAATTACTTACTTAAATGTTTTTGGGCTGCCATCTCGACCATACAATCGGTTTAGTGTATACTTACTACTTATATTATGCCAAGTGATTGATATACAAGGTACCTTTAGTTAAGTTATAACACATATCCCATACGCATATACTTTATTTTAGCGCCTGATCCCGCTTTTCACTTATTTTAGCGCCTGATCCCTCTTTCACTTATTTTAGCGCCTGATCCCGCTTTCACTTATTTTAGCGATTGATTCCGCTTTCACTTATTTTAGCGCCTGATCCCGCTTTCACTTATTTTAGCGATTGATTCCGCTTTCACATTATTTTAGCGATTGATTCCGCTTACTCATTATTTTAGTGACTGTTTTTCCACTATAATTACTATTTATTCACTTTACTCGCTTACTTATAAACTTTTACCATTAATTTTCTATTTTTGGTAACTTTCTATTTTTGGTAATTTTCTATCTCTGATAACTTACTATTTTTTGGAAACTCTTTCAAACTCTAAACTGTAACTCACTCACTACGTTTCGTAGTTGACACTTTATCTTATGTTTCAGGAAATTAATGTAAGCCTTCGGAATGCATGGCAAGGAGGGTCGATATGGTCACGTGAGGCGCTTAATGGGAAAGACCTTCATATTTTGGGAATTTTTGTTTAAAACATGTATTTGCACTTTAAGTTAATTCGTGAACTACTTGGTTACTTTTTGAAATGTTGTATCTTTAACCTTTTAAATTCTCAAATGAAATGACTTGAATCGTTTATATTTGCTTACGACCGTGTAATGATATTCCAGCTCTCACGCCCCGTGTTTCCGCTTTAGCGGGGTGTGACAGACTTGGTATCAGAGCACAGGTTGTAGTGAAAACGGTTTTGGAAATTTCTAAAAAGTTTTTGAAACCAAACTATAACCAAGGCTTTTCGGAAAATCATTATGGGTTCAAAACTTTAGTAAATTAATTTTGCGATTGCATGATTATTTTTAACTACGCATGGCCTGGCCACCCCTGCCTAGTTCAAAATGACTTATGCAAGGACGGAACGTAATTTCTAAAGATAAACGGTTTTGAGTCAAAAACAAAATTCCCGGTCTTATTATTCCCAACCTCACGTGATCGACCCTTACCTGCATTTCGTACATATTTCCTTTAACATTATTTCCTTCCTGTACTTACGAAACTCTTTACGTCGCAGATCCGTTATGTCTCAGTCATCACGTTCCCGATCTCCCTCACGTTCCCGGTCCCAATCCCAACAGAGAGCCGCATCATCACATGAGCCTTCCGAGGGCCATACCGCCTCGGAAAGCCTCCGTCACCAAACCACGGACCCCACGGAGGATACCTCCATGGCTGTGTCCAGCAGCATTGGGTCCAGCCCAAGGGCGGTGCAACCACCACCTCTACCGGTACCCGACGCCGCGCCACCACAGCGACGTGGACCCCGTGTCGTCACAACGGCACGCAAACAGGTAATCCTCCCAGGCCGACTGCCAGACAGGATGGCAGCTCAGCAGGGTGCCCCCTACCGGCCCCCAACACCTCTTAACCCCTATCATCACCCGATTCCCGAGGTCCCACGCACCTCGGTAATGGATCACTACTCGTGGGAACGCCAGCTCCAACGAGAGGAGATGCAGCGCGCCCGCGAAGCCGAAGCTGCAAGGCAACTGATGCCGCAACCTCCCCCACCGGCCGCTTTCCTCCATCTCCACCGTGAGGTAAGGGAACTCGCCCAAGAGGCCCGACAGCAGGGCCACTTGATTGGCGAGGTCACCGACGCTGCTCGCCAGTTGTCTGAGCAGTCGATGCGAGTCATCGCATCGACTAGGACCACGGCACGGACGGTGCAGCACCTTATCGGTGTGTGTCTAGTAATGGGCACATTGATGATGGTCATGATGGCCAAGATGTTTATGGAGAGACACCATTAGTCTTTCCTCTATTGTATCGTATCATAGGCCGAGTTGTAATTTTCAATGTATACAACTTCGTGCCATTTCCTTTATTTTCATTATTGTATCGTATTGTACCTTTCTATTTCAAACTTTGTACCCAACTCTCTTAATTAATGAATGAAGTTTCGTTTATTATTATCTATTGTTACTTGTCTCGTGAATCTATTATTGTGTAAACCATCTCTCATATATGAATCTGAACTGTGTAAGCTTCTTGGAACCTTGTCGTGCACGTACCACCTATTCTGTTACATCACTCTTGCGTAATTGTTAGCTTGTTCATTTAAAGGAACTCATATCACATTCGCTTCGTGCGTACTAAACCGAACTTCTTGTCTGTTGTAGAACCATGGAACCCTCGCGCTTGAATGCCAGCACCCTCGCCGACCAGGTCACGGCTCAGCTCAACGCAGCGATACCTGAATTGATCGCTCAAGTAATCGCCGGAATTAACGAGAGAATCTTCGGGGATGTGAACCCCTACGCCCCTCACTCAGAAACCAATGTCGGTAACTCTCCTACCCTCCCAGCCACCGTGAAGCTTGAGAAGGAAGAAGGCTCTCAAATCAATAGCCCCCTTCCCTCTCCAGTCCCTGTCCCCCGAAGGAGGGAAAGGAAACGGAAGGCTAGCTGTCAACCTATAGTGAACAACCGCATCAAGAGACAGGTCATCAGACGCCAAGGATACGCTGGATCGCACCCCAAGTGCGACAAGTGTTACCTACACCACTTTGGTGGATGTCCCTCGTGTTTCCTGTGCCATCAAACCGGACACCTCTACCGACGTTGCCGCCAGTATGCGCCGAATCAAGGAAGGAGGTGGATTACTCCTCAGTCCTGGAGCAACGGACGCCCCAGTGTTGACTGTTCCGTATCCCAAGTAGCAGAAGCCTTTGGTGCTCTCACCATCACCGCCAAAGAGTCGAAGCAGGCAGGTAAAAACCCTCTAGTAAACAATCCGAGTTGTCGTTAGGAGATTCACTTAGGAAACTTGAAGGAGCTTTGTAATCTTAGGAATTAGACTCCCCCTTTAACTTAGGATCTAAGGTCCTTAAGGATGGCCTCCCCATGCAATGCATTAATAGTCAGGGGTTGAAGCAAGAAATCTAATCATAGGACATTCCACATACCTGTCCGATAAAACCCTTCCCTATCAACCTAATCTCTACCGAGCCAAAAGACGTCGATGTCAGCAACAGGATGAACCGGCCTTCCATTCCAGAGCCGAGATCGTCTGTCCTGACAAAATCACTCACACTTTTCTTTCCGACACCGAAACCTGATCGTTTAAAGAAACAAACCCGGACGCTCATTCCGACTTGTGCTATCCACCAAATGCGTAAGTGCCTTGATAAGGACTATGATGCATTCCTTGCCCACGTCATTGAGCGTAAGCCCAAGGAGATCCGTATTCAAGATATCCTCGTAGTCTAATTCGCCAGGGTTACTTCCGCCCCGACGAGTAGAATTCCAGACTGATCTCACTCCTGGTGCAGCTCCGGTCGCTAGGACACCTTACCGTCTAGCCCATCGGAATTGCAAAAGTTGTCCAAACAACTTCAGGGACCCTTCGATCATAGTTTCGTTCGTCCTAGTTCGTCGCCGCGAGAAGCCCCTATGCTCATCGCTAGAAGAAAGACGAATCCTTTCGTACGTGCATCGATTACCGTGAATGCAACACTGACCGTCAAGAACCGGTACCCACTCCCGAAGATCGATGACCTCTTCAGTCAGTTGCAGGGAGCAACTTACTTCTCGGAAATCGACCTCCGCTCGGGTTACCACCAGGTTCGTGTCAGTAAAGCCGACATTCCAAGGACCGCTCTTCGTCACCACTACGGTCATTACAAAATCCTAGTCATGCCGTCCGGTCTAACCAGCGCACCAGCAGTGTTCATGGACTCAATGGACCGAGCGGTAGACCCTACCTCGATAAATTCGTGATCGTATTCATTGAAGATATTATTGTCCACTCGAGAACACCTGAAACTCATCTTAGGACTCCCTCGAAAGCAAAAGTTGTACGCCAAACTCTTTAAGTAAGAAATCTAGCTCCGAGATGTACACCCTCCTAGTCACGTAATTAGCCAAGAAGGGATTCATGTGGATCCGGCTAAGGTAGAAGCGACCGAGAAATGTCGAGCCCCGACAACTCCTGCGGAAGTCCGTTAACCCCTAGAGTTAACCGACAGCCCTCGGAGGTCCAACGAGATTTCTCAAAGGTCGCTAAGCCGTCCGCGAACTCACCCAGGAGGACAAGACCTTGCCTACACCTCACATATAAGACGTAGGAAATGGATCGGACTGCTAAGTAGCTGCGACCGCAAGAATCTAGGGAAGAAACCTTATACAACCACGAGGAGAAGCTCGAACGCAGACCCGATAGATTCCACTACCAGGTTACCCATGACGGCAAAGAGTAACGACACAATTTGGGTATTGTGGATCGTTCGATTAAGTCCGCTCATTTCTCGCCGAAACGAGGAACCCACTCAATGGAGAAGCTCGCACAAGGTTGCATCCATGAGATCTCCTCTTGCCACGGTACACCTCTACCCATCATCTCTAACCGAGATAGTCGTTCATGTCTCACTTATGGAGCCCGTCTCAGAAACCCCTCGGCGCGCGACTGGATCTTAGCGCAGCCTACCACCTTTAGGCACACCAACAGGGAGCGACTGAAGACGTCCCGCACTCGGCTGAAGAGCGACGCCGATAACCGAAGAAAATCCCACAAGTCCAAGGGCGGCGAACCGAGTTCTTCTCAAAGTGTCGCCATGGAAAGGGATAGCCCACTTCGGAAAGCACGGAACGCTAGTCCCGAAATACGCCGGACCGTCTGACGTCATCAAGCACATTGATTTTGTAGCTTATCAACTCTGACTCCCGCCTGTTCTTCCAACGCACATAACGTGTTCCATGTCTCACACTTGAAAAATTGCCCATTCGATGAGACCATCGTTCGCCCTACCCGACGAGGTCAAGCTCGACAGCAAGCCAATCTCATCGAGGAACCGCTCGAAGTTGTAGACCGAAAGGTCCAACAACTCAATCGAAGCAGTGTTCCTATCGTCAAAGTTCGCTAGAACTCCCGACGTGGTCGCGAATTCACGTAGGAACGTGAAGACCAGATACGTCAAAAGTACTCTCATTTTCTCTCGAGAATACTTCCACCTGATGTGACGAGTCAAATTTCGGGACGAAATTTCTTTCAACCCGGGGATGATGTGACAACCGTCTAAAAATCAGGAACTCGTTCGGTTATTCTATCAGCGAAATTCTCTAGTCATTCCTTTATCATGTTCACTCGTGTGACAATCGTCCCAAGTTTGGGGAAATCCCTTCAGTTACTTCCTCGGTTCGAATCTTTTGTTACTCTTTTGGTGTTCGTAGCGTTCTAATCTCGTGATCGCTTTATCCGTATTTTATCAAATCAAGTGACGGAATAATCTCCGGTCCTAATACCAATAAAATCACTCTTTGAACTTTCCTAAGTTCATAACTAATCATACTTAAGAACTTTCAATTAACAAAAAGGTCCAACGAAGCAATAACGCGAAAACGAAAATTTCAAGAGACCAAAAAATGGCCAGGTGCGCCGCACCTAGCACCATGGTGCGCCGCATCTCCCGCCTGGATTTCAAAAATGTTACAAATTTGGTCCCTTTCTCGTTTTACACACTCACCACCCCAATTGACCAACCACCAACGTCCCTTTACTGCTAAATTGCAGTCCCAATGGCAGATTAATTGCCTTCTCTTTTCTATTTTCATTTCTCATTTTAATTAATCCAAAACACACACTAAAAACACACACACATAATTTTCTCTCAACTTTCTCTCAAAAACCCTCAAGTGTTCTTCATTTCCAGAAAGTTTACACCACTAAAAATCAATTCCAAACCGTACAAATCGTTCATAACATCCAAAGAAAGCTATAGCAAACAAAAGATTTCGATCAAATCCGACCAAAACTCAACATCCAAGCTATTCCTTCGGTAGATTACTTTCTTTTCACTTTTTATACATAAATAATCAATTGCATGTAAGATCTAACGGTTAAAAATGAGTTTTTATACAAATCTTTGACTTTTATGGTCAAAAACGTTTTTAACCAAGAACCCTTTAAATCTATGAATCTGTAAATAAGAATGTTTTAGAAACTGTCAAAATGAAGTTTTGGAAGATATTAACCAGTTGCATGTTCAATCTAAACAACAAAAACGAGTATTTGTAAAGATTTATGTCATTTGTGTACAAAAAACGATTTTTATCTAAATAATACTTAGATCTATGATTTTGTGGTTAAAAGTTGTTTAGAATCTGTGAAAACACTATTTTATAAAGTACCTACTGGTTGCATGTCGAAATCCTTAAGTCACAAAACGTTTTTAGCAAGAAAAACACAAAACGGGAAACGGACAGCAGCTAGGTGCGCCGCACCTGTGACCAGGTGCGCAGCACCGAGCTGCTGTTCACCCGAAAATCGTCGTTTTTACTCGTTTTAAGTTTAAGTTTGCATTCTGGACTTTTACCCAAATTACTGTAGACTGAGTTAAATAAAATCTATAACATTGGTGAATTACTTTGGACTATTTTGGACTATATTATATGTATTATTGTGTTTTAGGTGATTTGTGAACGGAAGTGGCGGTGTAATTTTTGGACATGAAATTTGGGCGCGGAAGCGCTGCCCAAATTTCCCTAAAAATTATAAGGCCACTTCAGTAAGCAAAAGCACTTAAGATGTAATAAGCAAAACAATAAACTTTCAAACTAAACACAACGTTAATCGCTTCGGACCAATTTTTTTCGGAACAATATTGGACTTAACCTTTTATTTACAAACAAAAGTTACACAACATCTTCTAAACATAAAACACTTAATAAGAAGTTAACTTTTGAATTATATTGGTAATTCTTAGGCATTCCGTGATTCTCGGCTCATTCCCGACCGACTCCGAGTTCCATACTCTTCGCAAACCGTGAGTTACATCCCCACTATGTTTTACTTTTAATACTTTTCAACATTATTTGGGGGAAGCATAAGATCATGTTTTGTAACTTATAAACAACTTGCAATACTTAAACTTTGGTTTATCAAACTTTGACATTGAAACGTCTACTTAATCGCTTATGCGTAAAACATTTCTTTCTCTATTTATACTATTGTTTCATCTCTTTAATTCAACTATTTATGGAACCTCGTTCTAAACTTTGAATCTATGAAGCATTTTAACTTAAATCTTACAATCTATCATGCGTATTTGTGTTAATGCCTTAGCAGGATAACTAAACTAGGATGCTTGTTAGTAGCCAATCCTTGATGGATATATAAGCCCGTAAGATCTCTTGAATGTTTTTAGAATCCTTAATTAAAATGCCCGTTTTTAGATCTCTCTCTCTTATACACTATTAGCATTAGCCGTTAGTCATATGGGTATCGATACTTAGGAGGGGTCACTCCTTACTCAGGGTTAGCGTCCCAAGTACATATTACTACCTCACTCATTGAATTACTTACTTAAATGTTTTTGGGCTGCCATCTCGACCATACAATCGGTTTAGTGTATACTTACTACTTATATTATGCCAAGTGATTGATATACAAGGTACCTTTAGTTAAGTTATAACACATATCCCATACGCATATACTTTATTTTAGCGCCTGATCCCGCTTTTCACTTATTTTAGCGCCTGATCCCGCTTTCACTTATTTTAGCGCCTGATCCCGCTTTCACTTATTTTAGCGATTGATTCCGCTTTCACTTATTTTAGCGCCTGATCCCGCTTTCACTTATTTTAGCGATTGATTCCGCTTTCACATTATTTTAGCGATTGATTCCGCTTACTCATTATTTTAGTGACTGTTTTTCCACTATAATTACTATGCGAGTTTATTTATTCACTTTACTCGCTTACTTATAAACTTTTACCATTAATTTTCTATTTTTGGTAACTTTCTATTTTTGGTAACTTTCTATCTCTGATAACTTACTATTTTTTTGGAAACTCTTTCAAACTCTAAACTGTAACTCACTCACTACGTTTCGTAGTTGACACTTTATCTTATGTTTCAGGAAATTAATGTAAGCCTTCGGAATGCATGGCAAGGAGGGTCGATATGGTCACGTGAGGCGCTTAATGGGAAAGACCTTCATATTTTGGGAATTTTTGTTTAAAACATGTATTTGCACTTTAAGTTAATTCGTGAACTACTTGGTTACTTTTTGAAATGTTGTATCTTTAACCTTTTAAATTCTCAAATGAAATGACTTGAATCGTTTATATTTGCTTACGACCGTGTAATGATATTCCAGCTCTCACGCCCCGTGTTTCCGCTTTAGCGGGGTGTGACAACTTATGGACCCACCTTTTCAAACAATTGGGTACAAAACTCCGCCATTCAAGTGCTTACCATCCCCAAACCGACGGCCAAACCGAAGTGGTCAACCGATGTTTAGAAACCTACCTACGAGCTTTCGTTCATGATGAACCCCGACTGTGGAATCGCTATCTTTATCTCGCCGAGTTTTGGTATAACCCAAGTTTCCACTCCTCTATTCAGATGACACCATTCAAGACAATGTACGGACGAGAGGCAGCCACCATTCATGAATATACACCGGGATCCAACAACACAGCCTCAATCGATGAGTCATTAAGGGAACACCAACGCCTCACCACGATCCTGAAAATAGCTCTCGAACACACTCGCCAACGGATGTCAAAACAGGCCAACAAAAAGAGACTTGATAAACAGTTTCAAGTGGGTGATTTTGTCTATCTACGCCTTCGCAATTACCGTCAGCATTCAGTCGCACCAAGAGACAATCAAAAGCTTTCTAAAAGATTTTTCGGGCCCTACCGTATCTTAGAAAAAATAGGTCCAGTAGCTTACAGGCTAGAACTGCCTATAACATCCAGGGTCCATCCGGTATTTCACGTGTCACTTCTTAAAGAAAGCCACTCACAAACAGCCTCCTCTGAGTTCCCAAGTGAATGGCTGACTGATGCACCTTCGTATGATCCACAACCAGAATCAATCTTGCAACGGCGTCAATCAGGAGATAAACATGAAATCCTCGTCAAATGGATGAACCATGACCAAGAAGAAGCCACCTGGGAAGATCTCAATGAAATTTCAATTCGTTTCCCTGACTTCATCGGACACGAGGACGCGTCCGTTCTCGAACGAGAGGGTATTGATACGACCCAGTCACAGACAACCCAACAACAACCCGCCCAACTTCCATCCAGGCCTAAACGGATTCACAAGAAGCCCATCAGATTACTTGATTGAAGAGGTCTCAATGGTTACTGCACAATTCTCCCCACTTCCCTGGTTTTTCTCATGCATTCACATAGAGGTAGGAAGCACTAATTAAGTGGCATGACCACATTTCCATGTTCTGTTTTAGACTAGCTGCATTTCCTAATTTCTTTTTCTATTTAAAGCATTGTAATTTGTTTAGAAGAAATCATCAGAAAATTTGCTCCAATTAGTCTTTCTTTTTTCTTGTTTCTTTGGGAGAACTAACCCATCTCAAATCGGGTTCTATCAGCCGTTGAAGATCACTCCAAGTTCTTTATATAAAGTCAAGTACCATTAATCCTAAAATAATCAATTTTTCTATGCAAAATTTTGATGCTTATGTTCAAAGGTGTTTAACAAAATTTATAAAATGATATTTATTCAACTTTGAACCACAGCAAAACGTGTGATAGCACGTAAAAATTATTTTAAAAGAATCATATTCGATCACGAGCTTTAACTAACCTTTTACTTCTTCTTTTCGTTATTTTCATTTATGTTTCTGTTTTCCATAATATTACTTGTTCATATACAAACTGCTTACAATTTAGAATTCAACTATTTGTACTTTTGTCTTGAATTCTCGTTATTAATTCCAAAATATGTAGCATCGATTCACCATCATCATGTATATATTAAGTGGTTAATGTCGAAAATAGACGACATTCACATAAGGGAAAATCGATCACACATGTTTTGAAATAAAAAATAATGCATATAATTTTAAATTTTGAAGGAGAGTACACGTTATTTGGATGAATGTCACGAATACATTTTGTGTAATTTACTCTAACTAATCTTTTTGCCCCTCGTTGCTTATATAAACGAGGTTTTATTTGTTCACACTTCGCGACGGAGATAAGTTTAAAAGCCAAAAATGTAAAAGGTAATGAAATTAAGGGTTTCATATTCAAGGGGGTAAATGTAAATATTAAAGTCGAGGGTCAAAAATAAAAATAATAACATAACGGAAATCATTTGTCTAATCACAAAACGGAGGGTACTATTCATTAGGAAATTTTGTTTAATGATTGATGTTATAGGATAATAATATATCATCCCTCATTTACTAGTTTGTTTTCACTTTTAATTCTTAGTTCGTTAGTAATTTATACTTTTAAAACACCGAAACAACTCCAAGAAAACCTATCATCTAATTTTAAACAAATCCCGCATCTGATCATGCTCCTTCCCCGTGTTCTTTATGGCAACCCTCATCAACGTTTTCCCCTGACATAAAACCAGTCCCTCTCTCCATGAAGATATGGTTGACTCCAAATATGTTTTCTTCGAATTCTTTTATACTTGATGGCCGTTCAACTTTGTGAACATTCAAGATGACTACTGCATCAATCGGGTACTATCTGTTTTTAGTGAATAGGGTATAAATCTGTTTGAACCATATTTTGGCCATAGTGTTGCTAAGTTAACGACTTTATCAGTTAAATATTTTCCTTTATTTATTATATCAATTTGATTTTATAAAATTGAATTGAAATTAAAACTAATAAAAAAATAATACATATTATAAATTTGCAAAATAAAATCACAAACTGTAAAAACATCAAACAAGGTATGAATTTCATAATTTGGTGCAAAGGGACCCTTGAAGCTTAAACTCTTTACTCCGTAAAAGTAGGGAAGAATATCCACAAATGCAAGGGTGCGTCAATGCACAAACAAATAACGTGTGCTTAATTGTTTTGACTGTAACCCATAGTGTTTAATACTAAGAAAGCAAGTTAACTATTTGTTGATCTTCATAACAGTGTCGTGATGAGCTTACGAGAACTGTGTGATATGATGACATGACCCTCATGGGATGTATTAAGAAAGTGACAAGGTGACATCATCAAAATGACCGAGATTAATCAAGTAATCAGAATTGTGTAGTGTGTATATTAATAGACCGAGACTAATCAATGTCAAGAGATAACCAAAATGAGTAGAGAACAATGTACTACTCTTGTTAGATGTCTTTCTAAACGAGCTATTTCATCAATACTTTTTGTACATAAGGTTTCTCGTCATATAAATCATTATATGGGAAGGGGGGGGGGGGGGGGGGGGGGGGGGGG
>CAJVGC010000582.1:53513716-53604262 GCA_910822075.1 Senecio squalidus | reverse complement strand
ATCGACAAGTTGTACAAGGACCTCCGAGAATACTACTGGTGGCCGGGCATGAAGAAAGATATCGCCTTGTCTGTAGCCAAGTGCCTGACTTGCTCCAAGGTCAAGGCGGAATATCAAAAGCCTTCAGGTTTACTGCAGCAACCAGAAATCCCCATGTGGAAGTGGGAGCAGATTTCTATGGACTTCGTCACCAAGTGCCCCGTACGCTAAGGGTAACGACACGATTTGGGTAATCGTGGACCGTTGACTAAATCCGCCCATTTCTTGCCGATTCGAGAAAATCACTCTATGGAGAAGCTAGCACAGGTCTATATCAACGAGATCGTCTCTCGTCATGGAACACCACTCTCCATCATCTCCGATAGGGATAGTCGATTCACCTCCCGTTTCTGGAATGTTTCTCAGAAATCCTTAGGTACTAGACTAGACCTCAGTACTCTGCGTATCACCCTCAGACCGACGGCCAGAGCGAAAGGACGATCCAAACACAGAGCATGTGTAGTAGACGTCGGAGGAAGCTGGGACGCTCACCTTCCCCTGGTCGAGTTCTCCTATAATAACAGCTGCCATGCCAGCATCAAGTGTGCACCATTCGAGGCTCTATATGGACGTAAGTGTCGGTCACCGCTTTGCTGGCTAGAAGCTGGCGATCGACAACTTACGAGACTCGATATCGTCCAGGAGACCATTGACAAGATCACCAGTATTCGTGAAAGACGGAAGACGTCCCGTACCCGATAGAAGAGCTACGCTGACAACCGAAGGAAACCCCTCGAGTTCCAAGTTGGCGACCGAGTACTCCTCAAAGTATCGCCCTGGAAAGGGGTAGTCCGCTTCGGAAAGCGCGGTAAACTGAGTCCAAGATACACTGGTCCATTTGAAGTCATTGAGCGTATCGGTCCCGTTGCTTATCGTCTCCAACTCCCTCAGGCTCTCGCGAATGTTCATAATGTATTTCACGTCTCACACTTGAAGAAGTGTCCGTCTGATGATCTTGACGAGGTCAAAATCGACAGCAAGCTAAACTTCATTGAGGAACCGCTCGAAGTTGTTGACCGCGAGGTCAAACAACTCAGGCAGAGCCGTATTCCGATAATCAAAGTTCGGTGGAATTCCCGACGAGGTCACGAGTTCACATGGGAGCGTGAAGACCAATTCCGTCAGAAGTATCCACATCTTTTCGAGAACTCTTCTTCCTGATGGGACGCACTAAATTTCGGGACGAAATTTCTTTCAACCCGGGGAGAATGTGACAACCGTCTAAAAATTCAGGTACTTGTTCAATTACTATATCGGTTCGAAACATTAGTTACTCTTTTATCGTGTTCGCTCTGCTCTAGCTCGTAACTGTTGAGTCTGTACTTTGTCGGAACTAGTGTCGGAATAACTTCCGGAATCAATTATATAAGTCCTAATACCAAGAAAACACCTATTGAACTTTCCTAAGTTCATAACAAATCATACTTAAGAACTTTCAATTAACGAAAAGGTCCAACGAAGCAAAAACGTAAAAACGAAAAATCAGAAAAAGGCTGATTTTGGGCTAGGTGCGCAGCACCTACTGCCTTGGTGCGCAGCACCTAGTGCCAGATTTTCAAAAAAATTACAATTTCAGTCCCTGCCTCGTTTTTGTAACAACTCCACCAATCAATCTCGAGTCTCCCACATGTTTACTGCCAAATAATCTGCCCAACACCCCTTTTTCATTATTATCTTTATTTCCTTTTCTTTTTCATTTTACATTTCATTTTTTTTTACAAAGAAAAACACACACATACCCTCTTTCTCTCTAAAAGCTCTCAAGAAAAACCTTCATTTCCAGAAACTTTTCACCATAGAAATCCATCATTTGTCCATACAAATCGTTCCTTTCATCAAGAGAAGCAAGGGGGTGTCGTTATTTTGAAAAAGGACTAGTTGTGTAAAGGTTTTTGGAGCGTAAATCCGACCAAAACTCATCATCCGAGCTTTTCCTTCGGTAGATTTCTTCCTTTTTACTGTTTTTATACAAATAATCAATTGCATGTAAGATCTAACGGTTGAAAATGTGTTTTTGTACAAATCTATGACTTTTATGGTCAAAAACGTTTTTAACCGAAATAACCTTTAGATCCACGGTTTTGTAACCAAAAATGCTTTATAAACTGTTAAAAAGATGTTTTAATAAGTTTAAACACATTGCATGTCGAAATCTATGGGTGACAAAACGTTTTTAGCAAAGAAATCACAAAACGGTGAAGAAAAGCAAGGAGGTGCGCAGCACCCCCTGACAGGTGCCGCGCACCGGGCTGCTGTTCTTCCCGAAAATCGTCGTTTTGGTTGTTTAAAACTTGTACACACATTCTGGACTTTTACGAATAATATCATTGGACTGAGATGAGTAAAACTAATAGTAATGGTGACTTATATTGGACTATTTGGACTATATTGAACTATATTATATATGAGATTGCGTTTTAGGTGATTTGTGAGCGGAAGTGATTGTACAATTTTTGGGCATGAAATTTGGGCGCGGAAGCGCTGCCCAAATTTCCTTAGAAATTATAAATCACTTCAGCGAGCAAAAGCACTTAAGATAATAATCAAAAACGTTAAATCGGACTTTTGGACAAAAACGTGACAATTACCTTTTCGGACTATTTTAACTTTACTTAACCTTGACACTTAAAGTTTAATAAAATTTAGTCTATATTATTATATAAGAACATAATAATATAACAACTAATTAAACTATCTTGGTATTATTAGGCAATCCGTGATTCCCGACTTTCATATTCCGACCGAGTTTTCGAGTTCTCGTTCTTCGCAATCCGTGAGTTACAACCCCTTTTCTTATATATTTTACATGAATTTTGGGGGAAACATAAGATTAATTGTACTTGAAATCTTTATGAATCAAATTGCAAATTATCGAACTTTGACTTTTGGACTTGTTGAACTTTGACTTTTGAACTTATTGAACTACTTTGACTTTTGAACTTATTGAACTATTTTGACTTTTGAAACTTATTGAGCTTATTTTGACTTGGAACTTATTTTGACTTGGAACTTATTGGACTTTGGAACTATTTTGTACGTACTATTTTGAACTCTTATGCGTAAAACATTTTTGCTCTACTTGAACTTATTGGCTCGCTCTCTTTTGAACTAGACTAATCATTGATGCTTGTATACGTACCAACCCTTGATGGAACTATAACACGTTCTTAAGTGACGGACGACTACCTCTCTTTTAAACAAAACTACTTGACGCCCACGACTTTTTGGACTTAGACTTACACACTATTAGCTACATAGCCGTATAGTAATTATGGGTATCGATACTTAGGAAAGAACCGTTCCTTGCTTAGATGGCAGTCTAAGTACATATTACTAAGAACTAGTACAATCTTCCCGTTTGAGAGGCGGGAAGACGGGCACCACGGTTGAACAATCGGATTAGTGTGAACACTTAAATTATAGATGCCAAGAGGTTGATACAAGAAATCTAATTAGTTACTTACGCATAATTTACGAACTTTTTAGCGATTGATTTTCGCGACTACGAATTGACTAAATATGACTCTATTTGGTCTTTACAAACTTAGGGCACCGGTTCGCCCGTTACTTGAACTTTAAAAGTATATAAATTTTAAGCGACTTGTTCCGCTAACCTCCTTTTGGAAACTTCTACCTTATATACTTTACTTATATTTTTGACGAACTAATTAAACTGTAACTCACTCACTACTTTCGTAGTTGACACTTTATCTTATGTTTCAGGAAATTAGTGTAAGCATGATGTGCATGGCATGGACGGGTCGAGGCGGTTGTGTGAGAACCTCATTGGGAAAAGACTTGGCCATTGTTTCTTTTGGGAATTTTTAATGAAACTTTTAAATTGTGTATCGATGTACTAAAATATCATGACTTGGTCGTTTTATGGATTTGTAAACACTTTTATTTTTAATTAATGACTTGATTGCCGTTATGTTTTACATGACCTGTGTAACGATCTTCCAGCTCTTCACATTCCGTGTTTCCGCTTTAGCGGGGTGTGACACCATTGTACACGACTTAAGTCATTATCTATTATTTCTCTATGTATTGTACTTGTATTTCATTCAGTATTTTGTTCTATGTACTAAAACCTCCTATTATTAATGAAAATTTCCATCTTCTATTTAATTACCCGTGTCTTATCGCGTGGATCTTTTACTATTATCAAACACTAAATCTAATTCTTGAATCATCAACGTGCGTATAAATTGATTTAATCTTAGCCATTAGATTTAATATAAATTGATGGTTGAGATTGAGATTGAGTCTATTGATCTTTAAAAAATTAATAATGCTTATTGATTTTTTCTCTATATTATTTTACTTAAGCTAATAATCTCATAAATCTTTTTTATAAGTTAAAACAATCACCCTTTAAACCATTTAATTTTATATCGTTAATTATATTATATGACATAATTATTATTTATTTTTATTTTATTATTATCAATTTTAACTTTTAACTTTAATACATATTCAAATAAAATTACTTTGATATTCTTCTTCTATTTAAATCCCGTCTTTGCCTATGGAATCGGGTTCGGGTCGGGCTGGGGCTCCGGATTTTACAGTGTAGAAACGGGTTGGGTTTTTTATTCGGATCGGGTTCGGATCGGGTTGGGTATTAATCTGGTATGGGTTTGGGTTTGGGTAATCTTGCTGCACGTGTTAGCTTCTTGACGCGTGTTTGCTCCGTGTCGTCTTTTCTCTACCCCCGTCCCTCTGTTTCTCCCGCTTCTCTCTTTCTTCTCTACACAATATTCTTTCTCTCTTTCTCCAAGGTGAAACCCTCTCTCTCTCCAAGGTGAAACCCTAATTGCATGTCGAAATCGCCGGCTGGTATTCCGATGGATTGCCTATCGAGGTCGCCGGCTGCTCTTCTACCTGTTTCACTAGCGACCTCCTCCGGTGTCGGTACGTCTTCTTTTTATCTTGATTTCATTTTAGGCGCATGAGGTAATTGTTGTTTTTGTTTTTTTTAATTAGTTTGTAGATACGATATTTTCTGTCGGACTCCTAGATCTGCATGTCCAAATCGCCGGCTCGAGGAAATCAACGTTGGTTGATATTCGTCTGTTTCACTGACGAATTCGTCCGGTCCGGGTTCGTCTTCTACTTATTTTGATTTCTAGGTTTTGGTTCTGGAATAGTCTCCGACCAATAATGGTTGTTATGTTTTTTTAAATTTGTTTGTAGATGCGAAATCTGATTGCGTTTCTGGCGGACTGTCTTTCTCCGGCGTATTTTCAGTCGGAATAGTTGTGGTTGCTTTAGAGTGGATGACGTCAAACATTTTCTCGACTCTAACAACAGGTGTGGAGGTTTTGTTGTTCCTTCGGAGGTATGGAAACATCGTTTCTGGTTTTGGTGTTTTTTTTCATTAATGTCGAACTTAAATTACAGAGTTTTTGTTGTTTATGTATATGCATGTTGATTATTGATGTTGTTTTGTTATGCGTGTTGATTATTGATGTTGTTCTGTTTTTGGTATTGCGTTGTGGTGGTAGAATAGTAAGGGAGCAGAAAGTGATCAATCTGCTTCCTAAAAATTGCGAAAGGGCAGGTGAGAATATCAATAATTCAAATTCGTGTTGTTGAATCTGTTAATGTGTTGAACAATTGGATTGACATTTCATTGGTTTGTTATGATTTTGAAAATCAGCAAAACAGGAAGTCCTCATTTGTTGTTAGATTCGAGAGGATCTTTGATTTCATTCTCTTTGAATTTCCCGAAATACGGGTTCCCATGGCTAGACGTGGCTTGGCTACCAAAGGGAAAAAAGCCCAGGTGCTGACCAATCGCCTCGGATTCGACGTCTCTAACGTTGATGGACACTTTTTTTACTACAGTGTATGTTCTTCCTTTTCGTTTTGGCAATGTGTTTTTTCTTGAAAAGCTGTTGATTATTTTGTGTGTTTAGTGATACTTTCTTTGTGATGAATTTCAGGGTTTACTAAAGGACTGTGTTCGTGTCAGAAAAAGTGACTGCGGGATCAATAAAGTCAGCAGAATGTCAAAGACATATATGCTACTAGCATGTGGTATAATAAATAAGGATGGTAATTAATTTGTTTTCCATTGTATGCGTAAATTGTTCTGTCTGTAGTTGTTTTTAAATAACATAATTATCCGAAAACAAAATATGAAAAGGTAGAACACAAAACAAACAAAAATTGAAGGATTGAGAAAGATGAATTATCAGTTTGAGCTGAAAATTGGGGTTTCTGGAAAGAGGTTTTTCGATTTGAATATTAGGGTTTTGGGTTGGAAAAACTTGGGTACAGAGTTGTTGAGTCAGCAGCAAAAATATTGTCTTCGGGTTTCCGTCCTGCTGCGGGCTGTGGTGTGTCTTTTACACTATGTAGCAGCACGGATATGACGAGACAATTTTTTTTTGCTGTCGGCTCATTGATTCTGTACCCAGGTTTTCCAAACTCAAAACCTTTCAAATCCAAAAACCTCTTTTCAGAAACCCTAATTTTCAGCTCAACCTGATAATTGATCTTTTTCAGTTCTTCAATTTTGGTTTGTTTTGTCTTCATCGTTTTTATGTTTTCTTTTTAGACAATTGTGTCAGTTAAAGCTGAGCATTTGGCTGGAGTTAGAGAAAAAAGTGAAAGCTGCTAGGAACGAGGTTCAGGAACCACGTATGTCATAGGGTGCGGTGTACTCTATGGCTTCGGAGGTTGCTGTTACTCCTTTCGACCATCCTTCACTTTTTTCTTTAACTTCAGCCAGATGCTCAGCTTTAACTGAACAGTGTGTATAAACGGTCTACTTATATCTTTTTATATAAAGTGATTAATAGAGTTTAAAGTCATATGAATTGCTTGGAGAAAGTGGGAAATTCCAAATTTAAACTCTTTACTGACGTGTTGATGAGGTCATCTGAGCTTCGTTGAAACGAATATCAGTAGCTACCGAAACTCGTGGATGGGATATAGCAGGCCAAACATTTGGATGAAAAGCTTTTCATCTATCTGTTTGACCTACAGTATTCTGCGAATACTCTACAGTTTCGGCAGATATTGATTTTCCTTCCAACCTACCTCCCGTGACTTCACTAACATGTAAGGACGGAGTTTAACTTTGGAATTTTCCATTTTCTCGTAGCACTTCATATGGTTTTCAACAACGTTATTCACTGTATTTTGTGGTAAGTAAGAAACAAAATTCAAAAAATTTGAAACGCTTGGGAAAAATGGAAATACCTGCTGACATCCTTATGGAGTAACTCGAGTTAGGTTGGCAGCCATCGAATGTGGGGAGTGGAATGTCGGAGGTCTGACACTTGGATAAAAGGTTTTTATCCAACTGTGGGACCTCCGATATTCCATTCTCCAGGTTCGATGACTGTCAACCTTACTTCATACGAAGTTCCAATAGGTCCATCAGCATGTGGGTATCAACGTTTTCTTTAGAAATTTCTATTTTCCACGGGTAATTCAAATGGTTATTTAATTCATTTGGACCTAATTTTTCAGTTGTAGATTTAGTGGATCATGTTGTTTAATTGTTAATTCAGGTTTCTGTAATTTTAGGTTGTAATTCATTTGATATTTATGAAGAGGCTATGATGATGAATTTCTTTAACACGTCTGACTGTATTCAAGCAGAGTTGAGATCATCTGTATCTTGGCAGGGCAACTCGGATGGTTATGTCAGATGGCATTGCAACCGATAAGTAAGTTTGCAGCCATGGCAGATTGGTCCACTTTCTTTGGTTGTTAATAAATATGAGCCCCATAATCATTACATGGAAGTCGAACCCATTTGTCTATTCAAATTCCGTCTTTGCCTTTGGGGTCGGGTTGGGGTTCCGTATGGGGCAGGGTATTGCCGGGTTTTGGGTTTAATTCTTGGGTTTGGGTGTTTTTTAGCTTATTCTATTTGTCTGGGTTTTTTGAGTGGAGGCTTTGATGATGAATTTCTTTAACACCTCTGAGTGAATTCAGTTTAAGCAGAGTTGAGATTATTTGTATCTTGGCAGGGCAACTCGGATGGTTATGTCAAATTGCATTGCAACCGATAAGCAAGTTTGCAGCCATGGCAAATTAGTCCACTTTGTTTGATTGTTAACAAATCTGAGCCTCATAATCATTTTGGTTCCTGTAACTCATTTTAGTTCCTGAAATTTTATGAAACTGATCTTTCTATTATTCTAATCTTCCTTGCGGATCGAGTGAGTAAAAATATAGGATTTTTGTCTTCGTATTGATGTGGGGTAGTAGTTTTGGGCATGGTATTACTTGGCCTGTGGTTGTTGTCGGTCTCCACAACGTTGTTGTGTTTCTCAGATTCCGGTTTCTGTTGAATCATCTTTGCCTAAACATTTTGATTGTGGCGATGCCAGTAGTTATTGTTGTCACTGTGGTGCTCTTTTCTGGTATGACGAGAGGGTTTTGCATTGTTCGACTCGCAGTAATGCTGTTTATAGTCGATGCTGCAAGTGGGATTCTGTCGTTTTATCTATATCATATTATTGTAACAGAACTATGGTTAACATATTCGAAGGAATTTTTAAAATTTTATAGACATCATTTATAAGGTGTTTAACTTTGGCATATTTAAAGTGTTTACTGTATATTATAAAAACGCAAATAGATAATTCAAGGTAACAGCTTTCACAGATTAAACGGTAGCGAACCCAAAGAGCAAAGAAATTCAGCAAAATACCGGACCTCGTGCAACGCACGAGAGTCCCCTAGTTATTATTCAAAATCTAAAAGTATATTTATTATAATAAAATTCCTTCAATAAGAAATATTTATTAAACTAGTTTTTATCATATTTAGTATTACACAATATTTGTAAAAATAATTTCCTATCTAACACACATTTCCGTACTTGTACATATTATTAACTATATATTTTATTCTCTATCTCTTCATTTAAATAAAACTTTACATATAAGTCATGATCTATTTTATCCTATTTCGTTATTTTTTAACCCACACCAATACAATCTAAATTAAAGTCGAAGTCAATCATATTCGTATAAACGAAATTATACAATATTTAATACCACATTTTAGTATATATTTAAATAAATACAAATAGTTTATATATTTATAAACGAAACGACATGATATTTAACCACATATCTCATGTTATCTTACATGGTTAATAATTTTTTATTCACATAATATTCTCTTAGTTTTATGTATGTTATAATTGAATCATTTTTGATAGACTTTTCTATATATACAAATTTAAAAATGAAGTTGAATACTATATTAAAAGAAAAAGATAATTTTTTGATATCACAATTTATATAATATTATATTATCCAAAACTAGGGTGTTCAAACGGTCGGGTTTCGGTTGAACAAGGTTATTTGGTTTGGGTTAATCGGTTTTCAAACAAAATTTAAAACGCCCAACACCCAAACCAAATAGGTACAAAACCAATCCAAACCACCCAAGAATCAGTCGGGTTGATAGATTTGGGGGCCGTGAATCCGAAATTATAAAGTAAGTTTAAAACATCAACTTTTAAAGAAAATTATTTTAAATTTGATTCCAAGTGCCTCAATTCAATATCATCAACAAATATTAGTGAAGTATCAACTGAAAACTACTAATAATATAAATGAGAAATATTCAGTTAATCTTTTATGGTTTATTTGGTTTTTGTTCTGGACTTAGAAAAAGTCGTTTTAGTAAAATATGTTGGGTTTTTGGGCGGGACCCGAATTAAATATTAATACCCAAATCCAATCCAAAAATCGCATTATATATTCGGGTGAAACCGATTCCCGATCCAAATCTGAATTACCCACACCCATTTCGTCCATATTACATATCTATGGTTCTCGGCACGTGAACTTCCATAAATTGACTTTCATTCTATACCATCAGATATATTTGACTTTTAATCTAGACCGTTATAATTGCCTAATTTTAATAACAATTGTATCGTAACGGTTATACTTTTGGACCATTGATTAGATGTTAATAATCCTTAATCCAAGTGATATCATTTTATCCAATAGTTTAATGCCATGTCCTTAAAACCGCTTAGTAACTTCTGTTTAGTTTACTTTTTATATATCATGCACTCATACTTTAAGCCATTGATGTGTTATAGTTTTAATTAATATATATTAAGTTGTTTATTCTTGTGTTTTGTTGTAAAACTTTATGTGTTTGAATTTGTTATATATGCATGGTATATGTAGGTTTTTATTTACATGTTAATAAACAGTTGAATATATATTGATGTGATATGTTTTATAGCTTTTTTTAAATCTATTGCAAGTTTTCTCAAGGTTTCGTGTTATAAAAACCGGTAAAAATGGTCAAGTGTTGCATATGTTTGATTATAGTGGTTCCAAAAGAATTATAATGATAATCTTAGTTTCATCCTTAACTGGAGCCACTTTAGTTGCTTCATGGCTCCATATAAAATTCCAAAATGAATATTATTTGTTATTTTAATATATTACCGGTGAGATATTTATTTTATTTGTAAAGATACATAACTTTAATTTAACTTACTTTCTCTCTTTTCTTAATTAGTTTTTATTGAAAAGTCAAACAAAATGACAATGATTTGGCAATTTTTAAAAAACTAACACAACAAGATAAATACGTTTATAAAACATCATGGGTTTGTATAAGCCTCCTCATCCTCTAAGAGTTCAAGTACATGTTTATATAATTTATCATGTATGTTATGTAAACTAGTAAGATACCCGCACGATGTCGCGGCGATAATAAATTGTTTAAATTTCTGGTGAATAATTTTGGTGGTACATATTTTATTACAAATAATTTACGAACGATCAAAATTTTCAGTTTAAAAATATTCAATTAGTTAAAGTTTTTTAGATTAAATTCATTTATACAAAATTTTGCACACTAAATTAATTGTTTTAAATTTATAAAAAAAGAAATTCAATTATTTTAAATTTTTAAGTATATATGGCAAATGTGTTATAGAGTTATATTTATAATTATTTATTAATTAATTAGTTAAAAGGGTAGTTTACTAATTTTACAATGCTTAAATTTCAACTTTATACCCAAATGTTTTATAATGTACTAGTATAGAACCCGCGCGATGCAGCGACGACGAAAAGTTGTAGGGCGATAATGATTTCATGTAGTTTCCAATTCGTCTCGTGATTTATGTCGTGAGAGTAATGGTTTATGGGGGGCCAAAACAAATTATACGGTAACGATTTTCGGCTCATCTTTCGGCATGGAAAAGAATTATTGATATGACAATGAGTTTCGATAGTTTCTTATTCGTTACTTCCGACTTTATATTAAGTATAATACTTTCTTATTTGGTCGTTTGTGTTATAATATGAATTTTAAGGTAACAATTTTAAGTTTGGAAATTTGAGGCATAAAAAGAGTTGCTATAATTGTTTCTCGTAAAACCATTTCCTCTACTAACTTTGGCAATATGGGGTAACATTATCTATTCTGAACATTAATAAAGTTACACATTCTATTAGTTTATCCTTCGACCATTCGGAAAATTTTATCTTTAGTCATTCAATCTATTTGAGTAATTCGACTTATTCTACGCTATTAGCCCATTTGGTAAAATCATATATCCATAACAAAATATAAAGTAGAGATAATTACAAATATGTTTCTTACGATTTGGAAAATAGGACATGTTTAATCCTCTTGATTTTGAAAGTACACCACAGGGTCTTTATTTCTAAACATTATACACTCGCAATCTTTTAGTCCATTAGGAATTAACTTATTTCAGTTAGTTATATCAAATGACCATTTTACCATGTTTGTATTCAAGTGTTCACGTTTTATGTTTACTATCTCAAATGTTTATTTAAAATTGATGAGTTTTGAATTGTTATATGATTTATAAAGATTGTCTATTTATCTATGCATTTTTTAAAATACATATCAATCATAAAACAAAATTCGTTTTATAATATAAGTTTCTTCGTAGTTTGAGACATAAATGTTAAATATTTACAAATACTCTACTATACAACATAAATAAAAAATAAACATATTGTTATCATTTTATTATGTATTTGTATTAGCATTGTATTTTATTTGTATTGTATATCTACTTTTTAATTTTTTCACAAAAAACTATATAATCATCACAGATGATTATGAGCTAAACCATATAATCAACACTAATATTTATTAAAGAATTAAAACTTAAAAAACTCGAAAACTTGTTTAATATCTCTTAACAAACATTTAAACATAATTTGTCTACAAAAGCAACATAAACAACCATCATAACAATTTCTAGCAAAATAAATATAACAAATCTTGCAAATACTACAAATTACAAACAATTTATCTTTGAAATAATGTTGCAAGAATATTATTAGCAGTTGTTCGGATTTTAATACAATTATCTGAAATTTAAAATGTTAAAACAATCCCTCTTCTTACTTTTTAGTGTTAACCCCGTCCAATCTGACTTGTTCATATACTGGAGAGAAAAAAAATCAAATACTAAAACTTAATTCTGGATTCAAATATTAATTTTTTTTAATTTATAAAAATGAATATTTTAAATATATTTCTCTAACGGTTAACTTAGTTAAAACATAGAATTCAAGAAAACATTAAATACATTATTATGTAATAAATTATAAAGATATCAAATTTAATGAGCAAAGGGTAAATAAGTAATTCAACTTAATTATAAGTTCTATGTGTTTGAATTGAATAAGGGTAAATAAGGAATTTCAATTACTTAAATTTTAAGAGATTAAGAGTAGGAGAAGAATCTTAATAATATAGTAAAGATATAGATTATGTGTTTTGCCTTTATATGGATATGAGATACGGTTAGTTGGCCGCCCATTGTTTCTTAAAATTAGTATTATGTGAGCACTAAAACATGTCCACTAACTTTGCTATACACATTAACTAATACTCTATCTTAGTTTCTCTATGACAATTATTTAATAGGTAGTTTTATTTTTAAATTATTTGATTCTACTATATTTTATTTTATCATACTTATATTTGATTAAAAATATCATTGATTTATAAAAATTTTCATATATTTCTAACTAGATTATTGTCCCGCGATAACGCGGAAAAAAATAAAAATTGAATTGTAAACTTTATGTTTATGTAGATTTTAGGTTATTATAAAAAGACAATGTTATACGTATAATAACATATATATACCTTTACGTTTATACACATGTTGTTTATAGGTATAATAACATAAACACTTTTACGTTTATACACATGTTTTAATATTTTTTATTAGGAGATTTTAAATAAAAATAATGTAAATCATAGTTCAAATTGAGAGAAATTTTTTTTAAGTAAATTGGAATTTTGTTTTTATTTAAGTAGAGATTGGAATTAAAGAGATAATGTAATTATGTTTTGTAAAAGGGTGTAAAATGAAAATAGTGTTTGATGACATCATCAATTTGATCTAACGGTTGAAATCAAATAAGTTAACCCATCTAAGGGTCCTTACTTCGCCATGTGGCATTTAAGGCAACACCCGATTCATAAATAGGGTCGGGTTTCGGATAGAATAGTTCCAGTTTGTCGGGTTTCGGGTTTGACCCGATTGACCCGAAAATTACCGTCGAACTATATATTTTAATCCAAAGGCATATGATATATATAAGCTAGAAGTCTGAAAGAGTTTCATACATGAAGCGATGTGGGACAAAGTAGGAAAAACTAAAGGTATATGATATATATAGGCTAGAAGTATGAAAAAGTTTCATACCTGAAGCGATGTGGGACAACTAAAATGAAAATAGTGTTTGATGACATCATCAATTTGATCTAACGGTTGAAATCAAATAAGTTAACCCATCTAAGGGTCTTTACTTCGCCATGTGGCATTTAAGGCCTCTCTTTTATTATATATTAAAGAAGCGATGTGGGACAAAGTAGGAAAAACTAAAGGTATATGATATATATAGGCTAGAAGTATGAAAAAGTTTCATACCTGAAGCGATGTGGGACAACTAAAATGAAAATAGTGTTTGATGACATCATCAATTTGATCTAACGGTTGAAATCAAATAAGTTAACCCATCTAAGGGTCTTTACTTCGCCATATGACATTTAAGGCCTCTCTTTTATTATATATTAAAGATAAGTAATAACTATTACTCCTAATAAAAGAGTATATGGGTCTTGACAAATATGTCATGCCCTCCCTATTTTGACGAGCTAACCGCCGATGATTGACTTTCATATTATCAATCGTCGGATTTAATGACTTATAATCTTAACCGTAATAATTTTCTATTTTTAATATCTTTTAAATTAAAGTGGTTATATGTTTAACCCATTGATAAAAACGTTTACATGAAGGAAGATGTACAAGAGAGTGGTGAACCTGATACAAAAAATAAATACAAAAAGTGTTTTAAACTGATTTATTTTTTATTTATTTAATTTATACTATTTTATACTATATCTACTAAAGTGTTATAAATATATTTGTAAACTTTTTTTAAAGAGTGATATAATACGTAAGGGTTGAGATCAAGAAAGACTATTAAAAAAATTGAGACCAAATGAACCAATCACAACTCTTCATTTCAAAAACCCATCATAACTTTTTTTTTGTTTAAAAATTAATTATCTCATAAACGATAAATGTATTAAACGAATAAATTGTACCATTAAAACGAGCATTTTCTCCTCTTTTTATAGAGCACCCACTCGATATAATTTTGACGAAATTTATTTTCGGGTTCTTTTACGAGTTTTGAAATTTTATATTACAAATCACTGTTTTATCATATATGATATCAGTAGTTTGACATATTATTTTTTTGTTTTTCTTTTTGATTTAAGTTGAATGTATGTAATATAACAAATCTATGTTTCGAAACTCGTATTTAGTGTTCAAATCATATGTGATATTGTCTTACGAATTTCAACATTTGGCCATAAACGAAAAAATAAAAGTCGTCAAAATTCGAACTTTTTTCTGGGTCTATATAAGTTATACATTGTATAACATTGTTGTGTATTAAAATTCATATTTATAGTTAAAATCATGTGTGTTATTGTCTTTTAAGTTTTAAAATTTTTACGTACATAATATCATATATGATTTATATTTATATCATATATGATTTACAGTAATATCATATATGATATTGTATTATCATATATGATTTTAGTATATATCACATATGATATAGTATTATCATATGTGATTTTAGTATATATCACATATGATTTATATTCATATCATATATGATTTACAGTAATATCACATATGATATAATATTATTATATGCGATTTTAATATATATCACATATGATTTATATTCATATCATATATGATTTACAGTAATATCACATATGATATAGTAGTATCATATGTGATTTTAGTATATCACATTTTATGTCAAAAAACGAGAAAAAATTCGATTTTTTTTTCTAAATTTAGGTAGTTTATACATTTTATAGTAATTATCTTTTATACAATTTTTTACGTAATGATGTAAATATCATATATGATATTATCGTTATAATTTCAATACCCATAAAAAAAAAAATGTCGTCGAAAGTATATAATACCACTGCTCTAATTAAAGATAAAAACGAGACGATCGCAACGGTGTATTTTGTTTCGTCTAACGATCAACGGTTTGGGAGATAAATTAATTTAAAATAATAAAAGAAAAATGGGTTTTACTTTTAATCTTAACCATTAGATTAAAATAGGATCAAGGGCCAAAATGATTTCTTTTTGTCTCAAGAAAATTATGGGTCTTAATTGATTTTTTCTCTAATATGTAACACTAAAGTGTTATTATAGATATAATTAATGAGAAATTATGATACACAATGATTAAATAACAAAATATGTTATGTAAAAAATTATGTCATATTCTTTTTATCAAAATAAAAGATTTGTGTTTCCAAATTAATAATTCAATCTATTTTCATGTATTTTCTATTATTATTTTAAAATAAATGTTTTGCATTAAAATTCAATATGAAACAAATTAACAAATTGGCCATGCAACGATCCGAGTGTTACATTAGTTCATTTGAATCGGAAGATTTTCGGTTTAAACAGTCTAATGAACACCCCTATTCAAAACAATCACAAATAAAAATATCATAAAAAATGTTAAAATCATTTTTTTAGGGAGTAAAATAGTTTAACCGCGCAGTACAGTTTCCCAACTACCTTTTAAAATAAACTCTAAAATCTTATCTTGTCCGACCACGATCCTATCTTCCATCAAAATTGCAAAGAAAAAAAAATGGAGAGCTTAATGCAGCTTCCTTACAATGCTACTGTGAAGCTTATGATGTCTTCACTCGAACGCAATCTTCTTCCGGACGCAGTCATTCGCAGCCTCACTCGTCTCCTTCTCTCCGGTCGTCTTCGTTCTTGCTTCAAACCCACTACTCAACAACTACTTCAACAACTTCTGGATTTTGTCCACTGTACGATTTATCTTTTAAGCTCTTTACTGTTTTTACGTGCATGAAAATGTAACAAACTATGTCAGTTTTGCTATTGTGTATGTAACTCTCACAAATATTGTTTGGATAAAATTCTTATTTTTACACAAATGCGGTAACAGACAAGTTTTTTTTTGCTGACGTGTAACCGGTTTAATTATTGGAAATTTCTCAAAAAAATCTGGTTCTTACCTCATTTGTGAAAAATAAGAGTTTGATACATACAATAGCGAAACAAACAAAGTTTGTTACATTTTCGTGCACTTAACTCATTGATTAGCCGATTTTAGTTTTCTAGTACTAATTTGTTTCTGTTAGTTGTATTTTGAGAAGTTGGCAAATTTGTTATGTAATTTTGGATGAACATTTGGGAGTTAGAGATCGATAGTTAGTTAGTTAGTTTTTAGATGCAAGTTTTTCGTTTGAAGTTATAGTTATAATTAGATAACTCGTTTGAGTGTTTGATAAGTTCTGATTGGTAAAGGATTTACATGTCAAGTGACCCAGGCTGTTACACCTAGATCGATTATTTGACCTCTAAATGATTAGATAATCATGCTTCTTACTTTCATGTTGACTGGTGTTCAAGTCCAGTGATGGAGTGATGGTGACTATGAGATTGTTAAAAGTTGCGGGTTTGAATTTAAAAGTCAAATTTTATGTATTTTTCTTGAAAAAATTCGATTTTTTTTCCTTATGATTCATTTACTTATATGTGATATAATATGTTGCCTTGCAGCACTAAAAGAAATGCCTATTGCTGTGAAGACGGAAGATGCGAAATCTCAACATTATGAGCTGCCTACCGCTTTCTTCGACCTTGTTCTTGGGAAGAATTACAAATATAGGCAATTTTATTTCCCCTCAAATTTTGGTCAACATTGATCATCTGAAATTTTAAAAATATATCGATATAGGCTGATGAGATGATAAAAACGTTCTAGCTAACTGTAGAAAAACATATTTCATGGAGGAAAATATTTGTTTCTGAACACCCGTTTGTTTAGCTATCTATACGAGACTTGTTTTCTTGTGAATTAAATCGAAAACTTTAAATCGGATCCTGAAACAACGAAATTTGGGCCTGAAAGTCTCAAAAAGTTCTTGAATTAATCTCATATCAATATAAAAAATTAGTTGTTTTATTTTTATCTTTCTTTAGTTGATGTATATCATGATGATCATGACAGCTGTTGTTATTTCCGTGACAAATCAAGCACATTAGAGGACGCTGAGGAAGCAATGTTGCAAATTTACTGTGACAAGTCACGACTGCAAGATGGGCACAACGTTCTTGATGTAGGATGTGGCTGGGGATCTCTATGTATATACATTGCGAAAAAGTATAGTAACTGCAAGGTTACAGGGATTTGCAATTCAGTCACCCAAAAGGCACATATTGATGAACAGTGCCGGTAAGCCCTTGAAAAGAACTTTTATTAATTTGTATAATTGTTACGAAATCAGATAATAACTTAGAGGCGATGGCAATTTCGTGCCCTTTACGTATAAATAAGTTAAGATAACTAAAAACCGAACCAGTCAAATGGCTAGAATGGGTTGAAAGCCATTGTTATGTAGTTATACTGTTCCTGTAATCATAATTAACGCTTAAATTACTTATTAAATAAAAGGTCTTTGCAGATCGACCCAACCCGAGCCTGACCCGTTCCCAAGCAACCCATCATGCCACCTTATTATAACCATAAATTGAACTGGTCTTTTATGTAGGAAACTTGGTCTGCAGAATGTGGAGGTAATTGTTGCAGATATTAGCACATTCGAAATGGAAGGATCCTATGACCGAATATTTTCGATTGAAATGTTTGAGGTATAGGAACTGTTGAAATATCTGTCAAAGTTGCAAGTTATGATGCTTTCTGTACTTATTGCTGGTCTATATTTCGTGTTTTTGTAGCATATGAAAAACTACAAGGATCTACTGAAGAAGATATCCAACTGGATGAAAGCGGATGGCTATCTTTTTGTTCATTTCTTCTGCCATAAAACATATGCTTATCATTTCGAGGTATTCATACTAAAAACTTGTTTATATGTTAATGGAAGTGCTTTCTTTTTTTCATTTAAGGATATTCAAAAAGTGGTTTGTCCCATCGTTACTTGAATTTTTAAGCCACATTTGGATAAATTTATATAGTAATGTTTGTGACGGGGTTTCATTATTCTTCCCTTCTCTCTGCGCTTGGGGTGTTTAAATTTGCGTTTTGAAACTGGGTTTCATTAGTTTTTAATGTTTGGATCAACAGATTCTGCTTCTAGAGATCTGTCAAACAAGCAATTTAAATGACGAGTTTCGTACTAGTTGCAACAACAAAATTACAGAAAGACTAAATTATACTTAATTAGTTAGTAATTACCCTTTCTGTTATTTTGGTCATTTTATGCATTAAGTATTAGGTAACCAGAATTTGTGGGACAATTAAAGAGCTGACCATGTGATTAAAAACAACAACAGAAAAAAAATAAAAAAAATCTAAACACTATGTCCTACAACTATATCCGATTACCGAGTTCTGATCATTTAAAATCACATGAATCATATTCAAAATGCATATCAAAACACCCTCTTACAATAATCACTTGAAGAGCTTCGTTACATGGACGCAAATTTGTTTCTAAATCCTTTTTGTATTATATACTTCGTCTAGGATGTCAATGAAGACGACTGGATAACTAGGTACTTTTTTAGTGGAGGGACAATGCCTTCGTCGAATCTTCTCCTTTATTTTCAGGTTAGAGTTCCTATACAATAACCCCTTTTTTGATACTTCAAATTATGTTTCTATATGGTAGAAGTGGCAATTTCAACCCATTACGTATAAACTGGGTTGATTTGGGTTATGTGTTTACTCAAACTGCTCCGAGGGGTCGAACAAGTCATGGATCATAAGTCACCCAAAGTGTATTTCATTGCATACAAACTAATAAATACTTCTATTACTTTTTCGTAAAAAATAAAATTAAGGAAAATGGACAAATTTCGCTTTTTGCGGATCAAATGGACCTATTTTTACATGAACCTTTTAATCTGTTAACCACACCGCCCGACCCTGACATTTTTCCACCTGTAGTATTAGTATAAAAGTTGGTGATGGAGTTTTTATGGCAGGATGATGTTTCTGTAGTTGACCACTGGCTTGTGAACGGGAAACATTATGCACAAACAAGGTAAACTATGGTATATTCATTTATGATTTGTTGATTGGATCAGTAAAAAGAAATACGGCTCTTTTTTATTTCCTTGCACATTTTTGGTGTGTTTGTAGTGAAGAGTGGCTAAAGAGAATGGATAAGAACATAAAAGCGATAAAGCCAATAATGGAGTCAACTTACGGAAAATATTCAGCAGGCAAATGGACGGTGTATTGGAGAACGTTCTTTATATCAGTTGCTGAACTATTTGGTTACAATAACGGAGAAGAATGGATGGTCACACATTACTTACTCAAGAAAAAGTGATCTCAAGATCATCTTAACTGCGGACGTAAAATCATAACACAAAATAAGGTTGTTTGTCTGTGTTTTAACAAATGCAGTTTTTCTAGTAGTGAGCTTGGAGTAGAAGGCATCTATGTGTTTCTACCTTCTACCTGTATCATTGGTTCTCGGACATTTTGAAGTTGTGTGTTGTTACCCTTTGTATTTAGTCAGTGTCGTATCTAGGATTCCAATTCATATGGGTCCTTGAGACTTTGTCACGATGACTTAGTCGATGTGGGAAAATTTGAAAACGAAAATGGTTAAAATCGAAAGGTTGATTAACAAATACAAATATATAAACATAAATTCAATATTATTGTTAAAAGGTAAAAGTTATTACAAACTCGGCAATGTTTTAAACTTGAAATTTCTTTACATAACTAGTAAAATAATTACATTTTCTATATAAAAGATAAAAGTAAATAGCTTTGAGCTAAACAGTTATTAGATATTTATTCAAAAATTTCACTATATAGGAAAATATAAAAAAAGACCAATAATTTTTTAAGGAACAAAGACTCGATCTCCATCATCCATTTATTTTCAATCCAATGTTTAAGAGTAAATCAAAATCTACTTTAAATTATTATTTTAAATTAATTTATCTCGCAAACCGTTAATCACAAAACAAATTACACCGTTGGGACCGTCCTGTGTTCTCCTCTTTAATCAGAGCAGTGGTCATATATACTTTCGATAACTTTTATGTTTTCGATTTTTGGATGGGTATTGAAATTGTAACCTTAATATTTATAACATAAATGAGTAAACTTCAAAAACAAAAAATGTTATATAATGTTTGATTTATCTAAACCCGAAAAAAAAAATCAAATTTTGACAACTTTTATTTTTTTTGTTTTTGGATAAATGTTAAACTCATAAGATTATATCACATGTAATATTAATATAAAATGTGGATTTAAAGATCTAAAATCCTTATATGATATATAATTAAATTAAACCTATAAAAAAATCAACGAAATCACATGTGATAGTACTAAATATTAGATTATGAAACCCGTTCTTATTATTGTATTATTCATGAATATATATAGGTTACAAGTAATATTATAAAACCCTAACCCTAATTCACCCAAAACCCACATGTCGGGCTTGGGCCACATCTAATACTCCCCGGTAGTTCGAGCGACGAAATCGCGAAAGCTCGAACGGGAGAATGAAATTACAAAGAAAACATAATTATGAAAAAAAAATTAAAAAAAAAAAATTAAGAAGATAGATAAACTTAGATAGTTGTTGATAAAACTCTTTGCTTGGGCGGAACGTGACAAATGCATTTTCCAAAATGTTTGAGAGTTAATACGAATCCACTGTCGCTGACGACGTCAGCTTCTTCCAAACTGTTTGAGAGTTAATAGCAAAACACCAAACCTTTTTTTTTTTTTTTTTTTTTTTTTTTTCAGATTTGAACCCGGTAATTGTTTCGGAGAGTGCAGGGGCGTCTAGTGGTCTTCTTTTGCGATTTCGGTATGTTTCTCTTCGGAATTTAATTACGAAGCCACTGGCGCCGACCTCATCATCTAACTCCAAGCGGTTTAGGAGTTATGACCGAAACAGTGACCGGTGATGTACAAATCCGGATTTTTAAGGTTTTTTTTTTTTTTTAGGGTTTGGAACCTAGTCAAGCTAGGCGGCTCATCCTACGCCGATTACGCCGATTAGGGTTTGAAGAAAAATAGAGATTAGAATGTTAAACCCCTTGATTATTATTATCATTGATCAAATATATATAGGAATACAATGGAAACCCTAATCAGAAACACTAATGGACCCAAACCCACATATCGGGTTTGGGCTTATTATCTAATACTAAAATCACATGTGATATTAACGTAAATCATATATGATATTATAATATACGTAGAGTTTTAAAACAATAAGCAAATAACACACACGATTTTAACTTTAAATGTGAAATTTTAAACACAAAGTCTTTTCCATAAAATCTCCATCTTGATTAGCAGTCGTATCAGATGCAATAAATCTGGGGGTAATAACATTAACCTGTAGCAGAAACAGAATAAGAAGCTTATTTACCAACATAATACATGATTAGAGTAGATCTGAAAGGAAGGTAGAGTAGTGAAAACTAACAGTTATGCCTTTATTAAAGTATTGCTTTGCTAAATGTTCACTAAAGTGGATTACTCCGCCTGCAGCACTGTATTTGTGTGGCCCAACGTCACCATCCAGATTAACAACAGATGCTACGTGTTGGTGATTTTAGTGTCATCGACGGGCATTTAGGTAATGTGATTTACTAGAGACTGATGTGACTTCATATTCAGCTCGGATACGAGTCAGGGAAGTGTGGAGTGCACACTCGTTGAGCTAATATGAACTCAACCACGACAGTAAAGCAAGGGTCAAGGGGCAGCGCCCCAAAACCTAAACGATTTTTACTAATCAGCTTTAAGGAGATTACTTAAAATTCCCGCCATATTCCCAACTTTTGGGACAATTTTCTGACAGTTTTAACTGTCATAAAACTGTCGGTAACTGCCGATAACCGTCACAATTTCTGTCTCTAATACAGAAGGCTCAGCCTCATTTTGGATATACGAAAATCATCAATTCCTTTACTTTTCCGATTTGTGATTCAGTGCCACGAAAACAAATTGACAATTCTCATTGTATTATCCCGATTAGGATTTTGTGCAACCCAGGCAATTGATAGGGTCGAAATACTTAATACGGAAAGTGATTTTACACGATACATTGAGAAATCCGAGATTATCACAAACAAACCCTAATTTCTAACACTACGTTAATTATTCTTCCCTCAAAAATATACCAATTACTATATAGCATCATAAATGGTGAAAAAAGAGATACTAAAAACTCTTGATGGGGTTACATGCCTCATCTTCATCATAACTTTGATAGCTTCCTGCAAAAAAAATGAAGTTTATTAAATGATACCAAAATATGATACGCCGGGCATATATATGAATGCTTATCAGCCAAACCTATGTGCATCTGGATAGGCGGGTTGGGTTGGATTGGGTCACGGGTCAAAATGGGTGTGGGTCAAAACGGATGCGGGTCCAAATGGGTCACTTTAAAAATATACCAAACGGATGCGGGTCAAAACGGATGCGGGTCAAAACGGATCATTTTTAATTACATAAGCTTATTGTATATTGTATATTTTAGAGTACGATTAATATATTGTCGCTTTTCGTTGCTAAATTATAATTAATATCTATTTCAAAAACGCGTAATTAGTTAACCATGATTTTTAACAAATATTAATTTTAAAAACGTGGTTATTTTTTTAAATTTAAGAACGAAATTCGTAATTTTTTATGAATCATATGAACAATTTGTGTAATTTACTATATTTTATATGTACAAAACAAATATACTTCGCCGTATTCTGAAATCTATGATTTGTTCGAAGCTTTAGAAATGAGTAAGAATAGCAGAAAATAAAGCACACTATTACACCATGCAAGAAAAGTACAACCTGTTAATGCACTGATTCATCACATACACCTGCCCTTGTACGTATATACACATACTCTCTGTAAGTGACCCATCACTGACAATTATTCAATCCACGTGACCCATTACGACCCGCTTCAAATTAAAACTCATCTTTATTAACCCACTAGCTTATTACCCGTGTGATACACGGAGATTTTATAAAAAAGTTATATTTAAAGGTTTGCGTCAAAAAAAAAAAGAGTTAAACTCACAGTTCAAAGTAATTAATTAGAAAAAAGTAATACATAAATTCTAGTTGTTGAACTATTATTTAGAGTGCACAATATAAGTGTTCAACATATAATATAATCTATATAAACATTCAAGCATACACTAAAATAATAATTCTAAAAAATATCACAACTAATTTATTTGTTAAAATTTCTAGAATTGACAGAACTTTGCAATGAGAAAAAGAAAGTTAATAAAACATTGTAAGTAATGAATTATTTCTTTTCACAACATATAGACTAAACATAGTTGCCAAATAATCCAATGATAAAATTAATCTTGAAAACACGGCCTTCCCTAGCTAACAATCCAAAAATAATCGGGACTAACATAACAATACAAAATAACACGATTAACACGAAAGATAAGCAATCATCCTTTGCTATATAGAACCACAAAACTTGTTCATGTCAAAGGCACAATACCATGATAATACACACCATCTTAAATTGTAGAAAGGCTATAACAATCACATTGCTTCAATCACCTGAATAAACCTATAACGCATGGAGTTCTTCCTTCATCATCCAAATTAACTATAAATAAATAAAGATAAACTAATTACACCTAACAATTATATACATAATAGATAGAAAAAAAAGATATGAAAGTGTTAATAAGTTATGTAAAATAATATTTTCTATCTACCCCTCCTTAGACCTATTATGATGGACTCATACCAACCTTTTCACAATAAGTCGCCCATATTTTCAAAGAAAAACCCCTTTTGATATCTATCTCTAACACTTAAATATCTAATAAAGCTACATGATTATTTCAACTTCATACATCAAAAGATCACCCAAATACCATCTTTTTCAAAAGGTAAAATCACACACTTGGTCACAAAAAAACAGAAACATTGCCTCGATAAACTTTTCATCTGTCAACATAGCACGACACGCATCACGATCCTTTCTATAAGGCGATATTAGGCTGGCTATACAAATTAAACCAGCATCTGCAAACAGTTTTGCTACTTCTCCTGATACGAACAAAACAGAAAAACATTTAAAACTGTTTGGATCTGATTTGAATTTGTTCATTTTGGAAAAAAGAGATAGGTTACCAACACGACGAATGTTTTCCGCTCTATCTTCAGGTGAGAACCCAAGATTTTTATTCAATCCATGCCTAACATTGTCACCATCAAGAACGTAAGAGAGTTTTCCTCTCGAGTGAAGTTCTCTGTTCACTGAACATGCTAGAGTACTTTTACCTACAAAATACCATAAAAAAAGTGTCAACAGATATAACCTGTAACCTCAAGCATTCACAAATATCTATATATCTAATGGGCAAAGCAAAAGGAATTAACTAATACGGAAACGCGTAACTCCTAAATGCGGTTTACTGAAAAAATGTAGATTATAATGGTAACCGAAAATATGGATAATAAAGTGTTTGAGTCGACCCTAGACTAAAGTTTCCAGTTTTAAGTTGTTAACGCAGAGATGCAAAGACAATAAGAAGCAAGTGTGAGTAGAAACCTGATCCACTAAGACCTGTGATCCATACAACACATCCTTGTTGGTTAATCAATTTTTGCCTTTCCGCCTTTCCAACTGCACAATCGTGCCAGAAAACGTTTGTTGGATTGCCCATGCTAGACATCATACAACACTTTTCACTACTACGTTGTTAATAAACAACCTAGTAAAAGATATCCAAAGTTTTGTTTCTTTTATTAGCCGCAAAAAACGCCTTCCCACTCACAAGGTTATCGACATCCCTGAGACAAAATCAAAAGAAAAAAAATAGTATAAATTATAAAACTTTTTGAAAAACCAGTTAATAATAATAAATTTAATGGGAAGTTTTATAAACATCAAAGAATTTAAAGAAATAAAAACAACAAACCTAAGCTTTAATAATTTGGCATTCCGAACAGCCTAAAAAATAACTATCAAGAAAAGTTGATTCAGAAGCCAATTCAGAACCATAAGAAAGAAAAAAAAATACCCTCCTAGTAAAAACTTGACATCATTATATAGCAGGCGACATATCCTCATAATAAAGACTATATTTATAGTGTATATGAATACATATTAGTCATTAGAGATCCTGGTTAGAAACATCACTAAACAAACATGTTGCCTGCTATAATTAATTGGATTCATCAGCTTGCAAAAATCATGAAAAGAAGAAAAGAAAAAACCAAATTTGAGAATGAGCGTATCTGTTTTCATTTACGACGCCTATTTGCGACCATTTCCGGGTCTCCTTTCCTCATCATGGCTGCGAATTCATCATAATTAATTCTCCCATCCTGCAAAAAATTTCTCGGAGTATTCAATATATATTTTAATATTTCAAAATGTATTAATTTATTTTTTGCATTTGAACATCGAAAGAAAGAGTAATATTATCTGTGTCTACTTCTGCAATGATCTCCTTTATGGTTTTCTCATCACCCATATTGTACTTCTTCAAGGCATGCTCCAATTCTTCAACAATTATATATCTGCACTTAGCAAAGTACCAAACGATTAAATAAAACGATTATATGCCAAAAAAACAATTAATAACTTTAAAATAGATACCTTCTAAATTAATCTAAGATCATATTAATTCATAAACAACATTAAACATATTATTTATATCCATATCATGGCTTCATGGACTCAAAAGAAAAGAAAGATTAAAGGTTTTTTCTCAGTAATTTGAATTTAGGAAGGCACAAGGTTGTGGAGTAAACTTAATTTGAATTTAGGGAGGCGAGGGAGGCGCAAGTTTATGGAGTAAAGTGAAATCAATTTCAAATCTCATAACATCATTGACAAGGAAAATGGGTAGCCTAAATCTTCTTCCAATGTAAGCTTCCTTTTCCCAATATTACTTTGTCAGTCTCTCTATCAATCTCTATCAATGTAATCTTCATTTTCCCAATATAATATTTGATTAAATTAAAATAAAATAAAAACTAATTTATTATAGAATTATGACATCACTTTAGTAATAACTTATCCTAGGTGGATAGTCTTAAAATTCGTCACATCAGCCATATTACATCAGCCTAAACCCTCATTTATTAGATAATTAGATTAGATTAGATTAGATAATTAGATTAGATTAGATTAGATTAGATTAGATTAGAACCTGTCTACCAAATTACTTCAATCCATATTGGCCCATTAAACAAAATTAAATATCCATGTTGACCCAAAATTTGATTAGCGGGTCAACTTTGCCGGCTATAGGATAGACCATTGAGATTCAAATCAAGAACCGCTCCTCTTACACTGTGTTCTCAAGTTTTATTTTGAGGGTAAAGGAATGTAAAGGAAAGGAAATAAATAAATTGTTATGTTCTCAAGTTTTTTTTAGGGAAGGAAAGCAAAGTAAAGGAAAGGATTAGGAGGTAAAGTTTATACATTTTATTCAATAAAACAATCCGACCATATTTGGAGTGATTGTAAAGTAAAATCAATACTTTCCTTTACTTTACTTTCCTTTTCTTTACATTACTTTCCTTTACTTTAATTTTAGACTCGAGAACAGTGCGTAAACAAACTATCTTTAGTTATCCCTGTGTCATTCGTTTAGATTGAATTAGGAAACGAATAATTGATCGTATTAGAGATGATGAGAAGAAATGAAAAATTGCCTAGAGTGTCTCTCCTCGTGTTTGGTAAGTTCATTTTTTTTGGCGCTACATAGTCAACTGTTGTCTATTAACTATGTTAAAATGAGAGATCGAGTAAAAAAAATATCTATAATACGGAAAATAATTCTTGTCTTTGTGTTACTTTTATCCCAACAAACATGAAGCAAAGAATTAAGATATGACAGAATGTTCTCTCACAGATTTAAACATAGACGCTGCATCTTCTCTATCAGAAACATCTCCCTCAAATGCAAGTGCTTGACCACCCACTGCCGCAATCTGAAAGGAAATATGGACTTACTTATCATCATAAAATAACAACAAGATTAACCAAGCCTTCTACTTTGTATTTTTTTGTTACTAAAATAAACAAACCGTCGCTTGATTTACTGTGGAACATATGCAAAGATGGTCAGTTATAAAAAGAAGCTTACTTAACTGAATACATAAAAAAAATAGTTTAATCTGCTAGCGAAACAATCAGGGCCGTAGCGTGGACATGTGCGAGGTGGTCGACCGCTCCGGGCCCCCAAATTCCTAGGTCCCCAAATTTGTATGTCTCATTTATATAGCTTCTATATTTAGTTAGTTTGAGGCCTAAAAAAATTTTGATATACAGAAAAGACCCAAAACATATTTGATAAAAGAAAAGGTCCAAGGAAAATTTGGTATAAAAAAATGCCTTGTTAAAAGAAAAAACCCAAAATAAATTGAAGCATAAACCCGATCGGATTGTTCTAGTTCTAGGCATTAAATTCGGAGGTTGTCAACTGCATCATCGCCTCATCAGGCATGCCAAACGCCCAAACGATTTCCAAAATCACAGCAATTAGCAATAATTACTCATAATCATCTCAAACGGCCAGTGAATTCGGATTTAATTCTTATTTTCGATTCTGAATCTATTCCCCTCATGCTCGATTCTGAAATTTGATTTCACTCTCCCTGACTCCCTCTGCTCGGCTCGATACCATTAACACACCATAAGCATTGCTCGATACCAAGGCACCATTCAAGCCACCAAGCCACCAAGCAATCGATTTCTATAATTGATACTGAATTTCTGATTAACCAAGCAAAGAACTCGATTCTTGAGTATGTTTATTTTCTGTGAATTTTTTTTCCTGTTTATATGAGATATAATAAGGATTGTTTGTTGCATGGTCTGATTATTTTGTTTTGTTGCTTGATTGTTTATGATTCTAGATTTGCAGATTCACCACAAAAATAGAAGAGCTTTTCTGTTTTTGATTCAAGATTGAGTGAGAGTTGCTGTCTTGCTGAAAAACAGAGGTTGTTGGCTTGTGGCCTGTTGTCTGTCACTGATCTGCTTCTTCATAGCAGGTCTCAGGTCGACTTTTTTCCCTCCCACCTCTCACTTCTGTTTAGTAATAATTAATAAAATGATGCCTAGAAAATATATGTTTGGACATGAAAAAAGGAAAAAAAAAAAAACAGAAAATTGAACAATCTATAGAAAAACAAAAAGGATCTATGAATAAGTTTATAAAAAAACTAGACTCTTCTAGTTCTAGTGTTTTAAATGAACAAGAAAATGCAGCAAATGAATCCGCCAATATTACACATGAAAATGTCACTATTGATGATGAAATTAACAATAATGTAGATGAAAGTGTCACACATGAAGATGTTAATATTGAAAATGAGAATAACAATCATGAAGATGATAATGTCACACATGATAATGAAAATAAAAATGAGCAATTTGTTCCGCCTTTAGATATTTATGATCCTATAAATTGGGAATATCTTGATGATAAATTAAGAGATATTTTAATTGAAAAAATGGCCTATAAGAGAATCAAATTTTGATTATTCTAAAGATAATATATCTAGACATTTTACTTATGCTGCTTATACTAGAAAATATAATAATGGAGATACTAGTGATCGAAATTGGCTAGTTTACTCAAAAAAAGTTGATAAAATATTTTCTTTTTGTTATAAGTTGTTTAAACCTAATAATAGTAATATTATAGGTGCTTTAGGGAATGATAGATTTTTTATATAATTCAAGAAAAAATATGTACCATTATTATAAGGTCATATTCATTAGAAGTTAGATTTGACCTTCTAATGAATATGACCTTATAATAATGGTACATATTTTGTTGTAAGTTGTTTAAACCTAAAAAAAATATGTACCATTATTATAAGGTCATATTCATTAGAAGTTAGATTTGACCTTATAATAATGGTACATATTTTTTTGAATTATATAAAAAATCCATCACTCCCTAAAGCACCTCTAATATTACTATTATTAGGTTATTTATATGTGTGACCATTGCATAAACAATATTCACACAAACACACATTTAGTTAACTTTAAAGAGCATATGGTCACACTTATTAACACTTTTTGTCATTCTTATGCTTAATTGTATGCGACTAATTCTCCCAAGAAAACATTCGTTGTGTGACTAAATCATACAAATTGCCACACATGTTATTTATATGTGTGGCCGTTGCATGAACAATAGTCACACAATCACATATTTAGTTAACTTTAAAGAGCATATGGTTATATATATTAACACGTTTGGCCATTTTTTTTGCTTAATTGTATGTGACTAATTCCCCTAAAAAAACATTCGTTATGTGACTAAATCATACAAATTACCACACATGTTATCTATATGTGTGGCCGTTGCATGAACAATAGTCACATAAACATAAAGAGCATATGGTCACACTTATTAACACTTTTGGACACTTTTTGCCTAATTGTATGTGACTAATTCCTCCAAAAAAAACATTCGTTGTGTGACTAAATTATACAAATTACCACACAAGTTATCTATATGTGTGGTCGTTGCATAAACAATAGTCACACAAACACATATTTAGTTAACTTTAAAGAGCATATGGGTTACACATATTAACACTTTTGGCCATTTTTGTTTAATTGTATGTGACTAATTTCCCAAAAAAACATTGGTTGTGTGAGCAAATCATACGAATTGCCACACATGTTATTTATATGTGTAATCGTTGCATGCACAATGGTCACAAAATCACATATTTACTTAACTTTAAAGAGCATATGCTCGCACATATTAACATTTTTGCCCACTTTTTGTTCAATTGTATGTGACTAATTCCTGTAACAAAACATTGGTTGTGTGGCTAAACCGATAAAATTGTCACATATATTATAACCTCGTGTGACTATAAAGTGTCTACGGTCATTAAAACTGGTTAATTCAATATAAACTTGTATCCAATTAGTCACACATTTTAGAGTTTTGGTTACTGTTTTTAAACATATACGGCCACTAATCTACTAATATGACTGTATGTACCCCTACGATCACTCGACGTTTAGTGACACAAGCGCTGAAAATTTTAGTGTAATTATATGTATATCGTCACACATTTGTTGCTGTGACCAAATCACATTTTTATACTAATGCATTACTAGCTTAGCATTAAAAGTACAGGACGACATTTGCCTCATTCGACTCATTTTATGTTTGCTCATTTGTCGATTAATTACTGATTAATTTATATTTTTTCTTCCTTTGTGTTAGGTATCTTTCTTTCTATGTGAAATTTAACTTTAATTGTTTTATATGTTTTTTATAGCTGCTCAAAAGTCTTCTCACTCTGTTATTCTTTACCAAATTTATCTTCTTTTATGATGGATTTGCAGTTTTTAGAGATCAAACACTTTTCGGTAAATATGCGTAGCTATATAAAAGGAGACTCATGAGCCATAATTAAGACTATATGAGTAAATATTATGTGATTATATTGAAATTTTGTTAAAATGTCTTAATAATACGTAAACCAAACTATGATGGATTTATATGGCATTATATCAATTATAAAGAGTAGGAAATATATTTGTATGATTATTTTTTCTAATTATTTGCCATAACTTATGTTTTTTTTTTTTTTTGAATGATAATGTTAGTGATTTGGGGTCACAGTGACATCCAATTCCCCTAGAGGGAGACTCGAACTCAAAACCTCTCATAGAAAATGACAATCTCATACCAATAGAACAAACCCCCATTATGTTTTCATTGCCTTCTGAAACATGCCATAAAATTGCTTCAATAAATAAGACAAGGAATTCATGTTGAAGACATATGTTATAACTTGTATTTAATTTGCGTAAAAACACACATCCTTGGCTAGAAAATATTGTATATATCTTTGGATATAGAGTTTATTTAATCAAATTCTTACTGTCTTATCCTCTTATTGTTGCAATGTTTAGGTTACTCCATTTGTTTATGATTTATGTTTCAAATGAAAGATGTTCTTTTGTTAGTAGTTCAAACCAATGAAAAATCTACATGATAGCTATCGACACAGGTTATAAACGTAATGGCGTGACATTTAACAATTTAACCGGGTTTACTTAGATAACTTTTCTATACTTTAATATTTCATCATTTTAATATAGCTATTTACGTATTACGCGGATTAATAAACTAGTTAACAAAATAACACATGGGATTATGACATGAGCTTTTTAAAAATTGTTCTAGATGGACAATCTAATAATGTGTCAAATCAATTCTATGATGTCAGCTTAAACTTTCATATATTAGATTAGATAGATTTTATAATAACAGGCAAACCTAAATCGGGTTAATTGTTTGGAAATGCATCGAACTTTACACCCAAAACTATTGTATGCATCCATCTTCTAAACCATCTATTGTATTCATTTATTTTCTTAATTTGTCTAATATAAGCATGATTTAACCTTTTACTGGCTCCATGATGACGTGTATCAGGTTTTGTAATGTATTTTCCACATCATTTACCAGGTGGAATAAATAATATAAAACTTTTAAATCATTTGCCAGATAGATGTGACCCCAGATTAACCATACGCCAACCACCATCGGAGTCGTTGGGACCAACGTCGTTGACCACCACTATCATCGACACCACTTCCATGGCTTCACTTACTAGATCCACCTTCTAAAGTATGAAATACATTGGTCATCTGAAAAGTGATATAAATCCGGATCTGAAATCGTATATGTATATGTTAGCTCTTCCTCTTCTCCATCAACGATTCAATAGTTTCTAAAACAGTATTTAAGCCTTCGATTTTGGTGTTTATTGATGAGGTTAGTAAGGATTACAACCAAGCCCAGGCAGGCTGTCAAGCTATGTAGCGCCTGCCAAGGTCAAGCTATGTAGCGCCTGTAAATGTCAAGCTATGTAGCGCCTGTCAAGGTCAAGCTATGTAGAAGTCAAGCTATGCAACGCCTGTCAAGGTCAAGCTATGTCAGCGCCTGCAAGGTCAAGCTTTGTAGCGCCTGTCAAGGTCAAGCTATGTAGCGCCTGCCAAAGTCAAGCTATGTCAGCGCCTGTCAAGGTCGAGCTATGTCCTCTTGTCAAGGTCAAGCTATGTCAGCTCCTGTCAAGATTGTACCGCCTGTATGCCATCGCCCTGACAGGCTGTCATCGCCTGTCAGGCTGTCGACCTATGTCATCCATTGTCAAGATTGTACCGCCTGTATGCCATCGCCTGACAGGCTGTCATCGCCTGACAGTCGCCTGTTGTCATCGCCTGACAGACTGTTATCGCCTGTCAGGTTGTCGACCTATGTCATCAATTGTCAAGTACCGCCTGTCAGTCATCACTTGTCAAGTACCGCCTGTCAGGTTGTCTTAGGTTGTCAACGCTTTTCATACCATATTTGAAGGTGCTTGCCCTTGTCTTGGATGACAGACATAATGACGCTTGACAACCACTTTACTACTGTCGTAATGGTGAGACGTCGCATCTTAACAATAATAGAGATAGAAGACGATTCATATACCACTGATTGATTATTAAGGCAGTTTAAGTATTCATGATCGTCATTAATTGATGGATGTTCCCTATACTTAAACTGGTCGTATAAATACATAGTCAAAACCATTGTCGACAGGACATCATCTAATCTCACATCTCAACACACACAAAAGCTTAAACAGAGTTCATATACTCTTGCTTCCATCTTCAACCTTGATCACCCTAGGTTCGTCAAGAGCTTGTTGGGTTTGCACTGTGATCATCACAGGAGATCCAAGGTTGATATCGCCTCACCTTCGTGTTTGACAACCACTGCTCGAACATTTATGTATGTTTGGATTTTTTTTCCGGAGTGTTTGAATTTGTGTATGAATTTGGTATGAATCAATTAGGTATAGTAGAAGACTGAATTTAATTTATGGAACTGTATTTTTTTTGGGGTGTTGGAGTATCAGTTAGTAGTAGATTGAGTCGGGGTGTTTGAATATCAATCTTGTATGAATCAACTAGGGGCAGATTGAATCGGGATGTTTGAATATGTATGGTATCGTTAAAAAATAAAATTCAAGGTGTATGATTCGTATTTTGTTTCTGGAGGTGTTTTAATTTGTTTGACTTTGGGTTGTAGTTGGTTGATGATGGCATATTATGAATTCAAATAATAAAAATGAATAAAAAAGATAAAAGATAAAGATAAAGTTATGAATATTAAGTATATATGAGACATGGCAATGAGGTGGTCCAATTTTTATATATGGCAGCTGACTGTGTAATTAAATATTATAAAAATTATTTATTTAACCGGTTACCTAAACAAATGGTAAACGTGTACGTACAATAGCTTTTTATAAGACTTCGTTAAATACATTATAGCATTTGAAATTTGGATGAATACAATAGTTGTTTGTGTAAAGTTCAATGAATTTTAAAACAATTAACCCAACCTAAATCTATATAAATTCCTTTCTTTTTTTCAAATAATAATAATGTAGTTGTCATATTATTAAAAGTGTATTTTATAGGTAACTCCAATAAAAAAAATAATTATAAAATAAAAATTTAAAGTAAACGATTATAAAATCATAGAATTCATTATTAGCGCTTAAATTCCAAATCTGGAGACATATATAAAAAAGACTAGTATGGTATCCGCACGATGTAGCGGATGAAAAAAAATCATATTCAACAATTTACAGTGGGGTAATGATTTATGGTAATTTATCATTTGTCTCGATACATATATGTGGAGTGTAATAGTTTAAAATTCGGCAATTCGGACAATATAAAAAGAATGTTGTGGTAACAATTTATGGTTCGACCATTCAACGATAATAATTATTATGTCATATGATCGATTTTCTCATTCTCCACTACCCTAAGGAATCTCAAATTTGTAAGTAAAGAAAAATTTAGTTTCCAACGGATTTAAATTTCGTCATAAACTTCAAATAAACATGTTATTGAAAAGGAATTCCATTCAAATTCACTCAATTTTTTTTATAGATTTCGTGAAACAAACACCCTCGCATAATATTCTCCGTTCGGATCATTCAACCCATTGGGATAATTCGACTCATTTGAAGATTAAGCTCATTTGCGAACATAACAAAAGTCTAATTTTCAGGTCATTTTGTTTTTTTAATAGTGACGTCTAATAATTTCACGTTCGGTCAAAAAGAGAATTAAATATATTTGTTGAATAATATTCTCGTATAAAATCATGTTTTTCATAAACAAAAATTATTTTTCCTTTAACGATGCAACAACAATTAAAAATTCATTCAGACACTACGCTTTCTAATCGTTTATCGTTCTGGTTTTCAACCCGAAAAAAATATATTCATTCAAGACATTCAAATTCAGTCTGTTTCCATGAATCCAATATGGTAACACATACTTTCGAATATTGTAATGAAGGATAATCAATATGGTAACAAGGTTTATTAACCTTAGAAGTATCAAATGTAATACTACTCAGCTTATTGGTATTAAGACTTATCGGTGACCAATAGAAGAATATATATATATATATATATATATATATATATATATATATATATATATATATATATATATATATATATAAACTTTTGATGATAACCATCTTCCTAGAATTGTAGAGCAACACGAACCATAACACTGTCAACTAACTTTATAAAATTTAGATTATAAATCAAATATTTGAAAATTTACTCCATCAAATAACGTTTAAAGTTAAAAAATAATGGTTCCATGAATACAAATTTTGTATCAATTAATTTGAATTTCTTTATTTTATATGGGTGCATATTTTTTTTATGAAATTAGTAATCGAATTAATTAAAGGAAATTAAGATTAGTTTATATGTTATATTCATTAAGGGATATATTACTAATTATACTTTATTTAAAAATTTAAAATTTTAATAAAAAGTGAAAATGTTTTATATATTAATAAAGATAAAAATAAAGATAGTTATTATTATTTATTACTTATTGTTGTAATTAACGAAATGTCACTAAATGTATATTGTTTTTAAATGATAAATTTTGTGAAAGGTATAAAAGGGGTAGATTAGTAATTTCAATTACTTAAATTTTAAGAGTTTAAGAGTTTGAAGGAAATGTTCTATAATATAGTTAAGATAATGGTAAAGTAAGAATTCATTTTTAGTATTAATTATGTTAGAATTTACCAGCAAGAACCCTCAAAAAAGAAAAACTTGAGCCATTTTTTTCATCGGAAAAATATAAACATAGCCTTGGGGAGGCTATTTTTATGAGTAGTTAAAGTCCCTCTGCATTTAGTAAACATTTTTTCGACGGTTTTTAGACGGTTATTTATTAATGATTAGTGTATATGAAATTAATGAATAATTTTATATTTTAACCATAACTCCGAAATGGCTAGTAAGCTCCTATTTTATTTTCATTTTGATAAACGTAAAGAAGGTATTAGTTGACAAGGCCGTTGAAAATCACTCCAAGTTCTTTACATAAAGTCAAGTATCATTAATCCTAAAATAATCAATTTTTCTATGCAAAATTTTGATGCTTATGTTCAAAGGTGTTTAAAATTTTTGATAAAAATGATATTTAATCAACTTTGAACCACAACAAAACGTGTGATAGCACGAAAAAAAATTATTTTAAAACAATCATATTCGATCACGAGCTTTAACTAACCTTTTACTTCTTTTTTTCTTTATTTTCATTTATGTTTCTGTTTTCCATAATATTACTTGTTACAAACTGCTTACAATTTAGAATTCAACTATTTGTACTTTTGTCTTGAATTCTCGTTATTAATTCCAAAATATGTAGCATCGATTCACCATCATCATGTATATATTAAGTGGTTAATGTCGAAAATAGACGACATTCACATAAGGGAAAATCGATCACACATGTTTTGAAATAAAAAATAATGCATATAATTTTAAATTTTGAAGGAGAGTACACGTTATTTGGATGAATGTCACGAATACATTTTGTGTAATTTACTCTAACTAATCTTTTTGCCCCTCGTTGCTTATATAAACGAGGTTTTATTTGTTCACACTTCGCGACGGAGATAAGTTTAAAAGCCAAAAATGTAAAAGGTAATGAAATTAAGGGTTTCATATTCAAGGGGGTAAATGTAAATATTAAAGTCGAGGGTCAAAAATAAAAATAATAACATAACGGAAATCATTTGTCTAATCACAAAACGGAGGGTACTATTCATTAGGAAATTTTGTTTAATGATTGATGTTATAGGATAATAATATATCATCCCTCATTTACTAGTTTGTTTTCACTTTTAATTCTTAGTTCGTTAGTAATTTATACTTTTAAAACACCGAAACAACTCCAAGAAAACCTATCATCTAATTTTAAACAAACCCTCCCGCATCTGATCATGCTCCTTCCCCGTGTTCTTTATGGCAACCCTCATCAACGTTTTCCCCTGACATAAAACCAGTCCCTCTCTCCATGAAGATATGGTTGACTCCAAATATGTTTTCTTCGAATTCTTTTATACTTGATGGCCGTTCAACTTTGTGAACATTCAAGATGACTACTGCATCAATCGGGTACTATCTGTTTTTAGTGAATAGGGTATAAATCTGTTTGAACCATATTTTGGCCATAGTGTTGCTAAGTTAACGACTTTATCAGTTAAATATTTTCCTTTATTTATTATATCAATTTGATTTTATAAAATTGAATTGAAATTAAAACTAATAAAAAAATAATACATATTATAAATTTGCAAAATAAAATCACAAACTGTAAAAACATCAAACAAGGTATGAATTTCATAATTTGGTGCAAAGGGACCCTTGAAGCTTAAACTCTTTACTCCGTAAAAGTAGGGAAGAATATCCACAAATGCAAGGGTGCGGTTTAGTCAATGCACAAACAAATAACGTGTGCTTAATTGTTTTGACTGTAACCCATAGTGTTTAATACTAAGAAAGCAAGTTAACTATTTGTTGATCTTCATAACAGTGTCGTGATGAGCTTACGAGAACTGTGTGATATGATGACATGACCCTCATGGGATGTATTAAGAAAGTGACAAGGTGACATCATCAAAATGACCGAGATTAATCAAGTAATCAGAATTGTGTAGTGTGTATATTAATAGACCGAGACTAATCAATGTCAAGAGATAACCAAAATGAGTAGAGAACAATGTACTACTCTTGTTAGATGTCTTTCTAAAACGAGCTATTTCATCAATACTTTTTGTACATAAGGTTTCTCGTCATATAAATCATTATATGGGAAGGGGGGGGGGGGGGGGGGGGGGGGGGGGGGGGGGGGGAGGAAACATCATATTCCAACATAAATTCAAGAATCCAAAAGAAAATTATTCATAAAACTGATTTTTATATAATGACCATACCCCTAGTACTACTAACCTCATGCAAATTCAGCTTGAGTAAGCTTTGCGACTTTTGAATTCCAACCTCTACTAATAGTCAAAACTGTTCCCGATCTTCAGAAATAAATCAAACCATGCCAGATGAAGATATGTACCAATAAGTGACTAATTATTGAATACAGCCTCATGAGTAAGCGTCGACTAGAAAAAACCCTCGTCTGCAACCACAAAAAAGATTGATCAACGGATAATCTTAACATCCAGACAGCCTGCGTATCATATGTAAAAACTTATTTAGAGAAATCTGAATTAGAGATAAAGAGATTGCATACCACCCCCTTCATCTATTTGGTTGTAATCATCATCGTCATCATCAAAATCAATGTTCTGCAGAGTTCATGAATTAATCATAAAACAAACATAGGCATGTTTCTAGATTGCGCAATTATAGGGTAAACAAAAGACCATCCTAACTAGGGATGGCAATCCACATCCGATCCATTGGATATCCACCCGATCCGATCCACCTCTGGTGGATGTGGTGGGTATGGATATGGATAACTGGATATGGATATGAATGTTATAAATTTTTAGTGGATCGGATATGGATGACGGTTTTCCATCCATGGATAACCCATTTACCAAAATAACTATATATATAATTATTAAAAATGATTTTAACTTGTATTAAGTTTAAAATAAATACTAAACTACAACTTTTACTATAGCTAAAAAATTATAAATATTAACATAGTTGTCGTATAAATAATCTTAATTATAATAGATAGTTTAAAGTATATACTTGGTTATCTTTTATATACATATTTATCAAAATTATCATTTTAGTTTGGAACAAACATCAAATTATAATAAATGGGTTTCATTTATTGTACTGTACTTTTATATATGTGATAGACTATACGTTTCGACCCTATTTTGAAGTTTATTTTCCAAAAAAAAAAAAAAATTATGATATCCAATGGATATCCACTTACCCGCTTAATCCAATGGATATGGATATGGATGGATAAATTCTTTTTAAATGGATATGGATATAGATATGGATATGGATGACGAAAATATAAATGGATATGGATACGGATACGGATCCACCCACTCCATATCCGATTCATTGTCATCGCTAATCCTAACCAACGGTGGGACCCATTGATTTGACCAACCGGACCTTGACCAGGTTAGCTAATAAGCCGGTTAAAGCCCAATTGTCAAAATTGATTGTGCTCAGCTAAACCAATATTGGTTGTTTATGAAACTAAAAAGAAATGAAATATTAGTCGGGTCAACCTGGCACAGCCCGACCCATGACCCAGTTGACCCAGTTTTGAGGATTTAGACGAGTTTTATATACCTTAGCATAATCATCATCACCACTTTCTTCTTCTTCCTCTTCAACATTTTCATTGTCAGCATCCTCATCTTCGTCTTCTTTCTTGTCACCACCATCTTGACCCTATAAATAATAACGGTCCGTTAATTTTGGAAATACTTAGCAAGTGTATTAGCATCAGATTTTAAAAAAAAATCTTATTTACAAGAGACTCTCGATCCAGCTTCTCAAAAATATCCAATCTCTGTAGGTCTGCCCAAAAAGAATAAACGTATAAGTTTAACAGACTACAAACCAACAAACAAAAAGGCTCACTTCTATAATATATGTGTTCCGTAACATAATTCCTTCATTCATCGTTTATATAACAAATTTTAAATGCCATTTGGTACATTACAAATTTATTACATTCTCGAGTCACACTTTTTGAATATGTCATTGCAGTACAGATCAAGACCTTTTATAAATGCCCCACAGATTTTACTGATAATATGGTTAACACCAAGTCCGTTTAACATAGACATCAAATAGACATTTACTATATAAACCAAAACGATAATCAAACCTGACTGTGCGTCCCACCGGACCTTCTTATTGCTCTGCTTTACATTCCTTGAAACTGCATTAAGAATCAACAAAGTATGTCAAAGTTTAAATATCGAACTATAAAATTTGAAACAATTTATTGTAAGACGGTAATAATTATAAACGAATAAATATACTCGTAAAAGCTTACCTAGTTCAGCCGGAACATATTCATCAGTCATTTTCATAAAGTCGCTAAGAGGGGCTTTTTTTACGCTTCCATTTTCTACAATCACAATTTAATCTAGTTGTAAAAAAAACACGATCAAAAAGACGAAAGTGATTACTAAGTGCGGAATATATGATTACTTTCGAAATGTTGATCTAAGTAATAAGGAGAGGTAGTCCAAAACTTATGCAACTCGTTACCCCATTTGATTAAATGAGTGTAGTCTTTTGTTTTTTTGAGATCAACTTCAGGGATGTTTTCGATTTTCTGCAATCATGAATCCATTGAGGGGAATAATCAAATAAGAGTTTTGTTAAACGTAGCTATGTTTAACAAGTTCAGACATACATAAAAGAGTACATACAGGGAAAACTTCAAATGTCAATTCTTTAGCATAAGGACCTCCTCCGAAACTGCCACGTCCCCGTCCCCGTCCCCGTCCCCTACCTGCAAACGCCATCAAACCCTAACCCTAAACGCTAAACCTTAACCCAAACACCACAAAATCAAAGTTTAAGTTTAAAATCAACAACTGATATTAGGTTATTCAAACAAATACCTAAACTCGTTCAATAATCAAATTATTTATATAATTAGGAAATAATGTTTACGGTGGCAAATATTGGGGCGTTTTGGATTCCCGGGTAGGTGTACTTATGTATTTAAATAGAGTTAATTACATAAATCGTCCTTAAGGTTTATCTAAAATTATGGATTTCGTCTTTAAGTTTAAAACGTTGGAAAAATCGTCCACTTTTAGAAACTAATTACCCTTTTCGTCCCTAATATCTAACGGGCGTCCATTTTATGGACGAAATGTGTAATTAGTTAACGGAAAATTTTAACGTACTTCCATTTTAGGGACGAAAAGCGTAATTAGTTTCCAGAATTGGACGATTTATGCAACGTTTTAAACTTAGGAACGCAATTCGTAATTTTGAATAAATCATAAGGACAATTTATATATTAACTCATTTAAATATATTGTAAATAGTATGTAATTTGATAAAAAAAAAATATGATTAGCTTAGTTGTTTTAACATGTTTTGTAAATCTTTACTTCTAGAAAACTCCCAAGTCCCAAGTTTGATCATATGGGCTCTAATTTTTTTTAGTTTATTATAGTTTGGAGCTTGTTTTTAGTTTTAACATGGGACAACTGGATTTTCGAGATCGGTCATGTTGGCTACGAGACCCTACCACGTTGCATGTATGGGCTACGAGTCAACATTAGACATCAAAGATAGTTTACGAATCACTCTTAGAACTTTATCTTCTTTATACCTCGTCGGAATTCTAATTTACACATAGATGAGATGATAATGGCCGAACATATCCTTTTTAACGATGACAAAACAGAGAATATGTGTTGGTATATTAGATGATGGCTTACTTTTCCAATCGATTTCCTAACATGTTAAATTTTAGAATCAAATGTTTATTGCATCGATATTTTTAATTGTAAAAAACTTTTGATGAATGAACAAATAAAGAATACATTTAACGAATAGCATGTCTAAATGTTTTATAAACGACCCATGCCGCTTTTGTTATCATTTCTCACTAACAAAAACCATAAATGCATACACAAACATATTGAATTCTACACTTTTATTCCAATACAAGGTACAATATATACCTCACAAAGCCTTTCAAACTTGGAGGAACAATAACCAAATACACAAAACGAAACCCTAAATCCTAAAACAAAAACACCTAATAACATAACATTTACATTAACAAACAAACATATCGACCCATATGAAAAACAAATGGGCTCTTCGGGTTTTGAATACTAAACAATAACATTGTACATTTATGAATTTCGAGTCACTGTCATCATCATGTTTTTGGCTTAAACTTTCGTTGTGCTTTCAAGTCTATAACAATCACTGTAATGTTATCTTTACTTCCCTTTTGAAGAGCACGGTTTGAGAGGCTTTCGGCAGCCGCTTGTGCTGCGGGATCAATCCCTTCGCCTCTTTCTTGTGGAAGATTGCTTAAACCGTTCTTTTTATGCCAAACGAGTATTCTTTTTCTAGCAATTTCACACACTTCCTCGTTGCTCATTACGTCCCATAAACCGTCACTTGCAAGAATCAAACATTCGTCTTCTTTGGCTCGAGGAATGAATGTTACTTCGGGATCAGGGATGATCCACGGTTTCAAATATCTGTCACCTGCAATCCCATAACGTTTCCCATTTTGCACCAATTAATATAAGTCATACTATTTCCATTTACGGAAAGTTTATAATAAAATAGTACGCAATTTGCATTATAAACAGGTCAATTAGCGTTAGGTTACAATAAAACATAGCTAAAAAGGAACGGGATAATTGGTCTAAACTTACTAAAGTGTATCTTTAGTACATACAATCTCCTAAATTGTTATATTCAGAAGTTTACACTACTGTAATAATGTAGTTTTTTATTTAATCCATTAACTATCAATAGAAAAAACTGACAAAAAAGGGTTTGAGGTCAACCGGATTCGACCCGTTTTGACTTAACTGAAAAGTACACATTTAGAACCCTTAACCAACATTCGCAACCCACCCATTTTGCGCCCCCTACTTATAGTTTATCATCGTGGAAGGGAACTTTAAACATTTAGTTAAAGTGAAAACACTACTATAAAATATTAAAATAATACCCAAAGGTTAGTTTATCAAATCAACCAGTTAAATTGGTGATCAAGAAAAGTTGTTATCGACACAAATAAATGATTAATGAACACTTACCTATTGATCTTGACATTGCAAGAACACCAAAAACACGATGTCCATTCCATTGTATGACCTTGCCTCCAGCCGCTTCAATCCTTGCATATTCATCTTCTCTGTTTGGCTATTTCAGTGTAAAACAACATATTAAACAGCTTGAGTATCCATCGCAATGGCTATTCCATGTATATGTATGTATACATAACACTTATGCGATAAAGTCCTAGAATGGGTCCTCTATGACCAGTTTTCTTTAAACTTGGCCGAATGGGTAAGGATAAAAAAGTACTTAAAAATGAAACGCTCAAACAGGTCTAGGTCAAACAGGTTGAAAGTAATCCAAATCTTTTTCAAATTCCTTAATCAATGTGCTAACACTTATAAGATAACATTTCCGTATCAAAGTTTCTATTAAAGTATTTAACAAATTAACTATCGATTAAAAGAACTATAATAAGTGGACAAAAATTGTTGGTGAGCCAACCTATCCCGCACCATCCTGTTCGAATCCGAAATTAAAAAGGACTTGTTTTCACATGTTACCAACTGCTTGACCCACACATTTTCCACCTCTATATATAAAAGTACGCTACAAAGTTGGAAAGATGAAACATAAGCAGGTCTTACTTTATGATCTACAGATAGTGCCATGGGTTCTTTCCCTCTGCATAAAACCGCCCTTGAATCGCCACAATTTGAAACTATAATATGGGAAGAACATATAAGAGCTACAACAGCAGTGGATCCAACAGTTTCAGGAGCAACAGGTTCAAGGCTCGCTTGTTTTCCTCCAATTTCATCATCAACCTTAAGGAAACAATTAACAAATGCTTTTTTCCACATTTCTTGGCAACTATTTTCAATTCCGTTACCACTCCAGTTCTCCATTATAGGTTCTAATTCTTCTTGTAAAGCAGTATGAAGACGGGTACTACAGTAATTTGCAACCTGATCACAAGGTTCCCAGTTAAATATAGTTATAACAATGAAGCTTACTCCACTAAATTCACGAGAAAATGTCAAAACATGCTCAATATCATAGACCCCACATCGTATATTATTTCTCTGTTAGATTGTTTTAGTTGGATAAACCTAATTAGTTCCCCACTCATATTGATGGTGATATCGTTACAGATCCAGCATATCAGATTTCTAGTTATAATATACTTCAAAACGTGCGAGCCTTATTACCGCTTGATCCAAAGAAAAAACTAAGATTTATTTCCAACTTAAAGTTGAATAGTAATCTGTCTTAAAAGTCAACATCAAAAATAAAGATTAATTTGACACCGCACACACATAAGCATCATAAATTCACAAGAATATCATGAAAATGTCAAATGCAGAGACCCATCCCATTTATTAGTTCTTTGCCAGTTTGTTTTAGTTGGTCCTACAAATGACATGCAATTCAAAATATCATGGTGATTCCGTCATCCGGCAATACCATATTCCTACTTGTAATATTCAAACGTTTGAAATTTGTTACTGACTTTTAAAAACAATGCAGACTTATTTCTCGATTTTAGAGTTAAAAAGTAATCCGTGTGACATAGTAATAAATGAAACTGTACCATTAAACACTACAACCATCTAACGTCTTAAAAATGGAGTTAAATGATGAAAATCAATTTAGCACCATACATAAGAATAACAGAAATTATAAAGATGTCAAATGTGTGACCACTCTCCCTCTTCTAAAAAAAGGACGTGATTGACTTTCAAGGTCATACAAATGGCTTCTTATTAAAGATACAGACAGTGATTCCGCAACAGACCCAATATCAGAATACTAATACTTATAATACACATCATAAGTTTGACCTTAGACACCCAATCTTTTTAAAAACCATAGACTTATACACATTATAAAGTTGAAAGAAATCAGTTTGAGCTTGAAAGTCAAACTGAACCTATTACACTTTCAAGGGGCGTTTGAATGTGCGCCTTGAAAGTGATCACAAGGTATTGATTAACTAGAATCGTATCACCAGTTGTAATTAAAGGGGAAATCGAAAGTAGTGCTTTGACGAGCTTAGGTTGTTTATAGATTTAATAGTCCAGATGTATAAATGTTTACCAATAATCAGAAGCAGAATCTGTTCATCTAAATAATAAAAACTTAATGCAATTTTCAAAAGGTAAATCCAAACACACCCGATATCCAAATTATAAAGTTGAAAAGTGATCAGTTTGACCTTAGAAGTCAAACTATATCATTCACACTTCAACCATTTATAGTCCAGGCGACAAAAAATATACCTGAGAACCACCATGGCCATCATAGACTCCAAAGAAATGGGTGGTCAAGTGGCTTAGACTTTTTGGTAACCGGTCAATAACACGATCACCAGTCAACATCTGAATAGGAATCTTCAAGAATCTAGGCACGGTTGCTACCGAATCTTCCATTTCAGGTCTCCTTCCACAAATAGAAGTGAATCCCCATAATGGTACACAATCCACTTCAAAAACACTTCTAGCTACGGTCCCAGTCCCAGTCCCAACCGATACTTTCTCAGCAATGACGATTTTACCCTCAACCGCACAAACACTTTCTTCACCATCTTGTGATCCCAATGTAGCAATCTCAGAAGTCACAGACTCAAACGCAATCAAATCTTCAGCACATAAACTACTAGAATCACTCACAAGTGAAAGCGAGGTATCAACTATTCGATCACCCTCTAACGACATTAACTCATCTTCACTTTCTTGAAATCCGTCATCTTGAGAATGATTACCATCATCATTATTAACAGAATTCGTATCAGCCATAATCCCAGATATCATAACAAGGGTAGTCTCCAAAATCTGATTTTTACAAAGCGAATTACCTAAACTTAATGGCACTATCACCGCCGAAAGCATCTCTTCCATCAAAATCACTATCTTGAATAAAAATAGATTTACTCACCAACCCCTCGAAAGTCACATAAACAGTCATTGTTTGACTAATTCATCCCCTTATGTAACTCCATACCTATGAATCAAATCAAACTGTAACACAAAATAACCGAATCCGAATACGTAGTTAGATCTACCAAACAAACAAGAATCCAATCACACTATTGATCTAAAATAGTCCTAAAAAACAACTTATTTTCTAGAGCAATCTTTACAACAACAAAAAAATGAAATTTTGGGCACAAAAAGGTCATGAAAAGAAGCTAATAGAGAAAATGAGAAAAGCTTCAAGAATCACAAGAAATCCCAAAAAAAATTAACTTTTTTAGTACTTTTTGGAGTTCCCTGGATCTAAGGCAAATAATATCAACCTCTATTTATTTATACAACTTTTAATAATAATAAGTAAAAAAAAAAAAAAAATGTAATAATCATTAAACATGATAAAGTTTTTTTCAAGTGTCTTTCTCACTTACCTATAATCTTGTTCTTCATAACCTCCATTTCTTCATAAAAAAAAAAAAAAAAAAAATCAAGAATATTTTTTTCAAGAAAATAAAAAAAGATTGAATTTTTAGAGGAAAATGTAATTACCCATTTCTTGATTATTGGGGAAAAGCATTTTTTTAGTAGACAAAAGACATGATACATAGGCAAGAAGGAAGCAGGTGTCAAAAAACAAAAATTAATAAATAAAGCATCTCCACATATTATTTGTCATCACCTTTTTTTTTGTATTATTATTGTTTTTTCTTTTGTATTCACCAATAGAAACTCTACATGTCCCCCTACAAAGCATCAAACATTGTTGAGTCAAGTCAAGTCTATATCTTTATTACTATTTTTCTTTTCTTATTTGGCCAATAATTATCATAATTAGGTTTTGAGAGTTTTAGCAATTATATAATGAAATTCACCAACCTAATAATTAATTTAAAAAATCTGATGCAAATATGATACTGATACGTGACAAATTTAATGGTTAAAATTCGGTAAGAAAATTAATAACTTTATGTATTTTTTACTTTTTGAACTGAATTTTAAGCTTATGTACTTGATTTCTATATTATTTATAAATTATAAATTTAAAGTATTATAGAAAGTTGGAGTTCGAGTCTTATAAAAACAAAAATCTGAATATGAATAATAATCTTTGCTTTACTAATCAAAGAGTTTTGTAGTTTTGGATTATGTAAGTTGGTCCATGAACTAAAAATTATGGGTTTAAGTGCTTCAAATGTCAAATGAATGAATAATTAAGTGGTTAATGTAATATTATCTTTCCTAAACAAATCATGGTTTCTAAAATAAAAGTAGAAAAAATAATAGTTAAATAAATCATTAGAAAAAAGGTATAACGGGTCTGTTTGACGTAAATGAAGCTAAAAGTTGTAGTTGAAGTATGGAAGCTGAAACTTTTATTCAAGACTTTTATTTTCTAAAAGCTTCATGTTTTTTGAAATAACATTTAATTTTAAGGTATTTTTCTTTAAATAAAGAACTTGAACCTCTCGCTAACAAACAATGTCTATTTTTTTTTTCTTTCTTTTTTCTTTTTTTTTTTAAGAATGACAAACTTACATCAACACAATTTTTATACATATTTACATAAAGGTCCACAACGAGACTGGAACCCATAACTTACAAGTTGATGGATTACCACACATATCACTAGCACAAATATCATAGGTAACAAAATATATATTTAAATGAAACTTTTAACTTAAAATTAAAAATTTGTAGCTCCTAAAAGCCTCATATTAAACACATCCAATGTAACACCCAAAAATTTACATATAACAATTAAAACTTAACTAAAAGATCTATAGTTGTCACTTAAGAAATTATCAAATTAACATAAACTATATGATCTTTTTAAATTGTTTAAAATGGAAATTCAAAAGGAAATAATGCATACGTGGAATAGCATCATAGGTGTTCGATGATGAAGATGCTAATTAAAGAAATAATAATATAATATAGATGATAGTTCAATATAAAATATTCCAACGAATATTATAAAGTGATTATATAGTAATAGCAATTTCTCTCAATTCTACACATAAATAATTGTGATGTCTAATTGATACGTTTAATTATTTGTTTAATATATTAATGATTTGTACTAAATGTATAAATAATTGTGATGTCTAATTGATACGTTTAATTATTTGTTTAATATATAAATAATTTGTACTAAATGGATTGAATGATATATACACTTTCTCTCTTTTTTTTATTTATAATGTTTCAATTACAATTTTTTAAAGTATTTAGATATAATTTTAGACATACCGGTCAGATATCATCTCTCATTTCTACATTAGAGGAAAGAAAAAGAATGATTATTTTACAATTTTTTTGTGGTGAGAAACTTTTGTAAATAAAATATCATATCCCATCAATTTTTAATACAACTATAGCCAAGGACTGAGCAAATGTTGTATGAGCAGGTTAGACGAATCAACTAAATTTTTAATTTATTTGAATTTTAATAGAACTTTAATTTAATATTAATGTAATTGTAATAAAATTTTGATAATAAATCCAGTAATTTTATACACAAAAACTACTTATTTTAATTATGATTCTATAAATAAATTTTCTTATCCCGTCTCTGACTATACTTATGTACACATATAATGATTAGAAGGGAAATGTTATTGGCGGTTTTACGAAATGTATTTAAAAGTTTATTATATATTTTTTTTATTTATATATTTCTGAAAACCATTTTCTAAATTTCAGAATCGACAATGCATAATAAATGGAAAATCCAAATTATATGTATAATTATTTTTTAAAGACAATGTATAAAATTATTATTGACAAAATCCATCATTTAATAACAAAAAGTTATTATTAAAAAATTATAGTATATCAAAAAGTGTATTATTTAGTTTATTTATTCATGGTTTTGCCTATAAATTTTATGTATAGGGGTAGGTCATTTGTCATTGTCATCGGCAAGAACCTGGTTGGTGTTGTTTCCCTTGTGTCATACACGTGGTCTAGGCATTTTAGTTTGTCTTCTTGGTATCTCTTTACCTCTCTTTATATAAATAAATAAAAATAAAAAAAAGTTATATATGTTATGAATTATTGATCTTTGCTATTTGGATGCACACATTTTCAACCCTATGTATTATACACCATCACCTACTTGTCTCCTATAATTACCCTATTATGTAAACTCAATAGTAGTTTTAGCTAGTATAAATACCCATCTAATGTGAAGATGAAAAATGCACCATATACACTTTCATAAGTGATATACTACTTTATCCCATCTCCCATCTTTGTTATTATTTCATAAACTAAGTTAAGTTATTATTAATCTCGCCTTAATATTAGTAAATTTATAACACGTTATCAGCACGAAAAGCTTTTATCAAGAAGATTAAAACAAGTTCAAGGTATATCCACTATAATCAAGAAATCATCAAGGTAAACATTTTTCTTAATAAAACTTTATACATTATCATAAAAGAGGTAATCATCATAATACTCAAATTTGTAAAGTAAAAGATTTTTAATTAAGAACTACTAACTTTTACCAATGTTTCATCATATAGTAATGGACTACTAATTAATGGACTACTAACTTATAAATACTTTAATGGACTACTAACTTTTACTAATCTTTAACATTTATTTTAATGTATACTAACATTTGCTCTTAACCTTAGTAATGCTTATTTGTTACTAACTTACTAACTTCTATTTATATATAATGTACACTATCTTTACTCTTAACTCTCCTAACTTATATTTATTGATACTAACTTTTATTACTAATTCTTATTTATGTATACTAACTTTATTCTTAACTTTGCTAATTTATATTTATTGATACTAACTTTTATTCTTATGTTCATTTTTATTATTGTTTACTAACGTTAATGTTTCTATTCTTATAATTATAATTTCTAAGTTTTTCTTAATTACCATGTTTAACGATTTAATTACAAAGTTATTATTTTAAAATATATAATTACAACGGCTATATAACGGTGATAAACGACGTTATAACGGCTACATTTTTCACTATAAATTGAGAACTCTGGTTCATCATTTTTCACAAAATAATTCTCTCTTTTCTCAAATTCATTTGGTTCAAAGACTTTTGAAGATGATTCATCCGCTTTTAATTTTCGTCATTGTATTAATCATGTTATCGATCATTCCCCTTGTTCAACTGCCATGGCGTGAATTTTATTTTTTCTTGACCTTACTTGTAACTGTTGTTTTTCCACTTCTCTGTGTTTCATTATGCATTGATATATATGGATTCTAATTTTAATATTTTATATTTGTTCAATTCTTATAGTTACAATATGTCGAACATTGCAAAGATTGAATTCAAAGCACTTGATATAAGTGGCAAAGATTATATGACATGGACCGCAAGGGTCAAGAGGCATCTTGAATCCATGGGTATTTTAGATACCATAAAACCAGAAAATAAATGTTCATCGCTAGAAAAAGCGAAAGCTAATGTTTTCATTAATAAGCATTTGGATGATATGCTAGAAATGGAATATTTTAATATAACAGATCCATTGGTTTTATGGAATGATCTTGAAATAAGATTTAATCATCAAAAGGAAGTATTACTTCCATCTGCTAGGGATGAATGGAGAAATCTAAGATTCCAAGATTTTAAAAAAGTAAATGAATACACCTCCACTCTGTTTAGAATATGTTCAACACTTGAATTTTGTGGACATGGTGTTACAGAGGAAGAAAAGTTGGAGAAAACATTCTCCACCTTTCATGCATCAAATATGAATTTACAACAACAATATAGGTTGCAGAATTTTAAAAGATATTCTGAATTGAATGCATTTCTCCTTGTCGCTGAACAAAACAATGAACTTTTGATGAAAAATCACGAGTCCCGTCCTACAGGATCATTAGCATTGCCTGAAGCAAATGCTGCAAACATAGATGGTTCCAAAAATAATATGAGTGGAGCGTATCTATGAAATTGGAAAGATCAAGTATTCAAATTCAAGAGGTCAAATCTCAGGCATAGACATGGCCATGGATTGGTTGAATGGTATGTTTGATCCAGATACAGAGAAGGTCAGTCCTGCTTTCAAGAAAGGAAGTCCAACCAACCCAATCATTAAATGGTATTTGTATGAAAGAAGTGGTACTTATTCTATAGTTAGAACTCATGGTGCTATGGAGTTCTATCTAGTAGATAAAAGGTATGCACATGGGTTGAGGACTTTGAAGGAGCTTATCAAGGTCAGATTGTATGTACTTACTGCTTCCAGAATGGCACATGAGTTGGTCTAGAGTATCATGATGCAGTTGAATGAAGCAGCAGCAAAAAAAGCAGATGAGAAGAACAAGAATTTAGATGATAAATGATTATGTTTTGTAATGAAAAGTAGTTGATACTGATGTATAAAAACTTGTACTTTTAATGGTTATAAAAGATCAAGTTAGGGGGAGATTGTTGGGATTAAAACTTAGATAAAATAGTTTTAGTTTCAATTAATAGTGCTTCTAACTACTGATAGTAATGTATGTTCATTAATACGGACGAAGATGGTTAATATTGAAGATTATTAATGCTGAAGACATACAAGATTACTACGGAAGACAAGTTATGACTGAAGACATCATTTACTGCTGCTTCTCATTAATGTTGCTGCTTCAACATAGTTACTGCGGATTGATAGTTAATACGGGAAGTGTTACTACGGCAACACTTGCCATGCACGTTAGAATAAGAATTACAATTATAGTTAGATTGTATTTCCTTATTTAGATAGATGTAGTTTCCTAGTTTATCTAGTTTAGCCTCAAGGTCTATATAATAGATCCTTGTATTGATAAAGAAACACATTGTATTTATTTTTCATAATTAATCAATTGAGGCTTATAATTCGGCAAATTATTGTTCATCATTGTTCTTAACTTTAACAATATTATTTGTTAGAATTACTTGTTAATATCAAAGTGTTCATATCCGCTGCTGAACTTCTTTGATAGATCACGATCTAACAATTAAGGTTATACAAGTTTACTTGATCCTGACAGGATTATCGAGTATTTCTTTTCCTCTGACTCGGCTCATGAGGAAGGGTGTTAAATATGAATGGACCGAGGAAAGACAAAAGAGTTCCGAAGAGCTAAAGAAGAGACTTGTATCCGCCCCAATTCTTGCCTTACCATCGGGGACGGGAGGATATCAAGTATATAGTGACGCCTCAAAATACGGATTGGGATGTGTACTTATGCAACACGGGAAGGTTATTGCGTACGCATCTAGGAAATCGAAGGCGTATGAAGTCAATTATCCGACGCATGACCTTGAGCTTGATGCGGTCATTTTCGCGTTGAAAATTTGGAGACATCATCTTTACGGTGAGACCTGCGACGTCTTCACCGATCACAAGAGTCTGAAGTACATTTTCACACAAAAGGAGTTAAATATGAGACCAAAAGTGATGGTTAGAGTTGTTAAAAGACTATGATGCCAAAATTCAGTATCACCTGGGTAAAACAAATGTCGTGGCTGATGCCTTGAGTCGCAAGACGTATGGGAGCGTATCATGCCTTGCCGATCTGTCTGAGATCAACAGGGATTTAGAGTACTTGATGATCGGGTTGCGTATATGTGATTCAGATGGGGCCTTGGCTACTATGAAGATTGAGTCATACAAAGTCTCGAAGATTAAGAAGGCACAATTAGAAGATGGTGACATTTGGACTATGTTTCAGAATCTTGAGGAGGGTAAAATTACATAAATTTATAATATTTATAAGACTGTTACATAAGATTTTTTTAAAGATTAATGAATTATATAGTAAGAATATAATGAATTTATAACCAAATTAGGCGTTTAATATTATATAAACAAACTTATTAAATTAATATTTAAGTGGAGAAACAAAAAAACAAAAAAATAATCTAAAATTCAGTTTGAAAACAGAAGAAAGAAAAGGAAGCGGGGAAAGCAGAAACGGCCATATTGGCGATATCAAGAAACAGGTTCCTTCCTTCATATCAAACAATTCCTTCATTTTTAATTAAATAAGTTTATGATTAACTTCATTTCAACGTGTATGCCCTAATTGAATCTAATTATTGCTTTGTTATGCTTCATTTTTATATTTTCTAGTATAATGCATATGATTAATTGTAACATAATGTTCGGGTTTATGGCGCGTGTTGTTATGAATGTGTTCCATCTTTTTTTCATTTGGATATTCATTAATAAGTGTTTGATGTAACAGATAGCATGTCGAGGCTAACCGTACCTGAGGCACTGGCATTACCATCCTCTCAGTTTCTCCACAATGATGTAACAATTGTATATTACTCATTTACGTTTGTTTGTTTGTTTATTTTTCTGTTGATGAGTAATGAACTTATCATTATGTTTGTAGAATTTGGTTTCGCAACCTGTCACTCATGGCTTAAATGTTGGTATTCGTCCTGAATCTGGTATTGGAGGATACGCTGCTGGAGCAAGTGTTAAAGGTTATGCATCTAACTTGGATGCGCCGCATATTCCATCAAATATCTTGTTTGTTGATGGACTCCCAAGCGACTGTTCTCCTAGAGAAGTAGCTCGTATCCTTATTCTTAATAATTAATATACTGTTAGTTAACTTCTATATACATAGGAAATTTGTCTTCGAGAAATAACATTAAAACAGGAAATAAGAAATTTTTTAAAGTTTGTGTCATTCAGAGATTGGGAACTTTGTGTGACCAGTCACCGATATTATTTCTTAAGAAGTTTTGGCACTACTTTAAGAAAGTTTTTCTGCGAAATGAACCGATCTTATTGTTTATGAGTAGTAGTGTTTGTATTGTGAAAGGTTACATCCATTTACATGATCCTTTAACAGAAGCAAATGCCCTTGCATTTCTATTGTGAGAATTTTAGACTTTTCATGAACATTCAGTTATTGGTGCTCAGAAAAGTTTCCTATGCAGTAATATCTTGATATGGGCATTTTCCTTGACTCTTTGTTAAGATATTTTCCGTCCTTTCTTTGGGTTCCTGGAGATTAAACTTTTGCACAGGGAACCAAGAACTGTAAGTATGCTTTCTGATAATCCGGTTTATTCTTTTTTTGTTTAAATTTTTTTTTGTCTACATTTTCAATTGTGCATGATACATACCGTGATCAATTATTGGGCATGCAATTAAGTAGTTTGTTCTGGTGTCACTTCTGGGAGACATCTGGAAAAATACCCCTCAAAATCTGACAAAACGTTGGTTGTAACCTCACCTGTTTGGGTTTACAATTTTACTTAGGATTCGATTTTCTGGTTCCTATCCACTGCTGTGTAGCTGTAAGTGTTAATTTATATCTCATTGGGTATGCACATCAGCTGTGTTTATCCTGAGGACTGCATAATTCATGTCGATTTATTTTGAACCAAGCACCTGGTTATGTTCATATTTATATAGTTAGGTAAAAACATATCTGTCGATTCATGTGGATTCGTTTCAAACCAAGCACCTAGTGATGTTCATATAAGTAGATATATTTATATTGTTATGTATAAACAAAAATCTGTGGACTGATAGCTTCTGTTAGTTGACATGACAAAAGACGATATAGATGCTTAAGAATAAAATAGCAGAATCTTAGTGTCCACACTTGTCTAAAGATTAAAAACTTTCTCCCCACCATGAATGTCATAAAGAAGTAAACTCCATTTAAACCATGTATTCTAACTTTTCAAATCTAAAAAAGCATAATCATAATGGTTTGGCTTTGGAAGATTCCCGGGATATTTATATGCACTTAACTGGTTTATTGTTTTCTAAATGTTTATTGCTATATGCGTCACCATAACACCATAACACTGTAGGCATATATTTATAATTTTTGGTAACAGAAGTAATAGTAATGAATAAGCAATGTATATACCTCAATAGCTTGCTTGGACTTTGTACTCTTTGATAATCTGGTACTCAAAGTACTCGTTTAACTGGACAATAGATATTAAACTAATATCACTTGTGCATTATAAGGTGGGTTTTTTCTATCGTGTGCCCTAAGACCACATGTTAGCAAACTAATTTTTTCTGTTTATTTAAAATGTACTGAATGGATTTTCAATTGAAACTTTGAGTTTGGTTAACACACCATATCACATGCCAAAATGGCACATGTTAGACAAACTCTTGAAACATATACATCAGGTGTTGGTTGCATATAATATTGTACAAAATGCTACCATCCATTTCTTCTATATTTTTTAGTGACTAAAAAAAGATAGATAACCGTTACTAGCTTGTTCCACGCAAACAATTACAAGGTGCATAGGTCAAATATAAAATTTAGACGAAAAGTTTGTATTCTCTAGATGGTCGTGGGAATAACAAGACTTAGGTATAGTCGTATAGAGTAAATTTGTCATGATCTAGGTGCAAAGATGTAATTTGGCACAAACCTAACAGGAAATGCTGCATTTAGTTGTCTTTGTCAATACACAAAGGAAATTGTTCCATTTTTATTGTAGGGAAAGGAGTATATTTTATGAGACATTGATGCTAGTGAAACCATGCTGTTACAGAAACTATATCTACCATCTTGATTTTTTTAAGATCGTCGTCTTTATAGATCCATACAGTTCCCATAATTGGCATTGATGTCTAGGTGTCTTCCCTTTTTCTTAATATGTTTTCTCCGTATAGTTTGTTTTATTTAAATTCTGGACATTTTCTGATATATGATATGATTGTAATTTACAGAGGGAGGACAAACCCATGGTTTTGTGCTTTGTTGCGTTTTCTGATGCCGCATGTGCTTTAACTGCTTTGAATGCCCTTCAAGGTTTACCCTAAATCTTCAACTTTATAATTGTAAAATGGATTTTCAATGCTTACAAGTAGGGACCACTAGAACTCGACAAAAGTGCTAACGTTTTACTCAGTAAAACATCTTAGTGAAAACAAAAATTACTTTATATGAAAACAGGACATTCTATTTTATGGAATAAGCTATAGAGGGGGCAAGATTGGCAGGTCAGACAGGTTGGGTAAATTTGTTGTTCAAAAACATCTATTAGTACAGGGGTCGAATCGGGCCATACCGGGCTTAGTTGTGATCTGCAAACACTTTTTTGTGCATTTTATTTTGAACACTTACTGCGGATATTATGATGTCAAAAACATTAAAATAATAATCTGAATATTTGACAAAAACAATAGAGGCTGTTGTATACATTAAAATTAAAACTTTGGGCGACTTTCACCCGTTTCCTTTTCACTATCTTTTGAAACTTTTAATTTGCCCGACCTGAAATAAAACACAAACGAAAATGACCCATTAATAAGTAAATGGGTCGAATTTGCCTCTAGTAACAGAAGTAATAGAACAGAATCTGGGTTTAAGAGTAATCATCAAAATCCATATTTGTGATAAATTTCTTGATGTGGTTTTGATCATGGACGATGGATTCTTGTGCAGGTTATAAGTTTGACAATACAAAACCTAATTCACGAGCCTTGAAGATCCAGTTTGCTTCTTTTCCATTTAAACATCCATCAGATGGTGTTGAGCAACGCCGTGCGGTTAAAAGGTAATTGCACATGCATACCAGCTTCATAACCGTAGATTTTGGATCCTGATATATTGGTATGCTGTATATGGTGATAAATCCAAATCGTAATAGCTCATAATTCTACTTTTGAAGTCTAGGAAAGATCGATTAACTAGAGAATGGTCTCTCCTTATAATGGGACTCGGTCTACATATAGTATGATATGAAGTGTTCGTTTTTGTATATTTTTATATTTGGGCGCACACGCTTATATCACGGGCAAAAAAGTTTTAGAAACCAGTTACAGAACCAGTATACCATGAAATTAGTCTGTTATATGGCCATTGAAGTTAATAAAGTGGGCTAAAATATATATATAAAAAAAAGAAAAATGTGGCAGTCCTCTTTGAACCTTAGCAAGCAACTGTTGTAAAGATTTAAATATTTTGATAAGAGAAATGCTAATTTGTCCGCCTACAAAGCATGCTACACATATGATAACGACATTTGGTAAAAATAAAGGGTCTAACCGAAGAAAAAGAGAAAAGTAAATGCACATATGTCTTGATTTAAATATATGTAGCATGTTTTGTAGGCACAAAATGTAGGAGGATATAACATTACTCTTTTAATTATAAGTAACGTTTAAGTTAAACGGTTTAACACATTAATTTTTGACCCGACGTGTATGACTTTCCCATGTTGCCACCTCTAAGCGGTAGTCCTAGTTTGTCGACAAACACTTGTAGCGGGGTTCTTCCCGGGTCTTATTCTATGGCAATTGTCTGTGGTGGTGGGTTTGAGAAAACTGAGTTCCAAATTGACTTGTAAGGATTGGTATTCTCGGGTCAACTCATTGATTGGGTCAAACATAAAAATGTCAGACAACAATTGATTATTCATTTGGTAATGAGAAACGTAGTGACAATTTGGTTGGTGGGGGCGTATATTATGAAGACAATGGGGGCAAAGACAGGAATATGGCAATCCATCGTTTATTGTTTGGTAGATAAGATAACCCTTATCACATATGGGAATGTTGAAGATGCTAAGGTTGCGTTTAGTTATAGAAAACGTTTTCTAATTTTCCATTTTTAGTTTTCAAGAAAATGAAAAAAAAAAAATTGTGTTTAGTCGTCAAATGGAAAACACAAGGAGTTTTCCATTTTAGAAATGGAAAATAGTTGGAAAACTATAAAAGTGAGTTTCTAAGTGTAGTTATAAATTAGAAAACTGAGTTTTCTGTTTTCATGGAAAATGATTTAGAAAAAATCACATTTGAACACGTTTTTTGTTTTCTATGTTTTCCTTGAAACTTTTTCTAGAAAACACTTCTAGTTTTCTTCATCTAAACACACCTATATATAATGTTTGTAAATATATTTATTTCTGATTCGGGGATGGATCAATTTGGTAGTAATAGTTTATCTTTAACGGGTAAAATAAGTTAAAAAAAGAAAGTTATAGTTATAATTGGATTAATTTGAATTTGGATAAACTTTCAACTTTCAACTTTCAACTTTCAACTTTCAACGTCTTCTATTTATAAAAATCAAAAATAAATTAACAATTGTTTTTCCAGTTTTTTGGGGTCAACGCGAAATGATTTGTGTATAAAACGTCCCCATATTTGAGTGATTTGGGCAAATCTCACAGCATATATAATTGCAAGTAAAAGTTATCGATGCAAGCATGACAGCATGAGTTACGTAGAAGGAAACATATATTCTAGAAATGAGGTAGTGAAAGTAAATTGGTAGGCTATAAAGATGTTTAAAAAATGTTTGAATTAATTACATGTAGTTATGAAGAATGCTATAGAGTTGTTTTATTATTTTTTTGTTTATCAAAAACAAATAATTCTACATTAAAACCAATTAAACTATCTAGCATAAGTTAATATATAGTATTTGTTTTTCATAAATTTAAAACAAAATAAAAATATATTATAAGTTATGGTGTGAAAAGGATAGAGAAATTCCGGCAAGAAGCATGCCTGTCCCACACATAATCTCCCAAATGTCAATATCATCCCAAAAAATCAACATCTAAACCACTTTTAATATTCTTGTTTTCACACCTAATCTTTTCTAATTCTCACCTTTTTATAAGGCCAATCATTATAAATATAGTATTTTCATCGACCTCACTTTTGTAGAGTATTGTAAAGTCGTTCGTAGAAAATATTTAGATCTATAAAGGTCAATAAAAACAGAGATGAAATCAAAAATTTATCTTGATAGGATCTTGAAATGACATGTAATGCGTTATTTGAGATTATTAAAAATTTCTTTTTAAATAAGATATAAATTGGTGCCATTCGAGGGCCAAGCACTCCGCCACTACATAAAAACCATCGGTTGATCGACTCAGAAATCAAACTCACTCTACATATAAATGATACGTTTACAAGATGTCTTTGTTAAGGATACTTTCACTAGTTGTGCAATACTCGTGTTAAAACTTATAAAAGAGTTATAACCTTGACGGAACTTGAAAATAACCCTATTCCCATCATATCATTGGCACATAATCCGCAATTTAAAAGGAAAAAAACAAAATAACAGACAATTCCAACAATGTGGTATTCAAACCAATAAATGATTGATTTTGGACATGATGGTTGGGATAACGGTAAGTTGTCCTTTTTAAGTTATAGTCAAATGTTTAAAACAGACTTCTTATAATCAATAACGAAGAACAAGTAATCAAGGAGTAATCTGTTAGATCAATTTCATCAAATTGTTACTTAAATTCAAGAATCTGTGTATAAAACTTGTCCTAAAAACCGCATTTCATCTATAAATCTAATGACAATCGACATTACGAAATTGTAACAAATTTAGCTATTATAATCGATAATGCACAACATAAATAACTAAACGAAAATCCAAAAAACAACTTCTTTTTTTTTTTTTTGTATGCATCTTTTCATCAAGACAAGAAAGATGTACCAGCATGATTATGATGCAACAGATTATGAGCAATCGAATCCCTCGCCTTCATAGCAATAGACGACCTCAATCCAATCTCAGGCACCATTTCATCATCCATTAGTTCAATCATCAATTCGGGCTCGATTTCTTCATTCCTCATTTCACATATATTATGTAAAACACAACAAGCACCTAACACAACCGGCAAATCTTGAAGCTTCACTTCTGTTCTTTTCTGTAAACAAGACCATCTTCCTTTCAATCTTGCAAACGATTCTTTAGCAACTTTTTGTATGTCACCGATTTTCTCATTAAACGCGTGTTGTGTCCATGTTAAATGTGGTTGTGTGTATGGTACTAATACCCAATCCATTAAAGGGTAACCAGCACTACCAACAATCCATACATCTTTCAAAAGGCCGTTATTCGCTCTTTGAAAAAGAGCCGATTTTTCCAAAACTTGATCATCTGGCATCGAACCAGGCCAGCCGATACACACATCAGTAAACACCCCTCTGGGATCAACCACACCTTGAACAGTTATAGAGTAACTCGTCTTTTGATTTCGCTCAGTATGTCGTTTGTTGAAATAAGCCGCTACACTTATCTTAGGAGCTATGATTGGTATATGGGTAGTATACATTGATCCAATGACATTAGGTATACCAGAGACCGACCCGAATTCATCTTTAATCATCCTAATCGATTCGTCATCAGGCCATTGAAGATACTTAGGCATTAACACATTCTTAATAGCAGAACAAACTTCAAGCACAAGTTTATGACAAGTCGATATCCCTAACCCGAATCTACGTGATACAAGACGTAAAGGCTCCCCAGTGGCTAACCTCCATATACAAACCGCGACGCGTTGCCTAACAGGCACCGCGTCACGTAACATTGTGTTTTCCTTGGCAACAACCGAAGTAAGCTCGTTACATATTAACTCAAAAGTATCTTTCCCCATTCGAAACGCTTTCTTAAACTCTTCATCTGGAAATTCCGGACTGTTACATTTATCCCACCAATCAGTGGACCTAGTTTTGACCCATAACCGTCGCTGCGGTGTCGGTGTTGGTGTTGGTGTTAGTGTTAGTGACGCTTTTTCGTCTTGATTTGCTATTACTGACAAAACAGCTGCATTGGTAATAGTACGAGATTTACGTTTCCTGACACGAACAGATTGTTCCAAAACATCGTCTTTATAATCCAACATGATGTTTTGTTTGTTGTTGTGGTTTTGTTGGAAAATGATATGATCTTGTTGTTGTTCTTTATCCCATTCGAGTGACTCGGATTTCTCTTGTTCGTCTATCAAAAGTATTGAAGATAAAATCTCTTTCAATCCTTTTGTTTTAACCGTTTGTTCTTGTTCTTGTTCTTCCTCGTGGTCGTGTTGTTGATTCGGATTCATTTGTTGAAGTAAAGAATAGTAATCAGTAGTGTCTGATTTCATATACGAAGGGTGAGATTGAAAATGAAAAAAAATGGATAGTATTTGATGGTGATTTTATATAAAAGAGAGGAGTGTGTGAATGGATAAACAAAAAATAATCTGGTTTTGGTGACGAATAAAGAAGAAAGAAGCCAAATTGAAGAAGAAGACGTGTGAACGCAGGATTGAAAAAATAAAAAAGAAGGAAGATTCGAGGTATGTGTGTTTATGACGGTGTGGGAACGCGTTTGGATACTTGGGATTGCTTTTGACTTTTTTTTTTTTTTTTTATTTCTTGTTTTAAATTGTATTAAAAGTTAGAATTAAGCATCTGAATACTATTACTTACACTTTATAAAAATAATCATCTGACTCGTGATGAATTTTCCGCGACACTTTATCGTCGCGGGAACTACATAAAATAAAATCAGACCAATAAAAATCAGACACGTTGTCGCCAAAATGAATATTGACTCGAGAAATAAATAGTGTCGCGACAACGTGTCGAATTTTTATTGGTCTAATTAAAACATGTGTACTTTCGCGACGAAAAAAATGTTGTGAAAATCCGTCGCGAATTAGGTGATTATTTTTGTAAAGTGTAAGTGATAGACGATTATTTGATAATTTGCTCTAAAAGTTACCATTTTTTCCTTTTCTTTTTCTAACAAATAGGTTGTTATTAGAAAGATTAGATATGTATAATTATTTGTATCTAGCTTTCTATATTTGTAACTACCTTACAAGGTTTTTTTAACCATCATATTGTGACAAGATTAGAAAGTTATACACAATTAAATGCCCAATCTAGAAAAAGAATAATAATATTTAAATTACCATTTACAATTTTACAAATAGTTACAACTAAAGAAAAATTAAAAAAATACCATCTTAATTAAATTGGTCTAAATAACAAAATGGTATTGTTTATTATTATATGACCGTTTAGAAAAAAAATGTATGTTTTTCTTTGAATAACACAAAAACAAAATCAATATATGAAAGAAAATTAAAAAGAAATATCATGTTACCTTCTTTGACAAGTTTTAGATCTCAATAAAAATATATTTTTGGTTTGGTTTCGAACGATACAACTATATTGAATGATTTTTCAATTAAATTTGATGGTTTTGTGTCGACCATCGGAACATGAGAATATTCAATGACCCGGCAGGGTCAAACCAACATGAGGCAAAAACTCGTCCAACGTACGTTTCGGGTTTCGTTGTTTTATCATGTTTTAGACCTCGAAGAAAATAAGTTTTTTATTTGCTTCAAACAAAAAAATATGTAACTATAAACGATCTTCTATTTAAATCAACTTAATTTATATCTAAGACTTAAAAAAAACTAATATCAAAATTTCAATTGTAATTTATTGATATACTTAGAAGAGGACAAAAAATGTTAATAGATGTTAGATTTTTAATATTTTAACTAAATTAATTTAAATATACTTTTTGTTATATGTTTTATTCGTCTTAAATAAATGCCTATATTACTGTAAAATTAGTAGTTACTCGATATGTACTTGAAAATATCCAATGTTTTATTTAAATTATGAATTATTTTTTTATTTTATTTTATTTTATTAAAAAGAAAGACTTTGGTATCAAAATTTTAATCTTGTTGAGGGTGGATTTAGATCTTAATGTTTAAGATGGGTCAATCTTTTCATTTAATTAATTGATTTCTATTCCAAATCAATATTAAATTTGTTCAAATAAAATAAACCTGATATCATGGTTGTCTAAAAGAGTAAAGTAAAAGATATACTTGAAATAAGTCAAATTTCACCTTTTATTAAATGAAACTAATACTTTTAGTTGATATATTACGACCGATATTTATTGTTTCTAAACATTTACTATTTTTGATATGTTTGTACTCTTTTGGGATGAATAAATTTGAAAAATATTTAATGTTCAAATAATGATAATAAAAAAATATTATATCGAATGACAACCAGTGATAATCGTACATATTTATATATAAACGTTTAACACCGATAAAAATTAAAAGTCCACAAATTACTCTCATAGGTTGATATCCAGAATTGTGATCTTTTTTGTCACAAATGTGAAGTCCGAATATTTGCGGTGGTTGTACTACCCAAGCCATGCTAATAGTCACGGTTATTAAAAATATATGTATATATAAATTAATTTTGTAAATAACGAAATACTATACAATGCCGTTAATTTTTCATCTAACGCTACTCGATTCATCAACCTCAACTTATTAGATCATAACCTGAAAAACTCTGTGTCTAAACCATGCCCGACTTCTAGTTATTTGATTATTCATTTTATATATACCAGCCAAATATTTACTACTAAATTATACTTTAAAATATCTTTTGATAAAATGTCCAAAAAAGATCATATAAAATCTTATTTTTGACTATATAGGTATATGTAAAATAATTTTTTACCAAAACGAATTACAAAATTTAATTTAGTAAGTGTAGGGATTATTTACGGCAAGCTAGTAACCGAAACTCAGTTAAGAATACATCGATTAAAGAGTTAAAAGATTGTACAATGTTGTTTAAAACTTTGCAAATGTATTATCAGTTTATCACCAAAACTAATCCAATTGATAAAAAGAGAATAAGTTGATTTTCTGACTAAAGTTAAACCGATTACAAAACACAAAATAAGTAAATTTTCTAGAAACAAACTAATGTCTTCAGATAAAAATCGAATTTGTAATATTTTTGATACCAAAGTATATTATTATTTTAAGTTATTTTCTGACATTTTTACCTATGTTATTTTATGTTATTTTGTCGAATATCTATTAATAATTTGAGGATAATAGAAGGTAAACAAATACAATTTGTCGATATGTAATTTTAAAGATAAATAAGCTTTTTATGTATGTCTACATTTTATAAACAAAATATTGAATTCTACATTTGTCAATATGTCAATAAGTAATTCTAGAGATAAATAAGCTTTTTTATGTATATCTTCATTGGTGGCCATACTTCTAATGAAAACAACACGATGTCTAAAGCTTTTCATTGTGTTTGTTACACCTATTTATGGGTTTGCTGACGAAGGAAAAATCGAGTTCTACACGCCTCATTAAAAGAAAAGGACCTTGTAATTCATATTGATATGTTTTCTAGCGTTCAAATACTATTTTTTTTTATGAATGTCTAGTAGGAGCCCTCGGATTGGATCAAGTTGGATTGGTTGGTTGTTGAAACGCCGCTCGATGATCATGGAGGGTTAGCAAGGGGGAGCAAATTGGTGTTGTGTTGGCTAAATATTGAGTCGATAGATATGTAGACTTTTTTTTTTTTTTTGGTGTAGTTGCATTTTTCCTTTTTTTTGGGTCCTTCTGTTTGTGGGGTGAGTGTACTTTTTAGCTCTTTTGCCAAGTTCTTTTTGTTAATATATCTTCGCTTAAAAAAAAAAAAAAAAAAAACCTTAAGGCATATGTAAATGGTAAATGTATCTATAATTATTTAATATATAATAAAAGATGAGTCTTAAATTCCAGATGATGAAGTAAGATCCCTAGATGTGTTAACTTGTTTGATTTCAGCCGTTAATTCAGTTGATGATGTCATGAAAGACTATTTTCATTTTACATCCTCTTACAATACATAATTACATTTTCTCTTTTAATCGATTTCCACTAAAATAAAAACATAATTATAATTTATTTATGGAATCGCTCAATTTGAACTATGATTTACCTTATTGTTATTCTATAATTTCCTAATACAATATATATATATATATATATATATATATATATATATATATATATATATATATATATTTTCTTTAATGACTCTTGATTCGAACTTGGTACCTCGTACCAACCACCTTTGGTGTGAGTTTTATCCAATTCCCAATTGCCACTTTGACAACTCATGGAGGACTATATATATATATATATATATATATATATATATATATATATATATATATATATATAAACGTAAAGATATAAAACGTCTAATATTTTTTCTTATAATAACTTAAAATCTACATAAATATAAAATTTATGATTTAAATTTTATGTTTATGAGACATTAAACTAACATGGTATAACATATTAACCCGAACCTTAACTATGTTAGCAAAACTAAACTAAAAAATATATACATGACAAATACAAGATTGGTCGACAAGAAAGAGGGCATATTTTTAATTGCGGCTGCAGTTATGTTGGACCGGATCTAAAATACTTGGACCGGGCACCGACCTAAAATGCTGGATTGCAGCATTTCCACCTCCATTTTCAACGCGGTTACCAACCTACAACTGTCTATCTTGTTACATCTCTAAAATAACATATACTTAAATTTCTTTTTAATATTGAATTTATTAATTATAATCTTATCAGTCATTAAATAATCGTACTACAACCACTAGAAAATAATATATACTTAAATTTCTTTTAAAATATTATATTTTATTAATAATCGTCTTTACATTTAGAAATCATTCTAGAATTTTAATGAAATCGTTTAATATACAAAATTTTAAATGCATGTCATCAACACTATTTAAAAAAAAAATACTAATATGAAATCCACACTATTAAAAGAGAAATTATATTCGATAAAATTACACTATAGTAATGGTTTATGGTAGTTTTTCATTCGTCCTAAGATAAGTAATAGTTATTGTTCGGGCCTTCAACCTTTCGATAAAAATAATTATGTGGTAAGAGTTTCTTATTCGGCCTTACGAACCAGAAAATGAATTATGCAGTAACTGTAGAAAATATTGAATTGGAATTGTGGGAAAAATATTATTGATTGATGATAAAAACAATTATAATGAGAAAATATTTATAGGCTAATACACGTTTTATGGATAAACAAGGAAAAGTTTTATGGATAAAGAAGGAAACCATAATTCTAGCCTTAAATCACTCGAAGATAGAGATATGATGTGAAACTGATCTCTTGAAGATAGGGACATGATGTGAAACTGATCCCGTCCTTTTATTTAATTTTTTATTTTTAACATTCCCCCTCAAGTTGAGTAGTAGGGTTCCCAATGCTCAACTTGCCAAGACAATGAGCGAAAATCTTTCCGTTAACCGCCTTTGTAAGAAAATCTGCGAGCTGGTCTTTAGATGAAACAAAAGGGAGTTCGATAATCCCATCCTCAAGTTTTTCTTTGATAAAATGCGTATCAACTTCAACATGTTTTGTTCAATCGTGTTGAACCGGATTTTCTGAGATCTGGATAGCAGCTTTGTTGTCACACATAATCTTACAAGCTTCCATTGGGGGATATCTGATAATAATTTTCGTAGCCATAGAACTTCTGCTAGACCTCGTGCTATCCCTCGAAACTCAGCTCCAGCACTTGAGAGAGTGACTACCTTTTGCTTTTTACTTCTCCTGGTAACAAGATTTCCTCCCACTAGTGAAAAATACCCTGATGTTGACCTCCTATTACCTTTGTCGCCTGCCCGGTCAGCATCAGTGTAAGCATCTATTTTCATGTGCCCATGTGATTTGAACAAAACTCCATGTCCAGTGGTTCCTTTTGAGGTACCTAATAATCCGTAAAGCTGCTTCCATGTGTTGAACTTGTGGTTGATGCATGAACTGACTTATGGCTCCCACTGCATATGCAATATCTGGCCGAGTATGAGGTAAGTAAATGAGTTTTCCCACCGTTCGTTGATATCTTTCTTTGTCTGTCTGTTCAGCTTCGTCTTCCGTAAATAATTTCTGGTTGGCAATCATAGGAGTATCAGCAGGTTTGCAATCTAACATTCCCGTTTCTGCTAGTAAATAGAGAATATACTTTTGCTGACAGATGAAAATCCCTGACTTGGATCTTAGTACTTCGATTCCAAGAAAATACTTGAGTCTGCCCAAATCTTTCATTTCGAATTCTTTAAACAAGTTGGTCTTCAATTATGACATTTCCTCCGAATTATCTCGTGTAATAATCATGTCATCAACATAAATTATTAAGCATGTTATGAGTTTACCTCTCCGTTTTAGATATAAAGTATGGTCGGAATTGCTTTGATTATAGCCATATTTCTTCATTGCTGTGGTGAACCGACCAAACCAAGCTCGTGAGGATTGCTTTAGACCATACAATGATTTCTTTAGCCGACAAACTCTTCTGGACTCGGAACTATCATGGATTCCAGGTGGGTTTTCCATATAGATTTCTTCCTTTAACTCTCCATGTAGGAAAGCATTCTTAACATCAAACTGGTGCAATGGCCAATCCTTGTTTGCTGTAACTCAGAAGAGAACTCTAATAGTATCGATTTTTGCTACTGCTGAGAAGGTCTCGCAGTAGTCTATTCCATACGTCTGAGTGTACCCCTTTGCAACTAACCGAGCTTTATACCTTTCGATTGACCCATCGGGTTTATACTTGATAGTAAACACCCAACGACATTTGACAGGTTTCTTTCCTGGTGACAGTTCACATTCTTCCCAAGTTTCATTTCTTTTTAGAGCTTCCATTTCAGTACTCATTGCTTCCCTCCATTCCTTATACTTAAGAGCTTCTTCAACGCTGGTTGGTATTCTTTCTAAACAGATGGCGTTTGCAAAGGACTTGGCTTCCGGAGCTAAATTTCTTCTTGCGATACTTGCAACGGGATATTTTGAACATCGTGAATTTTTTTCAAGTGAGTGTCTGTTGGGTGGAATCCCCCTAGTTGATCTAGGAGGAAGATCATACCGAGCTGGTTCAGTAACACTAGGAATTTCCATTTCAACCTGTTGCTCATCATCACACATATCAGAATTATTTGAAATATCCGGAGATTGAGAACCACTTACCTCGGATATCAGTTGAGGAGGATCATTATTATTGGCAGTGGTACTGTCTTCAGGGTCTTCAGGACTATTAGATCTATCAGGAATGGGTGTATGAGAAGGAGAATCACACACTGGTGGTGCCCAACTTATCCATCTTAATACGTCATCGTCATTTTCCCCCTGACCATGAAGATGGGTGTGATAAAAGAACTCAGTTTCAAGAAAATCACTGTTCATTGTTGTGAACATGTAACTCTTACTCGGGCTGTAACATCGATATTCGTGTTGATTTACACCATACCCCAAAAATACACATTTCTCTACACATGGATCATGTTTTGAACGCTCTATTTTTGGTATATGGACAAAAACAGAACATCCAAAAACTCGAGGTTCGAGGGTTAGGGTGGATGGCAGTTTATGGAAATGTGACAATGTTTGGATAGGAGTTTTTAAGTTTAGATCTCGTGTTGGAAGGCGAGTAACAAGATATGTTGCAGTTACAAGAGCTTCTGGCCAAAATGTCTTTGGAACTTGGGATTCAATCATAAGAGCACATGTAATTTCCAATAAAAAACGATTTTTCCTTTCTGAAACCACATTTTGTTCAGGCGTGTGAGCAAACGAGGTTTGATGAATGATTCCCCGTGTTTGACAGAAGGTTTTCATGGAATTGTTACAAAATCCCCCCCCCCCCCCCCCCCATTATCTGATCTGAGAATTTGGATTTCACTTTTGAATTGGGTTTTGACCATGTTACAAAAGGATGTGAATTTCGTAAAACCTTCAGACTTATTTTTTAAAAGATAAGTCCACGTCATTCGAGTACAATCATCGATAAACAACATGAAATAGCGGAAATTTTGTCCCCCTTCAATTTTAGCGGGCCCCCAAACATGAGAATGAATTAATAAAAAAGGTGAATCAATTTTAGTATTATTCGGTTTAAACATATGTCTATGACTTTTTGCCAAAATACAAGTGTCACAATGAAAAACTTTATTCTTAGGAAATAAATGCGGAAATGACTGACGTAAATAACCTGTGGACGGATGTCCCAATCTTCGGTGCCATAACCATGCTTTCCTATCATTTGAACCATGAGCAAGCATAACAGTGCCTTGTTGGGTAACTTCATCTACATAATATAGTCCTTGTCTCTCAGTACCACGTCCAATGATCTTCCCCGTCCTGATATCCTGCAAAATGCAAAAAGTGGAGTGCATTAATACCACACAATTTAATTCCTTCGTAACGTGACTAACGGATAATAACTTGTGAGATAACGATGGCACATAAAGACATTTAGAAAGTCGTAATTCTTTTGATATTTCAATAGTTCCCCCTCCTTAAACTGGGAGAGTTTCCCCATTAGCCGTGTGAATTCGTGTTTTATCAACTCTCGAGTTTGACGTTAGATCGGTTATATCAAACGTCATTGTATCAGTGGCACCACAATCAAAAATCCATGAATTACACTTGGCGTTTTTTGTTGCAACATGAGCTTTTCCAGATCGGGAAAAAACATTCTCCTTTTTTAAATCATAAGCGTTTAACATGTCGAATAAATTTTTATTAAGACGTTTCGGATTTAAAAAAGAGTTATTAACCGGAAGAGTTGTTTTGGATAAATCATTAAAAGGAGGGTTTGGCTTAAAATTACCAAACCCTATACCTGTTTCGGATTCACCGCTTCCCTTCTTTCCTCCGCCGCTAATCTCGCCGCTTCCTACGTCGTTGCTTTCGCCGTTGCTTTCGCCGCTGCCTGTGGTGGTGGTCTCCTGATTGCCCACGGCGGCGGTAGCTCTTCCAATCTTGGAGGTTTTGTGGTTATCATTCCACCATTCTGGATATCCAACAATCTTAAAGCATTGTTCTTTGGTGTGTCTCGACATACCACACTCTTCACACTTGAGCTTGCTTTTATCCACCTTTGATTAAGCCCGAAATGACGATTTTTCTGACCGATGGTTCTTGGAGACGAGCCTCGCTCCATCTCCGGTGGTATTGAGTCCGGCCGCCACACCCATATCTGCCTCATGATTACCGTCAATAATAGCTTGGTGAGCTTTTTCCTTTCTTACTGTAGCATAAGCGGTTTCTGGGGATGGAAGCGGATCATATCGGAGGATTTCCCGTTTAATGGGGTCATACCTCCGGTCAAGTCCGTTTAGGAATTGGAACAATTTGGTTTCGGATCTAACTTTGTTATATGTTGCTATGTCGGCGGTGCAAGTCATCGGGTTTGGATCACTTCGATCAATTTCTCCTCGAATTCCTTGCATCCCTATCCAGAACTCTTCCAAAGGTAATTGATTTTGTTTAAATTCATTGGCTTTAACATGGAGATCGAAAGTTTGCAATTTATCTTTACCGCTGCTGTAAGTAACCGCCAGGGCTTCCCATAGTGATTTTGCTGTGGGAAATTCGGTAAGGTTGCTTGCAATGCTCGGTTCTATGTTCTGAATTAACCACGAAAACACCACGAGATCGTTTTGTTCCCACTGATCATATTTTTCATCAGTGATGGCAGGAGGATTTTGGGTAAGGTGGTTAAGGTATACTTTCGATTTCCCCTCTATGGATACTCGAATCATTCGAGCCCATAACGAATAGTTATTGTTGGTCAGATTTAGGCTAATTTTGAGTTGGTCGGAAGGGTTTGGTTTTGGGTTTTGAAATTGATTTTGAGCTCCATTAAGAAGCAAGTTTGCTAGTTGGATAGCAAGATTATTATTGTCTGCCTCAGACATCTTGGTAGATGATGGGAACGGGTTCTTGGATCAAGAACACCGCTCTGATACCATGTAGAAAATATTGAATTGGAATTGTGGGAAATTTTTTATTGATTGATGATTAAAAACAATTACAATGAGGAAATATTTATAGGCTAATACACGTTTTATGGATAAACAAGGAAACGTTTTATGGATAAACAAGGAAACCATAATTCTAGCCTTAAATCACTCGAAGATAGAGATATGATGTGAAACTGATCTCTTGAAGATAGGGACATGATGTGAAACTGATCCCGTCCTTTTATTTAATCTTTTATTTTTAACAGTAACTCGTTATGGTGGTGCGCCATAATTATTTTTATTTATATACGGTAACGAATTTTGTATATGTTTCGTTTTACAATTAATATGTTGACTGTAATAGTTCATGATCTGATCATCAAATATTAAACTCATTGTCGTTGGATACTTTGCAGTAAGCTCATTTGATTGTGTTAGAAAATAAATTTCGTTCGGTCGTTCAATAAAAATACCATTTATATGTTGTGTCTAATAGTTTTGGTTTCAACCGTGTTCTATTCAGGCTATAAAAACAATTATTCGGTAATGGTTTCAAATCCAGATCTTTGAACATATTAAATTATTATATGTGACGTTTAATAATAAAAAATTAATTCACAATTACATAGATGGGAATGAGATGTAAGCAATTATTTACATTGAAATTTGTTTTTAAGAAATTATTAACCTCATTAATTATATTTTAATTTAGTTGAAGCCAAAAAATAAAAAGTAAGAAAAGTGAGCTAAAAAGAAAGAAATTGAACTACACATTCAATTATATTTAGATAACAAATAAGGGTCATTTTAGAAATTTTCCTCTTAAATTTCAACTTTAAAAGTTAAAAGATCCAAATGTTTTGCATGTAGTATAGATGTACGATGTAAACAAAGTCTTTGGGTTTGTGTTGACCAAAGAAAGTAAACAACCTAGATACTTAATTAGCTCATTTGATGGTTATAACTCGTATTTTGATCTAGATGAAAATGACAGTAAGCTTTTAAACTATAGGTAATAAAATGCTTCGATTTCTAACTACCATTTTGCAACTTGCATTGATATCCGTCCCGTCCATATCTTGTTACGAATATGACTGACTCACCAGATTAAACCATGACTAGATCGAATTATGGCCATATATTCTATATGAAACAAGTTGTGACACTAAGGTGTAAGGATACTCACAAATAAACCCTAAAAATGGGTACTTACATCTCTTAAAGAAAGATATATAAGGTCCACTAAAAACCTGTAAGAAATTACATTAACAGTTACAAGTTTTAACTAAATCACAAACTCGACGAAACTGGGACCATAAATCATTGCACAGCTGGGTCAAACCTCCGAATCAAGATTTAAATGGATTGACAGGAAAAATATGATCAAGTAAGAGAACTTCCAGCCCATTCCCGTTCTCGTTTCTTTTGCTTTGCTAGCATCTTGTTGAATTTTTCTTTTCCATTCTCCAGAAGTGGGTCATGCACTACATAGTCATTTGGATCATTCCTACGTGTCATACTATCCTGCAAATGATTTAAGAAAAGAGAGGAGAAACAATGCATCAGATAACAATAACCGGAAATATAATTATTTAAACATATGTGAAGCCACTAAAGACTTCGACAGAATGCATCTAATTTAAGACTAAATCTCAGATTTCCGGGAAGTTATGGTTTAATATTATTAATTTGTTTCTATATTTGTTATTCAATGATCATGTAAACTAGTTTCAACTTTCAAGTGTAAAAGGAACCAGAAAAAGCTAAGGTCGTCACTTCGACCCATTTATAGGTAAAATGGTCCATTTGGTTTTGGGTTATATTTGATCTCAAACAGGTCAAATGGATAAAACTTAAAAAACTAAAACGGAAATATGTCAAATGGGTCAAGTCACCAGCAGTGAATTTATGTGGCATTAGTTTGCAATGAAGCACCAAGGGTAACAGTTTAATAGTTAGGTTGAATGGGAATGTGAATCAATTTATAAAACCACCGCCCCTTTGCAGATACAGAGAATCCTCAAATTTGAACAAAAAAAAATTGATCAAATACCATGCCCGTTAACCAAATACAATTCATCATTTACATTCCAATTCCCTTACACACCTCTTTCACCATTTCATTAAAAGAAGAAAAAAATCTATATTGTGACTGAAAATTTCTAATAATAGAGTTTTTATAATCTAACATAGCACATTAATTATTTATAAAATTAAGACGAAAAAAACACAAGTATTTGCAAGTCAAACCAACCTAATCTGTCTTATTTTGATGGAGTTTGAGCTACATGATTTGACATGTTACCCAACCCTCTCTACCCGTCTATTTGACACCAAAATAAACAGAGGATAAAAGTTACCTTCTCAGGTGCAAACTTCAGCTTGGCCGTGGACAAGTCTATCCGATTTTCTTCAGTTTTGGATTCACCATTAGGTGATGCAGGTCGTTTGAACATAGATGTTTTGAACTTCTCCAGCTTGGCTAGCTTCTACATGAGATAAATGAGCATAGTTTAATAAAATTTGATTATTAGTTTAAATTATATTAAAATGTGATCATATTTGACACACTAACTATTTATCGGAAAAAAAACTAGAACTTTGGACACGTTTTGATCCATACAGAAAATCCCGTTACCCAACCCGTCTAATTTGCCACCTCTAGTGGTTCTGTAGAAAAGGAAATGCATGTTATGTCTATATATATATATATATATATATATATCAATGTTGTAAATAACGCTAGGCGAACCTAGTCGGTAAAATAGGGACTAGGGATTAATCGGGATTAATCGGGATTAATCGAATTAATCGTTTTCTCATTTTCTATGTGTAAATTTTTAAATATATCAAAAAAAAAAACCAAACACAAAGAAACAAAAGAAAAAAAAAAAAAAAAAATTAATAAATTTCACTGTCCCACTACCATTTGTCTCCCACCCACCAACCCACTGCCATAAATATTCAATTGAATACCCAAATCGAGTTAATGTCATATAAATCAACAAAAACTCCATTAAAAAGCATTCATTAACAGAATCGGATGAAAACAACCACCGGTCACCAAAATACAAATCAATAATCAAATCGAAATCGGAAAATCGAAGCTTGGTATAACCCTAATATTGGGTTTTAATTGATTTTTTTGTTGACTTTCGTTGACCGATTTTTTTTTACCGTACGATTTGGCCGATTTTTAGCGATTTTTGGCGATTAATCAAAGTGCCGATTAATTCGGCGATTTGGTTAAATTCCTCCTGAAATTAGCGATTCACGACTAATCGCCGATTAATCGGCCGATTTTTTCGATTTTTACAACCTTGATATATATATATAAAGGGAGTGGCCATGACATACATCTTCTTCCTTTCCTTGACGTCTGCGTTTCTTTTGCTTCTGTAATTGTCTTTCTCTTTCATGTTCATTTAAAAGCTGCAAATCCGCATCAGCATTGTTCATACGTTCTGCTCTCACGTCTGATCCAATTCCTTTTTTTGTCAAACTCAGCTTATTTACTTTAGGCCGGTCATCACGTCCTTCTGCTTTTGATCTTTTAGGAGATAAAACAAAACTCTTAGATGAAGGAACACCCAAAGCAGATTAAATGACATACATGAGAATCATTGTTCAGTAGAGGTAGCAGATGGGGCAGGTTTGGGTAAAGACAGGCCACTTTTTAGTACGAGATGAAACGTGCTGGTGACATGCAAATACTTTTTGTTAAATTTTTATTTTCATTATGAATAAAAAAAGTTATTACACTAATAGTCTAAATCTTTACGTAAAACACTCTAGGAGGTTCTATGCATTAATAAATTACTTTGGGCTACTTACCACCTGTTAGCTATTGAGTTATTGATTTCTTTGATCTGTTTGAGATTAACACAACCGAAAACTACCCACTCATAAGTATATCGGTCAAAACTGCTACCTCTAGTTTGAAGTTACCCAAAATAGAACATAGATGCAGTTGAGTAAATTGCATATCAAAGTGAATAAAGAAACCAAAATATTTCAAAAATCATTTGGAACTATATTAAAAGATATAAAAAAATTATATTATAGAATACCTTGGAGGAGACTTTTCACGGCTCGCAGGCTTTAAACTCTCTAACAATGCACAGAGAAATCAAGAAGTTAGAAATCACAAAGCTAGAAGATGCAAAAAGGATGAGACAATATAATGATGCGTCTATTAAGTGTTTCAAGACACAATTACAGTTTTTGAGACTTGGTGTAAATAGAATATTGCAGCTTGCCAAATGCCAACATATATGACCCAAACAAAGTACTAAAACCTACTCTCGCAAAACCTCACACATGTATTCAAAGAAACTGATAAGTCTCTAATTTAACTATTTAAGTTCGGGTTCCTTGTATATACACTTTTAACCCACGGAGATATAATGATAATACATTGTGCGTCTCCAAGAAAAGACGTGATGAAGTGTTTGTGTTTTGAAGAAGTAATATTAAAGTGAAGGCTTGTGAGTTACTTTTTTCTTTATTGATTTAAAAAATTTAAGACTTATTATGTAAAACTATGTTACTATAATATTATTTTACTAATATAAAATCAAATACTTAATCAGAGGCCGCTCAAGACCTTTAAAGGCCTAAAGCGAACCTAAAAAATAGGGTCTTTTCAAGTATAATGTTTTATTAATATATCAGATTGATTTTTCCAGATTTTTGATATAAAATTTATAATTAAATATTTAAAATAATTTGCATAAAATTCTTTTCCGGTCAATAAAATAGTGTGTTGATCATAAATAGTTTGTGTTTAAAGTGGCCCTAGGATGAACGTTAAGGCTAAACAACCATACATGGGAAATAACTGGAATGATGGTTGGTTACATCATTTCCCTAAAAGTCAGTTGACTAGGTTTTATCTGAGGATAAACAGTTAGCAACTTCTGGGTGTAAATTACCTTTGTGCCCTTTTTTCTTGGATGGTATATCCCCAAGCTCCTTCTTTTTATCAAGTATCTGTCGACGCATTCGTGCATCGAAGTTTGCCTCGTCATCATCACTGACATCATCAAAATCAGCATCCGATGCCTTGGGAAACTCTTCCTTCTTGGAGCTTAGAGCTCCTCTAACACTCATTTGTAAATCTCTTCTTGCTTTATCTTCTGCTGGATTCTGCAGCAGTAAAGTACATAGTAATTAAAGTTTGTTTATTTCAAGCAATGTAAACATATGCATCTAACTCAACATGAACCATAAATAAAACAAATGCACGTTGTATTAACCTAGATTCATATGCTTCACTGCAACTAAAGTTTACCTCCGTTTCCTTACAAATATGTTCTTTTGGTCATCTTACATTTTTAGGCATTAGGTTTTTAAGGAATCATAACTATACTTTTATTTGTACTTACTGATTCTCTTGCATTTTCTTCTTTCAAAAGACGAGGATCATTCAATACATCATGACTACTTTTAATCTTAATATTTACAGCTGCCAGTTCTTTTTCCTCTTCTTGCGCTTCTTCTCCAAACGACAGCAAATTCAACTTTCTGGAAAATATTAAAAACAAAAATCACATGATGAGGAAATTTTACAGAAAAACGTAATATCTAATAACAAAATGTATTACTTTGTAGCCTTCTTTTTTGTATCTTTGTTGCCAGTTTCTGTGGTAGTAGATGGTAAAGACTTTGCAGGTGCAGCTCTTGGAAAAACATCATCAAATGGGTTCCACAACACCTGAAGTTTTAATAAAAGTATTAATGATCCATCACAGTTTCAACAAAACTGACATTTATAAGAAAAAAAATAATTTACAATCATTAGTAGATATGGTCACGATTAGATGCGTCACTTTTGACCTATTAACCAATGAATAGGTCGGATTCAGGTTGTGTGCTATCTTTAACGGGTCAAACGATGAAACGATTAAATTGAAGAATAGGTTTAAAAAGGAAAGGGGTTAAAAGTCACCAAAAGTGTATTTTTGCTGCATAAAATCCCTAAATCATTTTTATATAATTAGATTATTATTCAAAAAACAGATAGTTACTGTAATTATATTTGACCAACTTAATATTTTTAGAAAGTTGACATTTTGGTACGAAATGTGATTTGGGTCAACCTGGCCGGTTTATGCCACATCTTATTGAGATAAATCGCATGTTGAGTTTATAGTTCTTAATCACGTTATTCATGTATAATAATATACACTTCTAGTGACTTTACAAACACACGAGTCATTCTTGAAAGACTTTCCAACTGATACCCGACATAGCAAAAGATACATAAAAAAAACAACATAAAAAATGTACCTCGATAGAAAGTATTTTTGGAGGAGAATCCAGTGGTCGGTCATCTTTATCAGTTTCAATATCACCCAAATTTAACAAATTGTATAATGAATCTCCAGTGACCTATAACCAAATAAAAATCATTAATATATACTGTAATATATAAAGATGCAGGCAGTAATATGCATCGGTGAACATGTAGTTACCTTTCCAAATATAGTATGCTTTTTGTCAAGCCAATCACAGCGATCCAAAGTTATGAAGAATTGACTTCCATTTGTATTTGGTGAATTGGAATTTGCACATGCAACTAAACCCCTGTGGGTGAATCTAAGACGTGAATGGAACTCATCAGCGAATGTGCCACCGTATATACTTTCACCACCTGAATTAAGGAGAAGAAAAGTTGAGAGACGGGTCGACTTCTATTTCCATTACACTATGTTATCAAACTCATAAGTGATTTAGCTCAATGTATATCCCAAGTCCCTACAAACTAGCTCAAGTTAAAGAGAAAACGGGGGAAAACGAAACCTTGTTTTTCTTTTACAAGTTTCATAAACAATACAAAAACAGAGGGCATAATTACCTATATCTAATACGGTAAACAAATAAGTAGCGGATACTAGCGCGTGTATACTATATAGTAAAAGATGGATAATACAGTAAACCCTTAGTTAATACTAATATGAATAAATTAGGAAGAATGAGTAAGTACCTGTGCCGGTACCAGTAGGATCACCACCTTGAACCATAAACGACTTAATAATACGATGGAAAATAGTGTTGTCATAGTATCCATCAACGCACAACTGAATGAAATTTCTGACGGCTTTGGGTGCCTCTTTTGGCCATAATTCGATGTCGAGTGGACCGTAATTGGTTTGGATTATCACTTTGCCCTTAGTCGGAGGTTCTGATACGTATATCGACGACATCCAACTGTTTGTGTTAATGTCTACCCTTTTGGTGGAAGGATCGGAAGGAACAACCTTTCACCCCGGTAGCCCAGTGCAAAGTGGGTCGGATTGGACCGGACCGGGTTGGACCGGGACCGGTCCGAGACTGTTAGGCCCCAAAATTTCAGACCGAAAACTGGATCTATTGAGACCGTTAAGGGTCGGGTGAAAATCGTCGGACGGATCGGATTTTGGGTTTTTTTTCTTTTTTGCTTATGTTGATTTTCTAAAGTATTAGATAAGGTACTTGACATACATAGTATGAAATTCAAACTCTTGACTTGTAAATTATACGAGCAAGTCACATCACGTCATTTCTAATGTAGTACTAATTTAACAATAAAACATATCATAACGCTCGATTTTCAAATCAAAAAACATTTTAACAGAAATTAAAACAACCAAAATTTAAGCTAACCGTAACCAATAAACGTCCCAATTAGACCACAACTAAGGATCTTTGAAACTTCTCAAATGGCAAAAATAACATAACAGATGAAATATAATCTGTGCAATAATGTTATACTAGTTTAAACCCCGTGTATTACACGGGATTGTACATAAGGTTGTATTAAAATCTTTCGATAAAAAAAGTATATTATCAAAAGCGTATTGTTTTATATTTTTAGTTCAAAATCTTTTAGCTTAAATTGATTAATCTTGTTTTAAATTAATAAAGAATGAGCCTTGACAAAGCCCAATCGGTTTATTAGGAGAACTAATTATTTAAAATTTATTATAATAAAGCTTATGACATCATCAAAGTTAAATACAATATATGTGGACAATCTTAGAACCCACCACATCAACCATATGACATCATTCATAACCCCCTTTTATTAGATAAAAAAGATGGAAATATTGAAATTGGGTTTTTCTTTTATTAAATATAATTTCTTTAATATTTTCCCTAACAATTCCTTGTAGTAGAGTGGTAAGATAGAAACTTATCAACAAGACACCATGAATTCGAGTCCTAGAAGCATCAAATTTACAACTTTTTGACTTTATTAGAAGAAAAAAAAAAAAAAAAAAAAAAAACGGTTTATCGGGTATACTCGATTTTAATCGGGTATGGACCGCACCGAACCGAAATCTGCCGACCCGTTTCTGCACATGCCTACACTCCGAAGGGTAAATGCTTTTTCTTTAAATTTATTGATTTTTTAGGACTCATGCTCCGAATAATATTTTTTTTAGAAGTTTAACAATGTTATATTCCGAGGGTGTTTGTTTGGTTTTTTAAATTTAAGAACCGTTTGGTTTTGTTTTCCATACGTTTGGTTTTCCGGTTTTAAAAGCCGAGTTTGGTTCGATTTTGTTTTTAATCGCCTCTTTTAGGTTTGCGTTCGACTTTATAAACAACATTTTTTTTTTTTTTAGCAAATAAGTATAAATGTGACTTAAATAGTTTACAATTATTTAGCTTAAAACTTTTTGTCATACTATCTATAATAATTTTAACCTAAAGAACAAACTACAATTATAAAAATCAGTTTTTGTAATGAAACCCAAACCGAACAGTCACTTTCTCCTTTGGTTCGTTTTTCCAGTTTGATGTTTCCAAATTTGATTAGGTTTTTCCATCTTTTAGCTTACAAATTATTTAATTAGTACCTCCAACTTGGTGCAAATAATATCTTACACAGAGTTTTACTGCCCAAACCTTTGAAGATGGATTTGAGTTTCATTAATTAGTGCCCAACAAAAATGGAGTCCACACCATAATCTAAAAACTCTTAAAATACAAAGTGTCAAAGTAATATGTAGAGAAAATGAATATGCATATTTCTTTAGTTTTTCCAAAAAAACCCAAATTTTATTAAACTAACAAAACCAACAAAAAGACTACACAACCAGCCCCAAAAGTAGACTAGAAGACATCCCTTGATAACTTACAAAGAGAGAAAACACACAACCAACCAACTAACTAATCCGCAAACAACAATCACAACCACGCTAGCACAAACGAAAACTATTTGTAGGGCAAAAAGAAAAAACAATGGCAAAAACTCAAACCATAAATACATAACCACAACAACCTCAAAAGAACTAAAAAAAGAGAAGAAGCAAATGAAGTTGGAGTAATAAACAATGCCCAAATAATTTTGGAGAATATGGGAGTCTTCGTGCTTCATTTTTCTAGAAAATAACTCAAGACACGAAAACAAATGTTTGGATTAAATGGTCCAATGTCAAGGTTTCTTTTGAGACACGCAGATTGGGTATTGGTAGTTTGAAATCTCTAAACCTAGCGTTACTTTAGATATGACGATGGAGGATGGCTTCTAACCTGAATGTTTTATGGGTTCGTTTAATTAAGCCTCTTCATGGACAAGACAAGAAGGTGGTTTCGATCAACAAGGAAGTAAAACAAATAGTGTATGGCCTAAGATAGTATGGTCCTCTAATCATTTAAATACGAGTGGTGTTCTTCCTCGTGATTCTTTGAGTTTTAATGTGGGATGTGACACTTTAGTATATTTTTGGAAGGACATGTGGCTTGGAGATTACCCCTTGAATCTCTAGTATAAAAGGCTATTTCGGTTGGAGCGAAACAAGGTTGTTGAATCATGATCGCATAGCTAATGGAAGGTGGTCTTGGAATTGGTGTAGATCATAGTTAGGGGCGCGTAACATGTCTTACCTTGATACAATGTTGGAGATAGAGAAAATAAGTAAATTTACCCATTATACATATTTCATATTGTTTAAAAATTAATTTTGAAAACCATTTACAAAGGAATTGAGGAGATAATTATATCAGAGAACAAATCATTCAAATATAGGTTGTTTGGTTTATAGATTTCCAATTTTCACACATTAAACTCTTGTCCAAACATAAAGTATCATTCTGATTGTTTAATATAAACTTACTCATCCAAATCACTAGTTTGAAAAGCATTTTTAACATCGATTTGATATATCACTAGATTATGAATAACAACAACTGCAATCAACAATCTAATAGTAGTAACACGGGCACACCAGAAAATAGGTATTGAATTACTTAATCCCCTTATTTTGACTAAAGTTCTAAATAACCAATCTAGTTTTAAACTTATCAATGGTTCCATCAACTTTCATATTCTTTTTCAAGACTCATTTATTACCCAATGATTTGTATTCCTACTAGGGATGTAAACAAGACGAGACAGCTCGCGAACTACTCGAGATCGACTCGCAAACTATTCGAAATCGACTCGATTTAAATGAGTCGAGCTTGAGTAAATTTTCGAGTCGAGTTCGAGCTCAAAGATACTCAGCTCGTGAGGCTCGCGAGCCTTATCGAGCTTATGTTAAATTACACTTTTACCCTTTTAAATACATACTATATAAAGGTATTATGTATATAAAGCGAGTGAAGCTCTAATCCCTAATCCCTACTGTGATTTGGTCCATTCCTATATGTTATTTTACATAATAGAATCCATCTCATTACGAAATGTTTGTTTCTAAAATGAAATATCATGAGATCTCATAGCCTCATTAAAGGTTCTAGGATCCTGATCCAAACTAAACCAATATGAATAGTGAGATTCAATTCCATCTCTCGATCCCTAAACTAAATAAAGTTAAAAATCAGAACATTAAGATTTAGGTGGCTCTAGTACCTCTACGAGGTTAAGGTTTTTCACTAGCAGGTTCATTTAATCTATCTCCTTGTCCGGTTTCACTTGTATTGGAAACTTGAACCTCTACGAGGCATGCAATAGGTAAACCGTAACGTAACAAAAATCTAGAGGCATCATTTATAAAAGTGATTACATACTTTGTGTTATCTAATAAAGGAGTTGCATTCATTCTTTTATAGTGTACATGTCCTAAACATGCATGTCATAAACAAGAATCTATAGATTTAGAACTAGTCATAAAAAACAGAATCATCAGAGTAGGAACTTTATTAAGATTCAACATAAACATTCCATATTATAATAACCAAATTCTACAAATCTCCGATATACTTGTTGGATCCAAATACTTGTTTATACTTCCGCAACCTCGTTACATACAACACTAGTTAAGGTAATAGACTTCCCCAAACTAAATTTTAAACTAACATGTCCACGACCATTAGGGATATGTCCTCTATATATGTGGTCCACATTTTCCCATTTGCTTTTGCGCATTGTTTGTTCCTATGTTTTCTCGTTCACCAATTTATAACAAAATATTAGTGAAAAGGAAGTGCATATTTTTCTGTCATCTTCGAAAGTCGATCCCTTCAAAATTTTCCAATGACAAACTTAGACGTCATCTCCTTTACTGATTCGCCAACCATGATTATCACAAACTACATTATTGATATGCAAGGTAATGAGTTTGAGATTGATAATCTTAGATTATTCTTGAATCGTAAAATACTTTCTCAATAACGTATTTCAACCCTATTATTGCCCCCTTGACCTCTTGGTGGATGCTCCCCCTTGACACCCACTTATCAAGTTAGCTTGAACGAGCGTATACTTCTTGTTCTCCAAACTCGTCAGTGGACTTATCTAATATCCACTTTGGTTTTAAGTAAATCACAATTACTTAAAATGATTGTTTATAGTACTAAAATCCCCGACACTTTTCATTATTTCAAAGTGCTTAGATTCCAAACTAGTGTTGGTTATTTTGTTAGAGCATACGGTGTAGTGTGATTGTGGCTTCGTTATAGGCTCGTTGTCGAGCTGACAACGAGCAACGCCTCGTTATCATACCGGGTATGCTCGTTGTGGGACTCGTTCTCGCGGTTCGTTCTCACTACAACGACCGTTTTGATATATATATATATATATATATATATATATATATATATATATATATATATATATATATATATATATATATATATATATATATATTTGTTTGAAACGGTTACTTTAAAAAAAAGGTTTTTTAAACCTAACGGCTATATATATAACCGTTATTATTATTATTTTTATTTATTTATTACCATTCACCTATAAATACATCATCAATTTAACCAAAAAATCACACCATTTCTCAATCTCATTTTATCTCAATATTTTTCTAAAAAATATATGCAACAAAAAATGAGTTCACATTCTTCAACCGATCCCGATGTTACGGATTCGTCATCGTCCGACTCCAAATTGATCGAAATACTAGTTAAGGCGGTAGAAACTTATGAACAAATGGAGAAGGAAGAAAATGAGGAGGAAAGTTCACGCCGGACTGAGAAAAGGAAAAGGCGCTATATCAACCGCGATCGAACTGCAGCAAACGAAAACGTGTTACAACATTACTTCTCCGACAAAAGCACATACCCGGATGAATATTTCCGTAGACGATTTCGTATGAGAAGACCTCTTTTCCTCAGAATAGTCGAAGGTATATCTAATTACTCCGTAGAACCTTTGCCCGACTATTTTAATTTTTCAAACAACGACCCGAATGTACGGGTAAAATGGGTTTTAGTTGTTTACATGAATGCACGTCCGCTATGTGTATGATGGCGTATGTGATTACTCCGGACGCTTTTGACGAATATTTACAAATGTCAGAAAGAACATTAGCTGAATCCCTAGATAATTTTTTAAAATGTGTAATCCATCTTTATACAAACGTTTATTTAAGAACCCCAACACAAGATGATGTTAATCGTTTGTATCAAAAACACGATGAGGTTCACGGATTTAAGGGTATGCTTGGTAGCATCGACTGTATGCATTGGAAATGGGATCAATGTCCAAATGCATACAAAGGGCAATATACACGAGGTGACCATGGTTATTCAACGGTTATGCTGGAAGCTGTTGCGTCGTACGCTCTTTGGATATGGCATGCTTACTTCGGTGTCGGGGGGTCGAACAACGACATCAACGTGTTTCATGATATGCTCAACGACTCATCCCCAGATTACAGATTCACCGTCAACGGCTACGAGTACAATAAATGATATTACCTTGCAGACGGTATATATCCGGAGTGGTCAACATTTGTTAAAGCTTTTTCGTACCCATTTGACGAACCGCGTCAAAAATTCAAACGTTTTCAAGAGAGTGCGAGAAAGGATATCGAACGGGCATTCGGTGTTCTTCAAGGTCGTTGGGAGATTATAAAACATGCAGCGAGATTTTACAAGATGAACAAGTTAAGAAGAGTTATGTATGGGGGTATCATATTGCACAACATGATTGTTGAAGACAACGGACGGTCGATTTGTGATGCCCAAGAATGGTATGCTCCTCCGGTTACAGGTGTTCCCAGAACTTATAACGAGATAGTGAATGAACGTATCCGGATTAATAGAGATATTAGAGACAAGACCACACACAGCACACTCCGCGAGGATCTCGTGGCCTACATTTCGACACTTCCGGAAGACTATCGACAACGTTAGCTATTTTTATTTTATGTATTTGTATTTTTTTAATTATTGTATTGTAATTTTATTTTTATTTTATGTGTTTGTATTTTATTTTAATTATTTTATTGTAGCTTTATTTTTTATTTTAATAAAATCTTATTTAAATGTTTAAAAATAAAAAATAAATAAACTGGGGTTCCACATCTCCTACAATCATCCACAATCATCATTATCAAACCACCAAAAAACTCACAATCATCATTCTTGATGTCATGTCAACAAAAAATCCCACAATCACCCACAATCACGATTCTCATACCTAGTGCTCTTAGAAGTAATGTTTTTTCAAGTGTGCTTATCACAAGTTTACATTTATATATAGATTATATAATTTAGTTTTTTTCGAATATTCGAACAAGCTATTAAGTTAGGTGTCAAAATCATTTCTTTAGTTGACTCCCTCGACTAAATAATGATTAAATTCACTAAAACAAGAATCACCAACAATATATCCATAAATTCCCAAAAAGTCTCTTTTAAAAAATCCGAACAACTTATTAGTTGGTTTAACTATAAAATGCAAGGTTCTAAATAGCGTCGCCACGCCTCAAGCCTTACAAGCTATAGCGAGGCTACGACGTTTGTTAAGGCGTGATATATAGCGGCAATATTTATAGCATATTTCATATATATAACGAGTTAGCGAGTTTACAAATATTTGTGTGTGAGTGTGACTGTGTGATACAGATTGGGTTTCACTTATTTATCTATTTTTTTTTTATATGAGTGGTCCATTTGATATAAGTCCAAATAGGTGAACTGAAAAAGCCCAAATCTGAAATAACAATAAACGCTTCAAGAAAAGGCGCGACGCCACACGCAATAGCGCGCCTTACATCACGCTACGCCTTAAGACAACGCTATGGACTGATTCGTGACGGCGAGGCCACGCCTCGCGCCTTAGCGCCGCTATAGCGCGCTATTTAGAACCATGATAAAATGTGATGTTGTATCATGAATATTAAACAACAAAAAACTACTTATAACAAGATATTAAAGTTTAAGATTCTTTGTATGGGATAAATCATAAAAGTGCTACAAAAGATTTCATTTATTGAATATACAAAGAAATTATTTAATTCTTTACTATGTTTATTACTTATAAACTTAACAGTATACAACTTTTTATTATAAATTTATCATTTGTATTTTGTGTGTCGGGTATTTTGCCACATATTTGTTTGCTGCCCCTGTTTTCTATTTTTCTAGTTCAAAGGTTTTTCCTTTTTCTTCTAAATATTAGATCACCTATAAACCACACAAGACAAATGCATATTTTGATTATTGTTTACTAGCATTCTTTGGTTTTAATTTGCTTTACTAATTTATAAATATAGAAAAGAACCCTTAAAACTAGATAGGTTGTAAATTTACCGATTAATCGACGATTAATCCTTAATCTCTACTTTACCGATGAGATTTTCATTAATCCATCAAGTAATCTTTCGGTCAACAATCGGTCAACAAATTGGCCAAATTCGTAGCAATTCAGTCATTATCGGTTTAAAAATAACTTGGACACGAAAGAAGTGTAAAAAATAAGGAAGTCAAATAGATATTTGTGATATCATAGCCCATTTAATTAGTCAATTGCGTAAAATACTCAAATAATAATTCACAAATAACTTAAATAACCCATTATATATAGAAAGTTCAATCCAATTAATTTCGATTAACCTACGATTAGTCTACGATTAATCTTAATTAATCCTTAATGCCTACTCCAGCGCCTAACGTACGCCTAGCGACTTCTACAACATTGCTTAAAAGTATGTAACGTATTGACTTGGTGTGTGTGTGTGTGTAAGTTTGGGGTTGTTGGGTAGAGGCATGCAATTTCTTGTGAGTTTACTGTTACTAAAGGAGGACTGATTTTATATTTTGTTTCTTTAGTTTTATTTTAGTTAAAGAGAGGGCCGGAGTTGGAATATTTGTCGAATTAGTCCATAATTAATATTATCAAGGCTTACGGATAAAATAAATAAAATAAGGAGTTCAAATACAAAATACACTAAATTATACGTAGAGTCATAAAAGGAATTTTTTGGTGAGAGGGTTCAACAACACCCACTCGGGTGTGTGTAACTCCGCCCCTTGTTAAAGAGATTCTGAAAATAATTTGTGATTATCTAGGTTCACCCGATGTGGAATGCCATTGTGTTTTACATTAACGTTGGTAGTCATCGTTTCCAAAAACAATTTCGATTTGAATCTCGTCATCAACAACTAAACGTCGGGCGCTTACCTATGTTCCATACTTTGTTTTACAAAACTCTCAATGAATAGAAGTTACTCATCCCGGTTTGGGTTGGTTAATGAATAATATAACCGCAAAAATTCTGTTTTTACGAATATTGAGAACAAATCAGTTTAGTTTTCCGGGTCCGAATTTGGTTTTCAATAGGGCGTTTAGGCTTAGGTAAATTTGACACAACACGACTTTTTTATTTTTTTCCCGATATGTAAAAATGTTTTCTTCATAAATAAAAAACAAAGACGAACAAAATATTCCTGTTTCTTCATAAATAAAAAACAAACCTTCATTGTCGTTGGTTTGGGTCATTTTTGGGTTTGATATTTCCTATTGCCATTTACTAGGCTTTTTTTTATTATTTTTTTTGTACTCACCCATATGATGCTTTTTTGCCTTAGATTGTTCCTTTTAATAGATGTTTTCTTAATAAAAGTCTCTCTCTTAATTTTTAACTAATCCCTATATTCTGTTAATTAAGTATCGTTTTTTAGTTCGATAACACCTTTTTTTTTCTAGTTTTTTCACCTTTAGAATATCAACATTAAGTTATACATGGTTTAACCGTGAAATGTGATGTTGTTGTTGGTATTTGAATAGTTTTAAAAAATATGTGTCCGTAAATGTGTGAGACTACGAGAGCGCACATATCGACATTTAGACACGACTATTAGTTTAATGTATTAATAAATATTACTTAATGGGTTAAGTGTAATGTTTATTAAATGGAGGGTTTATTATGTAAATAAGGAGATTTCCTTATTGTAATATAACTCAAACTCTAAGATTTGAACCTATATATAGAAGATAAACCCTAAACCCTAATTACTACAATAATACAAATGTCGACTAATGTTTAAAAGAAACCTTAGCCGATCGGTTTTTTAAAAAGAAAAAGGGTTTTTGTTTTTATTTTGGTTTTTGTAATAAAGAGTTGCTGCTAAGACAATTGTAGTATAAAGCTTAAACGTGCACTAGCATACAAGTCGGTTGCTAAAAGAAGGTGTCGCGTACGTAACCGTAGAATAGATCTTACACTTAGATCTACACAACTTGCTTGCTGGTAATTCAAGACTAAAAGGTATTACTTTATCCGATTTAATTATTCCTATGTGATCCTATTTCCGCTGCCATGTATTGTTTGACAATATGACTCGAGTTGTATATATAAGTAGTGGTATCAGCCAAAACATAGGTAAATATTATTTTGGATCTAAAACATCAAAATTGAGGGGGGATCTAGGGTTGGTTTATTGTATGATTTTACAAAATTAAAAAGTTAATTTGAAATCAATCTACCTTGCAATTTGATGTTTAATTACCTTATTTACTTTTATGCAAAATTATGTTTATAAAGTTACATGCATAACTTTGTAAACATAATTAGATATATTGATATTTTTAAAAAGTAAATTGAATTAGTGACATATTATTAATTGTTAATTGAATATGTGCGACACAAAAGGATTTGTATGATAAAAAGTTATGTGTGGTTTATTTGATATAAGAATTGTTTACATATTGATAGCTTACGCAATTCAAACTTGTTTATTTGGACGGATGTATGTGGTCCGTTTCCTTTGAAACGGGAGTGATTCAATATGTAAACAATGACCATAGAGACTTTTTAGACATTACCCAATTAGTTGCGTAGAATAATTCTAAATTGTTTATTATAAATATTGTTTGTCAAATGTCTTTTGAAAGAAACAAAATTTAATAATAAGACTAAAGAATTATTATGACGAGTTATTAATTTATTTTGGCACTTTTATACGTTCTATAACGCATTTGGTTGGGTTTATATACCGTAATTTGGTCCAGCGACGGAACGTATAAATTTACAAAATATCTTAAAAACCATCGATTTAATAAGTGTGTGATTGGTAATTTATAACTAGATTGTACATGCTCAATGTATTATTACCGAACTAGGCTCACCTACAACAGGGGTCGATGTCTAGGAAAGTTATGCGGAGTGGGGTACACTCCTAATGAGGCAATGCTATTAAGAAATGTTGAACCATTCGCTACACCTCACATGCTTTCCTGGTCGTACTCTCGTAGAGCTACCGAAAGGGTTTTAATGATGACCATGTTACAATTAGTTGTATAAATTAGGTAATCTTAGAAACACGTTTAATAACCAGTAAAATAAAAACATTTTGTTTTTAATTAAATTAAGTTACGAAATTGTTGCATGGCAATTGTGCACGTAGATTTTTAACACCCATGGAATTTAAGTCAATTGCTATCCGTATTGCCTAGACAACTTGTACTTGCTCGTCACTCTACGTGAGACGTAGGTGAAGTGTATCCAAGGCGGATTACCACTCATAGTGAGATTGTGGTGGACTATATGCAGTCTTCAGTCGGATGACTTAAATCGGGTTATGCAGTGAGACTGTAAACGCCGATAGAGATAAGATGCGACGAAACATGATTAATGTCACGATCACCATTTTGATGCTCGGATCGAATTATGACATTAAGTCCCATTTTCTAGGAGTTGCACCGGTAAATGCAATTACGGATCGTCACTTACCTTTTGAGTATTATTTAGTTCCTAGCAGATCAACTGATGGAACGGTAATATGTCAATTGGGTCCTAGTCTTAACGGAAAGTAAACCATGGGTTTTACGTTTTGTTAAGAAATCTTATGTCGAAAGTACTAATGTTAACTTTCTTCTGTTTTGTAGAAATGGCACAAAATCCCGATTTAAGCGGGATTATGTCAGAAATCAAAACAATGTTCAAAGGTGAAATACTTACTGAACCAAGTTTTAATGATTGGTTTCATCAGTTGAGAATCGTTCTATGAGCGATGAAGTAATTACCAGTCATTAATAAACCGATACTGAGCCGAAAATGCTTATGATGAGATAACTCGGGCAACTTATCAAGCAGCGATAAGTAGCCGGATATAATGAGTGTTAAGCTTCACATTATGTATGAGAAACAAGTCGGTCTTGAATTGAACGACTTGATTCAAGAATTACATTAGTGAAAACATGTTGCTGGAACGTCAGTATGGACTCACGTTGTCAACATAACAAGCTAAGTTAATCATTTGGGAAGGATGAATTACCCTATCATCAAACTATTGTTGTTCTAAATTGCCTTTCACAAGGTATTGGTGAATTTACACCTAACAACAATATGCATGGTATGGCTAAAATTCTCAAGAACTTCATATGATGCTTGTGGAGTTTGAGAAATTACTTCCTAATCGGTTACCGACCAGATCCTAGCGGTCAGTGGTGGTATGGTTCAGATAAGAAAAGACAACTGCAAGCTAAGGGCAAAGCTAAACAAGATGGAACGAATAAACAAGCAATTGTTTATATTCACAAGCCCTCTAGCGAAAAGAGAACATCCTACTAAGGATGATGGTTGAAATCACTGTTAAGTGATTAGGCATTGAAAGAGGAATTGTCCTACTTTAGCCGAGGTGCAAGATAAGAAGAGGTCGGCAACGCCGGATCTTCGGGTATCTTCACTTATAGAATTATGTTTTTTCTCTAAAAACAAATACCTGAGTATCTGACATTGGCTGTGGTACTCATATTTGTGATTCCTTACAAGGATTTAGAGCAAAGAAGAAACTGAAGAATGGATCTCTATAACTATACGTAGGCTATGTCAAACGTGTAGTTATGAAAGCCATTAGAAGTTAAGACTTACATGTACCCTAGGGCATAATAATTGTATTAGACAATTGTTATTATGCACTTACTTATGTTAGGGGGAATGTTTCAGTTTATGTTTTACAGAATAATGAATTTGGTATTTCTGTTTCGAACATAATGTTATTATATTAATATGATTGATATTAATGACATATATGAAATAGATTAGCATGCTCATTCTTCTTTAAATTATAATTCTATATTTATTATTAGCACTAAATGCGTTAAACCAACTTGGACTCAACCTACTATGACATTGTTGTTTTTGCATATACAGTATCGCATTAAAGGCTTCACGCTTTTAAAGTCAAATGATATTTTATTTGATAAATGCGATTCTTGAGTGTGTGGGCAAATGACAAGGAAACCTTTTACGTATGAGACGAAAAGGGCAACTGTCTTTTAGGAATCATACATACTGATGTATGTGATCCCTTTAGACATGTGTCAAAGAAAGGTGCTAACTATTTGTTACATTTACGGATAATTTCAACAGTTTGGTTATGTTTAACTTGCTTAACATAAACATAAGGTGGTTGAAACATTCAAAGTGTTTCAAAACGAAAGTAAAATCAACTCGGCAAAACCATCAAGATCCTTTGATCGGATTGTGGTGGTGAGTACTTAAGCCTAAAGATTAAGGATCATCTCAAAGCATGTGGAATTGCCAATTGCTTACTCCTTCTTTACTCCCAACAACAATGGTGTATCGGAGAGGAGAAATCGAACTTGCTTGGCAGGGTATGATCAATGATGAACCTTAATATCTGCCATTATCTTTTGGGATTATGCTCTAGAGTTGCTTTATGCATTCTCAATATGA
>CAJVGC010000582.1:53395554-53513616 GCA_910822075.1 Senecio squalidus | reverse complement strand
GTGTAGACCTTATTTGGACAAATTCGTGATCGTATTCATTGATGACATCCTTATCTACTCAAGAAACAAAGAGGATCACGCGAAACACCTGAAACTTATCTTAGAACTCCTCTGGGATCAGAAACTGTACGTCAAATTCTCGAAGTGTGAATTTTGGCTCCGGGAAGTACATTTCCTTGGTCATGTGGTCAACCAAGAAGGGATCCATGTAGATCCGGCTAAGATCGAAGCGATCGAGAAATGGCAAGCCCCGACGACTCCTACGGAAATTCGTCAATTCCTAGGGTTGGCCGACTATTATCGACGGTTCATCGAGAATTTCTCGAAGATCGCTAATACACTCACCGAGTTCACTCAGAAGGACAAGGACTTTGTTTGGGGTACGAAACAAGAGGAATCCTTCCAGAAACTTAAACACCAGCTCTGTCACGCACCGATTTTGTCCCTACCGGAGGGTACGGATAACTTCGTGGTATTCTGCGATGCATCCCATCAAGGACTTGGGTGTTTCCTTATGTAGAAGGATAAAGTCATCGCCTACGCTTCAAGGCAACTCAAAGTGCACGAACAGAACTACACCACTCACGACCTAGAGCTGGGAGCCGTCGTATTCGCTCTAAAGATCTGGAGACATTATTTGTATGGTACTAAGTGCACGGTTTTCACGGATCATAAGAGCCTTCAACACATTCTGGACCAGAAGATGCTCAACATGAGGCAAAGGAGATGGATCGAACTGCTTAGTGACTACGATTGCGAAATCAAGTACCACCCGGGTAAGGCAAACGTAGTAGCAGACGCCCTGAGTCGGAAGGAAAGGGTAAGACCATCTCGGGTTAGAGCATTAGGTATTCAGATTCAAACGAATCTTCAAACGCAAATCGCCGAGGCACAGCGAGAAGCGTTGAAACCTGTGAACTTAAAGGGCGAAACATTGCACAATCATGAGAAGGAGTTCGAACTCAAATCCGACGGAATCCATTATTTCAAGGGCCGAGCCTGGATTCCGAAATCTGAAGATCTTCGCAAGCTAATCTTGGATGAGGGCCACCGTTCCCGATACTCCATCCACCCTGGATTCAATAAGTTGTACAAAGACCTTCGGGAGTACTATTGGTGGCCGGGCATGAAGAAGGATATCACCTTGTACGCAGCCAAGTGTCTTACTTGCTCGAAGGTCAAGGCGGAATATCAGAAGCCCTCAGGCCTACTGCAACAACCGGAGATTCCTATGTGGAAGTGGGAACAGATCTCCATGGATTTCATTACCAAGTTGCCCCGGACGGCAAAGGGTAACGACACAATTTGGGTAATTGTGGACCGATTGACAAAGTCCGCTCATTTCCTACCGGTACCAGAGACCCATTCGATGGAGAAATTCGCTCAAATATACATCAACGAGATCATCTCCTGCCACGGAACACCTCTCTCCATCATCTATGACAGGGATATTCGATTCACGTCCCGCTTTTGGAACGCGCTTCAGAAATCGCTCGGGACGCGACTAGACCTTAGCACCGCTTACCACCCTCAGACCGACGGTCAAAGCGAAAGGACGATCCAAACCCTTGAGGACATGCTAAGAGCATGCGTAGTTGACTTCGGAGGAAGTTGGGATACTCACCTTCCCTTGGTCGAGTTTTCCTACAACAACAGCTACCACACTAGCATCAAGTGTGCTCCGTTCGAGGCCTTATATGGACGTAAGTGCCGGTCGCCGCTTTGTTGGCTAGAAGCCGGTGATCGACAACTCACAAGGCTCGACATCGTCCAGGAAACCATCGACAAGATCACCACTATCAGAGAGCGACTGAAGACGTCCCGTACCCGGCAAAAGAGCTACGCCGATAACAGAAGGAAACCCCTCGAGTTCCAAGTTGGCGATCGGGTGCTTCTTAAAGTATCGCCATGGAAGGGGGTAGTTCGCTTCGGGAAACGCGGCAAGCTAAGCCCAAGGTATACCGGACCATTCGAAGTTATCGAGCGTATTGGCCCAGTAGTATATCGACTCCAACTCCCGCAAGTTCTTTCTAATGTTCACAACGTGTTCCATGTCTCGCACTTGAAAAAGTGCTTATCTGATGAGACCATCGTCATCCCACTCGACGAGGTCAAGATCGACAACAAGCTCAACTTTATTGAGGAACCGCTTGAAGTTGTGGACCGCGAGGTCAAACAACTCAGACAAAGCCGTGTTCCTATTGTCAAGGTTCGTTGGAACTCCCGACGTGGTCATGAATTCACATGGGAACGTGAAGACCAGATACGTCAAAAGTATACGCATCTGTTTAAAGATACTTCTACCTGATGGGACGAGTCAAATTTCGGGACGAAATTTCTTTCAACCCGGGGAGAATGTGACAACTGTCTAAAATTCAGGTGATTCTCAGTTACTATATCGGTTCGAATCTCTAGTTGCATTTTTATCGTGATCGTATTGTTCTAGTTCGTACATATTGTGTCTTTTATTGTGTCGGAACCAAAGTCGGAATCAACTTATAAATCCTAACACCAAATGAACTGTACAAGAACTTGACTAAGTTCATAACGGAAACAAATAAAATTCTAGTCCACAACTAACAATAACGGAAAACTTAAAACGTCACAAAGCTGGAAAATGCCATCCAGCCGGCGGCTGAAAGGCCGCTGACTGTGGCTTGATGACTCATAATTGCATGAATATTGATTGGGGCAGAGTCAAGCTCGGGGATTGGACCCCTCTCACCAGATTTGTGAGTCCCTAGAGCCAATACTCCCCCCTTTTCCCACCTTTACTTTCATTTCATTTCATTTTCAAACAAAGCACACACACATTACCATTTCTCTCTCATTTCCTCTCAACCCTCTCAAGCAAAACAGTGATTTTTACCATCCAAAACAGCAAGAAAAACACAAAGATCGTCCATCAAACTCACACAAATCGTTCATAAAGAAAAGGGTAACAAGGAGGAAGCTTTAAATCGGGTTTTGAAGAAGGTTTACACACTTTTTGAAGCTAGAATCACATCCAACCGTCACACAACTTTTTCCTTCGGTAAAACCCTCTTATTTTTCTGTTATTACACAAATCTTTACTTGCATGGACGATCCATGGACTGAAAAAGTGTTTTTCTAAAAAGTTAAAACGTTTTCTTGCTTAAAAACGAGTTTTTCACATAGATCTACATTTTGATGATATAAATCCGAAAGACACTGTGACTTTTTCTCAAAAATGGGTATATTTGAATAATAACCGATTGCATGTAAGAATCTAACACTAAAACGGGCTAAAAATCGAAAAATAACGAAAACAAGAAACTGGCCGAAGGCCTCCAGCCGGCGGCTGAAGATATCCAGCCGGCGGCTGAATATCTCCAGCCGCTGTCTGGATCTCGCTGTTCAATAAAAACGTCGTTTTGAGAACTTTAAACGTTAAAATAAGCTCAAGTAAGTTACCACAGTTTATACTATTTTGAAAACTTACTGTTTTTAATAAAGAAATTGTTTGGTTGAGTTTGAGGATTTGAAACACTTGTATTATCGTTTATATTGGTTTAAAATGGTTGTTTAAAGCGGGAAAGTGTTTTGAAAATGGATTCAATTTTTATAGCGCGGAAGCGCTGCCCAAATTTCACCGTGAACTTGTACTAAAACTCAGCGACTTAACATTTTTGTAACTTGTACATATTGACCTTGGACATTGACTCTTTTTGGACATAATGGGACTAATCGGACCCTAAAACGTACACGAACACGTAATAACATATAACCTTTCCGTAATAAAACTTTGGGACAGAATTTAAAGTATTAAAGTTTAAGATTTAAAAATGTTAAAATGGAACTTTAACATAACTTAAATCATACTATTATACTTATACAACATTTCGGTGTTTTAGGTCACCTTTGATTCCCGACGCGTTCCGCTCCATTCGTGCTCACTCGAATCTTTTCTCCGCAACCCGTGAGTTACAACCCCACTATGTTTTACTATTTTAAATACTTATTTGGGGAAACATAAGATTGTTTGATTATGTAACTTTTTGAAACTATTTGCAACTCGTATGAAACTTTGAAACTTATGAAACTTATGAAACTTGGAAACTTTGGAAACTTATGAAACTTGGAAACTTTGGAACCTTGTGAAACTTTGGAAACTTATGAAACTTGTGAAACTTTGAAAACTTATGAAACTTGTGAAACTTATATGCGTAAAATGTGATAATGCCCCGTTAATTGGCTCAACTAAATTTAGGTTACTGTAAGCGAAACCAATCATTGATGAGAATATAAACTCCGTAAGTGCTTACTACTATTTTTAGAAACAGAGTTCAAATTGCCCCGTTTTAGAGAAACATAAACACTATACACTATTAGCAATAGCCGTTAGTATTATGGGTATCGATACTTAGGAGAGGTCACTCCTTGCTTGTGGTTCGCGACCTAAGTACATATTACTAGAATCAGGTGGAAACTCAAACATTGTGAAACTTTGGGGCTAGATCTGACCAGACAATCGGTTTAGTGTAGACTTACGTTATATTAAGCCAAGAGATTGATACAAGTTTCTAATTTAGTTAATCACATATTACTTACGCATATACAATATTTTAGCGATTGCCTCCGCTATAACTTTTTATGATACGAGTTCTATTTTTACTTGCGTGTGTACGAAACTCTTTAATAAATATATATGATTTGGCGCCGTTCCGCTTCCTTTTCATTTATGATATTTATTACATATATATTTTCATTTTGGAAACTTTTATCGAGAAACTCAAAACTGTAACTCACTCACTACGTTATGTAGTTGACACTTTATATTATGTTTCAGGAAATTAGTGTAAGTGTCGAAGTGCATGGCATGGAAGGGTCGGTATGGTCACATGAGGCGAAACTTTGGGAAAGACCTTTATTTTGGGGAATTTATGAATTTGAAACTCTTGTTATGTATTTTGTATTAAACACTTAAGTTACTTGGTTGTTTTCGAATTGTGAACTATTTTATTTAAATGCAATGACTTGAACCGTTTATTTTGCTCATAACCCGTGTAATGATATTCCAGCTCTCACATCTCGTGTTTCCGCTATAGCGGGGTGTGACATTATTTGTGATTGATTAGTTAGTGTTTGAGATCTTATTGAGACCTAACAGATAACATCTTTGATGTTGATGTTGATGTTGATTTGAAAAACACAATAAATAATACTATTTTCTCGAGGCATTTCGTAAAGCACCGTTCACTAAAATCGTCGAACTTCCAAAAAACACCGTTCATTTGTCATTTTTTTAAATTTCCGAACCTTTTCCTTGAAATTCTGAACTTTTTCCCGAAATTTGGAAATTTTCTTCAAATCATCACACATGCTTAATACCAATTGTTAAATATAGGTTATAGAAAGACAAAAGTGAAATTCTATAAGTGGTTAAAAGACTATACAATAACACCCATCGTGTTTATTTACAAACATGAGAGGGACTTATACAAAATTATTTGATATTACATTTAGTGTCTGAAAAACAATACAAATTAGAAAGATAATCCTAAAGAGGATTCAACAATATTATTTATTACAAATAAGTTATTTCTTAAGTTATAAAATCAAAATAATACTCAAACTTTTCATATTGATATGTTTTTTATAATATACGTCATTATTACTAGGTCGAGTTTTTTCTTGGCTTCCGGTTTTTTAAATAAACTTTATTTGCCGGAAAAAGTCCGTTTTTTTAACTAGAAAAAGTTGATTTTTTTTTTTTTGCTTTCGATGTTTCGAATAAACTTTATTAGCTAAAAAAAAGTATCCTATTTTAAACTAGTAAATAAGACACATCTTTAATCTTTAATATATAATAAAAGAGGGCACTTAAATGACACATGACGAAATAAGGTCATTTGTATAGATTAGCTTCTTTGATTTCAGCCGTTAGATCAGATTGATGATGTCATCAAAGATTATTTTCAGTTTACCACCTCTGACAATACATAATTACATTTTTTATTTCATTCCATCTACACTTAAATAAAAAAAACATAATTCTAATTTACTTATAAATCGCTCAATTTGAATTATGATTTACTTTATTGTTATTCTTAAATCTTCTAATACAAAGTATCAAAATATGTGTATAAACGTAAAGGTGTATATGTTATTATAATTATAAACATGTGTAAACGTAAAAATATATATATTATTCTACGTGTAAAATCGTGTTCTCATAATAACTTAATATCTACATAAAAATAAAATTTACGATTCAATTTTTATCTTTATTCACGCTATCGCGGGACAATAATCTAGTTAATATAAATAAGATAAAAACAAGAATAAAAAATAAACAGTTAAAAAACAAACAATGAAAATAAATTCCCCTAATATATGATCATTATTGATTTAGACCTTCTTCAACCATCTAATCTACTTTAGAGTATGCAAAAGTAATTTTTAGAATGCTTATATTCTAAAAGAAATCTCATCGTTAAAAACTTTAATGCTTTCATATTTTTAAATTAACTTTAAATGTATATTTGAATGCACTGAAAACATAATGTTAATAACTTTTTTATAAAAAGAGTAAATAATAATACTCTATAATTTGAATATCATATTTTAATACTTTAAAATTTACTATAAATATATAATCGAAAATGATGGTTTGTTGTTAATACGTTAAAAATTAAAGAAATTAAGGTTTTAAAATAACCATTGAAGATCACCTTATAATCTCATAAAATTTTAACTATTTAGTATCTTACATCAATTGTTACTATGTCAACCTGTTGTTTTCCTCGTAACAAGCATAAACTTTACTAGTTTAAAATTCTTATTTCTAAGTAATTAAAAAGATGTGGATAAAAAAGTCTATAAAAAAAAGTAGACGGTCAAAACAAACAATATAAGTAAAGAAGATTTATTTACTCGCGCTTTGCAGCGAGTTTTTAAAGTCTTACATAGTTTGTTTGATGTTTGGTAAAATCTTCATAATTGGAGTTTTATCATGCCTTCTTTTATATATACCGATAGTCATCCGTAATTGTTTGGGGTATTTAATAAAACTTTTTCATACAAATATGTTATCTTAATATATAATAAAAGAGAAATCTAAAATGCCATTTGTAATCATTAGATGGAAATCCAACTTTAATTTGAACCTTTAGATCATTTTGATGATTTCATTATTAATAATTTCATTTTAACCCCTTACTTTAAATAATTTACCATTTATTTTAAATAGTAATAATTAAATAAAACTAATTAACCTTTCTACTTTAAATAATCTAAAACTTGTATTTTAAATTAATTCTAAAAAAATACAAAACATATTTTTTCTTCAAACACATACACATTTTTAGTATAAAAAGAAACTAAAATTATTGTATTGTTTTATGAGTGTTTTGCATATAAATGAAAAACATATCATATAAAATAATCTTCTGTTTTTTTTTTCGTCCTATTTACCCAATATTTTTAGTTTTTTTTTTATATATTATAAAAAAGAAAAAAATTATTTTATTGTTTTACAAGTGTTTTGTATATAAACGGAAAACATATCATATAAAAAATCTTCTGTTTTTTTTTTCGTCCTATTTACGCAATATTTTTAGTTTTTTTTATATATTATAATTATTTTATTTTTAATATGGTTTTTTCCGAATTACACAGTAATGTTTTATTTAACTTCACATTTGCTAATATAATCATTTTGTCTACATGACTAATAGCTTTCTATTAATCTTTTTATATAAGTTATATGTTCTTATTAACATTATATATTTTTTAATATAATTCTTCGCGTATTAGACGGACCAATAAACTAGTATATTAACAAAAAGAAAACAAAGTATGTTCGAAATATTTCAATTGATTTGGGACGTAGATTAGAAAGTAATAATAACAATAAAAATAACTGTAGAAATGAAAAAACAAAAATATTTATTAAATATGACTTTTAATAATAATAATAATAATAATAATAATAATGATAATAATAATATTATGAAAAAAACCTCTTAATATAAAATTGGGAAAAACAAATAAAGAATAAAAATTGAATATTCATAAAAACTGATAATATTATTTGTCATAAATTGAAACTATGAGACTATTTTGAAATTGAAGGAAAAGTTTAGCGAAAATATAAAAGATTGTTGTGAGGGATGTTAATATCAAGGTTATAGATAACGTAAGGCGTGGCGTGGCGGCATGAGCAAGCCTCAAGCTTTGCAAGAAATGGCGAGACATGGCGTTTTTTAAGGCGTGAAAAAGCGGCAAAAAATTAATATATTTTATAATTTTATATATACTTTTATATATATTTTTACTATTATTAAGTTATATCAACACCAATAAATTATAAAAAGTTAATAATTTCATATATCAATATACAACTAATGTAAAATATAGTAACCAAGCTTTACAAAGAAGTTATCCATCATTTCGTGTCGGCTACTCCAAGCCTTGAGAAACGGCGAGACATGGCGGCGCCATGGCGGCTACTCCAAGCCTTGAGAAATGGCGAGACATGGCGGCGCCATGGCGGGTTATTTAGAACACTGGTTAATATTCACGAAATGGTCATTTTAAACTTGCTAAATGTTAGTGTTATACCCTATTTAAGCGAAAATCCGAGGTGTAAACAATATCAATTATATCAGACTTTAAAGGTTACAACAATATAATATGACAAAAGCATCATCGAATTAAATATAAGTTTCGAAATACAAAGGTTTACATAAAACAAAATTTATTAAAGTTTCGAAATACAACAGTGGCAAAAACCGAATTATAACTTTTACGTTTTAGTGTCGATAGGTTAATTTAAGTTTTATATGAATATTTCCAAAGTGTTATTTACATATATAAATGTTGACATAAGTTAATTATATATCATATATACAAGTTTTACATAATAATACTTACAATTACTAATTAAAGTGTATATAACCTTTATAGGTATAATTTGTCCAAATTAGTCAAAAGTCCAAATTAGTCAAAAGTCCAAAAATATGAGAATAATATTTTCGGTAGGAATTTACTAATATTTCCTATATGAGAATTATCCGGTTTTTACATATTAGTTCATAATATTCCATTTTTAGGTTAAGGTAACTAATACCCTATTAACATGTCATTAACTTGTATAATATGTCAATTTTTACGTTTTCAACCATTTTAACTTTTTATATAAGTTATTTAGGTGGATATTTAGTGGTATTAAGAAAACGAAAAGGAGAGATTAAGGGTTTAATAGGGAGTACCGAATACCTCCGCAAAATCTACCAAGAGTCGTCGGAGTCGTCTCGAAATCCCTCTAAAACGAACTTCACAAGTGGTGGTGAGGAGGAAACAAACTCCAAACAAAAACAACAGCTTGTTAGAAAAGAACTTAAGGAAAAAGGTATAAGAATAAGGTTCAAGGATGATTTTGACTTACCAATCTTCATTATGTGAAATCCTCCATTGATTATGAATAATACGAGAATGGAAGATGAAGATGTGGTGGATGAATTCTTTGTAAAAACATTAGAGTTTATGTTAGAAATTTCTTTGTAACAAAGTAGGAGAATTAAAGGTAGAAAATATGGAATTAAGGATGGAAAAACTTACCAAGTGAAGTATGATCAAGGAGAAGATGATGTATGATCTTCTTCTAACACAAAATCACTTTAGAATGTGATTAATGTCTCACCAAAGTTCTGGAAATGGAGAGAACTTCGGAGTGTTTGAGTTAGAGAGAAGATGAAAGAAAGGTGAAATGAGAATGAAAATTGTTAAGGATGGAAACATGGTATGAGAGATGATGTAAATTGGTCAAAGATCCACAATTTACTCATCTAGCACCATTTTGGGAAGGTTTTGGGCAGATTTCACGTGGTTGCATGTGCTGTGGAATCTCAAGGAAGCAAAAAGTGTTTTGGCATTGTCTGTCCAGACCATGACTGCGTCGCAGTGAGTAAGGACTGCAGCGCAATAAAGGCTCAGTTAACAGCCGTTAGTTGCCCGTTAAAAGGACTGAATTTGTAAATGATATAACGTTAGTCCCGTTAAAGGACTAACTTTGTAAAATATTTTTAACGTAAATCTTAATCGTATAAACGAAGGCATAACTCACCCATACTTATCTTACGAGAATACTTATATCTACTAGGCACTTAGGTACTAAACATTTTCGTCAAGTAGGACAAAAACAATACGTAATATAAAAACCCGACCACATAAAAAGCGTGATAAAACGAAATAACGAACAATAATTGGGTCAAAACAAAATATCGATAAATAAAAAGACAAACGAAACACGGAAAGGTACCTCGAAATTGCGGTTGTCACCGTCTTCCCAAGTAAAAAGGATTTCGTCCTCGAAATCATCACTGGGTACTACCATCGGAAAAGAGATGGGGATACTTCCTCTGCATCTCGTCCTCGCGCTCCCAAGTAAACTCGGCTCCAAGTCTCGAATTCCAACGAAATTTAACAATCAGAATTTTACTATGTCGTAGACGCTTGATTTCACGGTCTAAGATCTCAATCGGCTCCTCAACGAAATGAAACTTATCATCAATCTGAAGCTTCTCTAACGGAACCAATAGTGAATCATCAGCAAGACATTTCTTCAAGTGAGAAACGTGGAAAACATTATGCGGACAAACCCTTTCCACGGAGATAATTTCAACAAGAACATATCCCCAAGACTGAACTCAAGAGGTTTCCTACGTCTATCTGCATACTTCTTCCGTCGATCTCTAGCAGCAACTAATCGCTCCTTAATCTGGAAGATCTTGTCAGTAGTCTCCTGAATAATCTCCGGACCAGTAACCTGACTATCCCCAATCTATGCCCAATACACGGGTGATTGACACTTACGGCCATACAAAGCCTCGAACGGTGCATAACTGATACTCGTATGATAACTTTTGTTGTACGAGAACTCGATCAACGGCAAATGTATATCCAAACTGCCACCGAAGTCTATCGCATAAGCACGTAACATATCCTCTAAAGTCTGAATGGTCCTCTCTCTCAGACCATCTGTCTGCGGATGATAAGATTTACTCATATCCAACCTCGTGCCCATAGCACGCTGAAAAGACTGCCAAAATATTGAAGTGAATCGAGCATCACGATCTGAAATAATCGACACGGGCACGCCGTGTTTAGATATGATCTCGGTAATATACAAACGGACAAGTCTCTGTAACTGATGAGTCTCTCTAATCGGTAGAAGGTGAGCAGACTTCGTCAAACGGTCAACGATAACCCAAATACTGTCATAACCACTGGAAGATCTCAGAAGCTTCGTAATAAAGTCCATGGTAATATGCTCCCATTTCCACTCCGGAATCTTCGGCTGATGTAGAACCCCAGACAGCTTATGATACTCAATCTTGACCTTAGAGCAGGTCAGCCATCTGCTAACATACTCCGCAATTGCACGTTTCATACCAGACCACCAATAAAACTCTTTCAAGTCTTGATACATCTTGTCAGAACCAGGATGAACATAATAGTTGGACTTATGAGCCTCGTCCAAAATCAACTGAAGAATACCAACTGGAACCCAAATACGATCAAGAAAATAAAGAACTCTGTCATCCTTCGGCTCTAACTGTCGAGCTAAACTAAACAATCACTCGTCCTTAAGACGATCATCTGTCAATTCCTCCTACTGTGCCCGAAGAATCTGAGCTTTCAAGCTCCTCTGAATAGAAATCACCAAAGAACGAACCCGAACCGGCTTAACCGTCTCCTTGCGACTCAGCGCATCAGCAACCACATTCGCCTTACCCGGATGGTAGCGAATATCACAATCATAGTCATTCAGTAGCTCGACCCAACGTCTCTGTCTCATGTTCAGCATCTTCTGATCGAAGATATGCCGAAGACTCTTGTGATCCGTGAACACAGTACACTTAGTCCCATACAGATAGTGCCTCCAAATCTCGAAAGCAAATACAACGGCTCCCAACTCGAGATCATGCGTCGTGTAATTCTGCTCGTGGATCTTCAACTGACGTGAAACATAAGCTATAACCTTCCCATTCTTCATGAGAACACACCCAATACCCTTATGTGAAACATCACATTATACCACAAAATTCATAGTCCCAACCGGCAAACTAAGAATAGGAGCATCACATAACCGCTCCTTCAATAACTGAAAAGCAGCTTCCTGTTCGGAACCCTAAATAAAAGGCTCACTCTTCTGGGTCAACTTCGTCATAGGAGAAGCAATCCTAAAGAAGTCCTCAATGAATCGATGATAATAACCCACAAGACCCAAAAATGAACGAATCTCTGTAGGTGATTTCGGTGCAACCCAACTTTTCACGGCTTCAACCTTGGCAGGATCAACGTGAATACCCTTCGCGCTGACCACGTGGCCAAGAAACTGAACCTCGGGTAACCAAAACTCACACTTCGAAAAATTTGCATACAACTTTTCTTTTCGAAGCATCTCCAAAACCAAACATAGATGTTCCTCGTGCTCCTCACGGCTACGGGAATAGATACGAATGTTATCAATGAAAACAATTAAGAATTTGTCAAGATAAGGACAAAAAATACGGTTCATCAAGTCCATGAAGGCTGCAGGCGCGTTTGTCAAACCAAACGGCATAACCAAGAACTCATAGTGATTGTTCCGAGTACGAAAAGCAGTCTTAGGAATGTCATCCTCCTGAATACTTAACTTATGATAACCCGAACGAAGATCTATCTTCGAGAAATAACAAGAACCCTGAAGCTGATCAAACAAATCCTCGATACGAGGAAGAGGATAACGATTCTTCACCGTCAACTTATTCAGCTCCCGGTAATCAATACACAAACGCATGGAGCCATCCTTCTTCTTAAGAAAGAGAACAGGAGAACCCCACAGAGAGAAACTAGGGCGAATGAAACCCTTGTCAACCAATTCCTGAATCTGACTGGATAACTCAACCATTTCAGAAGGATCCAAAAGATTAGGAGCTTTCGCCACGGGCGCTGCTCCGGGAACAAGATCTATACGAAATTCGATTTATCGCTGGGTAGGAAGTCCAGTAAAATCCTCAGGAAATACGTTGGCAAACTCACGAACAATCAACTAATCATCAATCTTCGTCGCAGAATCCTTCTTCACCAAATGAGCAAGATATAAGGAACATCCTCGACGAATATACTCTCGCACCTTCAGGCTAGAAATAATCTTAAGGCGCTTCACAACCTCGTCTCCACGAATAATCAATGGTACGCCACCCGACCTCGGAATACGAATAAACCTCTCGTAACAAACAATCTCCGCTCGATGTGTAGATGACCAATCCATGCCCACGACGATGTAGAAGCTACCAAGTCTCATAGGAATAAGATCGATGAGGAAAGAAGTATCGGATAAGGTAAGGGAACAATCACGAAGTATCTCACTAGCACCTAAGCAACTACCGTAAGCTAACTCAACCTCATAAGCAGGCACTAAAGGAGTAGGAGCACAAGCTACTAAAGGCCGAAAATCACTAGATATAAAGCTCATATCCACACTAGAATCAAACAGTATAAATGCAGGATGATCATCAATAAGGAAAGTACCCGTGACAACTGAAGGATCCTGACGTGCCTCAGTAGAACCTAATGCACACACCCTGTACTTGGCAGTATCACCACCCGAAAAAGAACCAGAAAGAAGAAGAGAAGTAGAAGACCCAATTTCTGAATCTGACTAGATAACTCAACCATTTCACAAGGATCCAAAAGATTAGGAGCTTTCGCCACGGGCGCTGCTCCGGGAACAAGATCAATACGAAATTTGATTTGTCGCTGGGGAGGAAGTCCAGTAAAATCCTCAGGAAATACGTTGGCAAACTCACAAACAATCAGCTGATCATCAATCTTCGTCGCATAATCCTTCTTCACCAAATGAGCAAGATATAAGGAACATCCTCGACGAATATACTCTCGCACCTTCAGGCTAGAAATAATCTTAAGGCGCTTCGCAGCCTCGTCTCCACGAATAATCAATCGTAAGCCACCTGACCTCGGAATACGAATAAACCTCTCGTAACAAACAATCTCCGCTCGATGTGTAGATGACCAATCCATGCCCACGACGATGTAGAAGCTACCAAGTCTCATAGGAATAAGATCGATGGGGAAAGAAGTATCTAATAAGGTAAGGGAACAATCACGAAGTATCTCACTAGCACGTAAGCAACTACTGTCAGCTAACTCTACCTCATAAGCAGGCACTAAAGGAGTAGGAGCACAAGCTACTAAAGGCCGAAAATCACTAGATATAAAGCTCATATCCACGCTAGAATCAAACAGTATAAATGCAGGATGATCATCAATAAGGAAAGTACCCGTGACAACTGAAGGATCCTGACGTGCCTCAGTAGAACCTAATGCACACACCCTGTCCTTGGCAGTATCACCACCCGAAAAAGAACCAAAAAAAGAAGAAGAGAAGTAGAAGACCCAAACTTGGGACACTTATTACGGAAGTGCCCCTTTTCCCCACACTCATAGCACGAACCGGGTGCAATCTTACAGAAATGCTCGGTATGACCCAGCTTCCTGCACCTATCACAATACCAACAAGCAACCTCTGCTGCATGAGAACCTCCACACTTTCCACACTTAGGGCGCTTGCCCTGACCACTAGAACCAACCAAGACATACGACCGAATCGGCTGGGGACTCTGATCCTGTCCCCGCCCCCGCTTCCTAGAATCCGGTCTAAACTTCTTCCCATGCCTACTACCAGAATCCCGAAGAACCATTGTTCTATGTAGCAAACCACCTCTAATCATGCTCTCATTCAACGAGCAAGCAATGTCGATCGCGCTCTGCAAAGTACCAGGGCGAGCAGAAATGATGTTGTTCCGAATAGTCTGGGGCAACCCATGAATGTAGCGAGCAATCCAATCATCCTCTGTACCAACCAACCGAGGAACCACCACACGAACATCCGAACCCTGCATAGTCAGGCTCCACAGCTCCTGCTCTAAACGTTGCATCTCGTGTGCCGGTACATACTCCTTCCTCATCAGCACCATGAGGCTCTCCCATGACATCACACTAACGGCCGCTCGGCCCTGCGTACGCACAATGGAATTCCACCAAGTGAGGGCTTTCCCCTGGAACAAATATGTCGAGTACTTAACTCGATCCTCAAACGAATACCCAGAAACCTCAAACACGGACTCCATCTTCTCTATCCATTGGAGAGTAGCCACGACATCCTTGGTGCCTCTGAACTCGATCAACTTACAACCCAAAAACGTCTTGTACGAAAACCCTCGAGGCGGATCCCCAATCACAATCGGCAGACCTCTCGTACCAATATGCACTGTAGTACCAACATCTGAACCATCACGACCAGAACCCGTACCATCTGATCCCGTACCAACCATCTTGGGGCCACCGGATACAGATCCGGTACCCGCTCCTCCAACGATCTAAAGTAAAGTCTCCTTAAGCTGCGCTACGATGTCGGGCATCGATGCAGCCATGTGCTCGACGAACATCTGACTAAAATATGGAGTCATAGTGCTCGGAGTCGTAGTACTCGTAATTGTAGCACTCGGTCTCGTAACGGAAGGTCGACCTCGTCTCGTCGACCTCCTCGTAGTCGTAGATCTCTTAGGCGGCATCGTCTAAGAACGTAAAAAAAAAAAAGGAACAAATATAAGAACGTGCATCAACAATGATTAGGCCAAAAGTATAAACATCAAGCAAAAGCACACAAGGAAAAACAAACACATAAAGGCCCAAATAAGGAAAATGAGCGCATAGGTAAATCAGAGAAATCGTTTTAAAGCCTAAGGTCATAGTCTAAGTGATTCACGTATAAGCCACTTACTTCGCTATAACCATTGGCTCTGATACCAATCTCTGTCACACCCCACTCAGGCGGAAACCCGAGGTGTAAACAGTATCAGTAATATCAGAGTTTCAAGGTTACAACAATATAATATGAAAAAAGCATCATCGAATTAAATATAAGTTTCGAAATACAAAGGTTTACATAGATCCGAAATAAATAAGATACAAAAGACATCGTATGGATCCTAACGGAACTAAATCAAACAAAACAAGTTCCAAGCAAATGATCCACGTAGTCACAAAAGCATGCATCAGCAAAGGTAACCTCAAATCCCTGAAAAGCGTTAAAAATACGACGTCAACATAAAGTTGGTGGGTTATTCGCCTTTTTATAAAAACATGAAGTATAAAAGGTTTTGACCCAAATTTGAAATATATTTAGAAAACCATTAGTAAAATATATATCTTGATTTATAAACAAATAAGAATCATGCATAACCTTAGAATAGTAAATACACCTAAACCTAACAATCAAGGAAACAACCCCCACCTTAGTGCGTTAAACTAAGGTCATTCTCGAATAACATACGGTAATAACATCGACTCATAGGGACCGCACACTGACAAAATCCCATATCAGTGATGAGGGTTTGTTAGACCCATATAGATCTATATATATACCGGTGGCTCAAATAGATTTGACAGGCGTGTAACAGGGCCTTATACTACCACTAAGGCCATATAAGTAGAGGTAACGCTAAATCTAAGGCATCATAATCTACATTTGTATAAACAAGATATAATTAAGTTCAAATAACGCTAATCATGCCCAGTATAAAAGCGGTAAAAAGGGGGCAACGAATAACTCACGAATAAGAAAAAATACGTCGGGTAAACAAATTCAGGAGAATAACGCTCCACCGCCTAAGTGTCCTAGCATAAAGACATCGAAAGTCTAAGTATCTATAACGTAGTAGGTTTTAGCCTTAAATGATTAACGTTATATTATATATTATATTTTGAAAGTTTTCGAAAGAATAATATATCGAGTTAAAGATGTCGAATAAAAAGGTAGCGATATTTCGTGTCATAGTGACGAGTAAAAGATATTTGTTATTTCGAGTCAATAATGACTACTAGAAGATATCGATCATTTAAGTCTATAAAGACGATTAGAAAGGAATGATATTTTGAGCCGAACATGATTAACAGAAATATCGGTTGAAAAGAATATTGATACCAAAGTTTAGTCGAAGTCAACCAAAGTCAACATCAAAGGATAGTTGACTTGGTCAAAGACAACGATTTTGGAAAGGAGTCAAAGTCAACTAAAAGTCAACTTTCGACATTTTGAATAATTTAAGAAATTGTTTAAATATTTTGAGTAAAAATAGTTTAAAAACAATTGTATGAAAGTTTGACGAAAGATAAGGTTTAAGGTCCAAGATTTCGATCGTATTTAAGAAAAGGTATATTTGTCGAAAATACGTATGTTTTGCGAATAATAAAGTAATATATATCACGTTTAAGATTGCGATTACGTTTTGAGTCCAAGACGTATATTTGTTAGTATATACTACTTTATATATAATAATTTATATTTATGTATACTTATTTTCGTTCAAATTACGCAAAGTTACGAAGTCAGCAGCTCACTGCGGCGCAATGGGACATCAAGTGCGTCGCACTGAGTTTGTGACCAAAACACTGCGGCACACAGGGACATCAGTGCGTCGCAATGTGTTTGACCAAGCCACTGCGACACGGTAAGGCAACAGTGTCAAAAACCGAATTTTAACTTTTACGTGTTAGTGTCGATAAGTTAATTTAAGTTTTATATGAATATTTCCAAAGTGTTATTTACATATATAAATGTTGATATACGTTATTTATATATCATATATACAAGTTTTACATAATAATACTTAGAATTACTAATTAAAGTGTATATAACCTTTATAGGTATAATTTGTCCAAATTAGTCAAAAGTCAAAGAATATGAGAATAATATTTTCGGTAGGAATTTACTAAATTTTCTATATGACAATTATCCGGTTTTTACATATGAGTTCATAATATTCCATTTTTAGGTTAAGTTAACTAATAACATATTAACATGTCATTAACTTGTATAATATGTCAATTTTTACGTTTTCAACTATTTTAACCATTTTAACTTTTTATATATGTTATTTAGGTGGATATTTAGTGGAATTATGAAAACGAAGAGGAGATATTAAGGGTTTGACAGGGAGTACCAAATACCTCCGCAAAATCTACCAAAAGTCGCCGAAATCGTCTCGAAATCCCTCGGAAACGAACTTCACAAGTGGTGGTGAGGAGGAAACAAACTCCAAACAAAAATAACCACTTGTTAGAAGAGAACTTAAGGAAAAAGGTATAAGAATAAGGTTCACAGATGATTTTGACTTACCAATCTTCAATATGTGAAATCCTCCATTGATTATGAATACTACGAGAATGGAAGATGAAGATTTGGTGTATGAATTCCTTGCAAAAACATTAGAGTTTAGGTTAGAAATTTATTTGTAACAAAGTAGGAGAATTAAAGGTAGAAAAGATGGAATTAAGGATGGAAAAACTTACCAAGTGAAGTATGATCAAGGAGAAGATGTATGATCTTCTTCTAACACAAAATCACTTTAGAATGTGATTAATGTCTCACCAAAGTTCTGGATATGGAGAGAAGTTGGGAGTGTTAGAGTTAGAGAGAAGATGAAAGAAAGGTGAAATGAGAATGAAAATTGTTAAGGATGGAAACATGGTATGAGAGATGATGTAAATTGGTCAAGGATCCACAATTTACTCATCTAGCACCATTTTGGGAAGATTTTGGGCAGATTTCACGTGGTTGCATGTGCTGTGGAATCTCAAGGAAGCAAAAAGCGTTTTTGGCATTGTTTGTCCAGACCACGACTGCGACGCAATAAAGGCTCAGTTAACAGCCGTTAGTTGCCCGTTAAAAGGACTGAACTTGTAAAGGATTTAACGTTAGTCCCGTTAATGGACTAACTTTGTAAAATAATTTTAACTCTAATCTTAATCGTATAAACGAAGGCATAACTCACCCATACTTATCTTACGAGAATAAATATATCTACTAGGCACTTAGGTACTAAACGTTTTCGTCACGATGGACAAAAACAATATATAATATAAAAACCCGACCACATAAAGAGCGTGATAAAACGAAATAATGAACAATAATTGAGTCAAAATAAAATATCGATAAATAAAAAGATAAACGGAACACGGAAAGATATCTCGAAATCTCGGTTGTCACAGTTAAGGTTTTTAATTTTAATTTAATTTACGTAATTAATGTATTATTATCATTGGTTTATAACCCTCGTAAAATTGTTAAACGTGGTCTTTCTTCTTTCCCATTTTTCTTTTATCTTAATTCACTAATTTTTATTAATTTTTTAACAACTCATTATTTATAATATTAAATGTCAAATTACAACCTTTTTCAATAGTTTCCCTTTTTAAAATTAGTTATTCTCTGAATACAATTTATAGCTTAAGTTGTTAAAAGAAGGGAATGAAATTAGGAAACCAAAAGCATGACGTACACAAAATTATAAATTTCCATTACAATCATGTTCTAAAATTTCACTTTTAAAATATATTTTGGACCTTTGATCTAACTTGTATGCGAATACAATTTCCATGTAAGAGGAGAGACATAGTTCAAACAACATAAAACAAAATACAATTTCCGTGTAAGATGAGAGGCATAGTTCAAACAACATAAAAACAAAATTAAATCATTCGACCGTCGAATAACAACGTTGTTCAAGGTTTTCTTTTTTTTAAATTTATTTATTATGAATCAATTCGATCTACAAATACAATTTATACATAAAGATGTTAAAGTAGGGTTGCCGAATTTCTACAATTAAAAAATAGAAGGAATTGCAAATATACGCAATAAAACTTTCATAATTACATATATACACGGTCAAACTTATAAATAACAAATATATCAATTTTAAACACATAAGCTTACATATTTACCTAATTTTATTTGTTATATCTAAAGCCAATTACAATTATTACCATCATACCCTCATGCTTCTCCCCCTCAAGTTCAACTTTTTCTCTCTACAATATAATTATATGAACATCAAAATAACAAGATATGTAAACAAGTTATTAAGATGAACTCTACCCAATTAACTAGTATATTTGGTATACAGTTCGACTATATTTTCTTATGTGTACTCTACCCATTTGACTGATTATATTCAGTTTACTGTTTATTACAATTTATAACAATTTCATGGAATCATAATAAAATCGAATCAAAATTACTAATATATGATTAAATTATTTGCAAAAAAAGAACACATATTAATCAATAGATTGCGATCTTAGAATCAAATCTATCAAGTAATTCCACGATACTAATAAAATATAAATTTAAAAACCATTGTATCCTTACCTTCTAAGTGAATTAGGACTAACTACCACTTCAAAATTACATGGAAAGGATAAGAAAGGGGTATAAATGTCCTAAATATTATACTAAACAAAATTGGATATATTTGTTATTTTAAAATTTGATTGGGTATATATGTAATTATGAAAGTTTTATTTGATATATATGCAATTCTTTCTAAAAAATAAAATTATAAGTTTCGACATTAAATATTAAAAAAGATAAAGAAAAAAAAAAAATTATTAAAACTCCATAAAATGTAAGACAACTCAACTAACGTGTTTTATGGTCATTGAGTTTATCAAAATATTTAACAAATAACTTGTTTATAGCTCTTATAAATTACAACATTGTTTAAGATTTTTAGTTTTCAAAATGTAACTTTCCATCTGTCAATTTGTTCTGCAAAACAATTATCATTTTTTCTATGTTATCCATCTAAATGATGTTTATTTCAAGTTGCCGCATCACTACCAATTTATGAAATACGTACTTTAAAAAATCTAAAGCATGTTTGACATTAAGATCACAAAATTGGATAACACGGAAATAATTATGAAATTGTAACAAATATATTGAATTTAGCGCTTCTTTAAAAATGGTGGTGGAGGATACGTTTTAACTCAAATTCCCTTTGGGCTAACACAATTAGATATATTTATGGTGACCTTGGAAGCACTAAAGTCAATAACATTTTTTCTAAATTTAGAGATGTATGGTATGATATCGTGAAAGCTGGTTGGAAAATTAATGATTTTGGTTTACCCATTTTTTTTCTTTTTCTTTTTCAAGGAAAATTGGAGACGGAAGTTCTGTTTGTTTTTGGGATGATTATTGGCTTGGTTCGTTTAAATTAGCAGACCAATTTCCTTGACTTTCTAATCTTGAATTCAATAAATTGTATTACTTAAAATATGGTTGCTCTCTAGTAAATGGTGATGTTTTATGGAGTTGGAGATGGAGAAGGCATATAAGAAGTGGGAGGGAATTAGAAGATTTCCTCAGACTATAAAAGGAGGTTCAAGATATTTCAATTTCTAACGGGTGCGATGGTTGGAAATGGTTGATGGATGCATCCAGATCTTTTAAGGTGAGATATGTTCAGTGTGCTTTAGATAATAAACTCTTCCTTCTTCTCATGAAACTTACTGCAATTCACTCATTCCGAAAAAAGTGTGTGTGTTTATTTGGAGAGCTTATAAAGATAGGTTGCCGAAGCGTAATAATTTGGAGAAAAGGAACATCGATTTAGAGTCGTTGTTGTGTCCTTTCTGTGAAGATTATAGTAAAGGCTTAGAGCATGTACAGTTTGATTGTATGAAAGTCAAGTCATTTTGGTTTATGGTATTTAATTGGTGGTGCTTTATGACAGGTCTAGAAATGATCTTAACTCTATATTTAGATGATTAGAATTACTAATTGGTTGCAGAATCACGAATTAGTAATTGAATTTTTGAATTGAAACAATGAATCTAACAATTGAATACAAAAGAAAGGTTTTCATTCAGAGCCTAAAGTGGCGGGAAAGTTTGTTATATATCAACTTTTACTCGTTCAAGCACACCTACAAATGAACTCTCTCCCACTATTTATAGCTATGAATCTAAACTAAACTATTGCATACAAACATCCTTATATTCATTTAACAATACTTCGGATGAACAAACTAACTTAAGTCTAACTTCAACTCGGATGGACTTCAGTTAACTCTGATGTTAAACTTTGTTCTTCCGAGTTAAATGTCTTCATGATGAATTTCCAAGATTTAAGTCGGATGATGAACTTTATTAATCCGACTTAAATACTTGTACCAAAATATCAACTCGGATGTAGATTTGAAGCTTCATCCATCATGCCAATATTAGCTCCAACAAACTCCCCCTTGGATGATGCTTCCAAAATGTACACCTTGCTAAATAAGCTCCAATCCCATCTTTATACATTGTCTTCTTCAACCATATCTTCATTCAATCATCTATATCCCAAATGAATTCTGTCAACCTCAAGATCAACAACTTCCAAGAACTGTTTTCCTTCTGTCCCATAATCTTCTTGTTTCTCAAATGGCAGCTTATGGATTATAAGTAAATCTTCATTAGTCAGTTCCTTTAAGTCAGCATTCTCATACAGTCTTTCTTCTTCTCCGTCTTTCCTTACTAGCACAATCTCATTATGTGGGCAATCCATCCACCATCTTATAATTTCGGGTTTTTGATGAACAATATTTACCCTCTACATAGGAGCTTTTTTCCATTGCCATTGAATTTCTTTTTCTTTTAAACTTTTTCCCAAAGTCAACGAAGTCTGTTTTTGCACATTCTTGAATGAAGTCTTCATAATCACCTCCTTGAGGAAAACCACCATGATTCACCATCTTTAATTTACTCAACCGTCTTGCATCTTCCACAGTGATTTTCTTCAAATCTTCAGTAGTTTAAAGTACGTGACTTGGACACTTCCAGTTTGACTGCCTTTTCTTTTGATGGAAATGACTCCTTTGTATGGATCAAACCTCCAACCAACAATAGGTGGAAGGATTCCTTTCGTTCTGTTCACCAATCCTAACCTCTCTGCTCTTGCCTCCTCTTGAGTTTGTTCTCTAAACCTAGAACCAGATCGATCTTCAGTCTTCTGTTGATTCAGTTCTTCCTCCTCCACTAGAAAGCCATACTTATCTAGATAATTTCCTGGAGGATCAATCTTCTCAATCCAATCTGATAATCACCAATATGCATTTGAGCATTAGGACTGAACTCATAATCATCTTCTAGTTGATCACTTGGCTTCTCAGTTTCTTTTTGAACTTCTGGTGTATCTTTCTCAACTGTAACAGATAAATCATTTCCTTGTTCTAGTTTCACTCTTGTTCTAAAGATTGCACCTTGATGATCTTCAAACAATTTCCTTTTGAACTTATGGTGCATCTTTCGCAACTAAAGACTCTAGTGTAATCTTTTGACTTGCTTCAGTTGATGATCTTCCAACAGTAGTGCTTCCAACTGATTGATCTCCCTTCTCTCCTATTTCTTTTAATTGATCTTCTATGAGTTTTCTATTCAGTTCATCTTGAGTCTTCTTCTCTCTTTTCATCTTCATCTCTTCAAGCATTGATATTGTTTGAACATCCATCCAATGCTTTTCCAATGTTTCTATCTTCATTTAACCAACTGATCTTGATGTAAATCTTTTCATATTCACCAAATAATTCTTGAGATGTGACTTATAATTAGATTCAGACATTTGATTCTTGTATTCCATAAACCTTTTCTTTAACTCAACTACTTTACTTGAAACCAACTTCACATACTTCTTAGCTAAGGATTTCTTCCTTCCTCCAACATATAATTTAGCTCCTTTTTCTCTGCTTGCAGTTTCTCCACTTGTAGTTCCTTCAGTATCCTCATCAATCTTCTTCTCTACATTTTCAGACTCCTTCTCTTTAGTCTATATACTAACATCCTTTTCTTGTTCATTCTGTCCATCTTCCTTAAGGTTTATGTTCATTTTCTCTCCTCCCATATCCTTATTCCAGAACTCACTTGAACTATAAATTGGTTTTGGATCTCTCTCTTTAATATGAACCACCAACACTTCACTAGAATCTTCATCATAAATCCCTTCAAAATGTTTCTCAAATGTTTCTCTATCCATTTCATTACCAAAAGAATCTACAACTCTGAACTCTCTCTTTGATTCATCCGACTTAACTTTAGCAGCTTCATCTGAACTGATATTCATATCATCATACGTAAATTTATCAACTTTTAATTCTTCATCCGACTTGTTCTCACTCTCCATATTTGCTTCATCCGACCTGAATTTTACAATATCCGATTTAAATGCATCATTTTGCATTTCTTTATCAGATTGTTTTTATCTCCTCCTTCTTCTACATCCGAACTAATTTCATGATCACCCGAAGTAAATTCCCATTCTATTACTTTCTCTTTTTCTTTGTTCATCACTTTCTCCATCTCCTTTTCAATCTTATTCACTACTACATCATCAATATTCTCCAAAATAAGCTTCTCAAATGACTCCAACTTTCAACAACTTCAATTTGCACATCTTGATCATCCTCATCCATATTTACCACTACAATTTCTTCATTCTCTCCCCTATTTTGGTAGCATCATTCAAGGGTGAAGATTTCAACTTCTGTATGATCAGATGATGAATGACAGACTTCCATTTCAATTTATTGATTAGTTTAGCTTGTTGTTTCACCAATGATTCCAACTCCTCATTCCTTTGTTTGAGTACAAATGCCTTCAATACTCCAATTCCATCTCCCCATTTCTTCTAGGACTTATATACTTGCAGTGGAGTATTTGAAGTTGTAGCAATTTGTTCTTTCACATTTTGGACCTCAGGAATATTAAAAATTGGAACAGATGGAGTGATGATCATTAAGTCTGCAAGATTAGGTAAGCTTTGACTTTCCTCTTCAGTATAATACCAATCCATGTCTGCCTCATTTGATTCATTGGTAGTTTGGAATGGTGGTGTATGAGGTAATTGATTTGAAGTTGATTGATTTGGTGATTGAATAGGTGATTGATGTAAAGGTGAAGGAATATTTTGTACAGGTGAAGGGGGGTGGTGAAGGTACATGATGTTTAGGAGAAATGGGTTGATTTTCTGGTTCTTGTTCTTCATTCTCAAATATTTTTCAGGAGCTTGATTTCCAAGTGCTTGTAACACCATATGATAAAAGAAAGGTGTGTATGCTCCTGTAAATGTGAACTTTGCAGATGTAAATTGTTTCTTCATGTTAGCCAAAATTTTCCAGTTCATGTTCAATGGTGATAACCTCTCTCATTCTCCCATCAAACCTTGAACTTCATAATTCAAAATCAATTGCAAGAATCTTGGGTATAGCAAAAACTTCTTGGTGCTTCCTTCTGCCATCCTTTTCATGTTGTCAAAAATGTATCCAGAAAAGTTGAAAGTTCTTTGAGTAACTAAGCGAACAAAACCAACAAATAGTGTTTGACTCATCTCATCATATCCTCCTTGCCTTGCAGGGATGCAACTGATCAACACATGAACAAGGTATCTCCAATTGTAGGAGAACCTTGTCTTCTTCACCATGTTTCCGGGAAAGTCACCTTTATATCTAGCCAATCTACAAGTTTGCTTGATTTCATCCATTAACAAACTCTCTAATCCTCCTTCATCATCCAACTATAGAACTCTTCTGATTGTTGCTTCAGTGATCACCACATGAGATAGTTGTACTTCAAAGGTGATTTAGGAATACCATCTTTTTTTGTCAAAACTTGCATTCTTCCAGAATTCACTCAACATATCCTTGTACATGTCAACCTAAACAGAAATAGCATAATGTATCCTTGAATTGAGCAGAAATTGAAATATTTCCCTCTAAAATTCATCCACTTTATCATCATTTGTATTAAAAAACGCCACAACATTGTGTCTGTCTACGAATGGATAATCAAACATCGTTGAATCACATAAACACACTTGTTAGTTATTTGCAATTAAGATAATATCACATTATTAACAAAAATTCAATCAAAATACCAACTAACCTTATTGAAGAGGAAAAACAGGGGAAACGAAAACACAATATAAAAATATTAAGCTTAAAAAAGATCTAAACAGGGTGAAACTCTAAAGGATGAAAGCTAAAAGAATATAAAGAGGTTCTAAGAAGTATTGAGATTAAGAATTTTTTATTTAGATAATGTTTGCAAATTGCAGATTAAAAAAAATGAATATTTGAATTTAAAAAGAATTAAATATCTTTCAGAGTTAAATAATATTAATTTTTCCACCAACAGTCCGACTTATAATTCGAAATAAAATCAACTACCCGACTTAAAATTTGGTTAACAAAGTCAAAGAAAATATCAGACATAAAACAGGTATTATAATCTTATCTGACTTAATATTTTGATATCCGACTTAAATGTGAAATTCCAAAGTTAACCCATTCAAACCTTTCTGAAGTAATATTTTAACTTCCGAGTTAAACTCCAAAGTAAAATACTATCATCAGAGTTAAAAATTTCTGATACATCAGTTAACTTTGAAATAGCTTCCAAACATAAAATTTCAATTTCGGAATCCAAAAACTTATATTCCAGGACTTTATAAGTTAGTTCATATTAGAAAATTTTATTTAGAAATGAAATGTTTTGGTAAAATGCAAAAACTTGTATTTGTAGTTAGATAAATCGCGTGTCAAAAATTTATAAATTGCAGCTTTTTAAAAATTTAAAAATGACATGATAAATTGTCAAACTTATTCAATTCTCTCAAGTATAAATAAATAAACAATATATATTTTACTTAACTATGACATATATACCTTATTGTTATGGAAAACATCAGCAATTTAGTGTATATATACCTTATTGTTCATTCTTCAACCTTTATTGAGAGTCCTGCAACCTTATAGACTGGTTCATCTCTCAAGATAATTTTGAATGATTAGCATGTTAAATGTTCAAAAGAATCCTAGTACAGTTGTTCAACTTATTCAGTTGTGTCTACCATTTATCAATTTAGCATCAAGGATCTCAAAGGACAACTGACTAGTTTTATACCAAATTAATTGTCAAATTTATTCACCTGTCTCTGCCTTTTATCAAATCAGCATCAAGGATCTCAAAGTATTGACAATTTAGAACACTTTAAACTTTATGAGTTTTTATGATAAATAGATTTCAATGATATAAATTACTGAAAATCCAATTTTCTTTGTTTTCTAATTGACATAACTGACCTCGCATTTGACATTATCTATTTTATGTACTTGAGGCAATTTATAAACTACAGGTTACTAAAGATTTCAAAATACAAAAATTTATGCATTTATGAAAACATTTGGTTTCAAGAAATTCTATAAATACCGAACTATAATAAAGTATGTTGGAATTTATGTTTTTGATTCATTTCTTAGAAATTTTGTTTTTGTGCAACATATTTTTCAAATTTGTACTGTTTTTTATTGGTTTTCAATGAAACATTTTATCATTTTGTATTTGCATTCCTGTTGGTTTTCCATGAAACATTTTATCATTTTGTATTTGCATTCCTGAAACAACATACACAATAATAGAAATGGTTTTCAATGAAACATTTTATCATTTTGTATTTGCATTCCTGAAACAACATACACAATAATAGAAAGACTAAACACAAGACTCAAAACTTAAAAATAGAACTGAAAGAAATCTTTTTGAGATTTAACTATACAAATTGAAACACATATATTTTTTGGTTTTATATGAACAAACATCTTAATCCGAATTAAAATATGAAAACAGTTAAAATATTTTTGGGTTTTTGACTTTTATTGAATCTGACTTAAAATATGTACATCCGAAGTAAAAATACTTTTGGCTTTTCCTATTTATCTCCCCCTCTTTTTGTATTATGTAATAGAACATTTACAGAATTTCAATACAAAAAATAAGTACAAAAATATATTTGAGACACAATCAATCAAGATTCATAAGACCAATAGCTTGAACAAGAAAATTGAATCTTGTTGTATCAAAAGCCTTTGTGAAAAGGTCAGCTATCTGGTTGCCTGTGTGAATCTTGACCAAATGCATAAGTTTCTTTTCAAAACAATCTCTTATAAAATGGTACGTAATCTCAATATGTTTGGTTTTGAAATGTTGAACTGGATTCTTATTGATGAACATAGCAACAGAGTTATCTATGTGTATTGGAGTGTTCATAAAGTTAAAGCGATAGTCTAACATCTGATTTTGAATCCGTAAAACCTGGGAAGTGTAAGAAGCAACTGCAATGTATTCAACTTCAGTAGAGGATTGAGAAACAAATGTTTGTTTCTTGCACTACCATGAGACTAGCCTATTTCCTAAGAATTGACAACCTCTAGTTGTGTATTTCTTATTGAGCTTACAAACACCATAATCACTGTCAGTATATGCATGGAAGTCAAAGTTTGAGTTCTTAGGATACCAAAGTCCTAAAGCAGGTTGTCCTTTAAGGTACCTAAACATTCTCTTAACAGGAATAAGATAGGAAACCTTAGGATTGGCTTGAAATCTAGCACATAAGCAAACCCCAAACATATGTCAGGCCTACTTGAAGTAAGATGCATGAAAGAACCTATAATAGACCTATATAATGGTGATCCACACTCTTGTCATCTAAATCAGGATGCAATTTGGCTCTAGTGTCAACAGGAGTTGGAGCAGCTTTACACTCAGTATACCTGAATTTAACCAACATGTCCTTCACATATTTGGACAGATTAATAAAAATGCCATTGTCTAACTGTTTAACCTTAAGTCCCAAAAAGGACATTTCTCCCATGGAACTCATCTGAAACTTAGAGTGCATAACTGACCGTACCAAAGATAATATCATCCTCTTATATCTGCACAAAAATTGAGTCCTGGCCAACTGTATTAATAAACAGATTTGTATCTATGGTGCCTCTAAAATACCCATGTGAAATTAAGTACTTAGATAGAGTGCCATACCATGCTCTATGAGCTTGATGTAAACCATATAAATCCTTATCCAACTTAATCACATGATCAGGGTATTGAGGATCAAAGAAACTTGGAGGTTGACTCACATACGTAGTCTCCTCTAAAACTCCATACAAAAAGGCTGACTTAACATCCATTTGATATACTTTGAAGTTCTTATATGAAGCATAAGCCAAAAATAGTCTAATAGCTTCTAGCTATAGGTGCAAAAAATTCATCATAGTCAATAAATTCTTCCTGAGTATACCCTTGAACCACTAGCCTAGCTTTATTTCTAACAATAATGCCCCTGTCATCTCTCTTGACCTTAAAAATATACTTAACACCCAAAATATGCTCTCCTACAACCCTTTCTACCAGAGTTCCTACTTTCTGTTTCTTGAACTGTAAGAGTTCTTCCTGCATAGCTTCTACCCAACTATTAATGGTCAAAGTTATATCCACATTCTTTGGTTCAAGTTGTGACAAAAATCATGAAAACAAACAAAGATTGATCAAACCAGATCGACTTCTTGTTTTGACTCTATCAGACAAATTTCCAATAATATTAGTAATAGGATGAATATTATGAATTTTCAAAAATTTATTTGCATCCTCAAAAATATTAATAGGTAAATTTGACTGATTTAAGTCAAAATCTTCAAAAGAAACATAGATATAAATGTCTTCACTGGGTTGTTCATGGTTTGCTGAAGTGGAATTAACATGTAAAATGTTAGAGTCGTTTTGAACTTCTTCAAAATTGTTTTGTGTAGTATCCGAATTAAACTGATTTGCATTCTGAGCTTCATACGAATTGTTTTGAATTTCAATTTCATCTTCAGAGTTAATTTGTTGTTCATTATAGTTGAAATGTTCTTCATTTGGAACTGCATCATAGTTGTCTCAACTCTCAATTTCTGTTTCCGAATTAATTTGTGCTTCATCAGAGTTAAAACTTTGAGCTTCTACAACATTTATGTCATGAATTTCAGATGATACTAGAATGTCTTCAATTTCTTGAATGTCTACATCAGTTGAAATCTGAATGTTCTTGACTAACAAATGGTGTGTCTTCATTTGATTTCTCTTGATTTAGTTGAGTTAAATCTTTTCTTGTACCAATCTCAAAATCATCAATATCTTCAACAGGTGTATCAGGTACTTGCGAATCTTGCACTGCTTCTGAAACATGTTCTAGAAAAGAAAAATTAAACGAATTCACAAAAGTGTCTAAATCAAACAACCAATCAACACCTGAATTCTTAACATTTGGTGTATGTTCATTGAAAATCACATTGATGGATCCTTCTATGGTTCTAGTTCTCCTATTAAAAATCCTATAAGCCTTTGTAATACTAGAATATCCAAGAAAATATCCTTCATCTACCTTAGAGTCAACCTTTCCTAGTGATCCTTGGTATTCAAAATAGAGCATTGACACCCAAATGCTTTGAAAAAAAATCCTATGAAAGGTTTCCCTCCTGAAAATAGTTCATATGATGTCTTCCCTAAGCTTTTCACAACATGAACTCTGTTATTTACATAGCACATAGTGTTCACAGCTTCTACCCAAAAGGTGACTGGTAAGAATGATGCACTTAACATAGCTCTAGCTCCTTCAATTAAAGTCTTGTTTTTCCTTTCTGCCACCCCATTCTGTTGGGGTGTTATAGGAGAGCTATATTTTCTAGTGATACCCTTAAGTGCACAGAACTCATTCAAAGTAGCATTTTTAAATTATGTATCATTGTCACGTCTAATCATCTTAACCTTTTTACTGCAAAATTAACAATCTGCACAATGAAATTCTTGATAATCTCAGGTGTCTCATGTTTATGAGCAAAAAACAAAAAATACCCTACAAAATCTTGAATATTCATTTGTGATGACTAGACAATATGATTTCATTCCAAGACTTTTCACACTTATAGGACCAAAAAAATCCATGTTTAACAGATATAGGACTGTATCTACTGAATTGTGAGTCTTAAGTTTGAAACTTGATTTATGTTGTTTTCCTTTTAAACAAGAACTACAATGGTCAAGAAAATGAAAATTCTTCTTGAGTAATCCAATAACTAGATTATCTTTGACCAATTTATTTATGTTTTTAATATTTCCATGACAAAGCCTTCTATGCCATAAATCTGACTCCTTTTCAGTAGGTTTGGCTATGAAACAGTTAGAATAATCATTTGATTTAACTTTGTTCATATCCAAAATATACATGTCATCATATCTTCGAGTTTGCAAAACTATCATATCCTTTTGTATCACAAATTTAGGTTTTAAGATATAAAAATGATCAGAAGTGAAAGCAGATGTGTACTTTTTATCACATACCTGAGACACATAAAACAAATTGTAATTCAAGTCTTCAACAAAATTCACCTGATCCAAGGTCACTTGACCATTGGATACCTTCCCCTTGACCAGTTATTGTGCCACCCATATCTCCTCAAAATGATACATTTCCTCCAATGAAAGCAATAAATTCTTGTAGTAGTTTAAAATTTCCAGTCATATATCTAGAACATCCACTGTCCACAACCCATATGTTATCTTCAAGATCAACAGCTTGTTCCTACATACAAGGAAATATTATAATGAGATTTGGGTACCAAGTTTTTGTAAACTAGGAATTGAATCTTTTAAACTTGTTGAATTTGAAATGATCATGTAATTTCCTTTCACACATAAAAGATTGATAATCCGAATAAAAGTCATTATCAGAGTTAAATTCTTCTACATCCGAGTTAACTTTTAAATATAAAATTTTATCCGATTTGAAATTTTTTTCATGAGACTTAAAACTTTCAACTTCCAAGTTAAAGTTAACTTTTGAACCAGATTTTATATCATCCGATTTAAACATTTATGATGTAGATTTTAAAGATTTTAACTCTGATATTGTATTTATCAACTTTTGCACATTATAACCATGCATCATTTCAGAAGTTATTCTACCAAATCTAATCACATTCTTACGATTAGATTTCTCATGTTTAAGCATGCAATCCTTAAAATTAACTCTCCAAAATTGTAACTTAACAGGTAAACTATCAAATTTCTGCACAACATCAGACTTTTGATTCAACCAACATTCAACAAATTTATGTCTCTTATTGCATAATTGACATTTTGGTTTTCTTTTAACTTTGACAGTTTTAGATTTAATCACTTCATGCTCAACAAAATCTATAATATCAATCTCATTCAAAATCAACTCAATACTATTTAAAACAGAACATTCATATTATGAAAAGTATAAATTTTTCATGCACACAATTATGAACACATTCCACAAATTCTTCTTCAATCTCTAAAACATTCAAATTATTGCAAACATGCAAACCATTGATGTCTAGACTAGAATTACATTCACCTAAATTTTCAAGAACTACTTTCTTAACATTTCTAACAGTAATATTCTCTTCTTCTAACTCCTCAGCATTCACTCTAAACTCAGATTTCACCACATTTTGACCTACTACACAATTAATTTTAACATTAGAACTAGCAGAATCACTTAAGACAGAATTTTTATTCCCAACAGGTAATGATTATTCATTTAATTGAACTCTCACATCAACATAAGGAGTTAACACAAAAACATCATCAAACTTATTAGAAATAGGCAAACTACTTTCAAAAGATGTTGATTCAGGTTTGATAGAATAGTTGTCATTAAAAGGTGGTGGTATTGCATTAAATCCAATACCAACTTTTGATTTACAAACAATTGGACTTTCAATTATTCCATTCAATGTTTTTGAAGACAAATTAAACTAGGGGTGAGCAAAAACCGGACCGAAAACCCGATAAAAACCGAACCATAAAACCGGACCAAATACAAAAACCGATGGTTTGGGTTTCGATTTTTGAGAAACCGAAAAAAACGGTTCGGTTTGGGTCGGAGGGTAAAACCAAATCGAAAAAAACCGAACCGAACCATTATATGTATGTCAATTTTAATATGTTCACTTTTAGTAGATATTTTAAGTTTTATTCTTTTTATTTTTTTCCTTCGTCTAAAATTCTAAATCATCCTAATTAATTACTCCCTAAACACACAAACTCTCGATGCTAATAGTGAAGACTCAAAGTTTTCTTTTATAAATTGCCAATCTCATAATTATCAAAATATAATCTTTTGGTGCCATGTAGGCTATAGTTTACTAAGCCACATATAATATTTTTTTTCTTCTTAATTTTGTGTTTAAAGTTTTCCGATTCATATCATTATGTTCTAGTAATATGCACAACTTCATGTTATAAGTTGTGAACTTCTCCGCCAATTATTGCGTAACATAGGCTTCCATTTGAGATTTATTTCACAAGTTTTCCTTGACAGATCTATGAATTTGCCCATGTCCAAAAACCGAAATAAAAAACCAAACCGAACCGAAAAAAACCGAAACCGAGTGGAACCGAACCAATGCACAAACCGAACCAAACGGTTTGGAACTTTCAGGAACCGAAATTTTGGTTTGGGTTCGGGTTGAGGTCGGAACCGACCCAAACCGACCCATTCTCACCCCTAAATTAAACTTATATAACTGAATTTTTGCATTTCCAAACTCGTGAGTCACTTTTGTAGAATCTATCAAATAAATTTGCATGTTTAGTTTCTAATCTACCCAATTTACCCTTATAAAAGTCAATGTCTTACAAAAGTAACTCAATTTTTTCTTTATAAACCTTTTCAGTTTTCAAAAATTCTCTTTGATGAAACTTGACCAAGTCAATATCTTTGAGCAATTTTTGATTGTGTTCTCTAACATATCTAAAAGTGTTCAAACATTCAAATGAGCAGGATTTAGAAAGTACCTTATCAACTACTACAAAATCAATCTTACTCATTAGAGCTTGAACATTATTGTTCTTGAAATCATCATTTTGAACACCATCCCATTCACCAAAGGTTATGAAAGCCTACTTATGTCCACTTGAGCTTGAATCATCATTTCCCACTCTAACCTCTCCAGCAGTCAACTTCTTTGCATCATCTTTCACTTGATAGTTATTCCTTTGATAATTATTGTTCATCCTCCTAGGTACTCTGCATCCTCCAAGCTCATCACAATTAAAGCACTTCACCTTAGTCTTATCGAATCCAACTTTATCTCCATTATCCTTTCTAAAATTGTTTCTCCCTGTCCTCTTAAAATATCTATTTGCTCTCACACTGACCATTGCCATTTGCCATTTCAAATCAATTTTTTCCAAGTCATCATGATGAATCTGCTCAAGGTCTTCTCTAGCCAATTCAGATTGTGTCAAACTCCCAGCTTCAAAAGCTTCATAACTTGCCACAAAAGCTCTGCAAAGTTTCTTTTTGTCTCCTAATCCACTCACCTTTAACCCACTCATACTTGCATTCAAACTAGAAGACCGATATGCACTTGATTCACCATTTTGACTAATAAATCCTCCAACACCATTACCATTGTAACCAACAGATGCCTGATTTGGAGAATGAAAATATCAAGAATAGCAATTACTGTGAGACTGAGTTTGACTTGGATAATGAATTGTATTTACATGAATATGAATAGTATTGAGATTAGCAGTTCGTTTGATAATCATTACTTGAACTGGCCATTTGGTAGGTAATGAACTCAACAGGTTTTTTACAAATATAACTATCCTTCATCACCACTCCTGCATTCTTCAGATCACTAATCAACAAAGTATACCTACTTTATTGCTCAGACAAGGTTTTACCTCTCACATAATCAAATGACTCATAGAGCTTCTTCAACATATCCTTCTTGCTTTCCTTCAATTCCAAACTTCCTTCATAACGTAGCTTCATAGCATCTATCAACTCCTTAGCTGAAGTACAATCCTTAAAGTTGTTATAGATATCTGTAAGTAAACCTAGAATCACAACTCCCAATGCACAAAAATCTCTATCTATCAACTTGTTATCAGCTTCAGTATACCTCTCAGGATCAACATCAACCATTTGTGTATCAACACTTTCTTGTACCATAGGACGATGAGGTCTATTAACAATTGAATTCCAGATTTGTACGTCCCTGTAGTATATAAACGCTTTGAAACGAAGCTTCCACATCATAAAATCCGCTCTTGGAAGAAACTTAGGAGGTCTTCCACCAGATCCAGTCTCGTTGTCGTAATTCACGATTGGAGCAGCCATATTATCACCATAAATTATGATTAGATGACAGAAATTTTAAATCGGATGAAACAATTTTAACTCGGATCACTTGATTTCAACTCGGAAATGATGATTACTTCCGAATTGATCCAAAACTTCTTCAAATTTGAATCAATTAACAATCGAACACTATAACAGCTCACACTTGATCAACAAAATACTTAAACTACAAATCTTCAACAAAATTACTTAATAACTACTTTTGCCGCCAAAATTCGAACTAACTTTGCATAAATCGTTGATCTTATCGTCTAATCCTTAAAAATTCTATGAAACACCTTAGAAATCGCTCACTATCACTCTAATATTGAGTTGAATCAAACTGAATTTGATTTACCAGCTCTAATACCACTTGAAAGGTCTAGAAATGATCCTAACTCTATATGTAGGTGATTAGAATTAGTAATTGGTTGCGGAATCGCGAATTAGTAATTGATTTGTTGAATTGAAACAATGAATCTAACAATTGAATATAAAAGAAAGGTTTTCATTCAAAGCGTAAAGTGGCGGGAAAGCTTGTTACAAATGAACTCTCTCCCACTATTTATATCTATGAATCTAAACTAAAATATTACATACAAACATCCTTATATTCATTTAAGAATACTTCAGATGAACAAACTAACTTAAGTCTTCATTTAACTTCAACTCGGACGGACTTCAGTTAACTCTGATGTTGAACTTTGCTCTTCCGAGTTGAATATCTCCATGATGACTTTCCAAGATTTAAGTCGGATGATGAACTTCATTAATCCGACTTAAATACTTGCACCAATATATCAACTCGGATGTAGATTTTGAAGCTTCATCCATCATGCCAATATTAGATTCAACACTTCATGCTTCCAACCGGAATAAATATTCAAGGTATTTTAAGATTTGTAAGGACTCTAATAAAAATAAGTTATTTCACATGCTTCAGCTTAGTTATTTTGAAGCTTGCATTTTCTCTGCAGCTTGGAATAGGAAAATCTTCTCCAGAAAAGATCCTGACATCAATTTGTGCTTTCGATAGACTCAAACAGGGACAGAGCCAGGTGGGGGGGGGGGGGGGGGGGGGGGCTGGAGGGTGCTCGCCCCCCCCTAACTGGTCAAACTAACCTACCAGCGAGCTGTTGAGTTGTTCTATTTTTTTTGTTTCCGGCGAGTTGGAATGGAAGTTGTGTGGTCGGCCCCCCCCTAACTGGTCAAACTAACCTACCATCGAGCTGTTGAGTTGTTTTATTTCTTTCTGTTTCCGGCGAGTTGGAATGGAAGTTGTGTGGTAGCAAGTAGAAGAAGATAAAGTTTGAGTGACAGGTGATGGTTTTGTCGTTTATAAGGTCTAAAGTATTTTTATTTTATTTTGTTATTCATATTTCTTTATAACTTTTATTCTTGCCTTGTTTAGTTCTGGATTTAGCAAGGTGGTTTTGTCTTCTAGTTAATGTTTGATATAAAGCAACAATATAAAATAAGCACATATTTTTCGAAGAAGTATGATTGTTTTTTACTTTTTTAGTTAGAGTTACTTTACTATGCCATTTAAATTGCAGTTTTTTAAGTAAACTATTTTAACTTATGATCTTCTTTTTGTTTTTAGTCTTACCAAAGTTTAAATGTTAAACATAAACTTATGGCTCAAACAAAATAATATTCGGCATTTTGGTCGAGTGTTATATTTATAAAACGGATTGCTAATAGATGTAATTGTTACGAGGTATAAATTTCTGGCTCCGCCTTAAGAAGGAATTGTATGTAACTATCGGGAAGAAAAAAAATTTGAGCCCCCCCTAATGCAAATTTCTGGCTCCGTCACTGGACTCAAAGACAATCTTTTTGTTATATATCGAGTCTTGTAATAAGGTTATGTTAGAATGGAATCTATGGGTCGAAGCCCTGCTTTGTCATGCATCCACATCCTCCCTTGTAAGTTGTAACTTTTTTTCTCTCTAACTCCTTATTAGGGTGGTCTTTGGATTTTATTTTTAATATTATTCTTTTGCTGTTTCAAACAAAAGAAAAGAAAAAAAATATTGATTGTGGGAATAATTAACATAAATGAATGATGATTGTTTGGGTGAACAATACTTTGTTAAAGAGAAATGCTTTGGTTAAAAAAGATTTACAAAAAAGTTGTTACAAAATTATATGGCATTATATGTGTGGAAAGAAAAAATATAAAAGAGAACAAGTGCTTAAATTTGATTGGATAAATGTATTTGACACCTCATTTTGTAACAAACTTTTTATAATTTTTTTATAACCATAGCATATCTCATGGCATGTAATCCTTCTCTTGTATAATTTATGCATATAGCTTCTTGCTAGATCACTTGTTAATATAATATTTTGTTGTTTGATACAAAAAAAATTGAAATAACAAGTTGATCTTTTAAAAGATGTTATAAAGTTGGGATGGTTAGTAGTGAGACGGATTTTAGTGGTAGATTATTTAGTGTTCAAAGAATTATAGAGAAAAAAAGTAGATGATAATGACAATTATGATCTTTTAAATGATGTTATAAAGTCGGGATGACATGCACACTAAAAGAAATAGATGGTGGTAGCTGAAAATTATTGAGAAAGAGATAAGACACTAGCTTTTTTGAACACGGGTCTTTAAGCTTAAGACACCGACTTAATTGATAAATCGGTTTATTTGAGTGAAAGACATCAATAGTATATTAGCAAAGTATATTAGCAAGTGGTGTCTTTGCTTCTAAACTCGTAAATGTACAATTAAAGACATCCGTTTATTCTTAAAATTAGTCTTACTTGTGGGTGTTTATGACAATTTTTATAGTAGTGATTGTACTATATATGAACCATTATGTGTTATTTTTTCTATCTTTTTCAAAGATGTGATCAAGGTACTTAACCACATTTGTGATTGCATTAGACACTTGTTAATTATCTTTATTTACTTCTTGGGGGTCTAGAAGCTACACATACATGCACACACATACACTTACACACACCTTATTTGACTATAAGAAAAATAAGCTTTAATGATAAATGTTTTTAGTGACGAGTATTTTTGGTCACTAACAGCCTCATTTAGTCACCATAAAAAAAGGTCACTTAATTTAGTCACTAAACAAAATTAGTGACAAAAAAATAACTTTATTTGGTCTTAAAGAAAATTAGTGACGGACCCATACGAAAAATGACCACTTAAAATTGGGTCATTAATATCATTAGTGACAAAATATTTGGTCACTAATAATATCAGTGACCAAATTTGAGTCATCACCAAATATCTTTTTTTTATACCAAATATCTCTTTTTTATAGTGTTTTATTTCTTGGTTACTTTGGTTTTTCCTTTTTTGTGCTCATTCTAGGTACGTTTGCTTTTACTACTATGTTTATAGCTTACAAATGTAAACAAAATCACCCACGATGGTGAGGAATATTTGCCACTTGTTTACTCACATACCTTGTAAGCTATATAGGCCAATCATGACTCTTTTAAGTGATGATGCAGGTTATCGTTTCTTCTTTTATTTGGGATTCTAGTAGATGTAAGATATCAAGGTTAATTAGGTGGAGTGGCTTTGTTGCCCTAGCTTGCCACTTTTTAACTCACAAGATAAAACCTATTTTTTTTACCTAATAAGTTATTGTTAGATGGCTTATGTTTGTAAACAGAGTGATAAGATCAATTAGCGGTCAATTAGTTATATATTAATTATAATTATAAGGGTAATTCCAATTCACCCAAAATAGGCTAGTGATAGTCCCTATATATAGCATGTATCCTTCGTCTCTGTACAATCATCAATAAAACACATATCTTCCTTCTAATGCTTTTTTACATGGTGACTTAGCTGAGACTGTTATATGCATCACCCTCCCGGTTTTCGGGACCCTGAGCATCCGGATTATGTATGTTTATTACAGCGATCTCTCTATGGACTTAAGCAGGCACCTCGTGCCTGGTTTCAGCGGTTTGCTGCTTACATTACCACTGTTGGATTTACTCCTAGTCGGTGTGACTCCTCTTTATTTATTTACAAACAGGGTGATGATACAGCGTTTTTGTTACTTTATGTAGATGACATTATTCTAACTGCTTCATCTGATCGTTTACTACAGCAAATTATAGCCTCTTTACATCGCGAGTTTTCTATGACAGATTTGGGTGCACTTAATTATTTTTTGGGTGTTTCCGTTACGCGTGACTCTTCTGGCATGTTTTTGTCACAACGTAAGTATGCTATGGAAATTTTGGAGCGTGCTCATATGATTGGTTGTAATCCTTCTCGGACTCCTGTTGATACTGAGTCCAAGTTGGGGGATGGTGGTACTCCGGTTGTTAACCCTACCTTATACCGGAGTTTGGCAGGTTCTCTTCAGTATCTCACATTCACTAGGCCTGATCTTACGTACGTTGTGCAACAAGTTTGTCTTTATATGCATGATCTACGAGAGCCTCATTTCTCTGCTCTCAAGCGGATTTTGCGGTATGTTCAGGGGACTTTGGACTATGGTTTACAGTTATTTTCTTCTACTACTGACTCCTTGACTGCTTATTCGGATTCTGATTGGGCTGGATGCCCGACTACGCGAAGGTCAACTTCCGGGTATTGTGTTTTTCTTGGCAACAACTTACTCTCATGGTCCTCTAAGCGTCAGCAGACGCTTTCTCGTTCTAGTGTTGAGGCTGAGTATGGCGGTGTTGCAAATGTTGTTGCTGAGACATGTTGGATTCGGAATTTACTACATGAGCTTCATACTCCTTTATCTTCCGCTACTATTGTGTATTGTGATAATGTGAGTGTTGTGTACTTGTCTTCTAATCCTGTTCAACATCAGCGTACCAAGCACATAGAGATTGATATTCATTTTGTTCGAGATTTGGTTGCTACAGGGCAGGTTCGCGTCTTTCATGTTCCTTCTCGATTTCAGTATGCGGATATCTTCACTAAGGGCTTACCTTCGGCATTATTTGATGAGTTTCGTGACAGTTTGAGTGTTCGTTGTACTCCCGCTCCAACTACGGGGGAGTGTTAGATGGCTTATGTTTGTAAACAGAGTGATAAGATCAATTAGCTGTCAATTAGTTGTATATTAATTATAATTAGAGGGTAATTCCAATTCACCCAAAATAGGCTAGTGATAGTCCCTATATATAGCTTGTATCCTTCGTCTCTGTACAATCATCAATAAAACACATATCTTCCTTCTGACAGTTATAGGTAATGACTCTTTAAGTGTTATGCATGTTATCCTTTCTTCTTTTCTCAGGACTTAGTAGATATAAAAATATCAAGATTAATTGGGTCGAGTGGCTTTGTTGCCCTAACTCTTCGTAGTTCCTATGTGTCTCTTCCGTTCATAAAAAAGGGAAAAAAATGGTCATTGAACTGTGATTCAAATTCATGATAGGCTCTACTTATCCTGAGGGTGCTCTAACAAAGTTAAGAGGTTAGTATAAAAAGTTACAAATCAACGTTATGGACTCTTAGGGGGTGTTTGTGAGCTTATATAAGGGCTTATGGGCTTATTAGCTTTCGGCTTATATTTCATAAGCAAAGATTTTGTAGCTTATGTAAAGGCTTATGAGCTTATTACTGTTTATTAAGTCATAACAAAAAGTAATAAGCCCATAAGCCACAAATTGGGGCTTATAAAACATAACCCGAAAGTCGATAAACTCATAAACCCTTATATAAACTCAAACAAACACCCCCTTAATTAACTTCGCATAAAATGACTTTGTTTGTACTTAATGTTTATGTATAATCATTGTGGTTCTTCTTTCTAATTAATTTTGATATAATGGACAAGGCGGCACAAAGAAAGATTGGTTGTAAAGTTTAATTGGGATGGAAATATAAAAACGTTTCTGATATCTAATTCATGATCACCAGATTTTTAAGACACTCAAAATCTAAATGTCAAATACCAATACACACTTGTCCCTGAGTAGACTTGAATTAACTATCTTTTCTAGTTGGTTGGTTCATAAACTGAAGATATATTGTGTAACAATTAGCCATATGCATGTCAGCATAGAGACTCTAAATCTTAGTGATCAATATAATTCTACAACCAAGTAGATAACCATGATAAGGAATCAATCTTTTTTGGGCAGTCAGCAATCTTTATGTATCGCCATGCCGTTGGAACCCTCTCTTCTCCATAACAAGCTTCAGTTCAGTACCTTACCTGAACAAAATCATAGTGCACACCTCGCTTTCCAAAAACAGTTAGCGTTAATTAGGTGTTTTCGCCAACACAGTATAAATACAAAGAAAAAATGAGAGCTATAAATGAATAGGATTGGTTCTTTTTTATATCAGTCTTTTCCATAACAAGCAAGCTTTAGTCTGTTACCATATTTTAGAGCCCTCTCTTTGCATGTAAAGTTCCTTGTTGATCTTTGTGAAGCCAAGGAACTCTATGTCAAAGAAATGAATCGAATTGGTTCTTTTATCGGTCTATTAAACGCCATGGAAAGAACATAAGTACCATTACATTTCTCTCTTCTCTTTAAAATAATTAAAGGAAAAAAAAGAGGAACAAAACATTGAAGATTTAAAGGTAGACCAGTATGGGCAAAACTTAGAATTTTATGTTATTATTATAATGAGATTCTTTTTGACATTTTGAAAAAGGTATTACTCTTTGTTAGTGGAATTCTGAAGACTAGATATGTATGGGGCTTTAAAGATAATATTGTTTTCTGGATCTTGTGTGGATAGCTCAAAATTGGGGGGAAAAGATCTCTTTGTTTCAGTATTTTCCGTCCAACATATAATACTCTTTGAAAAAGTAATAACAATTGCGTTAGTTGTCTTAGCAAACTTAAGTAATCAAATAAGAAATCGATGGATAAAATAAGCTAACCCATGCTAGTAGAAAACTTAGTTAATATAAATTTCAAGAAACCACAAGCAGTTTTTGGTAAATTCAACTTGACAAACCCTAATGTAAACAGCAAAGTACAATAAAATACAACCTTATTTTTCAAGTCATCCTCTTCCATTTAGGGTTTTTAACTTTTCTCGGATACGATATAGGGCTGCAAGTAGAAATCATTAGAACTAGAAAATTATTTCCGACCACGCAACCACATACCATCAACACGCAACACACAACATAAAACCCATAAACATAGACCCCTCTTTCAACAAGAGAGATAAGAGTGGTGGTGACAGAGAGAGAGTGAGCACACATAGGTTCAAGCATATGAATCCCTTTATAGCAACATCTCTCTGTAATATCATGCATGAAGCGTATTTGTGCTCACTCTCTTCTGTCACTACTTCTTCCCTTATACTCTTGTCTTTAACTCACACCGACATACAAGACACAAAGATAGATAGATAATAGATAGATAGATAGATATTGAGGGAGATGGAGAGATAAAGAGAGAATAGAAGGGGTGACAGATAGAGGGTGAGCACACATAGCTTCAAGCACAAATGAAACTAATTAAACCATTGATTTGCAAGAAAGACCATGTGTGCTCACTCTCTTCTGTCACCACCATTTACCTTAACATCTTCCCATCATATGGAAAGGCGGATTTATTCATAATAAGTAATACATGTTGTTGCTAGCCATGTAACAGAACAACTAGAAAACCCTAATAATATTGAGAGAGAGAGAGAGAGAGAGAGAGAGAGAGAGAGAGAGATTTTCTCGATTAGGAAAAGCCCTATATTTGGTTTGTGGTGCTACTGTTCCGTAGCACTACAGTATGATTTGATATGTGAATATGGAGTGGAGTTTGTTATCCTTTATATAGACTCACAAAGGCACATTCCATGTCCCTTGGAATAAATGTTGCTTATCTCTTTATCATTTCCTATTTTTAAATTGTTTCACAAAGTGTATGTATGTGTCTGCATGAGAGAGAGAGAGAGAGAGAGAGAGAGAGAGAGAGAGAGAGAGAGAGAGAGAGAGAGAGAGAGAGAGAGAGAGAGAGAGAGAGAGAGAGAGAGAGAGAGAGAGAGAGAATAGTTAGTTTTCTTGTGAAAAACAAATTTAACAACAAACTCATTAACTCAATTACTGTTACCAATGCGTCCTTGTAATTCTAAATTTGTAACCATCCAAGACACCGCTCACCCATTCCAAACTAATCCTTTTTCATGACTTCTCTCCATCTCTGTCCTGGTCTTCTTTATATTTAATGGTTTTCTGATTATATCTTACACATCATGCATACATGTGACACTACAAGATATGAATTTTCAGTTTCTTCAATCCAAATGTTCACCTTTGTAGTAAAGGGATAGAAATATATTGTACTTAGGATATGTTTATTATGGAACTGTAAGCTTTTAAATTATCTGTTTTACTTGGTGGCATCTATTTCTAGGGCTAAAACTTCAAATGTACTTGCTTCCTTTTGATGAATACATTTTTTGACAGGTTTGTAAAGGGAATATGTTTATGTAAATGTTTCTTTTCTTTTATAATTAACAGTCACGATTTTTAGATAGTTGACAACTTGACATAACTCAACCATATTGATATCAAGATGTATGGATCACTAAATTTTAACAAAAAAAAAAGAACAAAAAAAGAGAGTTTAAAATAGGTTATTGGGAACTAGCTAGTATACCCCCACCCCACACACAAGCTAGCTACCAAAACTAGATAGAAATCTTCCCCTTTTCTAATATGGTGAAATAGACTAGATCTCTTAATTCTAAATTGAGAATAAGGTTAATTCAGAAAAAAGTTGTAAATTGGAGGGAACACCCTGATCTCCGGTGTTTTTGGCAGCAGTCATTGTCCTCCCTACAAGGATGACTCCGAGAAACTCTCCTGCCTCAATGGGGCACCAACTAGAGGGGGGCGAGCGAAGATTCGAACCCATAAACTTATCCAGAAATCTCACTAATGGACTCAGGAATTTTACGGAAGTGAATACCGTTGGGACAAGAGCTCAATAATAAAATAAGATTGATGTATATAGTTATTTGAATATATTTTAAAAACTAAATAAAAGCAAGGTTTAACCCCTAAATGGGCAAAATGAAAGCCCTTAAGAATACAAACTCACAAAAGACACAAAAAATTTGAATTATCAAAAGTTATATTTCGTTTATATGACAAACTATAAACGTGGAAGCATTTGAAAGATCATCAGTTTATTTCATTACTTAGTCTTACAAAAATGAAAATCGGATACAACCTTTGTATGTATACTCAAATCAAAAAACAATCTCTATCTAACTTTCTTAACAAACTTGTACCCTATCAATAGATAAATTTTACACTTCTAACTTTTCAGTTTTATATAAATCCTCCAACTAAAATACTTCGCATTTTACACAAAAAGATCTCCCTTCGAGTTGGATAGACCACAAGACTCAACTTGGAACTCAATAATGATGATGAGATTTGGACCAAGGCTTTGGTGAAAATTTGACCGGAATGGACACCACCGCCCCGGAATTAGCATAAACGGACACTACCAAAAATGTTTTTAATGAAAGTGGTATATCCGGCGTTGCCAACGCCGACTTATGCCATGTGTACCGCCACCTCACACTCCAGTCAAGCCTTTGTCCAGTCACCGTGCACTTTAATCTCAGTTGTCATAAGCCAGAGTTGGCACCTACGACTTTTGAAAAAAACTTAGGGTTTCTATTTTTTGTGGTTTTAGGGTTAGGGTTTAGGTTTTTTTTTTTTTTAAATGGTTAAGTGTTTAGAGTTTATTATGTATGTATTTTGATGATTTTTATGAAAATTTCAAAATTGTGTTTTGTTAATATGTATTTGTTTTAGAGTTTATAAAAATTAGATTATTATTTACAGCTTTAATTTTTGTATTTTATGACATGTAATTAATGGGAAAAATCATTATTTTCACATAAATGGTTAAGTTAACGTGTTTAGGGTTAATTATGTATGTATTGTGATCGTTTTTATGAAAATTTTAAAATTGTGGTTTGTTAATATGTATTCGTTTTAGAGTTTAGAAAAGTTAGATTAATGTTTAGAGTTTTTATTTTAGTGTGTTATGATATGTAATAATGGAAACAAATAATATTTTCACATAAAGTAAATCACACTTTTGACTACACTAAAATACAACATAACACACTTAATCAGAAATACAAGTAATTCAAGAAATCACTACTGATTATTTTGTCCACAGTTACGACTACGACTGTTGTGACCTCTCTGTCCACACCTACTACACGTTCTCGGTCTACTTCCGCTCGCCTGGTCCATTTCGTTACGAATTCTTCGTTGTTTATTTCTCCCTCTTTTTGTAACTATCATATATTGTTTTATCTGCTTCGATCGTCTAGTTTGCTTCTCTCTCTTAGTCCTTGTGACGCATGCCCTTAAGTGTTGGGGTATACTGTTTTATCCACGTATTTTTGCTGTATAAGGTAGCAACCATTATTGGTGTACTTTCGTGGTTTCTTCGTTTAGGACCATTGACGTGTCCATCAAAAGTCATGCCATGAGAATAAATAAACCTATGAATTTGCCACTTTCCACAAGTGCAAGTTTTAGCCGAAAAATTGACCTTGTATTTGTTCCCCCCCACCCATGGTTATTGGATCATTTGTCTCTGCATGGTAAATTCTATTTGGTTCATCGTAAGGTGTTACCCTTTGATGATTTCCATATGATCCGCGTTGATGGTAGAGTCTCCACATGGCCACTGAAAGTGGCGAGTTACAACTTCTAGCTTTCCCGAAGTTTTTTACGAAGTGTGTTGTAACGCCCCGACTTACAAAACATACAAAATGATATCGAAAGGAACTTAAAAGGCAAAAGGGGGTTAAACTTATGCAAAAGCAAACCGAATATTCAAAAGACAAATTTCCAAAATGAGGTACTAAAAGATAATAAATATTCTAAGGGAAGCGTTCTAAATCCTTAATCTCTCTACACTCGGCCCCATTCCCCAAAGCCACTGAGTACCTGCCGTTTAAGAAAGAAAAATGGAAAACGGCTGAGCGAATGCTCAGTGAGGAGATATATACAAATGACACGGAATAGGTATGACACGCATAATAACTTAAAGAAAAACTTATTTCAAAATACAAAGTCAAATACAAACATATTTTCAAAACAAAGTACAAATATGTATAATTCCGAATTACATAATACAACTTATAACCACATGTAAAAAGGCCAAATTTCGTAAAATAATGCACCAATAGTCAAACAAATATGTAACAAGTATCAAATGAAATCCTAGGGTAACACATACCACTAGTCTTTCCAAAAGGTGCAAACGTTTCGTACGACACTACGATAAAAGTCCACCATCAAACACACAAAATTCCTAGGATCGATCCATACGCCTCTTATAACAAATAATACTTAGTGCACCTTACCGCAATCCGGGTAAACAAAAAGAGACGTCGTAGATATAGCAAAATACACCGCTACGGTCGATGCCACATTATTGGTGTCACAATAACGCGCCCATGGGACCTCCATGGATAGGTTACTCTTAGGCATATCTTACAAAACCGTTTTAACCGACTTATATGTTACAAATTTCAAAATACTTTTACAAATTTTCAAAGTGATTAATAGACTCCAAAATATGTTTAAAAAGTTATTTATAATGTATGTAAAGTAGTTTAACCATAAACATAAAATATTATAAAATGTGACATTTTATTTATTTTGAAAATCACGTGTCTACCCAACCGTTCGTTCTAATCTTGTCACGAGTCACCATGACAACATTATCAATCTATTTACGAAATAATAATTTGACGGGTCCTTATCGGGACATGTAAAGCCACACGAAATTAGTGACACTTTATACGAATCACCGTACCAATTACCACAATCACACGTGTTCTTTACCTAGTTGCTTTGAGACTTTTTCGGGGCTGTTTCGGGACAGTTCTCGGGACTTAATTGGGATGGTTTCGGGGCTGAATTTAGGGGCTGTCCGGGGATGTCTTGGGGGCTGTTTTGGAATGGGTTTTGAAGACACGGGTTTTGACACATAAAATACTTTTAATTTACTCATTTTCAAATCTACACATGATCGTTAGTACACCAAATGATCATATATAATAGTATGATTTCAAAACAAAACTTAAACAACTTTTATGAAAACATACATGTCATACCAATAATATTTCAAATCATTTAACGAGATTTTCAAAACGACTTATACGAAATTTGTAAAAACGTTCAAAAGATACACATACGAGAATAACAATGAATTTGTACCAATAATCACAAGAAACATGTATCGAAGGAAGAGGCAAAACAATAAGGTGAGTTTCGAATAAAAAGAACGTTTAAGATAGAAAAATATACAAACATATTACGAACAAAAGAATACTTATTAAGAGGTAATATATGCGTACAAATTATCAAATAAACATATATTGAAATAAATACGAATTTCACAAAAAGAAACTAATAATTAAAAGGATGCTTATCAGGGGAATAAAATATCGAATGAACAATATACGAGCGAAATGAATATTATAAAGAAAGTGAAGAATATTCATAGAATCAAATAACCGATATCACAAATAATTAATCGAACGAAGAAACAAAAAATATACATAAGTGTATCGAACATTCGTAACAATAATCACAATAATAATCAATCGAAAGATGACACCAAATATACATATAATGTATAGAATATCCGTACCAACAATAATACGCACAAGAGAAACATAATTAAAAGAGACTCGGAATATCCGTACCTCAATTCCAAAAAAAACAACACTATTCCTATGGATTAACCAAATGAACAATCACCGAAAGATATCTAACAAATGAAAATATTATGACACATTCAAATACGAAATTTGTAATATCTGATATTAAATATGATTATTTTCTAATTTCTTTATGATGTGTAAAAATATATATAATTCGTATTATTTCAAAGTTTTAAGTTTTCTTAAAATCCCCATAATTTTCTTGTATTTTGACCACCAAAAGTTTGAAATGTTAAACCAAGTTTAGACATGAATGTTTAATTTCATAACTTTGGAGTTTACAAAATGATCATATAATCTTACAAATGTGGAACAATAAAATAAAAATAGAAACATTACCTTAACAATTAGACATCACAACAACCTTGTTTTTCAATCAAGGTGAATCAAAATCCTTTGCAATTTAGTAATCAAAAGATGGAATAATTTTGGGGTTAGAAATTGATGGGAGAGAGTGTGAAAATTTAAGAATTTCTTTGAAATTGTAACATAAAACATAATGTGGTCTGTAATAAAAATGGTCATTAGTTTAGAGATAAATGATGAATAAATTGTAAGTAATGGTGATAAATTTGGTGATTAAACTCAAGTAATGAGTAGGTTATAATGTCATGGTATCAAAAGGTCTTTTTATGAATCTAGACATGTTTAAAATGTAAGATTAAATCATACATTTATTTAGTTATTAAAAATATTTAAGCTAATTATCAAAGAAGAATCAAATGTTGAAAGTATTAGAATACAATATTTTAAGTATCCATTATTCAAATGGTATGTATTTGGTTCCGGGTGTTACACCTAGCACATTTATACCCTATTTCAAAAAAAGTGAGAAACTTGAGCCTTGAAGGAATTTATTTTTAATTCTACTTTTTCGTTTGTATGAGTGTGCCAATGGTTGATGACTTTAGAACTTGACATAGTCATACTCTTCGAGACCACCGTAATGAGCATTGCATTAGAGAAACTTAGTGTAATTTGGTACGAATTTAGGGGCATATTAGGAATAACCACTTTGATTTAGCATGTTCGTTTCTTTATATATATATTAAGCTTAATCATATTGGTTAGCTGAATTCCATGTAACCCTTTGTAACACTCATTTTTAGTGTTAGAAACTCTAGTAAACCATTTTAAGCCTAAACTTTTTCGTTTCTTAAACACTACTATATAATTTTTAGACACTAGCCTTATTTCGTTTCGTTATTAGATGAATCTGAACTTAGATTTTGATTGTTGTTTATTGTATTATACGAAGATTGAATTATTTTGAAGGTTTATTGGAATTTGAGTGATCGTTTTATTTTGAAGGAAATAGAAAATCGAAAAAAAAATAGTTAGTTTAAGTAAGCCTTTTGAGCATACCATCTAACCGAAAATTTATTGTAAGACATGTAATACGCTAAACAAAATCAAAATATTAGAAAAGCTGAAGAAAAAAGTTGTAGAAGTTAAAGTGAAGTAATTTTAGTGTATCTTGAGTCGTATTGAAGAAATAAGCGGTGATTGGGTTCGTTAAATGTTTTAGGAGTTCGGATTTAGTCTAAATTAGATGTATACTACGATAATTTTTGTATACTTTTTATTTATTTACCCTTTTCACTCCATTATATATATATATCCGCATGTCTTAACCTTGTACATTATAACCCAATAAAAGTCCCTGTGTAGTTGTACCTAGACTCTAGTGGTGGAGAAACGATAATTTATCAAGCCTATGATAGAAAACTCACCATGACTGAGAAATTGAGCGAATTTACTTATCTTGATACACTTAGATTAAGTTGAGAGATTTGTGTGAATTACATCCTAAATACGTGAGGTGTTTGGTTATGCATTTTAAAACGGCTTGGTAATGTCATTAATACATTTTTATTATTCTTCAAATAATATATCTAATATGTTTTTCTTATTAGATATCTTTATATAAAACTGTATAATTGGTTTTCAACTGATGATCTACTTGAGGACAAGTAGAAGTTAAGTCTGGGGGATTTTGATATCATCAAAATACGACATTATATTTCTGCTGTCCCTTTATTTTTAACCTTTTTTATTACATTTGTATATTATTTTGTTTTTAATTGCTTAATAAGTGTGATAGGTTGAATAATGGAGTAAAGGAACAAGAAGTAGCGAAAACGAGCAGAAAACGAAGATAAACGAGCAAAAACAATGAATCCCGGGAATCCTTTATGGCGTGAGACAAATTGTCTTTAAGCCGTAAAGAAGTGGATATCAAATAACAAAAGTCAGCGCTGGCAAGATCTTCACGGCGTAAAGAAGTAGAGGTTTACGGCGTAAAGGTCACAAGTTTGATCAGTCAACGTTGTAAAGAAACGCCTTTACGGCGTAAAGCTTTTTATGCTTACGCCGTGAAGGGAGGTTGTTGTGAAAATCAACGATTTAACCCAAGTTAATAAATCTGTTTATTAAAGTCTTATGTTTTGAGTCTGAGTATCTTTGAGTCTGAGTGACGAAAAGAGACTAAGGCATTGTGGAGCTGACCTTGTGGAACTGACCACTCAGCTTCATAATGAAACGTAACACGTTAATTTAGGTATGTTTGTTAGACTAAATCTTCTATCCTTTTAGAAGATTTACTAGGATTCGTACTTATCAAGCTCACTATTATTGTGTATAAATAGTGAGCTTGACTATTGTAAACGTTGAACTTTTCTAATCAAAAATAACTGGGTGTTATTCTCAATACTTCTTTATTATAATTCCGCTATAATATACTAAGAAACTGAGCGATTAAACGGTTCGTAACAATTAACATCTAAATACTTATTTGTAAATGGATTAGCTAGTGTTTGAGATCTTATTAAGACATAACAACTGGTATCAGAGCAAAAAGATTTAAATTTTAATAAATTTACAAATCTTAAACGATCAATACATATATCTCAAATACAATGTCATCATCCTCTACACCTGCTATGGCCGAAAAAGGCATTCCCATTTTCAATGGACATAATTTTGCCCATTGGAAACTAAAGGCTGAATGGCACTTATCAGGAATCCATGAAGAAATGATGAGAACCATTGAAGAAGGACCAATCATTCCAGGAAAACAGATTGAAGAGGTCAAGGAGGGAGACAAAGTTCTTCAACGTGCAAGATGGGTTCAAACTCCAAAATCACAATGGACCGATCTTGACAAACTGTTATACAATCTAGATCCAAGAGCAAGAAGCATTCTAGGAAATGCTGTGTCTGAGCAAATCTTCTCAAAGATTGCCGGTTGCAGATCTGCTAAAGAATTGTGGGACACCTTGATTGTATCGTATGAAGGTGTACCTATAGTAAGAGAGCAAAGATTGAATAGCCTGATTAGAAATTATGAAAATTTCTATGTGAAAGAAAAGGAAACATTGGCTGATGTGCATACAAGGTTTCAAATCTTGTTGAATGACTTGTCAGCTCTAGAGCTAATAAAGGATGATGATGAAGTGTGCAAGAAATTTGTTGATATCTTGCCAAACAAATTTGAATCAGTAATAACATCTCTTGTGGTTAGTGAAAAATTGTCCACTTACAAGCTACCTGGTCTCTTCGGACTACTATTGAACTTTGAAGAATCTCAAGAGAGGAAGAAGATAAACAATCGAAGAACTGCAAGAGACCCTGAAGCTGCATTAGTTGCTACCAGCAAAAGGAATAAAGAGATTTATTCTAAAGCTGACTCATCTGAGTCTGAGTCACACTCAGACTCAGAATCAGATGATGAAACTGAGGTCAAAAAGTTGAAAAGTCAGCTTGCCCTATTGACTATGAAACTGGAACAGAAGATAGGTTACAAAGGAAAGAAACCTTTCGATTTAAAGAAGGTTAAATGTTTCAAATGCAATGAGTATGGTCACATGGCTGCTGATTGTAAAGTGAAAAATGCTCAGATTGAGCACATGGATGAAGTTGCTGAGAGAGCTCAAAGATATAGAAGGAAGTATCTTAAATACAAGAAAGGCAACAATTCAACAACTCAAAAACCTCAAACTGAGCAGAAGGCATTCTTCGCTGAAGAATGGTTAGATGAGGACCTATCATCTGATGAAGATGAGGAAGTGGTAGATAAGTGTTTAATGGCATTCGTGGAAGAAGTGACTGAAGCTGAGAAGTCTGCATCTCAGTTTGAGAAGGATCTGAAGGAAGCTGAGAGACTGAGCCATAATTCAGACTGGAACAAATCAAAGCTTTACAAGGTACATAACTTTACTCTTATACTAATGAACAAAAACTTCAAATGTTTGAGTATATCTTTATTGATTTGACCACCACTTTAGAAGAACAATCTGATTTAAAACAAAAGATTAGATCTTGAAAATGCGTCAAAAATTAAAGATGATAAGATCATAGAACTAGAAAATTATAAAATTCTATTAAATGCTCAGACTGAAGCTTATAGTGATCTTGCAAAAGAAAATTATAAGTTCAGAGAAGAAACTGAGCATTATAAAAGAATTTGTAAATCATGGTGCATATAATCCTTAAAAAATGAAGATTGTTTAAGCAGACAGGTACCCAAACAAGTCCAAGCTGTGTTGGGTGAGGACTTCAGTCTGAAGATGCATATGACTGAAGAAGAAGAAGAAGAAGCTGAAAAAGGTGAAAGAGAAAAAATTATTTTCAAACCAGAAATTCTTCCAAACACTTTCACTTATATGAAAGGAGAAAAAACTATGATGTCAAATGCTTTTGTCAAACCTGTAATTTCTCAAGTTTTTAATAAAAGTGATTCTTCAACTTCTTCTCAGTCTGAATGTGTTAATTTATCTGAAACTGAAACAAATGTGCATGTTGTGAAAAATTCTTTGCATTTAAATAATGTCTTACCCAAGGTTGTGAGTAAACCTAAGATTCAAAGCAAAGTCAGTTCCAAAATCCCTAACAAAAGTCATGAAACAAAAACTATTGATAAATTGGGAAATCAATTGTTGGAACTGACTAACATCGTAAAAACTCTAGTCAGAAATAAATCACCTCATCACATCAGGCCCAAGACTCCTCCTAAGAGGACATTCTACAATTATGGTGAAAAAGGACATGAAGCTGTGTTTTGTAAGCAACTGACTCAGTCTCGACCACAGAAAAACATTTTTCAAAAGTCAGTTCCACAAAAACCGTTGTCAGCTCCATTCATACAGAAGTCAGTTTCACCAAACTTTAAGTCAGTGTCATCAAAATCAGTCAGTCAAAAATACCAAAAATACGTCAGCTCCACCTCAAGTCAGTCTCAAAGATACTCCATGCAAATACTGTGGAGTCATAGGTCACTATTCCGTTAACTGCATGAAAGAACTCAATAAATGGAATTACACCAGCTCCAAAACTGAATGCAAGATTGAACCTAAACTTAAATCCGTTTCAGTTCATGGATCCACTCTAAAGTGGGTACCCAAAAGGAACTAATTTTCTCTGTTTCATGTGCAGGACTCTACAAAATGGTATCTAGATAGTGGAGCATCAAGGCACATGACAGGAATGAAGTCTTTCTTGCAAGACTATAAAGAAGATTTTGGGCCTCAAGTGAGATATGGTGACAACGGGGTGTCAATGACACGAGGATATGGAAAGATACATGCTGGATCTGTCACATTCAAAAGAGTTGCTTATGTAGAAGGTTTACAACATAACTTACTAAGTGTAAGTCAAATCACTGATGAAGATCATGAAGTCAGATTCAGAAAGCAAGCTGGAATAATCTACAGTGCCAAGGGGAAACCATTGCTACTTGCCAAAAGGGAAAGAGATGTATTTTGCCTGGATCTGAGTACAGCCAATGATGAGGCTGAGACATGTCTGTTCACAGAAACTAAAGAAGAACTTAATTGGCTATGGCATCGAAGATTATCACATTTAAACTTCAAAAACATAAATGCCTTGTCAAAAAGTAAATTGGTTAGAGGTCTTCCTGAACTGACCTATACCAAAGACAAAGTTTGCTCAGCTTGTGTCCTTAAAAAGCAAACCAAGACTCAATTCCCATCCAAAATGTTGCACTCAATTGATGAACCATTATTCATGCTACATATGGATCTGTTTGGACCAATTGGGATTGAGAGCCAAGGAGGAAAGAAATACACACTTGTGATTGTAGATGAATTTACTAGATTCACTTGGGTTATATTCTTAAGGGATAAAAGTGATGCAGCTGAGGAAATCATCAGTCTGATCAAAAGAGAACATCGACAGAAAAATACTCTTGTTCGACAGATGAGAAGTGATCATGGAACTGAGTTCAAAAACTCAGTCTTGATAAATTTCTGTGATCAATTAGGAATAGTACAAAACTTTGCCTCAGTTCGAACACCTCAACAAAACGGAGTTGCAGAGAGAAGAAACATAACACTAATTGAAGCTGCCAGACTATGCTATGCTATGGAAACATGAAGATAAAATTTTGGGCTGAAGCTGTGGACACTGCTTGCTTTACACTAGAATAGATCCATCATCATGAAGAGACATGGGAAAACTGCATATGAATTGTATCATAATAAGGTTCCTTACATTCATTATTTTCATATCTTTGGAAGTCGATGTTATATTCTTAATCAACGGGATCTGTTGTGTAAGATGTCTCCTAAAGCTGATGAAGGATTGTTTGTTGGATACTCAAGCATTGCTAAAGCATTCAGAGTCTACAATGAACGAAGGAAAGTTGTGGAGGAAAGTATCAATGTTACTTTTGATGACACCACTCAGTCTGAAAAAGATGAATCGTCATCACAGACTGACATAGCCACTATCAATCAGCTGTGTGATGAATTGCTAGTAACAACATTTGAAGCTGACTCTCATACTGCATACCAGAATGATGAAATAGCTCATCAAAATCAAGAGTCTGAGAGTGAAACTGATGAATCAACATTCCAGAGTGTTCCTGATATTGAAACAACTGAGTCTAATGAAACTGAAGAAACTCAGACCGACACCCCTCAGTCTGACCAAACTCATATCCAAAATACTCAGCCTAATGACACTCAAACTGATGCTACTCAGTCTCACGCAGCTGCAGTTTCCCACAGTGAGATAGTTAACATCAATACTCTCAAGGGACATCCCATATCATCAGTAATTGGTTCATTAACTGAAGGAGTCAAAACCAGACGAAAGACTGCCACAGCTAACTTTTGTTTTTATACAAACTTCTTGAGTTTGATGGAACCAAAGAAGGTTGAAGAAGCTCTATTAGATGAAGACTGGGTTGACGGTATGCAAGAGGAACTTGGAGAATTCATAAGGAACAATGTCTGGACAAAGGTCCCACGTCCCCTGTTTAAGACTATCATTGGACGTAAATGGATATTTCGAAATAAATATGACAAAGATGGAGTGGTGATCAGGAATAAAGCCCGATTGGTGGCTCAAGGATACAAGCAGGAAGAAGGCATTGATTATGATGAAACTTTTGCTCCAGTAGCCAGAATTGAAGCAATTCTCTTATTCTTAGCATATGCAGCCTTTAAAGACTTCTTGGTGTATCAAATGGATGTGAAAAGTGAATTTTTGAATGGTGATCTACAGGAGGAAGTCTATGTCAAGCAGCCTCCAGGTTTTGTCGATCCTAACTTTCCTGATCATGTTTTTAAATTAAACAAAGCATTATATGGTCTCAAACAAGCTCCTAGAGCTTGGTATGATACTTTATCTGACTTTCTTATCAAAAACCATTTTAAAAGAGGATCAATTGACAAAACACTTTTGATCAAAAAGGAAAAAGGACATGTGATTTTGGTACAAATATATGTTGATGACATTATATTTGGTTCCACAAATGAAAAGTTGTGTACTTGGTTTTCAAATCTCATGTGCAGTGAATATAGAATGAGTATGATGGGAGAACTCACGTTTTTCCTTGGTCTGCAAGTAGAACAAAAGAAAGATGGCATTTTTATTAATCAAAGTAAATATGTCCATGATTTAATAAAGAAATTTGGTTTTGAATCATGTTCTAAAATGAAAACACCAATGAGTATCTCTGATAAGTTGCATAAAGACTCATCTGGCAAGTCAGTTTGTCAAGCTACTTACAAAGGTATGATTGGTTCTTTACTTTACTTAACTGCTAGTAGACCTGATATCATGTTCTCTACCTGTCTATGTGCACGTTATCAAGCTGACCCAAAGGAATCCCATCTTAAAGTTGTCAAAAGAATTTTCAGATATCTTAAGGGTACTCCAAATCTTGTCCTATGGTACCCTAAAGATTCTGGTTTTGAACTAATTGGTTACACAGATGCAAGCTATGCAGGGTGTAGATTGGACAGAAAGAGTACATCAGGGGGATGTCAGCTTCTGGGAGGAAAACTAGTCAGTTGGTCAAGCAAAAAGCAAAACTCTGTTGCAACATCCACAGCTGAAGCTGAGTATGTGGCCGCAGGGAGCTGTTGTGCACAATTACTTTGGATGCAACATCAATTGGCTGATCTTGACATCACGATTCAAAACACACCAATCATGTGTGACAACAAGAGTGCTATTCAAATCACTGGGAATCCAGTATTTCACTCCAGGACAAAACACATTGAAATAAGACATCATTTCATTCGAGACTGTGTGGAAAAAGGCAAAGTCAGACTGGAGTTTGTAGCCACCCATGATCAATTGGCAGACATCTTCACAAAACCTCTGAGTGAGGACAGGTTTTTCTATATGTTAGGGGAACTGGGCATGTTAAATCCTTAATATGTCAAAAGAATAAAATCTCAGTCTGACCTTTCAGTCAGCTCGAAATTTTTCAGTCTGACCATGTGCTCAGACTGCATATAATTTTCGTAAATATTTTTTTTCAATTTTTTTCTTTCTTTCTTCATTAGTCTGTAAAGTTTTTTTTATATTTTTTAAATTCGTTTAGTGGTCATTTGCAAATCTTTTTCAACCTCAAGGGTCATAATTGTCAATAGGGTTAAACTACATAGACTAAATGGAAAATTTCCTAACTTAGTTACTTAAATTTCGCTCCTTTAGTTTATATTCAACTTAATTTCAAATTTTAACCTAATTGTTATCTTCTTTAGTCTTTTTCTTGAATTTTCTTCAATGGCAGATATGAACATGATCCTTCACGTTACTCCTCGTATGATTCCTGGAGCCGATTTTCACAACGGGGTACAGATCAAGGACAACAACAGGGTGGCCACTACCGATATTCCCGCCAATCGACGAAACATGGGCTTTGAACAACTGTGTCAGTTCATGCAATCACATCCCCTGTATGGAGCATATTTCTGTGAAACGATGATGTACCCACCGGTGTTATGTGAGTGGTGGTACACCTGCACCGCTAATAATGATCATACTGAAATCACTGGCACCTATAATGATGGAAGGCAAACCCTTACCATTACTGAGAAGGCCATTCGCGAGGCTCTCTTGTTACCTACTGCTCTTGAAGCTGTTGAAGGGGGATTTCAAGCCAAACTGACCATACAACAAGCTCGAGCTGAGGCATTCCCTCTCATTGGTCAGCCTGTCACTCAGGGAGTTATAGAATACAAATTCTTTACAGGCAGATGGAAATTCATCTTTTCCAATATTACACGATGTTTGGGGGGTAAATCTGGGAGTCTGAATCAAATGAATGAATTCGAGACTCATCTCTTTCATTCCATGGTAACGGGTAGACGAATCTCTTACTCATAACTATATTTTGAAGAGATTCTCTCCCTTGTTTTAAAAACAAAGAGACCGAATGATGTTCCGTTTATTCGGGTACTTTCACTCTGTTTTGAGGAGGCTCTGGGAAAGGCAGCTTATGAGGCACTTGATCAAATTTTTTATGTGTGCCCTCTTCCCAGACTGACCTCTAAAATTTTTACTTACATCAACATCACTGAAGCTGAGCCAGGTTTGACACCAGTTATGCTTCAGTGGATTGCTAATCCGTTTATTGACCCTGAAAGCACTGAGTCTGACCATTCAGATTCAGAAAATCACGATGACGGAATTGAAGTGAATTTGGAGGCAAACATTCCTGTTACAGATGCTGAGGTGGAAATGAGTGGGGCAGGGCGCCCTGAGGCAGACTCAGGTATGAATATCACTCTTTCTCTCCCTCAGTCTGAGAGTATCCCCTCTCAGTCTGAGGTGTAGTCCACTCCTCAACTTGATGTCTTAGCAACACAAGCGACCAATCTCTTGAACTGACCAAGTTCTTTTGAAAAAGCACTCACATCAAGCCCCACTCTAAATCAAGCACTGATGGACTCACTTTTCCATGAGGCTGAGAGTTCTAAACTCCCCTCAAGTGCTGTAGATCGGACCATCCTCCCTCTGCTAGAGCAAGAGGTGGATCTGACTACCCAGACTACCCAAAGCCAATCTAGCGTAGTCAGCTTGGAGATACACGTTACTGCTGCCACACTGACACATGTGGTAAGCATTGAAGAAGATATTTCACTCCTGAATATCCCTGTACTTAGTATGGGACCACCCCCCTCAGTTTCAAAGCCAATCTCTAAGGCAATTTTCACTAGCTCAGTGCTAGTTCACGATAAGGTACAACCAAATTTCTCTCACTCCTTTGCACAAGTCGTCAATGCCTCCCTTCCCAAACTGGGTGAGGTACAAACTTCCCCTTCTATGGCTAAGGATCATTCTCCTAAACAACAAGGAGGGAGTGAGGCTATACCAACTGTTTCATTACCTATTGTTACTACTTCCTCTCAGTATGAGGTTGCTATGACTGTTCCTTTGCTGTTACAGGCAATTAAGGACATGTTAACTCAGTTTGATGTCAAAATGAGTGCAATGCAGACTGAGTTACATGCTCTAAAATGTCAAAACTCAGTGGAGATGGAGGAGTTGAAAAGGATGGTGTTAAAACTCACATCTGAGATCAGTCAGACCAGAAAAGGGAAGAATGTTGTTGAAGGCTCTCCAAGGGATGCTCAGACTCAGGGGGAGAAAATTATTACACCAACTGATGAGTCTGACCTTCCCAAGAAAGACTTGAAACGAAAAAGAGATGAAGGGGGGAAAAGATACTACAAAACAACTAGATTCAATCTGAAAACTGGTCAGTCTGAGGATCACTATGAGACTGATTACAGCGATATATCAAGTGAATCTGAGAAAGAAGACCAAGGAAGTGACAAGGAGGGAAAAGGAAAAGTTGTAGCTAATACTGATACTGATACTGATAATGAAATGGAAGATCAAACTGATCAGGCTGAGGAAGAAACTGAAAGGGAAAATCCATATGTTCAGCCTCAGACATCAATAAAAGAAATTCAAGCTGAAGCTAAGAAATTAGCTAAACTGCAAAGATATGCTCATAATGTCGGAATGACAGTTGAAGGGTATAAGGAATATATCAAAGGTCTATACATGGAGAAATTTGATGCCACTCCCACAGAAACTCAAGACAAGTGCATGAAAGTTGCTGAAACACTTGAAGCTGAGATGAAAGAAGAAGAAGATTTGGCAATTGATGAAGAACAGCAGAGGATAGAAGCTGACAGACAAATGGCTAAATAGGTGTTAAGGGAGGAAGCCAGACTGGACTACATTGAGTCAAACTTTGTAATAAAGAGAAATACAAACAACATCCAAGACTTGGATTGTATGGATACTGGTGGATCTGACCTCGTGCTGACCTGTTATCACAAAGGGGGCTCCTTCAGAATTGGGGTACATAGAATGCATACCTTGGGATTAGAGGAATGGAAGGAAATCGCCAGTCTGAGTCAAAGAATAAACAACATCACACACAGACTTGAAATCAAAAGAGAAGCTGTCTCAAATGTGAATGTTGCATATTTACTGAAGCTGATTTCGGATGAAGATTACAGAGCATTCTGTACAGTCAACAGAGTGAGAGCTGGGGCTAAATCACTTGGTCTAGAGACAAGCAGTATACATCCAGTTCCCAAGGGCTTAATCTTTCAAGAAAGAACATATGTGAAGACTGGTGAACATGAAGGCCTGTGTTATGTAGATTGTGGGGGAGAAGAATGTTTTCAAGCTAAAGACAGATTGAATATGGCTTCCATATATCACTGCATTGCTCTAATCAGCGAGTGTGAATCTGCTCAATGCATTCCCTTTCGTATGAAGCTGATTAGCTGGTTATTCAATAACCTTAGAAGAATTGAAGAAATGGGGACTTTGATGGACAAGGTAGAACTGATCAAGAAAGAATATCAACTACTGTTCCACAAATCAGATGCTGAAATGGAGAAGCTACTTGCATGGAAAACAGAGAGACTGCAATGGGCAAAGGAAGTGAATAAGCCTAATCCATGGGATGTGCCAATGAAGCAGAAGAAAGTCTCCAAGAGAAGGAGGTAATTTGTTTTTATCACAAACTGTTTTATTTTACTTTGTGTTTAAGTTTGTGTTTGTTTTGGATATGTTCCATTATAAAAGACTTTAATCTAAACAGATAGGGGGAGATTGTTGGGAAAATCAACGATTTAACCCAAGTTAATAAATATGTTTATTAAAGTCTTATGTTTTGAGTCTGAGTATCTTTGGGTCTGAGTGACGAAAAGAGACTAAGGCATTGTGGAGCTGACCTTGTGGAACTGACCACTCAGCTTCATAATGAAATGTAACACGTTAATTTAGGTATGTTTGTTAGACTAAATCTTCTATCCTTTTAGAAGATTTACTAGGATTCGTACTTATCAAGCTCACTATTATTGTGTATAAATAGTGAGCTTGACTATTGTAAACGTTGAACTTTTCTAATCAAAAATAACTGTGTGTTATTCTCAATACTTCTTTATTATAATTCCGCTATAATATACTAGGAAAATGAGCGATTAAACGGTTCGTAACAATTAACATCTAAATACTTATTTGTAAATTGATTAGCTAGTGTTTGAGATCTTATTAAGACCTAACAGAGGTCGACAGTAATTCAATTTTGTTAAATACAACATTTTGACCTAATTTCATATCCAACTTTTACATACGGCTGTTAAGGGTTTCTAGAAGGTTTTTCACCCTCTTTGAAGCTGGAGATCAAGGAAAAGAAGGCTCGAGTGAAGATTGTTCGGGAATATCTTCGGTGTATTATCATTGTTTGATCCTAACATGTTTGGTACATTCGTTTATATTATTCGTTCTATATTTACTGTGATCATGACTTAAAACTCATGAGTGTTAGCTTAGTTTGATAAACCTTCGTTTGAATATGATTTGATTATGATTATTGAACATCTTGTTGGTTGAATTATGTGATTATCGTATTATTATTCTTCTTAAAACTTAAGATGTTAGTTCTATTGCTAAGTAACAAGAATATAGTTGATCACACTTATAATTGTTACTCGAATTGGTGTTGTAAACTAAGATTATTAAGAATCACGGTTAATAACATTAAATAGTGATGGAAAATATCCTAGGGTTAGATTGAACATGAATAAGGCTTAAAGGTTAGTAATTAATAATGTATAAATGACCATTTATATGATATTAGTGAATTCATTCACTTAGATAAATCTATATATTAGTTGAAGCCATTAATGCATGAACTGGTTAAATTAATATTGTGAACATCAATAGGTGTGACATCCATCTAAATTTCAGTTGAATTCCGTATTCTATATCTTCGAGATATCTGTAATTGTTCTTAATTGTACTTTTATCGTAAATGTGTTTGTGTCGGAATCGAATCGGAATCAACAAATGAATCCTAATACCAAGAAAAGACATAATGAACTTGCCTAAGTTCATTGCATAACAAATCGTAAACATTCAACTTAAGAAAATGCTTAACGATAACGAAAACGAAAAATGGAAAATGCTGAGGATTTTCAGCATTCAGAGACGTGATTAGTAATACAGTTCGTTCGTAGAACCACTGCATATAGCCCTGTAGAACCTCGTCTCCTTCTGGTCGAGTAAATGCATAGACATTTGAATGTCTATTGTTTCAAACCCCTACTTCCGTACTTTTCTTTTCTAACCAGTTTGTACCACGTCCACCTATCAGTTTGTCCTCGTGATTTTTTTTATGTTTCCGAACTGAGAATATATAAAACCCCCGGGGAATCCCTTGTACATATCCAAACTGTCTGGATACTCTATTAACAACATGGGGTTCGACAACATTCCAATACACGAGCCACCCACAATATGCCCATAATGCGCTTTGATTGATGCATTCATCCAGAAGTGACCCCAAAACCGCGTTATAAGGACACCATATAAATTTCCCCTCTTGTAAGCTGGTGAAATCCGCACGATATTAAACCAACACATGAGACGGTGTCGAAGTGTGACTAAAGTGATAATTCCACCTACATTTTGATTAAAAAAATATTCGAAATTTAAAATATTATCATTTAAAATACTCATAATAATATTAATAATAAAACATGGTATTAGTATTACCTCCTAGCATGACAGTGTACATTTTGGGGAGTCAAATGTCGGTCTATAATACGCGACGCAATCTGCGGTATTCTCTTCCAAGCCCAAATTTGTAGCAAAATTAAGGGCCGTTGAATACCTTTGACATTTCTTTTCTCAATAGTAGTACAAAGATTACGATAGAAATATGCAAGAACTGCACTGCCCCAACTCAATCTACGACGTACCGAGAGGTTGTCTAGGTTTTTGAGGTAGTTAAGTGAAACATCACCAGACCTTGAATCACTAAACAAATGGCCATCCAAAAGAGCTAAAATATAAACTCTAGTTCTTTGTTTACAACTATGTTTCTCCACGGTATTTTAATTTCGTCTATTAACGTACCAATTCTTATTCTTCCATTCTGAATAGCATCAAGGGTGGGAGTAAACCCCACATAGCCATAACAGTCACTCATCCACTCATCCTGACTTTTGGACTCCCATTCTCCGGACACCGTCGGTCCGTCTATATGCAAACCCCACAACACTTGTACGACTTGCAACGTAATAGTTTGTTCACCGACTGGGAAGTGGAATGTATGCGTCTCGGGGCGCCGCCTTTCAACCAACACAGTAATTAGAGCGTGGTCAATTTTGTGATACGCGGTGCAAAATACGCCAACCAAACCCGCACGCATTATATATTTCCTAACACCCTCTTCAATGTCCAACATTGTTTCGTCCCAAAGTCCCGCATCACATCTTCTAGCTTTTATTGTTTCACTTGAATCTTGAGTGCCATCCCATAACACGGCTGAACGATGCTGACCACCTTCTTGCAAAAACAACAAACTAGTGTTTCTCGGGTTAGAACTATCTCCAAATTGTGCCATTACTCGAAGTAAACCGGAAATTTGACTAAGGAGGTGTGTATACGTGTATGTAAATGAAATGATGTAAATAAGGTGTGTATGAATGCCTAAACCGATGGGTATACAAAGATACCATAAGTCGTATTTGGCACCTCTGGCTTATGACGTGTCAAAATCTTATTGGTTGGTGAGTTTTGTCCGATAGCGTTGCATGTGCATGGTGCAGATTTTGACCAAAAGTCGGCACTCACACCTCCGAATTATAGAAAGTGGAAAGCTGATGTGTAAAGGGTTTCAACTATTGGACCAACGGATGAGTGGAAAGCTGAGGTGGCGGCACATTTGGCATAAGTTGGCGTTGCCAACACTGGTTATACCAGATTTATTAATTTTTTTCTAGTGTCGTCCAGTTACACTAATCCGGCGAGTATATGTCCATATCGGCCAAATTTTCGGCTTTGATCATGAGGATAACCAATTATAATTGAGAAGCATTTAGTAGAAAGCCCCATTGAACATTTTCTCTAGTAAAATGGCAATCATTGTTAATGTGTTTAGTCCTATCATGATAACATGATTCGCAACAATTTGTTTGCCATTCTTGTCACAAAAATATGACATAAAGACTAACATATATGGGAATATCTTTCAACAAATAACTAAGTTACATCCATTTACATGTAGTAGTAACCAAGCTCGTATATGTAGAATTTCTTTAAACAATAACTTTCTAGTCATACTTCAAATCATTGAAAGGATCCCAAAAAATAGCCTAACCTCTTACACCCCAATTTTCTAAACAGCGATAAAACTTAAAAAAAAAAAAAAAAGTTTGAATGAAACCATAATAACGTAATAAAAACATCGGTATTAACTAAGGTTCGATACAAACACATACGAAGTGTAAAATTATAGTTCTTAACAGAAATAGTAACAATCACTAGGGCAATCCTCAAGAGTCTCTAAGCTCTCAAGTACGCTCCCCCATATCCCCGAGAGTACTTGCTGATAAGAAATAAAAGAGAGAAAAGTTGAGCTACGCTCGATGAACAGGTATATAACAAAGCAAAGATTTTAAAGAGAGACGTACGTAATAAAAGAATTTAAAACTAAAATAAAATTTAGTAATCAATTTCCAATCCAACATACATTATTGATAAGCAATATTCATAATCATTATCATATATAACTCTCTTATTAAGCAATATATACATTAGTCAAGTGTATATAATAATAGAAAAAATAGATAATTTCTCCAATATCATGGTGTTGTAACGGATTGTATGTCTTGCTCAAAAATCTAATTCACAACAGGTAGGCACGAGTAGTATATATATATATATATATATATATATATATATATATATATATATATATATATATATACTCTATCATAGTGAAAGCGTATTTTCCACAATATTTCTTTATAGACGCCGAGAATTATCACTTATTCACGGATAGAGTTACACCATAGGTAACTGTATGACGCACCCATCAGGGTATGAGATCGTCATGAGAGGCTGGCTCATTTAGCAAAGTTTGGGACCAACACATTATGATACAACCCTTTACATGAGAATTTAATATGAACAAATAACTTGAATTCTGTTAGACAGATTGGTTGTGTAATACAACATGTATTCTCTCAAATTAATCTCTTATGTAATTTGGCCGGGCTAACGACTTTTCAATACAACTACGTCGTTAAAAATACATACGGAAATAGTGACGGATAAAAGAAAATATAAAGGAGGATAAAAGATGAGAGGCATGTGAAACAAAAATCTTTTTTATCTAATAAAGGGGAGTATATGATAATGTCATAGAGCTAAGGTGTCACACTTTTAGACTATCCACATAGGATAATATTTAAAATGATGATGTCATAAATAAATTATATCTTCTACTAACTTTGTCAAGGTTAATTCTTTATTAATTTAAAACATGATTAACCAATTTAAGCTAAAAGATTTTGAACTAAAAATATAAAACATTACATTTTTAATATAAAGATTTTAATAAAACTTTTATATACAACCTCGTGCAATACACGGGGTCTAAGCTAGTAAATAATAAATCCCACAATATTAAAATAGAAGAAACAGGCATTTCAAAAACACGTTATTTGATGAGTTGAAGGGTGACCAATGCTTCCATCTAGCCTCCCCATATCATGAACTTGTCGATGTATTGCAGAACATGAGTGGGTCATACTAAAGTAAAAGGATCACTTAGGGTATATGATGAAATTGACAACAGTGGTGAGGAGAAGCATATGGAAAGTCACTACGTCTATTCTCCCTATCGTGTTCCCTTGTGTGTTCTCTCAGGGTGAATATAAGTGAGGTACAGTTTCGACAGAAGATAATCGAAGGTAGTAGAAGATACTCCCTTGATCAAATATTATACACGCGTAAAAAAATGTGAGACCATGGATTATTAACAATCATTTGTTGGGAAAATGCACCGTACACTACAAGAAAAAGGTCTTTTAGCGACATACTTAGCGACGTACAAAGAGACATATTTTTTGCTAGCGACATATTTAACGATGTGTACTTAGATGTCTCTATAAAAAGTCGTAGATTTTTGCGACATCTGCTATATGTCGCTATGTATAGAGACAAGAACAACGATAGGACAAAATATGTCGCAAATTTTTTGCGACGTGGAAAGTATGTCTTTATATACGTCTCTATTAGTAAAGATGTGTGGTTATCTGAGTCTCTACCGAAGTCGCTAATTTTGAAGGACGACACTATTTTCATCTCTACAAGCGTCGCTGTCTTCTGTGACATGACGTTATTTGTGTCTCCGATGATGTCGTTAATCATAAATACGAGGCCACCTCGTTACACCCATTTTTGTACCTATTTACATCCTAATTATCATAGGTGAATATTTTATTATATATAATAAAATGAAAATTTATGAACCAAAATATAATATCATATCAAACTAAATATTAACAATACACATCATCCAAAGATTACATATTTTAAATTGAAGGAAATTAATCAAAATTACATTGGAGTATAATAGTCTAAAGCCTATTTTTCTTCCATCGAGTATCATTAAAGAGGGAGTAACGGAAGTCGGACCATTATTGTAAACCTAAAACTCAGTTGATTTTAGCCTTGGATCTTCTTGGCTTTAACACCATCCATAGGACAAACCCGACCACAGGAATGCAGGAATGTTGGTCAAATCTAGCTCAACCTTAACCTTTCTCTGCTTCGTGCAGTGAATCTGGTGCATGCTGGTTACCGTAGTTTTCACATAATCTACAAACCTATAAAATAAAAATAAAAACAGTATTACCATGATATTAGAGATATAATGATTCCAAAGTCGACCACACGGGTATCCAAAACGTCAAGACATGAAACACACAAAATCTCCTTCCGTCACAAACAAATGCTACATTTCCACTTTTAGGTTCTCCCAAAATGGGCAGACTGGTATTCTAAAGTGTAAACTAACTCCCAGTTATCTATAGAAAACGATTACAAAAGTTAACTAATTTTAAAACTGAACATATGGAATACCTCAATTGCAGTTTCATGAGCTTGACTGTACACGAGATGAAGCGGAAGCAATCCAGCAAGATGTTCAGAAACAGCAGCCAATGCAGCTTTTATGGGCCTCCTGAATGTAGCACGGAAATGTGAAAAATTGTCAAAAATGAAGGGTAAGTGTGATGTAAATATTGGATACTTATGATTTACAATCAAATGCTGAAACAACTTATTAACAAATGCAAAGAAATACACCTCAAGTTCCACAACAAAGATTGACCATTGCACTGTAGATGGCTTTCCCATGATGATGACTCAGATTGGACAACAATAACCATATCAGAGAGTGCTTTTGCCTGATAATGTTTGTCGACTAACAACGATTCGCTATGAATAAACCAGAAAATTGGTATTTCTAGCGTGGATCTACTCTGGGCAGGTGACCCTGCAATTATAAAAGAAAAACAGTTACTTCATTGCACAAAGTAGAAGTGTGATTTTGCAAAAGTCGACAAAAACTGCAATGAATTTTCTTGACTCAAAATTAATATATCAAAAATTTTAATGATGATGCTTGATATAATTGGTATAAGATATACAATGAGAAGTGAGAACCTTTAAGAGAACCATGACCACTTACCCTTTGCAACTGATGCTGTAGAATAGAAGAATCAAGATATGAACGGACATTTCTTCTAAATGTTCCTTTAACAAGCAACATAGGTACAGCAGACGCTCTTCGAGCTACAGAAAAGGCCATTGCCAAGGCAGGATCCTCAGAAAGCGGTAACCTACAAATCATTATACAACCCAATAAACAGATGGTTACAAATAAAAGCAGACACACATACAAATAAATACATACATATACAGATTAATACATATATAATCCACGTACATGTGTTGACTGAACATTGGTTTCTGCGAAGGTAACATCAAGGAGGAAAGTCCATCCATAATAGCGTTGATATCCACAGGCAAAGACTTGATATTCCTGACTTTCTGCATTTCAAAACAAAATAAGGATTAAATTCTTATGGAGCTGTTTGGTTATGTATTCAATTTACGAACAGATATTTTACCTCCTGTGTAATGAAAAATAACTGGAAAGATATTTTCTCATAATGATGGAAAGCCCCATCAGCAATGGAAGGTGATATAATGTGCCTCATAGATCCCCATAAAGTTGCGCCCATATGTGCAAGGAAAGTATCGCGTGCAACTGTATAGTTGTGGGATTCCTGTAATTGTATGCATATTGTATTAATTTATTCCACATCTCTTAGTAAAAGAAAGCCATCGTAAATAATATGATATCATGTACCTCATAAGAAATGTCATCGGTGCTTCTTCAAGCTCGACCAAAGTCGACCAAAGATATTAATTATGTCATCGGTGCTTCTTCAAGCTCTATATCTACCTCCTGATTATGCATGGAGAAGTATAACTCTTTGAATAAAACAATATACAAGGTTGTATGCCTTAGATATACACGTTGGGCGACCAAACTGAAATTGACCCATTTACAAGCAAATTTCGTAGTTAAGATAACCTGCATATTTTCAGATTGGAGGCTATTAATGAATATATCTAATGCATAATGATTTTCTACAAGCATTGCACATGTAATTTGAAACTCAAGTTGGTAACTAAACCCCCAAAATAACTTTTTTATATGGAGTTAATAAGAATAAAATAAATATGGAGTTAATAAGAATAAAATAAATTATATATATGGACAAGTAAGTATTACAATTAACCATCATTTTGAATGTATTTCTCCAAATAAACCATCATTTCAAAATAAACATTGATATTTATTTTCTCCTAGCTAACAAATCAAATAGTAACTAACATCGAGTAGGCATATCTGATTATCTAGGCATTTATATTCATGTATAATATTTCTCTATTATATAAAAATTCAAACGTTAACTAGTTAATCTAGACCACTGAAATCATTCTAAAAGCCATTTTTCTCACTAAATACGAATAGTTGAAACTTCTAAACTGGTAACTACTTCAAAATTGACCATCTATGAGAATAAAGCTAACAACAGTTCAGTTCAGTGATATACAACGAGCATATATTGAAGCAATATCAGTAAACTACTAAAAAAATTTGACCTAATTGTTCCCTAATTCGAGTTCCATACTTTAAATCCACAATTCGAGCCTACATTAGGTTTAAAACGAGCAACTTACAGTCATCTCTTACATTTAATTGATAAAATTCTACAAGCTTATTCAAAATTTATAGTCAATCAATGATAATTAAAACAAAATTTAACATATTTATGTAATAAAATTCACAGATTTAAGCATGAGAGAGAAAGAGTGAATATGTACATATCGAATAAACAACGTAAGTGCATGTGACTCTGTGGCGGCGATGCAGGCGGCGATGCTTCAGTTGTGCAGGTGGCGATGATGATGGCGGTGTGTAGGCGGTGCAGACGAGAAATAATGAATACGTACATATCGAGTCACAAACGCAACTCCATGTGACTATGTGACGACGGTGCAAACGTCGATGCTTCGATTATGCAGCTGGCGGTGATAATGGCGGTGTGTAGGCGGTGCGACGAAAGATTGACGGCGGTGTTGTGGTTGGGAAGTTTGAGACGATGCAGAGAGAAAAGTGAAAACAACGAGATTGTGATTGGGAAGTTAGGGCTCAGAACTGGAATTGGGGGAAATTAGAGGTTTGATTTTGTTTTATAAACGTAAATGGGCTACTGCAGTAAAATGAAGCATTAACAATAAAATAATAATAATAATGGTATAACTTTAGACAATGAAATGAGTTACATTTAACTCAAAAAAATAAATAACTTTAAATGTAACATAGAGATTTAAAATATTAAGTTAAAGACACTTGCCATAAGAAGTCGCAAATTGTTATCGGGTTGTTAGTAACATCTTTATGAGGTTTTAAGAGTTGTTACGACATCTTTAGAGAAAGCGTGAAGACGTGTCATATCGGCGACGTGGTTAGCAACACGTTTTTGGATGTCGCAAGTTTAGAGACATCATTAGCAACACGTTTTTGGATGTCGCAAGTTTAGAGACATCATTAGCAATGTGCATTAGAAAGTCGCAAGTTTAGAGACATCATTGGCGACGCGCATTAGCAAGTCGCAAGTTTAGAGACATTGTTAGCGGCATGTTATTAGCAAGTCGCAAATCCAACGACATCGTTAGTGGCGTGTATTAGCATGTCGTAACATTAGCGACGCACGTAACTACGTAGTTTGCCACATTGTCATCTAGAGCATAACTTGCGATTAGAATTGCGACACTAACGACATCCGCGTAGCTGAAAATGTCGTTAAGCATGTCTCAATTTTGCGATGTTGTATAGTGTGTCGCTAAATACGTCGCAAAAAGGATGTTTTTTTGTAGTGGTATAGTCATCGTACTATCCAAAAAATTCTATCTAGGTGATTGTACAAATATTGTGTTTATGTACATCACTTTAGTAGAGTAAAAATTTTTAAATTATAACCTTAACTTCAAAAAACCGTTCAATTCGATAACTTCGTTTACCTGCTACCTTTTGTTAACCGGTTAGCTTTGCCACGTCATTTTTTTAACCTAATCCTTCTCCTTGACTCTCATTTTCCTTTAGTGAAAATGCACTGTAAAGTCATCGTACTATCCAAAAAAGTTCATCTGGGTCATTGTACTATCCAAAAGAGTTCATCTAGGTCATTGAACTAATATTGTGTTTAACTTCCCCTTGACTCTCATCGGTGAAAAACTGGTTAAATGAGAAACAATGATTTAAATAGAAGGTTTCTTGAACTAAAGTGATGTATATAAACACAATATTTGTACAATGACCTAGATGTAATTTTTTGAATAGTACGATGACTACATAGTGCATTTTCCCATCATTTGTTCTGCCTTTAAAAGTGTCCTCCCACGAAGTCATGTTATTCTATATATCATAATGAAACACGTTGGTTATTGGCATCTTGCAATCTTTACGCCATTGTATGCTGTTTTTAAAACCATAAAATAAAAAGTAATTGCCGGCCTAGAAATAACAATGTCAACTCAACTTTGTTTTGTAAATAATTCTTTTATTTTCGTACACGATTCTTTACGAACATATTCAAGATCTTGGCCACTTGGGTACATATATTTAACACCCTAAAACCTAATGCGTAACTAAGTTAACTAGCTAGTGCGACATCACTAAAACCGCCTTTCCCTTCTTAGTGTGAACTGTGAACTATATTCTTGCTTTACTTACTTTTGATGATGAACTGCTCACTTAGAGTGGGATTAAAGTTGTACTTATATACATCGCACCCAGAATATGCACTTACGTAAGAGTACAATAACATTGAAGCTTAAAGATAAAATCTATTATATTAAGTGCCTTCTCTTTGGAAAAGAGAAAACAATAAAAATTCAAAAGTATATATGCTTTTATATTTAATAACGCGAAATAGTAATGCTTTCGAATCTGTTGAAATTACTAATACGTCTAGAAGAAGGTAAGGATATTTCAAACATACACATATTATAATTGAGTTTGTCTAACTTATGTGCCGGGTATATGTCATTAATTGAACATAAGTTACCATACATAAATGTTAGTTTACATAATTATTTTCTTAAATTTATTTCATTTACCGAAAATATTATTATTTAAGTAAATTTATTTTAGAAGATAATTTTGTTCATTTAATTTAATGTCACTAACAAATGGCATATTGGCCTAAGTAAGAAAAAACCTATTTTAACTTAGGGTTTTCTAATGTATGCTTGGGGTTGGGGATATATTGCACGAATTTGTAAAAAGTATGAAAACATTGTGAGGGTAACATGTGGCAAGCTTAAATTTTTTTATTTTTTTATTTTTTTAAAAAATATAATATTTTTAATAAAAAAAATATTTAAACAAAAATCGAATTTTTTTTTTTTCGAGAATTTTTTTTTTCTTTTTGCTCGAAAAAAGTTATGTACGAAAAAAAATATGATACACATTTATGATACACATTTATGATGCACATCTATGATGAACATTTTATATATATGCATCATAGTTGAATATCATAGTTTTTTTGTGTGCACCATTTATATTAATCATATTTTTTGTACATCATTAATGTGAATCATATTTTGTGTGTGCATCATATGACGTGGCAGATAACGTTATCAAAAAGAATTTCAAATTTTTTTTTTTCAAATTTTTTTTTTTTTTTTACGATTTTTTTTTTTTTCAAAAAAAAAATATTATTTTTTTAAATATCTTTTTATTAAATTTTTTTTTTTCCAAGCTTGCCACATGTTACTCTTACAATCCTTCTCACACTTTTTACAAATTTAACACTTTTTATTTGATCCTACTCCTATATATATATATATATATATATATATATATATATATATATATGGGAAAGGAATATAGGGCTGTTACATATATAAGTTTACATGCGAAACTCATTAAAAACTATGTCGTTTTGTGGTTTAAATGTTTTTCAACGCTTGATTTGTCTTATATTCATCAAAGGAGAGGTGATCCCCAAAATGCAGGGGGTCATTGTTTATTATAAAGAAGTTATAAAAAGTGACTTCGATAGATCCCCAGTGATGACAAAAAAAAATTATATTTTTGAAACACACGATTAATGAAGAAAAATATGTGAATAGATAAAAATTTGTAAAGTTAGTTTAATAAATATGATTAAAATTATATATATTTGAAGAATTTTTAACAAAACGACATATTTTTTAATGAGTTTTGCATTTAAGCTTACGTGTGTAACAACCACATATTCACTTTTATATATATATATATATATATATATATATATATATATATATATATATATGAGAGTTCAAATAGAAACAATTAAATATTTATAAATTATACGAACCTTTTTTCAATCAAATATTTAAATATCCACTTTAAATTAATAGTTAACGTTAAGTTAATATATCTAGACTATAATTAGGTTTTAGAAAAAAATTAGTTACACCATTAAACAAGTATTTAATTATCTTCCAACGAGCACCCACTTCACATACTTTTGTCGACCTTTTTTTTTTTTTTTTTTTCGTAGGTTTCAATATATACACCAGTGTATATACCAATTCGCCAAAATACATTCGAACCATACATTCATAGATGAATAAATATGTATACACAAATGAATACATTGTTATTTACCAGTGTATAAACTAGTTTGTGACGTACATTCTAATTATATATTCAGCACTAAATACATACGTATACACATGTGTATACGGTGATATTTATTATTGTATACAAGCAGTTTTTGAAAAAATTCATTATATGTAGTCTATACACCAGTGTATATATAAAAAACAATTGTCAAAAATTTAAAAGTTTATATTTTTCTTAAAGAGAATTAATACTCGTTCTAATGATATATATTTTTTATTTCGTAAAAGTTTATAATTTAAAGATATTTACTTTTGAAAATGAAGTGAGTTTTGTTAAATGAGTGGTTAAAAAATGATTTCTATGGTTTCTAAATATTTAAATGGTTCTCATTTGAATCCATACATATATATATATATATATATATATATATATATATATATATATATATATATATATATATATATATATATATATATATATATATAGAGAGAGAGAGAGAAAGAGAGAGAGGGTTTAAAATATGGTTAAAATAAACGACAATACACAAATTCAAACCTTATAAAAAAAAATTTTTTTACTTATTTTATCTTAAGGTTTGGTTTAAAAGAACAAAACTCTCTCTCTCTATATATATATATAGAGGTGGGTTCATTTAGGAACCACTAAATATTTAGGAACCATTAGGAACCAATATTCACCAGTGTATATATATGATATTCACCAGTGTATATAAAGCATATGTATATATATATACACTGGTGAATATTATATGTATATACACTGGTGAATATTATATGTATATACACTGGTGAATATCATATTAAATATACACTGGTGAATATCATATATATACACTGGTGAATATTGGTTCCTAATGGTTCCTAAATATTTACATGGTTCTTAAATGAAACCAACTATATATATATATATATATATATATATATATATATATATATATATATATATATATATATATATATATATATATATATATATATATATATATATATATATATATATATATATATATATATATATATATATATATAGAGAGAGAGAGGTGGTTCATATAGGAACCATTAAATATTTATAAATCATATAAATTACTTTTTAACCACTAATTTAAAACCTACTTTATATTAACAATTACTTTAAATTAAATATCTAGAGTATAACTAGGTTTTAGGAAAAACCAGTGACACCATTAGAACAAGAATTTAATTCAATTTCCAACGAGCCTCCACTTGATATAATTTTGACGATTTTTTTTTTTTTTTTTTTTCGTTGTGGGTTTAGTTATATACACTAGTGTATATATTAAATATACACTAGTCTATATACTAATTTTCCAAAAAAAAATTTGAACCATATATTCGCAGATGAATACGTATGTATACACAAGTGAATACACTTCTATTCACCGGTGTATGAAGTAGTTTGTGACCTACATTCTAACCATATATTCATCAGTGAATACATATGTATACACAAGTATATAAGATGGTATTCATCAGTGTATATACACAGTTTTAAAAAAATTCAAAATATGTAGTATATACATCAGTGAATATAAAAAGGAAAAAAAAATCGTCAAAATTTAAAAAGTTTATATTTTTCAAAGAGAATTAAATTCTCGTTCAAACCGTGCTTTTTTTATTTCATAAAAGTTTATAATTTAAAAGATATTACTTTTGAAAATGAAGTGAGGTTTTATAAATAAATGGTTACAAAGTAGTATCTATGGTTACTAAATATTTAAGTGATTCTATTTGAAAGCAAATCTCTCTCTCTCTCTCTCTCTCTCTCTCTCTCTCTCTCTCTCTCTCTCTCTCTCTCTCTCTCTCTCTCTCTCTCTCTCTCTCTCTCTATATATATATATATATATATATATATATATATATATATATATATATATATATATAATCATATTTGTATTTATTAAATAGTGAATAAAAGAAAATTTTAAGTTTATTTTGCTCTAAATTAGAAGTAAATATAGTTTAGAAGGAAAATTATAGATAAATAAATGATACATAAATATGTTTCGGTTAGAAAAACCTATATTAGGTTCGTTTAAAATTGAACCCGGCTTGTGAAAAATATTACAGGCTCAAGTCCATCTCGTACTCGATAAGTTTAATTTATCGAGGTCGACTTCGGCTTGTTTCAAACCTTATTTGTAAAGCTTGAACCTAACTCGTGAGAAATATTCCAGCTAGCTCGATTTGTTTATATAGAAAAATTATCAATTTATTATTTTATATATGTATGTATAACTGGTTCCTTTTTTCTATATATAAACATGTAAAAAGTTTAATTTATATGTATCCTATCACTAGTTCAAAGTATCAAACAAATTTAATTTTTTTATATGTATCTTATCTCATTTATATTGTTCAAGCTTGGCTCGAGCTTATTTAAAGTCGAATTGAATCGAGGTTTTAACAAGTTAGAGCCACAAGTAGCTCGGTTCATTTAAAGTCTACTTTTAGTGTTTTCTTTGTAATATGTAACATAATATAATATGAACGAACCTTGTAAAGTACGGTATGGACGACCTCACATCATCTAAATTGCAAGAGCGTAATTTTATTTATATATATATATTTATACATATAGCCTCAATTTCAATTTCTTTTATATAAAATTATCATAATACTATTAATTTCGTTTATTTGTATGTATCAAATGTATATGAGAGCCCATATTTTAGTTTTCGCATAACATATATGGATTCTCGAACTCAATCCTAAATCTCATTTAGACTCTTGCAATTAAGTAGCTTATCTGTTAAAAGATTTTTTTAACATATAGTCATGTGTTCGAGAAAACTAATTAAATTAAGGGTCATGTTAAGAGAACCCCCCTACCCTATCTATATGTCCAACCTCCCCTATATTTGTCATACCTATCACATCATTGTCTCCTTTTTCCCCATCACATATCTATATCTATACATACATATTTATATATCTATATAATCCCCTAACATTTTTATCATCATTATCTATATCTATACATACATATCTATATATCTAATTTTTTTTTTTTTATGTATATAGGAAAATGATTTATCAAGGAAACGCGAATATATAATATGACTCTTTCATTTTTGTTAAATTTTTAATTTTTAAATTAAAGATGCTTTTGATAAAGAGAATAATATATATTTAACAATAATCAAACTTATTTAAAAAAATACCTTAAATATATTTATTAATATTTTGGTGTATATAAACACATCATAGTTTAAACACAATTGTATAAAATAAGTATATATATACAATATTTTCTAACATAAAAACTATCATTTTGTTTTGTTATTTTGTTAAATTAATTTATTAAATCAATTAGCCCACGAAGTTAATAATTAACTCATTTAAATATTAAATTATAAAATTCGAGTCTTATTTTTTTTTTTTTAAGATTTCGTACCTACACATTACAAATAAATATATACATCTATGAGCATTTTCTCATATGAATGGAAATGAAGAAAGAATTGTTTACGTCTACGTTTTCATAGATCTTTTTTATATCTCTATTTCTTTATGTAAATAATATAATTATATAGTTTACGAAATATGTAATTAGCGAGGAGATAATACGAAAAGCAATTGATAACCACAATCCTATAGACTGTGGCAAAAAAAAAACTCTCAACTGTTATCTATAATAATATATATTAAAACAGGTGCACTAAAAGCCACATAGCAAAATATAGACCATTAGATAGATTTTAAGATTAATTTTACACCCTTAGATCGATATAATATGACATCATAATTAACTATTTTCATTTTAACTCTTTCATTTTAAATACAAATTTAACATTTAACTCTGTCCAATAGTGATTTTACATGTGACGGATAATCATTTTGTTAATTTGACGTTAGATGAAAATTGTGTGAGTGGTCACACAATTTACCCTATATCAGTATTAAGTACGACTATTTAGGATATACAAATGTTTTTATAAAAGTATTTTAATTAATATTAATATTTTATTATACCAAATGTGTGAATAATAGAATACGAATGTTGCATTTTAATACACAATTTATTTTTTTGTTAAATTATGTATAATGTTTGTTATTTTACGACACTTGGAAAATTAATTAAAAATATTTTTATTATATGTGTGGGCGCAAAATATAGCTCGAAACCTAGGTGGGCACAAATTCGACAAGATTTGTTGCAAGCTATAAATCTTAATAGGGATTTTTACATCAATATGTACTGTTTTTTATTATACCGAATATGTGAATAATATACGAATGTTGCATTTTAATACACAATTTATTTTTTCGCTAAATTATGTATAATGTTTGTTATTTTACGATACTTGAAAAATTAAAAAAAACTACAACAAAAGGACAAAAAAGACAATAAAACAAAACAAGGTCACATCTATGACACAAATGTGTCATAGATATGACATAAAGGTATAGGGGGTTGACATAACATGTCAGGGGGGTTGGGATAACTTATGCCTTAAATTTAAACTTGTGATTAGCTAATTAAACTAAACTAGATACTCAATTAAATGTACCCATTCAGATTACACCTTTTCATTGTACTTGATGATTTGACAAGATTAAACCAATCATTAGATAATTTGATTTGTTAATTAGCTAACTAAATCTTTAAAATCTTAGAGGTGTCATGTGTTTATTGGAAGAGGATTATTTAAGTAGTCTCATACTCTCATAAGAGTTCAACTTACTATCAGACTCTTTCACCTTTAAAATAATTGTACGTACCTTTTGTTATTTTCGTTTGTTTCATAAGAGTTCAAGTTTAAACTATAAACTAATTTTACCATTTCACTCCTAACAAACTTTTCATAAACAAATTTATAAAAGTTCGTACAATCATTATCACTTCTTACTGCCAGATGTAATGCTTATACATCAATTAAAATTTTATATTTTTTCGTAAATATATAATTATTATTTGGACAAAGAAAATATCACTACAATAAAAAAAAGACTTGTTGACGAGTTATTTTTGACACTAATAAGTAATAACCTTATTTAGTCACTATTAGAAACATCGTCACTTACTTTGGTCAATAAACAATATTAGTGACCAAAAACTAACCTTATTTGTTCTCAAATAAAATTACTGACCGATCTATAGTGATGAAATATAACGACTCAATTTTCGTCAATAACATCAATGATAACAAAATATTTTGTCACTAATTTTGTTATGATAAAATCTTTAGTCACTAGTGATATTAGTGACCAAATTTTAGGTCGTTACTAAACACTACTTTTTTATGGGAAAAATGCCAAAAAAGGTAACATAAAATCCACATTTTGACATTTGAGGGTATGTAAAAAATTTTGGAACCAAAAAGGATTAGAAAATCGAATTTGGCATAATAAAGGATTATTTGCGAAAGTTAAGTTTTTAACTTGTTTTCAACATGTAAAACATTAAATAATGCGTCTCGTTTTTTTCTAAAAGTCACGAAGAATTAGAGAAAATCACATTTGTAAAAAGAGTTTTAATTATATCTTAAAAATTTAGGCTTAAAACTTCATTTTAACGATTAATAATTTTCGAAAATCCTCTTTTAAAACAAATGAGATTTTATAATCCCTTTTTAAAACAAATTAGATTTTATAATCCTTTTTTGAAACAAGTTAGATTTTATAATCCTTTTGGTTCTAAATTTTTTTACGTATCCCCAATTGTCAAAATTTGTATTTTATGTTAACCTTTCTGACATTTTTCCCTTTTTTTTTAATAGTACTTTTAGAATATGCCATTGGTTATGCCATAAAACTTGTATGCGACATAAAAATAACGCGTATTTTCTTGGAGAAAAAACACAAATACACATTTTATTCGTAATGGGTACCCTTTTCAGTCAAACTTTTTATTCCATCACGACACCTCAAAATTTGGATTAAAAAAATATATATTTATAAAAGAATTTAAATAAAAGATGAATATTTCTTATCTTTAAATAAATAAATACAAGTGAAGTGATCATAAAGAGCAAAAGGATAAGGCATCTTCTTGGTCGCAGCATGGCTTTGTTTTGTTTGTTGGGTTAAGTCTTTTTAGCCATGTTCATGTTCTATCTTTGTTTTGCATTCCCAACCATTCAATTTAATGTGTTGACGTGTATCTACACTGTTCTTCCACATGGCATAATGGATTATGTAATTTATTATTTTTGTTTTGATTATCATGAGAGACTTCACTAATAGAGACATTCTAGAAAAAAATAAAAAGTTTATAAAAATTTGTATATAAAATGACATGTCATATATTGTTGATGAAACATATAAGATGTTTGATTGGTTCATTTACATATAAATTTATTTTTAAAACTTTTTTTATTGTAAACTTTTTGTACCGATATATAAAAATACTTATTATTATTTTGTAAGGATAAATAATTTTCATATTCAAACATTTTATGTTGCAACATATAAATGGATGATAAATGATAAATGTGTTGTTAAATTAGATTTGTATTGATTATTTGAGTATGACATTTAATTATTATCCATATAGTTTAGGAATTATGTTATAAAGAAAAAACTAATAAAAAATTGGAAGTTTTATATAAACAATTTTAACATTAGCGATCTATTTTGTATTAGTAGTGTCGAATAAAAAGTTATAAATTTGTAAGGTAAAAAAAATTGTATGCATCATACTTTTTGTGTTTAATGTCACATAAAATGTGACGTCATCTATTATTTTATATGATATCCGAAAAGTTGTCATATATACATGTTATCCGAATGATTTCATGATTTTTTTTTAATGAATAGGCACATTCTTCCGGGTCTTTTATGTTTCTTTGCACATTAAACTGTGAATATAAATTAAAAATCAAATTGGTTTGATTTTCTTTAGTAGAAAAGTTAGTTACATGTGTGTGAAAAAAAAGGATAATTTATGTAACAAGAAAAATTATAAAATGATGGGGAGGCAACTTAAGAGACGAAAAAGAAGTAAAAATGAATAAAAGGATTCACTTGTCACGGTTTGAACTTGACTCACTTTCATAGAAGCGTAGTAGCTTAACCATTGCTTCATATTTTCTAGTATTAATAAATTTTTACTAGAGAAAACTATTATTTATCTTGAACATATCGAAAATATCAATATTTCAAGAAAGAATTCATTAAATGTGAATATTTTCGAGGGACGGATGCCTATCCAACCTCTTGTAGAAGCGCCCATACATCACTACAAGAAAAAGGTCTTTTGCTGACACTTTTTTTAATGACACATATAAAAAGTGTTAGCAAAAGTACATATATCCTTACACTTATAAGAAATCTATAAGCATAGCTTAATTTTTATCCACACAATATGAAAAGTGTAAGCAAAAGTGTAACTTTTGATTACATATTATAATAAGTGTGAGGATATATGAAGTTTTATCTACACATTTTATAGAGTATTAGTAAAAGTATAGTGTTTTGCTTATACTTTAAAAAAAGTGTTGGCAAAAGTACGTATATCCTTACACTTATATAAATTTTGCAATAAGTGTAGGGAGATGTACAATTTTATCTACGCATTTTATAAATTATTAGTAAAAGTCTAGTGTTTTGCTTATACTTTTAAAAAAATGTTAGCAAAAGTACGCATATCCTTACACTTATCTACATTTTCCGATAAGTGTAGGGAGATGTACAATTTTATCTACACATTTTATAAAGTATTAGTAAAAGTCTAGTGTTTTGCTTATACTTTTAAAAAAGTGTTAGCAAAAGTACGCATATCCTTACACTTATATACATTTTCCAATAAGTGTAGTGAGATGTATAGTTTACTTAGAGGAAATCAAAATCGATTGGACCGAACTCGAAAACCGAATCGGATTGGTCCAACACAAATCTAACCTAAAAACTAAGTTGTGCCGGTCCAACTCAAACCGAGCCCAAAACCCTAGCCAAATCGGTCCGATCGAAATCTAACCGAAAACCGATCCGAACCGATTCCATACAGGTTCCTTATAAAATCAGTTTTCACTTCTACTTTATTTTAACCCGATGATCAACTTTATTTTACTACATTTTAAAAAAATATAAATTATATTACTAAATATATATTATGTTTAAATGTTTAAATTTTTTAACAATAAATCACCTTTAATCATTTTAATATACAAATAATATGTAAATCCCAAGATTGAACATTACCGTCACACACAAACTTCATAATCAACATTAATCCTCTTACTATTCCTCTTCTATTCAAATCTCGTCTTTGCCTATGGATTCGTGTCCGGGTCGGGTTTGGGTCGAATTGGGTATTAATCTGATATGGTTTGGGTTTGGTATTCTTCCTCCACGTGTCTTGGTTGTTTACACGCGTCGAATTCCTTTTTCGAAAGCGACAAAACACCTTTTTTCACTTTCACTCCATATTTCTCTTTCTCTCTCTAAAAACTAACAAAAACAAGTTTCAGTTTTATTTCTTACTTATTATAACAACTAAACGTACCATTTTATCCTTCTTCTATTAATCTATCTGTCAAATTAACACACACACACACACACACATATATATATATCATATATATATATATACCATTCCGTTAACTTTCCGGCGACATTTCCGTCATCTCAACCTCCTCCGCCGTCAATCGGAGATCGGATTTGTTCTCAGCTCCGGCGAGTTATCGCCGCGATCTGCCATGGCTGTTCGGTAACAATCTATTGCTTTCATTATTCCGATGATATATATTTCGATCTATATTTCAATTCGATTCGAAATTGAGTGAATTGAGCTCCGATTTTTATGGATATTGATTGATTGATGAGAATTGATTGATGATTGTAGCTCGATATTGTGTTTAAATTTCATGTGAGGTTAAGTTAGGTATTTTTCTTGAAATTATTCATGAAATTGTGGATTTTAGGTTGAATTTGATGGATAAGAGATCAAATTAGGATTGATATGATGTTTTGATTTGGAGGTATAGAATTATATAGATATACACATGTGTGATTTTAGAGAATTTAGGTACACAAAAACATTACGATAAAAACGAATAAATTGTGAGGAGAATTTGCTAACTGATAGAGATAAAACTGATAAATTATTGGATAATTTATTCAAGGAATAAGATGAAGGGGAAGAAAAGAGATTACGATGGTCGGATAAAACCCGCGTCGAATGATTCTTTTCTTCCAGGTTTATACGACGATGTAGCTTTAATGTGTCTGGCGTGGGCGTGTAGATTCGATTACGCTTCACTTTCGTGTTTAAATACTCGGTTTAGTTCACTTATGAAAAGTGGTTACTTATACGAATTAAGGAAACAATTGGGGATTATAGAGCATTGGGTGTATATGGTGTGTGATCCTAGAGGATGGGAGGCGTTTGATCCGATAAGTAATAAGTGGATGAGATTGCCTAGGATTCCTTGTGACGAGTGTTTTAATCATGCGGATAAAGAATCATTAGCTGTGGGTAGTGAATTATTGGTTTTTGGGCGTGAATTGTTTGAATTTGCTATATGGAAGTACAGTTTGATTAACCGGAATTGGATTAAGTGTGAGAAAATGAATCATCCTAGGTGTTTTTGGGCGTGAATTGTTTGAATTTGCTATATGATAAATTGATATTAATAGCTATATTATCTTTTTGATTTGATTCGAAATTTAGCTTTAAATTTGCCTTAAAACTGACACATATTTTATATCGAAAGCGATTTCGATTCTGATGATTAGAGAGTGAAGATGAGTCAGGTTTACGGAGATCTCGAGCGTCGATTCTGCGAGTATTTTGCGAATTTAATGCAGAAATGGATGGCTGCTAGGCTTCTAACTGAAGGTGAATTATCAACTGAATTTATCGTCTAATCTTTGTTTAAATAATTGATGTTCAGTGTATTTGATATGTATACGTTGTTTTATCGATCGGTTTTAGTAATTGTTTATAATTGAGGTTCTGATCAACATTTTACTCAACTGTTGTTTTCGTGGAATTTCTCTGGATTGGCTGTAAAGAAGATTTGTAAGCGAAGGAGTAAGATCAAATTTTTTAAGACCTAAACACTACTTTATTTGATTAACTTTTATCCGGATTGTACTTATTTCGTATACTTTTGTTATTAATGTTTTGAATATTAGGATGAGAAGGATCGTGTTAAAGCGATTATCGATGAAGAATTGCGAGTTGTAAGTTTTCGTTTTGTTCTTTACGGTACAGTTGATCAACTGAAGGTATATGTTTAACCGAAATATTAATGTGAATATTGAAATCGGTTAAATATGTAATGATAAGAACATAGTTTTGTTTTATATGATTTGCAGCGAAACTGATGTTAATCGGAGTTAGTGTTTATTTGTTTGGTTCATTTCATTTCGTTTTATGCTATAAATTTCCAAAGCTAGGTGTTTGTTGAAGTGCTTCTGTGGTTTTGTTGAGTAATTGGAGGCTGAATTAGGGTACAAGTGGTGATGCTTGTAGCTCCTCCACGGAAAGGAAGATTTGGTCTACCTCTTAAAATGATGTGTTTCACATGAAATATTCCTTCTAATTACATGTATAGTTTGTTTAACCGCCACATGTTGATATTACATAGAACGGATGATTGGAGGAGCCTTTTTTCACTCTCTGGAAATGAGGGGCTAAATGACTTTAGGAACCTCGCTGTCGAGTTTGAAGAGAAGGCTTATACTGATGCCACAAGCCAGGTTTGTTTATGTATATTTTATTATATTATATAAATATAATTGTAGATTTTGGCCTTGGCTTTTGTGGTATGACGATTTAAATTAATTACAATTAACTCAGGGGCTTCGGTCGGTCTCATTTCATTACTTGGCTGTGCAGATGCTGATATACACCATCTTCTCGAGTTATCAGAAGAATTCTCATTGGTTCCTTATCCAGAACAAGTTTCTCTAGAGAGGTTGTTTAGAGTCGATGACATCAGGGTCGGTGCTACTTCTAGAAAGGCAATACCAGCTCTTGTTGATTTACTCAAACCAATTCCCGATCGACCTGGTGCACCTTTTCTTGCACTTGGGATTCTAATTCAACTCGGAAACGACTGCCCCTCAAATAAGATTGTTATGGTAGAAGCTGGTGCTTTGGAAGCGTTAACAAAGTATCTTTCACTTGGCCCACAAGAAGCCACAGAGAAAGCTGCTACCGATTTATTAGGCCTCCTATTTAGCACTGCTGAGATATGTAGACATGAGGCTTCTTTTGGTGCTGTGAGCCAGCTTATAGCTGTCTTACGAATGGGTGGAAGGAATGCAAGATATAGCGCTGCAAAGGCACTGGAAAATCTATTTTGTGCTGATCATATTAGAAATGCAGATTCTGCTCGGCATGCGGTTCAGCCGTTGGTGGAAGTTTTAAATACTGGGTTTGAAAAGGAGCAACATGATGCTATTGCTGCATTAGTTAGACTATTAAGTGATAACCCATCAGGAGCACTTGCTGTTGCAGATGTTGAAATGAAGGCGGTGGATGTTCTTTGTAGGATTCTTTCATCAAATTGTTCAATGGACTTGAAAGGTGCTGCTGCGGAGTTGTGTTGTGTACTTTTTGGAAATACAAGAATCAGATTGAAAATTATGATTTGTATGGATTATGATTTGTATGGATTATGATTTGCGTGCGATGTTTATATTATGACTAGATTGAAAATTATTATTTGGTATTTCTGAAAGTTCTAATATGTGTTTGCAAAAGTTCTGTATGGAAGTTTTCTGGAAATTGTCAGTTCTTGACACAAAAGTTGGTGTAGGCAAAAGATCTAACCTATGTAGACATATGATGTGTCAGGATAGGTGTGTCACCATAACCTTTACCGTCGGAGCTTCTGCCAACACTTATAATAAGTGAAGGAGAAGCTAATTTATCTTTTCCTGACACTTCTTATACTTTTGCTGACACTTTTTGTCTGTCAGCAAAAGCACTATTTCTTGTAGTGCATGTAGGCATGTTACACATAAATTCTTTTGTTAAACATATCACGTCATATAATACACACGATATAATACATAGTGGTATAACACTTAGTATAGACACAAAATATGATGCAAATAACCATGACTATGGACCATATAACATGTCTACACCACAAACATTCATACATTTTCTTTTACAAACTTATCCTTTGTACATGATCTCTCCTTTATTTTTCAACATATAAATGGTTGTTAATTATATTAAATATTAAACATATAAAAGATTTCATATATTTTCCATATATTCTTATAGATATAATTATTTTATACACTCTTAAAAATACCATATATTAACCAAAAGTAGTACATACTTTTAATATCTATCTAAAAAGCTTGTATAAATAATTGAAGTAGGATCAATTGTTAAATTAATTTGGTGAGAGGGGTAAAAAAAAAAAAAAACATTTACGAGGTTTCTGTTGCATTTAGGGTTTTCTTCTTCTTTAAAATTTTTTTACTCTTTTCCTTAAATGTCTTATCTTAATATATATTATATATTAATATTAATATCAATATCAATATTAATATTTTAGAGAAAAATCTTTAAGGTTTTTCTTTTCAATTAGTTAATAAAGTCAGTTTAATCCTTTAATATTAGCAATTTATTCAATACAATCTTTTATGTTTTTGAAATACAAATGTCACTATTTAAGTAAGATATATTTTTATAATTCTAATAACCCACTTACATATTTTTAAAATACAATGTAATGGTTTCCTGTCATTTAAAATTTCAAAACGCAATTAATGTCTTGCTATATTTATTCTACAAAACATAACGTAATGACTTGCTAGTTTCGTTATTAACAATATCTTTTTTTATTTTTATTTCATTAAGTTAGAGATATTTTATTTTTATTTTATTAAGTTAGGACGTAGAAAAAATAGTTTTTATTTTTTGTTTTGTTATTATTAGATCAACAAATATGTTTTTAAGTTCTTAATCTATAATCAATTATACTGTCACACCCCCAAATCTCGTGTTCCCGAGACTCGAGGTGTTGACTTCATGCGTCCCACATAGCAATGATATATAGGCGAACGACCTCTATATGAGTCGTTTTAAAAAAAAAATACATTCATTGATATTGAAAATCATAGTTTTACATTGTTAAGGAAAAGTATTACCAGGGTTCACAAAACAAAGATTTACATTACATAAATTAAAAGAAAATAAGTAATGCAAGAGAAATCTCCCAAAAGCGTGAGTTTGAAATATGCGACTCTGTCATATCCCAAAATTCCTCTGTCGAAAGCCGTTTCGACTACGCACCTGAGACATACATCCTAAAGTCAACATAAAGTTGGTGAATTCATAGGTTTAGTTTAGTAATAAAGGGGACCACAAGATTTCCGTTTAAGTAAAGTCTTACAGTTGCACCTAAGCTCATGACATCGAAGCGTAACAAAGTTTCGTACCCCATAATTATTCCTATGTTATAGCCAAATAACATACATGCTAAAGTCAACATAAAGTTGGTGAATTCATAGGTTTAGTTTAGTAATAAAGGGGGACCACAAGATTTCCGTTTAAGTAAAGTCTTACAGTTGCACCTAAGCTCATGACATCGAAGCGTAACAAAGTTTCTTACCCCATAAGTATTCCTATGTTATAGCCAAATAACATATATAGTTTCAAAAGTAAAGCACCCTACTCGAGTCCACGAGTTAGTTGTGGTAGACGTGGGTTACATCGTCTAGCCGTTGGGTGAGGGTTGTCAAACCCTAATAGATTTATCCAATACCATCGCGCTTAAGTCCTTAACTAACGATTCATGATAGGGGAATTTCCGTTGGCTTAGTGGTAACTTAGGAAACTAGTAAAGGTTTTAAGTACTTGTGTCCATAAGTAAAAGTGTATGTAATCTCACCCAAAGTATGTTATAAAAGCAAGTAAAAAGCGGGCCTATGAAATCACCTTAAGTCCGTGAGCGTATATAAAGGTACGTAAGCTAACGTGTGTGTAAGGCTCGAGCCAATCAAATATCCGAGTAGGTCTAACCTTGACCTAAATTGTTTTGAAATTAAGTTTCATAATTCTAGTCCAATGCACATAAAAGGGGAAAAGAAAATGTATGCATGATGTAGGTTTTGTTCGGTTTGAGACTTAATAGTAATATAGTAACACCGTTCGAGCCATTATATAATAGAGATCATTCTATAATCGCATGCGGAGCTAGGACACTTTAAATCGTAAATCCAACAAATCGGCACTTCGAAATATCGAGATGAATTCATTGTATACAAAGCTCCCTAGTAATGTGTTATCATAATACTATCAAGTTTATTCAAAAGTTAGTTTTTATGAAGAAAACTCATCATGTTCTTTAAGGTTTATAGCTATTTTAAGGAGTCATAACTTGTTCGTTTCTTGACCGATTTCGATGAATCTTATATTGAAACGACCGTGTATGAGTTACCTTTCAAATATCCTTGGTCTCACATTTGTAATCAATTCCTAATGTTCGTTATTCAGTAAAAGGTCAGAGTAGGTTTTAGGGTTTTTCTCAAAGTCTATGCTAACTTCAAGTTAGCATATCTCACTCAATTTTTATCCGTTTTTAATGTATCTTATATCTAAACGACCTAGTTTGAGTTATCTTTAAGATGGAAGTGGTTTCATCTTCTGGTTCGAAATAGTTTAGTACAATTTAATAAAAAGGTGGTCGGGTGTCCAGAAAGTGTTTTGTTTTGAATATGTTTTTATATAAATTATCTTTTAAATACTTAGTCATATCCAAAGGTAAGGATTTTATGTCGAAATATTCATAAAACACAGAGGTATTTTATGGTTAAAATGATTTATCCAAAACATTTGAGTAAGGTGGTTAAAAAGTGCCAACAAGTTGATAAATTTTCCGGTTAACAAAATAACTTAACGTTTCATCTATTTCACCATATTTTTGTAATCTTTTATTATTTGGACTATGTTTAGGCATATATAACATATATTTATATGATATGATATGATGATATGTAAGAATAAATAACAGAGTTTAGGTTAATTACGAGTATGCTTATGCAAGAATCTTGTAGGAAAACTTTACTCTTAAACTTCAAGAACAAATGGTGGTCTTTTTGAGAGAGAAAGAGGGAGAGTGTAGGAGTTTTCACAGCTAGAGTGAATGAGCAAGTTTTCAAGCATACAAATATCAAGTATTTATAGGAAAAATATATAGTCTTGCATTTAATGGTGGTATGGACAATTTAGTTCAATAGTGAAAGGGGTGTGGTCTTGTAAGAACCCATGTGACCACCAAATCAACCAGACAAGTTAACCAAGTCATCAAACTAACCCATGTGACCATACTAAACAACAAAAACACCCTCTTTGGACCCTTTTGGCCGTGAGATTCATGGAGGGGGTGGTTTTGGTTTGAGTAAGTTTCCTAATACATATACTCATGCATGCAATGTTATTTAATGCAAATGTGTTACATGAAATACCATTTTTATGTATGAAATGTTGGACTAGTAATTATGTTGTAAAAATGTATGTTTTTCTTAATAGTTACCCCCGTATACATTTTTCGGTATCCGTATATGTTTTAGACGTAGTTATTAATTATCGTTCATGCATGGTTTGACCTACCGGTCGTACATAAATTAAAACATATACAAGTTGAGTAAAAGTGTTGAAAAAGTTGAGTCGACGTGAACCTGGATTTTTTTACGGGTTGTCACATATACTATATGAAACTAAAACCAATTTAAATTCCAAAATACTCTTGGGTTATGATCTAATCATATCAGGAAAAAAAAAACCCTAAACAAACAATTAGATCAATAAATATGTTTTTAACTTATTAACTTATATTTAGTTATACTTTATGAACTCTAAACCAATTTAAAATCCAAAATACTATTTGTTTATGATCCAATAAACCAAATAAACAAACTATGTCGTAAAATCCAAAATTTTCAACTGTGCAATTCAGATTTATTCATATAGTGAACTTGTCTAATTTGCATATAAGTTTTTAAATATCATATAATATGTGAATAAAAAATATAAATATTTAACTTATGAAAAAATTAATTTACATTAGTCGAAATATCCACACAGGTACAGTATATTAAAAAAGAAAGTTAAAAAATTAGTTATATTTAGTTCTTTATTTTTTATAATTTTTTATATTTAATCATTTTTTTATCTAAAAAGAATTCTCTACCATTTAACTAAAAATCTCTATAAATTAATCTTAAATTCATTTGTTTAATGATTTAGGTAATTATCTCAATTTTAAATCCATGACTCCCTTATCTTTTAATTTCAATCAAAATTATCATATCTCTCGAAGTCAACGAGATATTTATCATATCTTAACAAAAGTAAACAAAAATATATAAAATTATAAACTATTTCTTATTTCATAAACCTTTTATTTTATATATTTTAAACAAATATATAATAACTGTTATAAGACAGAAACTTTGGAGAAAAAATTTGAAACTACATGTTAATTATTGTGAGTATAATTTTTAATATTGTTAATACATACCCGATATTTGTTATTTATGATTAATTAATTAATAACAAAATATTGTCCTAATAAAATTTGACATTTTATGAATGAAAAATTAGAAAAAACACTTAAATATATATATAATATAAGTAACCAAATAATTAAAAGAACACTACAGAAGATTCTTTCATTTTACACCATATATATAAGCATTTTTGAAAATTTATAATGATTATGTACAATAGCAAATTTGAAATAGAATTAAAAGTAGAATCTAATTTATAAGATCTAATAATACCAGTATAAAAAAGATATAACATATAACATAAAATTTTTTATTTTACTTAAACATAAAATTAAAAAATTAACATACGAATAGTACAACAAATTTTATGTTACTCATAGATAAAATTAATTTAAATTATACGTGTCTTGACATAATTATTATAACTATTATATATAAAAAGGAGAAAAGAACGCCAATACATTCGTTAAATTCTTAAAATCATTCTCACTATAATTTGATTTCTCTATAATCTGAATCAATAATAATTAATATTAAAAATGTCTTAAATATAGCATTAGATTCTAATTAATTTTATCAAATAAATTAAATACAAATCGTCTAATCGATTAAGAAACTTAAAAAAGTAAATCTCATACAAATTTTTCTTCAATCAGTGAATATTTGTAAAATTATAATCAAAAGTAACTAATCAAGTAATCTTAATCTTTGGCAATTTTATTAGGCTCGTTTAATTTAATCAAATTTTAAGTAACAATGATTATGTCATACTATTAGTAATTTTTATGAACTATATATTATATGAACATGATTTTTCGATTCCAATTCTTATTATGATTCGATTTGGCAATATCGATCTCGGTGAAACAAAAACGATCTATAATAAGCAAATTAACTTTGAAATTAATGAATATCAACTTGATAGTACTCTAAAAGGTCTTAGAGAAAAAAATAAACAAATTAATTTGAAATTAAAAACTTTCATTTGAACAAAATTACAACTCGAGGTCATGTCACAGATAATTTGAGTGTTGATAACTATAACTTTATAAAGTCACAGATAATTTGAGTGTTGATAACTATAACTTTATAATTTGTTGTTTACTGATAAAAACATATATAAAATATTTCCACGCTAACCAATTTCTTTAAAATTAGTGGATTATTTCCTGCTGCATTTATAAATAAAGTAGAAGTAAATATTACATGTTTAAGAACTTTAACTATAATCCCAAAGTATGATATTATCAAAACTCTTCATTTATTAGTAATTTAGTATTAGTAATATATTAGTAGGATTGTTAACTATCACTCTTTCTAATGACCTTTTACTTCGGTGTATAAATATTGTGTATGGTAATTATATTAATACATTTAATTGTGTAATTAAGACTCTAATGGGTCATAATGATGGCTTGCTAGAATAAGAAAATAAGTCGCAAGTATGTTTTGTTTTGGAATTCTATCTTGCTGCCTAGTGAGTAACATTTTCCATGTCAAACAATATAAAGAAACATCGACTAATCGAAAGTATGTTATTTCAAGAAACAGGAATGAACACTGAAATAATCCGAGAGGTATAACCACTGTATTGAAAAGCGGATCAGATCTTACCGTCCGGTCAGGCAGGTCGAACCAGGATTTCTATGAAACCCGGCCCAACTATGAACCAGATGACCAGATTCGTGGTGAAACGCCGAAATTGCAGAACCAAGGCTTTAACTTGGTGTTTAAAATAGATGAAAATATTTGCAATAGCACAGATTCGAACATACATGATTCCACACAAACATACCAAAATTCTTGGCTAAAACATCCATGAAATCAAGTTTGAATTATCAGACGCTATACCACATAATGAATCGACATTGATGAGGTAAAAAGCTCGTATAAGGTTTCTCTGTACATTAAAAGACAACTGTCCTGTTCTCTTCATATGGTAAAACACGCAACTCACAGTAGGATTTTATTGCTTTTAAAAGGCATTGTTTCTCAAGATTCTCCGATTTCTGTACAAAACTCAACATATTATCCTTGTGTGAAACTCTCTCAACCTGAAACGTCAAAAGTAATATCAAATTTACATTTTTTCTGAATATTTTACTTTCAGATTTTCAACAATATTTAGAAGATGAAAAGGTGATTACTGATGTTCGGTTACCAACTCAAGCAACTTTGACACGTCCCAGGGGATACATTTTAGCATAAACCAATCGTCTTTCTTGTTACAATTGACCATGTCATCTTTTATCGTACGTTTTGATATACATACACTAACAAACAGGAATATCTTCAAATACTTAAGATATAGCTGGTAAAATCGTCTATCAAGTATACTTTATAGTATATGGAAGTTTATTAATCTAGAACATTATGCTTAGTGGGCCTAATCTTTATTTACATCCTAACAATTCTGTCAATATTTTGACAGGATTACAATAGCTACGGAAATTGGATGCACGAAACTAAATAAAGCATAAAACCAGCATTTTTACCATTTGTTCAATGATTGGCCCATCATCAAGTTCTTCAGTAACAAAGTGGCTTGTGGCACCAATCAATTTCACACCAGCATTAAAAGCCTGATGGACAACAATACAAAATCGAAGATTATACTTTATATCTCCGTTGTGCCTTGTAGGATTAAACACGCTAAAGAAATTGAAGAAGGATAGAAGACTAAACCTGCCTAGAAGGATTCCCACCCTTGAATGATGGCAATAAGCCATGATGAATATTTATAATATCTTTCGAGTATCTATTCAGAAAGCTTTTAGATAAAACCTGCAAGTATATGTATGTTGCTTGTTACAACCATTACTCAATTAACGTGATCACATCCCATAAAATACACTACTTGTCAAGACAGAAGCTCAGTAGCACAACCAATTTATCTATGGAAAAGCTTACCTATATTGAACTGTGGTAGCGGTGCTATTTCAGGCCATTAACTATTGAAAGGGGCCAATTCATTTTAATGTGTTGAACGGGTACAATAAAAAAGTTACTAAAAAGAAATTGGTCAAACAGGTAGAAAGCCGCCCAAAGTGGAGTTTCAATGAATAATCGTATAGGACAAAACAATTATACAAAACAATCGCTATCTGTCAAAATTAATTTTCGTATAATCCCAAGTTCAGAACGGATCATTTTGCCACCTCTAAATTATGATCTATTAGAATTAAGTTATCAGAGTTACCTGCATATATCTAGCAAGAACTAGAAAATCTGTATCTTGGACCAAGCGTAATATCTCATCTTCTCTTTTATCTTCTTTTGTTGTGGACAGAAAGTAATATGGGATCTTATGTCTTTCAAGGAACCGAGCCACATGTGAGTTTGGTAGCCTATCGTGATTACTGTTCAAATAAACTCTTAGTCAATAATCGAATGAGCATAGCCAATAGACGACTTGAAAAGAATAGATGTCACTTCTTCACCTTATGATTGAACTTATATCAATCGGAAGTTTTCCATCTTGCCATGCAAGCAACAAATCAACAAGACAGTGGTCCTGCAGTAATCAAACGAACAATTTGTGTTATTTTTTTTTTATCTCCAACGGGTCTAATGGGTAAAACCAAAGTGGAGAAAAAGTATTTTGGATCAACATTATAAACAAGATTATGCAAAAATATAGAAGACTAGTTTATAACCTGCTTAGAAACAAGAACAGCAATCTTATATTTGGGATCTATTGAAGGAACCCGAACAACAGACTTGTATGCATTAAATGTCTTTGATAAGTTTGAAATATCCTCATCCATTAGTGCGCGTGGCCATTTAGTCGGGTTGAAAACAAATTCACTGCAAACATCAATATCTTTTACTACAAGCAACATCCATCACATATTTAAAAATAACTAACTACACCCTAGGTACCCAAAACAATGTCTGAAACAAAAAACGACCGAAATAAGTTCATCAATTGAATAAAAAAAATATGAAACCGAAGTAAACAAATGAAATAGAAATGAGGGGACCTTCGGGAGTAGAAGACATTTTTGTTTTGGGGGACAAATATATCAGCTTCTAATATATTCCCACCTCTTGATGCAATACATTCGGATAACTTAGCAACGATTCCAACACTATCCTATCGAAACGAAACTAAAACACAATTTTATAGATTAATGAATCTGGAAAACATAAATGTTGGATTAGGAAGAGACTTACAGGGCAATATAAAACATGAATCCCGTGAGAGAGTGGGGGAGAAGGGTCAGGGATGGTATTGAAGAATCTACGAATTGGGGATTGAGGGAATAATAATAATAAGCTGTTTCTTCTTGTTGATGATAATTTTTTAAGAACATTCATTGCTTTTTTAGAACTATGAAAAGCTATTGGCAGAATCCAATCGTTGAATCATCCGTTTGTTGATCCACTTTTATGATTTTGAGTAAATTACACCGTTGGTCCCTATGTTTGTACCCAAATTACTAGTTTGAGGTTTTTTTTGAAATAATTACACCACACGTCCCCATTGTTGTAATTATGTTACGTCGGTAGTCCTTTTTCTAACAGTTCGCAACTAAAAAGACCGAAATACCCTTTTCCAAATAATTTATTTTCTTTTTCAATTTCTTTAATACTTTAAGATAATTTTTTAAAAAAATAATTATTATTTCTATCTCTTCTCTCATCTCTCTCTCCATCACTCTTTTTTTTTCTCCATCATAACTTTCACCTCCCTCTTTCTTTACTTCCATTTTTTCCGGCAAACCCACCTATCCATTCTTCCTCTCGCACCCTAACCGTATTATTCATCAAAGACGAAGACGAAATCGAAGAAGAAGACGATTCCTAATTGAAGACGACGAAGACCTAATCGAAGACGAAGACGAAATCGAAAAAGAAGACGATTCCACCTCCTCCCACGTCGGAGAAGTCACAATCGCCGTCGCCAGTCTTCCAACAACCTCCACCGCAACCGTCTCCGCTACACCGATGGTGATGCTCCTGCTGGTGATGTGGTTGAGGAACCGCCGGGCCGTAAGATTAAGTATATTCCGGTAATAGTTCAATCGCTTTTTGTTGATTATTAATGTTTCGTATTGATTCATTTGTTGCTAGAATGAGATCTGTTGAAATTAGGTCAAAAACGTGTTGTAAATCGGAATGATTAGTAAGTAAGGGTTTGTATAATGTTGATATTGTGTTTGTGAATTGGAGAAGTGAGTCGTTAGGATGTTAGTCGGATTTACGTATGTACATTATTTGGTTGTAGAAGTTTTGAAAATTAGAATGGGAGCTTGTGATTTTCTCGCTGCTCAGTATTGTTATTGAATCGAGATTATAAGTTCAGTTAAATTGTTCTTGTTAGTGAAATATGGTGGGGGAGGTTTGGGAAATACGGTGGTAATGGAGGTGGGAAAGAGACAAAAGAGAGAAAGGAGTGGGTGGGGGAGGTTTGGGAATTATGATTGAATTTAAAATTAAAATTAAAAAATGTAAAGAAATAAAAATTAATTAAAATATAAAAGAAATTATAAGAAAAGGGCATTTCCGTCTTTTCAATCGAAAAATGTCAAAAATGGACTACCGACGTAACAGAATTACAACAATGGGGACGTGTGGTGTAATTATTTCAAAAAAAGCATCAAACTAGTGATTTGGGTACAAATATAGGGACCAACGGTGTAATTTACTCTATGATTTTTAAATTGGTGACTACTTTTCAATCCACTCCCTTCAAATTGAAATACTTGCGTTTTTGCCGACAATATTTTTGAAAGGTCAAATTGTATAAAATAGAATTATAATTATGAGAAATAATTAATAAAGACAAATAACTTTTTAATAACCAAAATACACAATCTTGACTTTTCATTTATCTAATGACTAAAATTTAAATCAAAATTTATTTGTCTTTACTTTTTTAAAATTCAATTATCTAACAAACAGTTAATCGTTTGACGAAATAAATTAAACCGTTGTGATCGTTGTGTTTTTATCTTTAATTAGAACAATGCTATTATATAATTTCGAAGATTTATTTGGGTTGATATTGAAATCGTAACTATAAAATCACGTGTGATTTTAACAATAATACGTAAATTTTCTAAAAGAGAATTACTATTATTTGTAACAATTACCTATTTGATCAAACAATCGTCAAATTCAAAAATGGGATGTTTGGGTGGTTTCAATCTTGGACCTCATGAATACACAATGCAAACATACTCTTCTCTTAACGAGCCTAAGGTGGTCAAGATTGAAGATGGCATAGTGTTCTTGTTATGGTCGCAATTTGAACAATATATATATATATATATATATATATATATATATATATATATATATATATATATATATATATATATATATATATATATATATATATATATATGTAATAGGATCGGGTAAGAACGGCTCGAAGTATACGAACGCTAAGAACGATTCCCGTGCATATCTTCTTCTTCAAATCCTTCCTAAATTATCAATTAAACTTTCCTTCTCTCTCTTCATAATCCTAAAATCCAAAACACAGTTCATCTTTATCTTAAAATTAGATCGAACCCAATTCAAAACCATCTTACTGTTCTTTATCTTAAAATTGAAATCGTCGACTTGTTGCTACTGATCAGCAGAAACCAATTTGAGGTTTGGTTAGATTCATTTTCTAAAATGGTAGGTGCATTTTCTAAAATGGTATTCTTTATCTTAAAATTGAGATCGTTGACTTGTTGCTACTGATCAGCAGAAACCATTTTGAGTTTTGGTTAGATGCATTTTCTAAAATGGTAGGTTCATTTTCTTGGCAACAAAAGAAGCAGAATCAGCAGCAGAAACTTGTTGCTACTGATCAGCAGAAACCACTTACTACTGATCAGCAGAAACCACTTACTAGTGATCAGCACCGCGAGGTTTGATATAAAATTTTTAATCGGACGGCCAAAATTGGTTCTTAGCGTTTGTACGTTAAGAGTTGTTCTTACCCGATCCCCACCCTATATATATATATATATATATATATATATATATATATATATATATATATAGGGTGAGGTTCGGGTAAGAACGGCCCGAAGTATAGGAACGCTAAGAACTAATGCTGGCCGTCCGATTAAGGTGCTGATCAGTAGTAACCACTTACTACTGATCAGCAGAAAACATTTACTACTGATCAGCAACAAAATTCTGGCCATCCGATTAAAATTTTTATATCAAACCTCGCAGTGCTGATCAGTAGTAAGTGGTTACCACTGATCAGTAGTATGTGGTTACTACTGATCAGCACCTTAATCGGACGGCCAGGATTGGTTCTTAGCGTTCCTATACTTTGGGCCGTTCTTACCCGATCCAATTACTATATATATATATATATATATATATATATATATATATATATATATATATATATATATATATATATATATATATATATATATATATATATATATGGTACTGTGTAAGAATTGAAAGTTGGAGAAGATGATACCAGTAAGGTATTTATAGCCGTTGCTTTACAAGTTCAAACATCTCACCGATTAATAATCGTTATACCATATTTGATGGTGGTCATAATGATCTAACGTTTATGTTATTAAGTCATGCATAATGTCTCAAAGTGTATATCATTATGATGGATGCATTAAGCGTGCAACGCTTAGTAAATGTTTTGGATGCCATTGTCAACCATGCGTCCCGGTAGTCAGCAAACGTCTTGGCAGCCAGGCTCCGTTGCTGGGAAAACCCTTTGTGGCCGAGTCGGGGTAGCCACTTAAACGCCTACGGCAGCCGAGATTCGTTACCAGGTCGGTCCATGGTGGCTGAGTCGTCGTAGCCGATCAAACACTTACGGGTCGGGCTCCGTTACCGAGTCGCTCCTTTGTTGCCGAGTCGTGGTAGTCGCGAAAATATGCTTGTGGCAGTCAGTCTTGTTTTCTGGTTGCTCTCCTTGGCGCGAACGCGAAACTGCCTTGTGGCAGTTGTGCATTTGGCCCTTGGCAGATAGGTAATTATGTTGAGGTAGCCAGGCATTTTACCCTTGGCAGTCGGACATTTGTCTTGCGGTAGCCGGGAAACTTGCCTACGACAATTGTACACCTAGATTACGGTAGCCGGACAACTAGCCTACGACAACCGGAACCTGTCTAGTGGTATCCTTGTCATTTCGCCTTGTGGAAGCCGAGTATTACCCTTGGCAGCTGAGCTTGTTAGCCTGACATTTTGGTACACTATCGGGTACGGGTTGTGATATTCGTGCTCAAGGCTTATGTCAGGCAGGTGATTACAATCGTGTATGATGAAATGGACGTTGTTGCCAAGTCAGCATTGATTGTTTTTGGGTTGATTAAATTCATTCCTTGCTAACATTGACATTACCTAAATGTAGAAAAAAATCAAATTTTTACGAGTTTTATTTTCTTTCCGTGTTTTGACAAAAATTTTGATAGTACTAAAATCACATGTGATTGTACTCTATATCATATGTGATTTTATTATATATGTAAAATTTTGAAACTAATAAGACAATAACTAATGAGGACAAGATTATTAAGTTCGTGGAAGCACACGTGAAACAAGTAAAGGACGGGAAAGACGACGCGAAGAAACAAATGAGCCCCTACAACGCCCGTTATTGTCCATTAACGCCCGTTCAATGGGGTTACGACGGCCTAACGGCCTTTAAGTGTGCCTAACACCCGTTACACGAGAACTCAAGACGTAAACGCCTGTCACTAGGGCCTAACGCCCGTTACTTGCGTCTGACGAACCAGATTTCTAGAATTTTCTTTTTAGGGTTTACTTTTGATTATGCAAAATTATTGTTAATTTTATGTTGAAATACGAAATTTCTTGTTTTCAAATCCTTGGATTAGGTTTTGTTATCTCTTCCGTTGTTAAATCCTTGGATTAGAGTTTATTTACGTTTCCGTTCTGCGTCAGTTGGTATCTGAGCTCGTTAGTATCCTGAGATGTCAAAAGATGGAGAAAATTAACCAAAAACCCGTACTATTTGTGGGGTACGATCTGCTAAAGACATGGATTGTGATTTAATTAAACTCACAACCAAGTTAGATCAATTTACCACTACTTTTCTAGAACTACGTACCGCGATCGTAGGTGGAAGGGTCGACCAAAAAAATCGTGAGGGTGGTTTTCACGAAGTTAGGCCGATTCGTCCTTCTAATGATGAATTTGCTGAAAATCATCAACGCCACCAATGCCACCAACCTCCGTTCAACTTTAGGAGATAGACTGATTTTAATGAGTGTTCCGATGGAGAATGGAATGAGAGACCGCTTGATAACGACCATATAGGCGTGATCGAATTCCACACACCACATTTTGCGGAAACGTAGGGTACAACACGATTGGCGATCGTCACAAGACATGGTACAATAATATAGAGAATATCTAATAAATGAAATATAAATTAAAAAGACGTGTCATGACGTCGCATAATCACAGGCAATAACTTATGTATCGTGGGCCACTTCACAAAAAGTTTACAACCACACCAAATAAGAAGAAATAAACAACTCAATGTATAACTTGAAGTAATTTTCAAATGTAAATAATTGAAATTCAAAGTGTATCAAATGCATCTAAAGGTCTTCGCTCTAGAGTCCAAGTTAGTTAGTCTCCTTAAGCCTTATTGTTACCTGAAATATTAACTTAAAAACTACAACATAAAGTTGGTGTTAGTTCGTAGAGTTTTATTTAAAATAAACTTTTTGTTGTCATAAAACCATTTTGAATAAACGTACTTTCTAACATTGAAACCATTCTATATCATTGTCATTGAACTTGTAAAACAATTGAAATATTTGAAATTGAAATAACATTGAATTTAGTTTTGGACAGTGCATATATGATATTAAAAGAAAATTGTAATCGGGACAAGAAACCGAATCCACATTGTATTTGTAATAGCAACATTAATACCTAGGGGTACTGTTAACTCATAAAAATTCCCGCACTATGATTACCTACGTTTGACATTATCAATCCACACATCGAATCACCTAATGTGTAATTGAAAATAGCAATCGTTGGAAACCCATTACATGTAAACTAAGTATGTGCACAATTAAACTCGTTGTAATTGTAACCACATTGAAAATAATACCCACAATTGACCTGGTATAATTATAAACTTGTATAACATTGAATTTTTGTATATCATTGTATCTTGTATCACATTGTATCACTCAAGTAGTAAACATATTGCACAAATTGTCCACAAGTAATAAATTAATAAATATTGTAATTGAAGATAATATCTCCCCCAAAACATTTAAAAACATTGTAAAATAGGGGCTACAAAACTCACCTTGATTCCATGAAAATAAGGCTAGTATAAGATGCACACAATTGCATAGTTACGAGTACGAGCTTCCTAAATTAGAAAGACATATTTTGAGCATTAGATTGACTCCATAATATAACTTCAGAATATTTAATGAGTTAAAAAATCCCCAGAATAAAGCCGTAATCTAACGAGACGCGTAAGTATCTTATACAAGACGAAACTCATAAACGGGTCGGAAAACTGAAAATTTAGGACATGAGGTTACAAATCATTTTTGGAAAAATACTCATAGACCTCTAAAATTCAAACAAAAATTAATTTAAGTAACTAACTCAGTAGGTAATGACATATTCAAATTTCAAGTTCTACTTCATCTGTTATACAAGACGAAACTCACAAACGGATCGGAAAACAGAAAATTCAGGACATCAGGTTACAAATCATTTTTGGAAAAATACTCATGGACCTCTAAAATACAAACAAAGAATAATTTACTTAACTAAATCAGTAGGTAATGGCATATCAAAAGTTCAAGTTCTAATTCATCAGTTTGCGTGAGATAAAAATAGTTCAAGTCGACCCAAATGTATACGTTTCAGCAAACGAGATTTGAATAACCAAATGATTGAATTAGAAACCGAGACTTATATATATATATATATATTCAGAAACTAGACTTGGAGCTCTACAACCTATAATTAATATTTGATCAAAATCGTTTAGTTATGATTGAATTAGAAACCGAGACTTATATATATATATATATTCAAACGATAACATGAATTTACCAACAACTTCTAGATCACACATTTGATATATAAATAGGAATTCATGTTTTAAAATCAAAGTTTTTACACCTTTAAGACATAGAACAAGTGAACACAAAATCGGATGTAGAAAACTAGCACAAAACACATTTATCGTTTAGTTATGACTAAGATATGACCGGTTGAAGTAAAGTGAAACTATGCGGGATTTTCCAGAAACATTTATAACACAATTCCTAAAGATGTTTTTAAATATCAAACGATAACATGAATTTACCAACAACTTCTAGATCACACATTTGATATATAAATAGGAATTCATGTTTTAAAATCAAAGTTTTTACACCTTTAAGACATAGAACAAGTGAACACAAAATCGGATGTAGAAAACTAGCACAAAACACATTTTGGACCCACGTTCAGTAAAAATAAGTTCTAGAGAGTTTGAAAATGAATTAGACAATAAGTCTTATATTTATGGAAAATAGATTCCGAGGGATACAACTTTGGTTTAGATATCTTTAAAATTATGAAATTTTTAGAAAATTGTTATTCGTGCAAAACAGACTAGTAAGCTGACCAGTTTCAGAACATAGACCAACGGTGCGACAACTTATATAAGAAAAACATTTTCACATACCACGAACTCAAAAATCAACCAACTTAACGTCATATTATAATATTTAACCTATATTTACAGAACTGTGAAGATAAAAACTTAATTATAAATAAATAAACACTTTACAACATCAATTAACCAACAATTTATAAAAACCCTTTTTTTTGCTCACTTTAACACAAACCCTAATAATTTGATTTTATAAAACTCGTACTTGAACCATTTTTTTTACCATCAGACTACAAACAAAACACAATATAACAATGAAAACAAAACACAAGATTGAAACGACTGGGTATGTGAGATGATTCCGCTGGAAAGCAAAACGACAGAGAACTTGATGGAGATCTACTTGAAACTCCTTGGAACTGATTTCTTTAGTTGTTGATGCCTTGAAATCGACCAAGTAGCAGGAGAAGGATGTGTGTCGACTAGGGTTGTACTTCTAGGTCTTATTTTTCTGAATCAAAGATTGAGGGATCGGGTGGAATGGTTTAGCCGATTAAGGGTTTTGGGTGGCGGGTTGGGTTTAGTTTAGGTGGATACATGGGCTGAATTGGGTGTTAAACGTGTTAAAAGAACGCCCATGAATCATAATGGAAATTTCGGGCTAGAGCTACTAACGAGCTAGGCTTTTAACATAATGATCCCCCGATAGCAATACAAGACTCGGGGATTTAAAACACTAACTTAGATTATAAAACGTGGCTGCATTCACTAAGATCACCGAAAATAGAAATTTTACGTTTTATGATATAATTAACTATGAAAATTGCTCGATTGAAAACTAACGAAGAAGCTCGGTACTCATGCAAAGGTGACAATCAAGTTCTAGCAAGCAAATACAATGTTTAAGTAGTGTTATGAAAATAATCACATCTAAAAATAGTAAGTTGTAACATAAGAATATGTATAACATACGTTCACATTTAGAAAGTACGAACTCAAGTAAAAGTTTAAACAAGTAGGGCATTTTGGCTTAGAGACTAGCCTAGAATAGTGATTTTGGTGACGGTTGTCACAATACCCCCACTTAAGGGAATTTCGTCCCGAAATTCAAGTGATATGATACACAACAAAGATTATGAAAAATTGAATATTTGAAAATAGGAAAGTTAGTATATTCTGTTTAAAGAAAATACATGTCGCATTGTCAGCCTCTTCAACATTATCCTTAGCTATCTTCTTATCCTTAGCTCCCAACAAGTAGACTCTACCTCATGCCTTATTGACTTGATTTCCCATGATTATCTACACTAGTACCATAGTTCTCCTTGTTATTGTATGCATTAACTTGATTCATCGCCGACAGAAGTTGTACCACGGTATTAGGAATACGAACAACTATTTGTTAAGCAACGACCTCACCAAGATCAGAAGATATTATTATTGTTATTATTCCGTTTGTTTTTTTCAGTGTTGTCACGCATTGATGTCCTTCAAAACATTTTCCACTACCGATAAGACATGGATAAGATATATTAAAAATGAACTTGACAACGTGTGATGGATTAGAATTAGAATACACATTCAAAGATTATCTTGAATAATCCTAGTAGAATATTAGCTTGTGTTTACATTAATCATTTTAACATGGTCACACGAACACACACATGACTCGATACATTTACAATTATGTTGGACACCATTATTATAACTACGTCGTTTCATGCACACATTCATCCCCATGCCCATAACTCTCAACGACCACACAAACTCAAATTTCTGTAAGAAAAATTGTAATAGCACCAAATTGAACATCAGTTGGAAATCCTATCTTGAGATAATTGATATCTCCCTAAGTGACAAAACAATTTTTTTAGAACGACTATGTTAGTGATTCGGGGCCACAGTGACATCCAATTGGGCAATATGCGACCCGCGAACCTTACACCAAATTTAGTTATCTCCTAATACTCACCTATGGAGGAAACCCCAGAGGGAGACTTGAACCCAAGACCTCCCCTAGAGGAGGACAACCTCCAACCAATGGGAAAAAACAATTGAAATTGAAAGAACACAAAGAAATTAAATAACAATTTGGAAAAGTCGCACACTTCCACGAATAGCAGGGGTTGAGTAGTAAGTTGATTCTCTTCAAGAATTCCAATTCCACTCTCAACATTGCTAAGGGAATTGAGATTCTTCCTTAGGTAGTACTCCTTCGGTGATGTAAGAAATTAAAATTAAATCATAAAAGAAAATCGAATGCCAAAAAGAAAATCCTACAATGTTAGCTATATGAGGACACTTAGGTTATAGTCTAGGTAAATCCAAACCTAATTCTCTATAACCAGTGCTCTGATACCAATCTGTCACACCCCACCTTTGGCGGAAACGTAGGGTGCAACACGATTGACGATCGTCACAACACATGGTAAAATAATATAGAGAATATCTGATAAATGAAAAATAAATTAAAAAGACTGTTATGACGTCGCACAATCACAAGCAATAACTTATGTATCGTGGACACTCCACAAAACGTTTACAACCAAACCAAATATGAAGAAATAAACAAACCAACGTGTAACTTGAAATAATTTGAAAATGTAAATAATTGAAATTCAAAGTGTATCAAATGCATGGTCTTCGCTCTAGAGTCCAAGTCAGCTAGTCTCCTCAAGCCGTATTGTTACCTGAAATATTAGCTTAAAAACGTCAACATAAAGTTGGTGTGAGTTCGTAGAGTTTTATTTGAAATTAATGTTTTTGTTGTGATAAAACCATTTTTAATAAACATACTTTCTAACATTGAAACCATTGTATATCGTTTTCATTGAACTTGTAAAACAATTGAAATATTTGAAATTGAAATAACATTAAATTTAGTCTTGGACGGTACATATATGATACTAAAAGAAAACTGTAATCAGGACAATAAACCGAATCCACATTGTATTGGTAATAGAAACATTGAATACCCAGGGGTACTGTTAACTCATAACAACTCCCACACTATAATTACCTACGTTTGACATTAGCAATCCAAACATCGAATCACCTATTGTGTAATTGAAAATAGCAATAATTTAAAACCCATAACATTGTCAACACATAACCAGCTCGCATTGATATCGTTGTTGAAATTCCACATTACATAGAAACTGAGTATCTACACAATTAACCCTCGTTGTCAATGTACCCACATTGAAAATTATACCCACAATTGACCTGGTATAATTATAAACTTGTATAACATTTAATTTTATGTATCATTGTATCTTGTATCACATTGTATCACTCAAGTAGTAAACATATTGCATGTATTATCCACAAGTAATAAATAAGGCTAGTATAAGATGCACACAATTGCAAAGTTACGAGTACGAGTCTTCCAAATTAGAAAGACATATTTTTGAGCATTAGATTGACTCCACAATATAACCTTTAGAATATTTACTGAGTTAAGAAGTCTCCAGAATAAATTCATAATCTAACGAGACTCATAAGTATCTTATACAAGATATTTGATCAAAAGATCGTAAAACACAGAAATGGGGACGTTTGGGTGATTCCAACCTTAGATCCCTGCAAGATCAATGCAAACCTAACAAGTTCTTCACGAACTTAAGGTGATCAAGGTTAGGTGGTGGTATGATCTTGATAGTGACGGATTTGAAAGATGATGATGTATGTTATATGTATTAGAGCATAGGAGTATGATACTGCAGTGTGTGTGTGTGTGTTTGTGTGTATGTGTGTGTGTGTGTGTGTGTGTGTGTATGGATGATCTGCAAATATGTGCGAGTAAGATAAACTGGAGTAGAAGATGATCAGGTGTATGTATTTATACTCCTCTGTGTTCAACGTATGTGTATTAAAGAAATTTAAGTCCCACTTGATTAGGCCAATAATGACTTAAATTTCACAACATTATTCATATATAATGTTGTAATTATTGCAGACGTTACAAACGATTTGAACCAAACAGTTTGTCGGGTAAGAGATATGTCCGACATGAGATTTGTCAGGCACGAGATATGTCGACCCGAGATTTGTCCGACACGAGATTTATCCGACACGAGATATGTCCGACACGAGATTTGTCCGGCACAAGATGTGTCTGACACGAGTTATGTACGACACGAGATATGTCCCGCACGGATTTTCCCGGCACAAGGCTAAGTCTTTCTCTGTCGCCGACTGGTCTCGCTTGGCCGCCGGATGGGCCTTGCTTGGTCGTCGAGTGTTTTAGTTTCGCCGCCGGTTGGGCCTTGCTTGGCCGTCGGCTGGTCTCGTCTGACTATCGGCTAGGCTTAGCTTTGTTGTCGGTTAGGCTTAGCTTGGCTGCCATCGGGATATTTTTGCCCGACACGAGATACGTCCGACACGAGATATGTCCGACATCACTTTGCTCGAGTACGCATCTTAGTAGTCGGGCATTTTGTTTGGCCAAGGTAAGTCTTTTTTTTTTTTTTTGTAGGGTGTTTGGTCCTTAAAATATGGGATAAAACCTACTAACACCATCATGCCCCCAGTTAGGGTTTAAAAGTTGTTTTGAAGTCTGACTTTATTGATTTTACTAAACTATCCTGCTCGACGTTGGCCTTGCCTGCCATCGGGCTTTGGCTTGTCCAAAACTAGCCTTGTCAGCCATGTCACTTACCTTACTATTCTTTGGACTTTGTTTTGTCCAAACCTAGCCTTTCTCGCCATGTCTATCGGTGGCCTAGCCTTTCCCTCCATGAATATCAATGGGGTTTCTTGGCTTTGGATTTTGCCTTGCCCGCCATATTAGGTTTGGCTTGTGTGGTTGTGGCTTGTCTTGGCCTTGCAAAATAATGTTTTATTGGATGATCAAGCCAATAACACTTTTTTGTTTGTGTTTTATTTATTTATTTATGAATGTTGTGTCCATGACACCGCCTTGGGTGTGCATGGAAGTGTGCCTATGGCAATATTGGTTAACCTTAATTTTGTTTACTCGCGAGTGATGTCGCTCCCTAGTGGGAAGTGCTTGCCTTTTCCCGATAGGTAAAAAGACAAATTTATATATGCACGTTTTGGCTTGGGCATGTCTTGTCATGTGTGCCATGTATGTGGTTTTGTTGTCCCAAATATTATTTCGGATGCATGTATATGGCTTGTACTAAAATATCCATGTGTGGCCTTATGTTTTTATATTGTTTGTATGTTTGGCGTAGACTTAAGATGTCTCTGGCTGCCTTCACATATTTTCTCCCAAACGTAGTTCGGAGTGGTGTAACAGATGATGCATATTTTAAACATAGCATTTCTTTAAGTTCATGGCATTCCATGTCCTGGGTAATTGTTGCCTATCTAAGTCAGCAAGGGTGTAGGAACCATTTCCATGTGCTTCAAGAACTTTATACGGGCCTTCCCACATAGGACCCAATTTTCCTAAGTTCTCTACCCTGCTAGCTTCATTCTTCTGCCACACAAGATCTCCCAGCTTCAAGGATGTGTGCCAGACTTTTTGCTTATAATACTTGGACATTCCTTTGTGGCTTTCTGCTTGTCGAATGAGAGATATTTCTCTTTTCTCTTCGATAATGTTCAAGTTTTCTCTTAAACCTTCCTCATTTAGTTCCGGACTAAAGTGAAGTATCCGGTGACTGGGGATTGTAACTTCTGGTGGGATGACTGCTTCGGTCCCATAGACAAGGCTAAAGGGAGTTTCAGATGTAGTCCTTTCGGGCGAATTTCTATGTGCCCACAGAATGTCTGGGATCTCGTCCACCCATGCTTTCTCATATTTTCCTAATCTGGCCTTGATACCTTTGACAATTGATTTGTTCATGACTTCTACCTGGCCATTAGCTTGGGGGTGTGATGTGTAAAATCTAGTTTAATAAACTCGACCTACTTGTAGACTTAATTACACACTTATAGGCAGTGGACCTATTCGTATATAATATAGCTTTAAGTAAGTAAAGGTTCGAACTCAGGGACTAATTTAGCTTTTAAATCTCGAATTAATAATACTTGTTTGTTTTGGGGGTTTTTGTTATTACTAATGATTAACTACTTAAAACTGAGATTGATTATAAAATCGTTTTGAGAAAAGAATTGTTTGTTATCAAATAATGGAAAAGTATACTCGTTTGACACTTCACTTGTTTTCTATTTATGTTTACGAAATTGAATGTATATTTAACTTCTAGTTTATAGTAAAACTCCTCTCGAATATTTTACTAACTTTAACTACTTCAAATTATAATGTTCCTCTCGAATACAGTTACAATTATCGATAATTAAGCATTAAGTAACAAGTCGGTGATATATGATTTAACCTTATAAAATTTCCTCTCGAATAACTTCTCTAATTATTAAGTCCTCTTGAATCTTAACAAATAGACTTACTCGTTTACGTTTTATTACCTAAATTGTTATTACTAGGTCCTCTCGAATCCTAATAATTTTAAACCGATTATAGACCGACCGATTATTTCATACAAGTTAATTAATCTATCTAGATTCCTCTCGAATACCTAGAATATTGATTAACTAATCTGAATATAAACAACTATATGATAATATATCAAAACACAAACAATTAAGGATCAACGATTAAACATAAACACCTAAAACAATCAATAACGCAAACATAAACGTCAAACAAGTTCCATAAATCAAACGAGCATAAAAGAGTTTTAGCTAACCATAATAAAGTTAAAAATAGCAGCAAAAATTGAATAAAACATACTAGAAAGTCTAGAATAAAAGATAGGAAAACAAACTAGAAAAGTTGCAAAACGTGTCGTCACCGAATTGTAATCGTACTCCAACTCTAACTCTTTTCCTTGCTCTCCAAGCTTCCAAACCGAGATCTCCAGCTCCAGATATGTGGTGGAAGGATTGATGATGAAACCTGGTCGTGTGGGTTGGTATTTATAGAGATAAGTCAAGAGGAAATTGAGGACGAGTAAAATTCCAATTTTGCTGAAAATCCCGTGAGGGCGTCGTCCTAGAATGTCTAGGACGTCGCAGTGTGACACTTTTTTCCCATATTCGAATTTTTGGTTTTGTAGCTCTCTCTTTCTTCTCCAATTTAAATCACCTAATCGGATATCGTATGAAGAAGTTATGATCAAAACAGTGGAGGTGATACTGCAACGTTCTCTTCGTCAGAAATCACTATTTTTCGTCTTTTAAGCTCATTTTCCCACCATTTCCACTTCCCATTCACATAAACCTATAAATAGACAAAACAACTTTTCCACACGATTAAATGCAAAAACCTATTCTATCCATCATGTTTATTATGAAAAACAACCGAATATCGCATAGAAATAAATGAATAAATATGCGACATCAAATCCCCCCAAACTTAACCTTTTGTTTGCCCTCAAGCAAAAACTGTTTTCAAAACGAATATCAAAGCCAAATTAAATTGCATAACCAAACATCTCACGAATTTATAGGAAGTAAATCACACAATCTCTCAAACTAGTCTAAAAGGGTGTGTAACGTGTTCTGTAGAATCGCTCAACTGCTCGGTCATGGTGAATATTCTATCATAGGCTTGATAAAGAATCAAATCTCCACCACTAGAGTCTAGGTACAACTAAACGGGGACTTTTATTCGAGTTGTAATATACAGGTAAAGGCATGTGAATAATATATAATGGAGTGTAAAAAGGGTAATAATAAAATATATACAAAAACTTAGATTAAATCCGAACTCCTAAAATCTTCAACGAACCGAATTACTCCATTTTCTCGAACTTTACTTTTTTCTCCGAATGTACAAATATCGTACAAAACTCAATATACACTATTTCTTTTAATTCTACAACTAATTTTTTTCGCTTTTCTGTTTTTTTTTTTTTTTTTTTCAACTCACTTTTTTTTTCAGCCTAGTACATGTCTTACAATAATATTTTTCTTTTGGTAAGCTCAAATGCTCAAAAGGCTATTTTCATTTTTTTCTTATTTCAAATACAAAAATAATACAAAGGCAATAATAATAAAACTTTTTTTTCATGCCACACTAACTTCTAAACTTCACTTCAAACATAATACAATCATAATTTAAGTTTGGATCTAATCTAAAAATGAAACGAAAATAGGCGAATGTACAAAATATATAGTAGTGTTTAAGAAACGAAACGGTTTAGGCGCAAAATGGTTTAACTAGAGTTTCTAACACTAAAAGTAAGTGTTACAAGGGTTAGGCTAGAAAATATATAAAAGAAACGAAAAAGGCTAAACAAATGGGTTAATCCTAATTGCCCCTATCATTGTACCAAATTACACTAAGTTACCCTAATGCAATTGCTCATATGTGGTCTCGATGTATAACAATGTCAAGTTCTAAAATCATCAACCATCGGCACACTCAAAGAAACGAAAAAGTAGCATTAAAAATGAATGTTTTCAAAGGCTCAAAAATCTCACTATTTTCTCGAGTAGGGTATTAAATGCGTCTGGTTATGTTTAAAGTTTAAGGTATTACCGACTAGACAAGTTATATTTTTTTTTCTTTCAATTTTTCAATTTTTCAATTTTTTTGTATATTTCTGGATTTTCTGACTCAAAAATGTACAAACTAACACAAACCTAACACGATGGAAACTAAGCTAAGGGTCGAAAAATATAACTAAGAAATTTCCCGATGACCCCCCCAAACTTAAGTAACACATTGTCCCGAATGTGTTAACGACTCAAACCTAAGGGAAATTACAAAAATAAAGTCTAAAAAGAAAAATAATAAAAATATGAAAATATAAAAGAGAAAGAAAGAAAATAAAACCCGAGTTGCCTCCCGATAAGCGCTAAATTTTCGAACGAGTCGTTAGCTTGACTCGATATGCCTCCACTTATGATTTCATGTAAAGGTCGATATTTCTCTCGCCTTTCTTTCCCACGTGCTTTCCATCATCCACGAATTGCTAACTTGACTCATATCCCATGGTCGCCAAATGTCAACGCTTCCTCCCTGACATCGAACATCTTATTTCGCTTCACCCAAGCGTCATGCCACTCTCGAGCCTCAGTAATCAGTAATAAAACATCTCCAATTTCCCAAACATCGTCACATTTGCTTTCATTGAATTTCGTCTTCTTAAATTCCTCCATGCTGTATCATCTCCGATATCCTCAAATTCCTGCAAAATATTCTCCTTTTCTCGACAAGTTAAAGAAAATAAATCAAAAGGGTCGTGAGAGATACGGTGACAATTTTCCCCCAAACTTGAGTTAGATTTATCGAGCTCTTCCTTAAATGGAAATTTTTTCTCCAAAAACGTTGCACCCGGATTATTCATTAAGTATTCAATTTCTAATAAATCTAAATCCGGGTCGGATTTTTCAAATGTCATGCTCGTAGAGTTCTTCTCAAATTCCTCCAACTCCATTTTCAAAATAGGATCAAAATCCTCGAGCTCCTCCTCTTCCTCATCGTCAACCGCAACTTTTCCCCCAAGCATTTCCTACACATCTAGGTCAAACATTTCATCAAAAACGTCAATACGAAAACAGGTTTCATTAGTGGAGTATGAATGTTTTGGAGCTTTATCAAAAGAAAATGAAATTCGTTCATCCCCAACCCCCAAAGAAATCTCCCTGTCCTTTACACGAATGATAGCATCGGCTGTGTTTAAGAATGGTCTTCCAAGGATTACTGGAACAGTAACGTCTTCATCCATTTCTAGAATCACAAAGTCAACAGGGAAAGTGAATTTTCCTACGTTTACTAGCATGTTTTCAGCAATTCCTAACGGATATTAAAATGATCGGTCGGCTAATCGGATACTCATTCTGGTAGGTTTTAAATCTCCCGAAGCAAGTTTAGCATATAATGAATGTGGCATCAAATTTATGCTAGCTCCTAAGTCGGCCAGTGCACTGCAACTTTAAGTATTACTGAAATTACACTAGATAAGAAAAGTCCCTGGATCGTCCAATTTTGGTGGTATCGAGTTCTTCACCAAAGCTGAGCATTCTGCGTTTAAGAGGGCGGCCTGCTCCTCCGACGATTTCCCTTTTTCCGCGACAAGTTCCTTGATGAATTTTGCGTAATTCGGCATCCCTGCAATCAAATCAACAAGAGGAACATTAATACGAACATATTTAATCATATCGCAAAATTTACCGTACTGCTCCTTCATGCGTGCTGATGTGTATTTTATAACATAAAATTATTTAAAGTCTAGAAAAGGATTTTACTAAAGTAGATTAACACCCAATACAAGCAGTGTACCTGATCGTACGATAATATAGAATTCAGTAAGTCCGGATCGAAATCAGGGAACGTGTATTTATATTCGTTATCTTAAATTATATAATTAAACTAATAAAGCAAGTAAATTATGGGGGACGTTTTAGTTCTGTGAGAACATATTTCAGAAAAACAATAACTAAAATAAAATAGCAATTGATTTAACTAAGTGGAATTGCGGATGAAAAGATGTATCGAAAAGACTTTAAGATTTAATCAGATATTAAAAAGCAGTGATTACTTGGAATTACGTTTTACTTGGATCATGAATAATAAGAATATGTTTGATTGGTTTAACTGTGATTTCTATAATAATTAGACTTCCTATTAGAGTTATCTAATCCTACAATTTTAGAGAAAGATCATACGAATAATCGTACATCCAGAGTTATCTTAGATTATCCACTATAAATTGTGCTTTAAGGTCACTATTATTAACAATTTAACCTGTCGACTACGAATTAACAAAAGTCTCAATTATTCAATTTTGATATAATTTTCATGTTCATTCAATTCATTAAATTACTAATATCTTAGCCTATCTCAATTAAGTCTCAAGTTACAATTATCTAATGAATTATATAATCGTAAATAACTGATAAACTTATAAAAACGTTAGTTATGATGTAAATTCATCAATCACGCTAAGTAGTAATTATAATGACTTTGAATAAACATGGATCGCGATTAAACGTAAATAATAACGGAAAAACCAATTAGTTCAAACATAAACTTAATTAAACAAAGATCCAAGTTCAACAATCCAAGCAATCACTTAAGAAGTTTAGCTCATGTTGGATTGTGACAAAATAGCATAAGAATCTTTTAACAAAAACATTGTATCAAGAAATTTATGAATAAAGTGCAAACCAATAATAGCAAACTTCGAATACGATTAAAAGAATTTAACCGAAGCTTCCAACGTGATCAAAGACTTCCAGGACTCTCCTTGCAGCTCTCCAGGTCGAAGTTGGGATGAAAATATGGAATAAGATGTCTCAAACTCGAACCCTAGCAGCCCTTTAAATAGAGTCTGATCCGCCAGATTCAGCCGGCGGCTGGCTGATTTTAGCCGGCGGCTGGAATGCACGGGCAGAAAAGTTGCTTCCGCGGCAGGTTTACGAACATTTTTGGAAATTTAATCCAGCCGCCGGCTAAGGAGTTTCAGCCGCCGGCTGGTTCTTTAGATTTTCACTTTCTTGCTCGTTTGTATCCGTTCTGAGCCGGTTTCAGCTCCTTTTCGCTCCATGATCCAAATTCAACTCTAATCTGCAATTATAACTGAAAACATACCAAATCATAACAAAAGTTGCAGAAAACTAGAGTAAAAATGAGAAATATGATTAACAAAATATCGATTATTTTAAGCATATCAAATTCCCCACACTTGAATCTTACTTGTCCTCAAGTAAACTATCAGATTTAGAACAAAATAATCATCTTCAAAAAAAAAAAATACCCAACGAATCAAGTAAATTACAAAAAATTTATTTACGAAGATGAATTTAACAATTACCAAGCCAAAATTTAAATACATAACTAAACATCTCACGATTTGGGAAGTATAACACTCAATCACTCAAAAAGCTAATCTAAGTGTAATATGTGTGTGAAATCGCTCAAAGCTCAGTCATGACAAGTATTCTATCATAGGCTTGATAACGATACGCTTTTCCACCAATAGAGTTTAAGTAACTAGTTCAGAGGACTTATGGTCATATCAATGGGTGATGGATAAAATGATGGAAAAATGGAATGAAAGTGAATTATAATGAATGATATGAAACAAATAAATTCCAATTAGTCTACAAATCCAAATATTTTAGTCAAAAGCCATATTACTTTCAAAACTCGATTGATTATCCCTAATGGCTCATTCTGATGAAACTCCAAAGACCAAATTTTGCCTTAATTCTTCAACGGTTCGATTGAGAATTTTATTTCTCGCAAAGTTCGTTAAATCACTTCAACAATTATTGATTACCTAGTACGGCCTTTAATATATATATATATATATATATATTTTTTTTTATATTAAAGACACCGCTCAAAAGGTCCATGAAAATTATGAATAACTCTTAATACTTACATCCACATGTGACTTCCTTCGTCAACTCAAGTAAATTAAACAACTCCATGCCATCATATATAACAATTCGTCTAATAATCAACCAAGTTATGAAAGAGGAAAATTTTCAACAAAAATATCTGGATTAAATGACTTAAACATTTAGGCTCAATTTATGGAATATATATGTGGAAAGGGTGATAAAAGAAAAAGGTTTGGCGCAAATATGGTATCTAAACATCAAAAACACTAAAAATGAGTGTTCGATAGGTAGTGTGAGTCAAATAACCAGTGTAGCTACTGACTATAAGAAACGAATAGGCCAGTCAACGGGTTAACAATCCTAATTCTTTTGCCTCTTTCCTAGTTACTAATAAGCAAAACTTATGCTCATTCATAGCCTCGAAGCGTATACAGTGTCAAGTTCTAAAGTCTACAAGTCACCGGCACACTCATAAGAAATGAAGATAAAAGCATATAAAATGTATGCTATAATGGCTCAAATCCTCACAAATATGTAACGGGGTAGGTGTGCCTAGTTATGCAACTAGTTAAAACTAATTACGAGAAACATGACAAATTTTTTTAAATTTTCACACAAAATGTTCCTAAGGACAAATAGATTTGTTCCTACCCCCTTCCCCACACTTAAACAATACAATGTCCTCATTGTAAAAAAAAATCAGCGAATAAGTGTAAAAAGAAAAAGAGAAAGGAAGAAAAAGAACTCCCCCATTTAGATGTCGAGATTCTGTGAAAGGAGACATCAGTGGAAAGAATGTACGGTTGTAAAAGCATAACGTCCTCAAAAAATCTGCATAGCTCTCCATTGAAAATTTGAAATTTCGGCATTACTTCCACTAAAATCAGCGATATTCTAGAATGAGAAAACACATGCACAAATTTATTAAGCACCAAGAATAGAAAGCACATAAGAAATCCATTACACAAATTCAAACAATAATCCATAACGATAAAAGAAAAATAGTTCACTCAAATAAACCAACAATACATCAGAACCATAACATCACATATCCCAAAGTGGCCAATAAGGCCTCTGACGCTCCTGCACGGCTCGTTGCTCCTCTTCGTCCTGCTGGCGCTGAGCCTCGGTCGGAGGAGAATAGTGTGGAGCAGACCACAGATGGTGGCGATCAGAAAACGTCGAGGAGGAGGAGGGCATGTCCTGGTCCATAGGAACTGTATCGCCAAACGTATGAAAAGACCCATCGTAAGCCTGGTAATTCATCCCAGCCCGCTGATGATACTGATATATCATCTCGTCCTGATATCGGCTCCGACTCTCAAACTCGTTCTGCAAATGCCCAACCTGATTACTGACCATGCTGATGTTGGAGTTAATATCGTAGTAACGATCCTCCATACGGTCAGCAAAAGTATCGAACCTAGACGACATCTGGCCCATGCTAGATGTCAATGCAACAATCTGAGCATTCAAGTCCATCTCCTGGACCGGTGGAATGTCCTCATCATCCGGCTCCTCTACAACTCGACTACTACTCGATCCACTTGCCCGTTTAATTTCTGCCCAACGATAAGTCACATAGTTCCCTGGTGCTGTAAATCTAACCACTATACCTGCTGATTTAAACCAAGACGCCCCTAAGAGTCGCATCCCTGGTGTCAAGGTAGTACAACGATCAAATGCCGCGCCACGGAATCCCAAATGATTACCAATAACGATGACAAAGTGACCTCCTCGAATAATACTGCCGGGTCGTGCGCCCTTAAGTATCTGAGTCATCCAACGAGCCAAAATATACGGGACATTGACGACCCATTTTTGCACAATGCAACCCAAATAAAACATCTCATCCATATGGCACTTCTCAATCCCAGACTTGCGGCCAATAAGAAACAAGCAAACCATCGCAAAAATTGCCCGAACCTTCGGGTCACGAATATTAGTGTATGATGGCGCACGTTCGCCGGTTAAAACTCCGTTAGCTATCGTGGACCACATGGCCGCGTTCTCGGAATAATCGGGAGTTGTAATCCCGGATACCATGAAGTCATTGAAATCAGGGTGTGCCAAGTCGGCCTCATCAAACAACCCAAGAGCTTCCCCAAATTCTGTAAGCGTCAACTTTCTAAACTCACCCCCTAATAGAAACGAAACTGTCTTGGCGTTTAGATCGGGGTTGGCATGATTGAATGCGAAAAAATTGTAAAACTCATAAGTGTCCTCAATATAGATTGGTTCATTGATGTGAAATAACCTGTCCCAAGCTCGACATGTAAATGACCCAAAAGTGACTTCTAGCATATCCGTTAGTTCGGCAGCTCCAGATTCAAACCGTGTGTCATGTGCAATTACCTCGTTCAAAAATTCCCAATCAATACCCGAAGGGGCAAAGACCGGGTAATTCTGCATGGATGTCAATTTGGTTTGAATTTCTGCCTGCCTCTGTTGATTAATGCCACGCCTAATTGGCACTCGCAGGTAAGGGTGATTAGCATCAAAATGTAGGACGTGAGGTGGGATCTCAAGTTGAGCATTTTCGTCGGCCATATTCTGCACAAAACAAATCAAAACAACCATATCAGTAAGATAGAACAGCGTGGAAAAATAGAAAGTCGCAAAAACCAGCCGAAACAAATTTTTTTTTTCCAACAACAACTTTTAACCACCGGTTGGGCAATTTTAGCCGCCGACTGGAAGGGAACCGTCGGCTGGCCAATGACAGCCGCCGGCTAAATTCCACAGACAGCAGCTATTTTGCTCTTATTTGTTCGAAAAAGCTGGAAATTGGACACTACCAAACCACAACTAACGCATTGGATTGAACAAATCACTCTAATGTCCCTGTCAAACCACAATATGAACTACCAATTCCACTTTTCAAAAGTCAACAACTAAATCCTATAAAGAATTCAATTATCCACCCAAACTTCACTTAAAAAAATTTCGTCAATTAAAACATGGAAATTTGATTTTAACACTCAATTCAACCAACAATTAGTGACAAGGATTAACCCTATTAACTAATTGTAGCAATACTAAGGTACAAATTTCTAGCAAAAAACCCCAATATTTCAATTACTTCTAGACAAAATTAAACCATGGAAATCGAAAATTGAACAAGGCCTAAGCATACAAATCATCTAAGGAATGAATCCTAGCAATTAATTGTAAAATTAAGCAATAACAATTTCGGATTTGAAAAACCCCCAACTTGTGTTCTTCATGAAAAATCAAAGAAAAACAATAAAGAGGAGTGTAGAAATCATACCTTGGTGCTTGAATTAGAAATGGAAGTGAAAAATTGAAGAAAATCGAACGAAAAAAAATCGGTGGTGAATTCTCAGCCGCCGGTTGTAGGTGTGAAGATAAGTGTGTGTGTGAATTGTGAGAAAAAAAACGAGATATATATATTTTTTTAAAACCTGGGTATCCAGCCGGCGGCTGGAATTTTTAGCCGCCGTCTGGCTTTCAGTCACTGGCCAAAAAAATTCAGCCGTCGGCTAAAACTTTCTGTCCCAAAAAAAAATTGATTTTTCGTTCAGTGGTTTAACACGATCTAACCTGGTTGCCGACATGTTTAGCAGCTCTCATATGATGAAAACAAAAAAATCAAAGATTAAAAGAGAAAAACACGTATTGTACATATATTTTTGGTTTTTTTGTTGTGTTTTTGTATGTTTTTGTATTTTTTTTGTTGTTTTTCTGATTTTTTTGTATTTTTTTTTAATTTTTCTGAACAAAATAAAATAAAAGGAAAAGAAACGGGTTGTCTCCCGTAAGCGCTATTTGTTTAGTGAAGAGTCGTTAAGCTCGACTCAAACCACGTTTGTCAACCGTCACGTTCATGGAGATCGAGCTCCTCGTCGTCTCCAAACAAGTCAAACTGGTTGTCACGTCCATCGGCATAATATTTCTTCAATCTGTGCCCATTCACCTTAAAACTCTCTCCCTTTTCGTTGGCAATTTCCACTGTACCGTACGGGAATACATCTAGGACGATATATGGCCCCGACCACCTTGACCGTAATTTCCCCGGAAATAACTTTAATCTGGAATTGTAGAGTAGAACCATATCGTCGTCGATGAAGTTCCTATCCGTCGTGCCATTTCTTTCGTCCTGTTCCTTGTAAAATGCCGAGTTCTCATATGCGTTCATGCGCAACTCGTCCAACTCTTGTATTTGGTGGAACCTGTTCTTCCCTACAGGTATCATTTCCATATTTGCAGCTTTCAAATCCCAATAGGCCTTGTGCTCAATTTCAACGGGTAAGTGACACGCTTTACCATAAATTAAACGATAAGGAGTACAACCAATAGGAGTTTTAAATGCAGTCCTATGCGCCCAAAGAGCATCGTCTAACTTATCGGACCAATCCTTACGATTTGCACCGACCGACCTTTCCAAAATGCGCTTCAAGCCTCGGTTAGTAACCTCGACTTGTCCGCTTGTTTGGGGGTGATAAGCTGTTGAAAACTTATGGGTTACACCATATCTTTTCAATACCTTCTCAAGTTGGGCGTTGCAAAAATGAGCACCTTTATCACTAACTAAAGCTTTAGGGGTACCAAATCGGGAAAATAATTGTTTTAAGAAATCTTTTGACTTCGGCCCCACTTTGATAGTAGTCGACGGCTACTAAAATATATTTATTTCCCCGAATTGAAGGAAAGGGTCCCATAAAATCAATTCCCCATACATCGAAAATTTCACATACCTGGATGCCCGTTTGTGGCATCTCATCGCGCGAAGAAATGTTACCGGTCCGTTGACAAGCGTCGCATTTCTTCACAAATTCATGAGCATCCTTGTACACCGATGGCCAATAGAAACCGACATCAAAAAACACGTTTGGCTGTGAAGTTCGCCCCCATGATGTCCTCCTAAAGGTCACCGAATGGCAATGGCGTAAAATACTTGTCCTTTTCTTCACCAGCAACACATCTCCGAATTACGCCATCTGCACAAGCACGAAACAAAACGGGTATTCCCAAAAATAATGTTTCAATCAGCAAAGAATCGCTCTCTATTTGCTGATAAGTTTTAATCGTGGGACGGGTTTTGGCAACAACCTAATATAGCAAAATCAAGCAAACCAAGGTCATTAGTGCTTCATCGGGGAAAGTATCCGTATCACCGATTCATCCAACTTCTCCAATTCCGGGTTTTCCAACCTAGCAAATGATCCGCCGCCAAGTTCTCGCTCTTTCTTGTCCTGAATTTCAATATCAAATTCCTGCAAAGTAAAATCCAGCGGAGTAATCGTGGTTTGGCAT
>CAJVGC010000582.1:53361474-53395454 GCA_910822075.1 Senecio squalidus | reverse complement strand
CGCCGGTTGGCTTTGGACAGCCGCCGACTGGGTTTAGCTGGTGGTTTTTCTTCGTGACCTCCTACAATAACATATCAAACTCAGCTATCTCTTTTGCAGATTCAAAATCTCCACTCCATCCTTCAGTTAATGATTGAATCAGTTTGATCATCCTCCAGTAACATCTGCACAAACTCATCATCGGAAATGTCATAGGCAATTAAATAATAACAAGTATCATCTACTACAGAAGTATATTCCATTGAATCATTAACATTAAAGACAACTTTTTCGTCTCCTACTTGCATGGTGATTCTACGGTTAAAAACATCAATCAAGGAGTGTGAAGTGGCTAAAAATGGACGTCCAAGAATTATCGGTACTCTAGGGTCTTCAACCATATCAAGAATCACAAAATCACATGGAAACACAAATTTGTCTACCTTAACAAGGACATTTTCAACAACTCCCCTAGGATATTGAACAGAGCGGTCGGCCAATTCAATGCACATACGAATAGGTCTTGGTTCTCCTAAACCTAGTCTAGCATACATGGAATATGGCATCAAAGAAATACTAGCTCCTAGATCAGCTAATGAATTGTTCACAGTAAAATTACCAATTAAACAAGGAATAGAAATAGCGCCTGGGTCGCTTAATTTCGGTGGTAATTTGTTTTGCATCAATGCGGAACAGCGGGCATTCATGGTGACCTTGGAAGCGTCTTCCAGCTTACTCTTATTTGTCACAAGATCTTTCAAATATTTCACATACTTTGGCATTTGAGCAATCGCCTCAATAAACGGAATATTGATGTGAAGCTGTTTCATGTTCTCGAGAAATTTGTGGTATTTGACATTGTCTTTATCTTTCTTCAAAGCAGCAGGATATGGAACAGAAGGGGTGAAGTCCTTAACCACCGGTGTGGTTTTCGGCTTCGTGGTGGCAAACTGTGGAGTTTTCTTCGAGATCAGTGGGTCAGCCGCCGACTAAGAAGTGTTGGCCGCCGGCTGGCTTTCAGCCGCCGGTTGGTCTTCAGCAGCCGCCGGTTGAAATGCAGCAGTAGCATATTTTTTTGGTGCATCTGCTTTCTCGTGTTCGTCTTCTTTGTCAACCTGTTCAAAATTAATAGGAACTTTGTTGGTAACACCTGTAAAAGAAGAATTAAGAATTTTACCACTTCGGGTGGTAACTGCTTTGACGTGATCTCGAGGATTGGTTTCCGTGAAGCTCGGTAGCTGTCCTGGAAATCTTTCTTGTACTACTTTCGCCAGTTGTCCCATAGTGCCTTCTAGTTGCTTAATCGAAGCACTTTGATTACGGATGATGGAATCAGTGTCATCCATTCGCTTGATCGTTGTTTGCATAAATTGATTATTTGTGGTCATGAGTTGTTTCATCAGTTCATGTAAATCGTCCTTTGGTGGAAACGGTGCCTTAGGAGCCTCCTTAGCATAGAACCCCGGTGGTACTTGCCGATATGGTTTCTGCCCATTTGAATTTCCCTGATTGTTGTTGTAAGGCTTGCGATAACCATTGTTGTCTCCTCCTTGGCGATAGTTGTTGTTATTCCTGTCTCCTCCTTGGTAATCTCCATACATTACCTCTTCAGTGGCTTCTTCCTCATCCTTCCTAGGGCAATCCTTTGTCAGATGATATCCGTTGCAAATGTCCCAACCGACTTGAATAGCATGAACTTTTTCATTGACGCGCTTGATGTCTCTTCCCATACTATCCAGTTTATTAGTTATAGCAGCGAGACCGTCGCTGTTATCTGCCATTTTCTTTCTTCCTTTACCACCGTCTTCCCATAGCTTTGAGTGCTTAGCATGTCCTTCGATGGCAGCTCATGCATCAGCTGGAATTTTCTGTGGGATTTTTCCTTCAGAGTCTAACTCGTTACGAGTTTGACGATCAACCCCTTTGTAAAATGTCTTGATAACCTGTTGATTGTTGAGATCATGTTGGGGACATTTATGTAACATATCTTTGTAACGCTCCCATGCTTGATAAAGTGACTCATCAACGTCCTGTGTGAAGTTCCGGATGTCATCAATCATTTTAGAGGTTTTTGAAGGGGGACAATAGTTCTTCAAAAACTTGGTCCTAAGATCGGCCCATGTAGTGATTGAATTAGCTGGTTCATTCCCAATCCACCGTTTTGCATTTCCTTTGAGTGTCATAGGAAAAACTCGCAACATAACATTCTCTTTCGTCACACCAGGAATAGTGTAAGCATCAACAATCTCGATGATTTTCTCCACATGAACATTAGCATCTTCATTTTCTTCTCCATTGAAAGGGGTTTCTCTAAGTTCTTTAAGAAACTGGCCCTTAAGCTGGAATTCGGCTCCTCGAGTGATAGCTGGGTTGGGAATGTCTGTTGCAACATTCGGGGTAAGAGCATAGTACTCCTCCAAGGTAATCTCATTAATGTTGACTGCCATTTCGTGTTCTAATTCTTCGGATGAATCGGAATCTGTTACGGGAACTGGTTTTTCTTCTTCTTGGTCAGACAACGGTTTGTTATCTTCTTCAGAAGATGGCATAAACTCAGATTCGAAACCTTCGTTTTGGTGAACTTTAAAACTTGTGATGGGTTGAGCTTTTGGGGAAAACAATTTCGTCGAACACGAAAAACTTTCTCCGGATCTTCGAATGGCTCTACAAGATTTGGATTTGAACTCCGGGTCATGCAAAACCTATAAGAACAGAAGAAAATATGTCAGTAGCACGTGATAACTGAAAACCAAACAAATCGAACACTTAAAACTACAATTAAACAAAAAATAAACAAGCAGCTGCTAATCAGCCGACGGCTGGATATATTCAGCCGGCGGCTGTCTTCCAGCCGGCGGTTGTTTTACTTCAGCCGGCGGTTGAAAAGTTCTGTTCGTAACTTTTCTGAAAAATTGTAACCTTAAAAATCCGATTAGTCCAATTAACAATTATCACGTAATAAACAGTAAAATTAACTTCCAGAAAGATAAATCTTTCCAAAAGGATCGAATAATTAAAAATTCAAAATTACGAATAAAAATAGCTACCGTTCCCCTGCAGCGGCGCCAAAAACTTGATGTGTATTTTATAACATAAAACTATTTAAAGTCTAGAAAAGGATTTTACTAAAGTAGATTAACACACAATACAGGCAGTGTACCTGATCGTACGATAATATAGAATTCAGTAAGTCCGGATCGAACTGAGGGAACGTGTATTTATATTCGTTATCTTAAATTATATAATTAAACTAAGAAAGCAAGTAAATTATGGGGGACGTTTTAGTTCTGTGAGAACATATTTCAGAAAAACAATAACTAAAATAAAATAGCAATTGATTTAACTAAGTGGAATTGCGGATGAAAAGATGTATCGAAAAGACTTTAAGATTTAATCAGATATTAAAACGCAGTGATTACTTGGAATTACGTTTTACTTGGATCATGAATAATAAGAATATGTTTGATTGGTTTAACTGTGATTTCTATAATAATTAGACTTCCTATTAGAGTTATCTAATCCTACAATTTTAGAGAAAGATCATACGAATAATCGTACATCAAGAGTTATCTTAGATTATCCACTCTAAATTGTGCTTTAAGGTCACTATTATTAACAATTTAACCTGTCGACTACGAATTAACAAAAGTCTCAATTATTCAATTTTGATATAATTGTCATGTTCATTCAATTCATTAAATTACTAATATCTTAGCCTATCTCAATTAAGTCTCAAGTTACAATTATCTAATGAATTATATAATCGTAAATAACTGATAAACTTATAAAAACGTTAGTTATGATATAAATTCATCAATCACGCTAAGTAGTAATTATAATGACTTTGAATAAACATGGATCGCGATTAAACGTAAATAATAACGGAAAAACCAATTAGTTCAAACATAAACTTAATTAAACAAAGATCCAAGTTCAACAATCCAAGCAACCACTTAAGAAGTTTAGCTCATGTTGGATTGTGACAAAATAGCATAAGAATCTTTTAACAAAAACATTGTATCAAGAAATTTATGAATAAAGTGCAAACCAATAATAGCAAACTTCGAATACGATTAAAAGAATTTAACCGAAGCTTCCAACGTGATCAAAGACTTCCAGGACTCTCCTTGCAGCTCTCCAGGTCGAAGTTGGGATGAAAATATGGAATAAGATGTCTCAAACTCGAACCCTAGCAGCCCTTTAAATAGAGTCTGATCCGCCAGATTCAGCCGGCGGCTGGAATGCACGGGCAGAAAAGTTGCTTCCGCGGCACGTTTACGAACATTTTTGGATATTTAATCCAGCCGCCGGCTAAGGAGTTTCAGCCGCCGGCTGGTTCTTCAGATTTTCACTTTCTTGCTCGTTTGTATCCATTCTGAGCCGGTTTCAGCTCCTTTTCGCTCCATGATCCAAATTCAACTCTAATCTGCAATTATAACTGAAAACATACCAGATCATAACAAAAGTTGCAGAAAACTAGAGTAAAAATGAGAAATATGATTAACAAAATATCGATTATTTTAAGCATATCACGTGCCTTCCTCAAACGTTGAGGATATGGGACACGTGGCTCATAAGATTTTAGTTGGACCTCCTTCATTAGTTCAGTTATTTTGACCTTGGGTTGAACCTGTGGTGCCTCTTCCTCGTCGTCCTCGAAATTGTCAAAAACTGGTTCTGTAGAGGGGTGCGGTGCACTATTTGACTGTTTCTCCGAAAAATCTTCGTTTTCTCCCCCAAATTTAATTTGTGAACGTGTCATGATTGCCTTCACGTGTTCTTCTCTCATGTTAGGAGGTTGATATTTCGGTCCCTGATTGTTGGAAGTATTTCCTTGATTCTGTGGTCGTGGATTTTGTTGTGTGTGGCTCGGTAACTGGCCCGGTGGCCTGCTCGAAAACCGATCATTCATGCGATCAAATATTCATTCCAAGTCTTGCATCGCTGCTTGCTGATTTCTCTGTCCTTGATCGATGTGATCATTTAATACCTTCAATTGATTTGTCACCGCATCATTCTTTGCACTCTGAGTGCGAATAAACGTCTTTAGCAAATCTGTCATGCTTTGATCTTCGTCATCGTTCTTCGGTGGATCATATTGTAGTCTTGGTGGCGATCTCTTGTTGTTTCTTTGCCAGCCATTATCCCGATTCTCACCGCGGTTGTAGTTACCCATGCAGTGTTGCCAAGTTGCTCCCCGATTAGGATAGCCATAATTTGCGTAATTGGCATCCTACACTCTACACTCACTCTCATAATGCGGTCCTCCACAATTCTCACACCCATGCTTGATTATATGTGCCTCTTTCTCCAGATAAGTCATTCTTCTATCAAGCTTGTCTGCCATCGTCTTGATCTCCTTCAGAATAATAGATGCATCACTGTTACCTTCCACTTGAGCTACTTGACCTCTCTGTCTTCTACCTCTACTATCGTCTCGATATTCCCTTGATAAACCGATTACTAACTTATCCTCCATCAAGTTGTATGCTTCATTTGTGGTCTTGTACATAAAGTCTCCTCCTCCGACTAAGTCCAACTCGTTCTGTGACTCCTTAGTTAATCCGTAAAAGAAGATCTCTATGATATTGTCCTTGCCCAATCCATGACCATAACAACTCCTAAGCATCTCTTTCAATTTTGCCCATGCTTCAGTCGATGTCTCTCCATCTTCTTGTCGAAATCCTCTAATGCCACCAAGTAGTTTCCTACCCAAGGCGGGTGGGAAAAATCTTTTGATGAAGGATTCGCGCATATGTGTCCATGTTGTGATTGAATTCTCATTCAGCTCCTCAAAACCAAACCTTCGCATCTCCGGTGAGAGACGAAGGGAACAACCTCAGCTTGACACTATCGCTATTTCCTTCTCTGTATTTGAACATCTCACATAGCTCTTTGCATTTGGCTACGTGTTTATGCGGATCTGAATTGTATCGCCCATCGAAAGTATTGTCTTGGATCATCTTGAGATGATGACCTTTGGAAACGAAATCGTCACCCAAGTCCGGGGTGGTGATTGCCGACCCGCGGGTGGGTGGCACTGCTACAGCTGCGGCCCGTCGGTGCATTGGCATGTCCAAAGGATCCATAGGTGGTGGCGGTTTCGGTTTGTCTTCACAAACTAACTCTTCGACTTCGGACCCTGTAGCGCTTCCTCCTCCTTCTAAAGATGTGATATCTTCAAACTTCACTGGTGAGAACGGCCCAAAACCTGGTGGTGTCTGAATCAATATGTTTCCCTTCTTCTTGCCTCGCTTCTTTGATACTCCTGGATTGGATTTTGGACGCGCGAGTGGTAACCCCGAAGCCCTTGTGTTCATCCACTACATGAATACCTACAAAGACAGAAACACGAAACCCGTAAAACGAACCGGTTTAATAACAATCAAAAGTAACTTCTAAGTAAATTAATACTCAAAAGGATCGTATCACAAATTCGAAAAAAAAACGAAAAATCAGTCCCCGGCAGCGGCGCCAAAAAATTGATGTGTAAAATCTAGTTTAATAAACTCGACCTACTTGTAGACTTAATTACACACTTATAGGCAGTGGACCTATTCGTATATAATATAGCTTTAAGTAAGTAAAGGATCGAACTCAGGGACTAATTTAGCTTTTAAATCTCGAATTAATAATACTTGTTTGTTTTGGGGGTTTTTGTTATTACTAATGATTAACTACTTAAAACTGAGATTGATTATAAAATCGTTTTGAGAAAAGAATTGTTTGTTATCAAATAATGGAAAAGTATACTCGTTCGACACTTCACTTGTTTTCTATTTATGTTTACGAAATTAAATGTATATTTAACTTCTATTTTATAGTAAAACTCCTCTCGAATATTTTACTAACTATAACTACTTCAAATTATAATGTTCCTCTCGAATACAGTTACAATTAACGATAATTAAGCATTAAGTAACAAGCCGGTGATATATGATTTAACCTTATAAAGTTTCCTCTCGGATAACTTATCTAATTATTAAGTCCTCTCGAATCTTAACAAATAGACTTACTTGTTTACGTTTTATTACCTAAATTGTTATTACTAGGTCCTCTCGAATCCTAATAATTTTAAACCGATTATAGACCAACCGATTATTTCATACAAGTTAATTAATCTATCTAGATTCCTCTCGAATACCTAGAATATTTATTAACTAATCTGAATATAAACAACTATATGATAATATATCAAAACACAAACAATTAAGGATCAACGATTAAACATAAACACCTAAAACAATCAATAACGCAAACATAAACGTCAAACAAGTTCCATAAATCAAACGAGCATAAAAGAGTTTTCGCTAACCAAAATAAAGTCCAAAATAGCAGCAAAAACTGAGTAAAACATACTAGAAAGTCTGGAATAAAAGATAGGAAAACAAACTAGAAAAGTTGCAAAACGTGTCGTGACCGAATTGTAATCGTACTCCAACTCTAACTCTTTTCCTTACTCTCCAAGCTTCCAAACCGAGATCTCCAGCTCCAGATACGTGGTGGAAGGATTGCTGAAAATCCCGTGAGGGCGGTCCTAGAATGTCTAGGACGTCGCAGTGTGACCCTTTTTCCCATATTCTAATTTTTGGTTTTGTAGCTCTCTATTTCTTCTTTCTTCTCCAATTTGAATCACCTAAATCGGATATCGTATGAAGAAGTTATAATCAAAACGGTGGAGGTGATACTGCAACGTTCTCTTCGTCAGAAATCACTATTTTTCGTCTTTTAAGCTCATTTCTTCCACCATTTCCACTTCCCATTCACATAAACCTATAAAATAGACAAAACAAGTTTTCCACACGATTAAATGCAAAAACCTATCCTATCCATCATGTTTATTATGAAAAACAACCGAATATCGCATAGAAATAAACGTATAAATATGCGATATCAGGGTTTGCCACTGTGGTGAATTGTTGTTGGATTTCTTGACTCCAAGTTTTAAATGGATTGTCTGCGAATCGACATACTATATGTTCCTAGACAAAGTTTATCTTCCGGGTACCAGTTATAGTCGCCAAGGGTTTAGCTTGTATCCATTTTGTGAAATAATCCACAACCACTAAGAGGTATTTGATATTACCCACCCCAAGAGGGAATGGTCCAACAATGTCGATTCCCCATTTATAGAATGGCCAGGCGTTGGTGATGGGAATGAGATATTGTATGGGCATTTTGAAGACTGAAGCATGTCTTTGGAAGGATTCACATTTTTTGATATCTTCTTTTGCGTCTCTATGCATGGATGGCCAAAAGTATCCAAGTCTCATGACTTTGGTGGTTATTGAGCGAGGGCCTGCATGAATGCCACAACTCCTACCATGTACATCTTTGATAATCTCTTTTGCTTGTGTTGGGCCAACACATCTCAGACGTGAACCCAAAAATGATTTCCTGAACAAGTAGCTTTCTATGAGAAGGCACATTGGTTCCTTCATTCTGACTTTCCTAGCTAATTGTTTTTCTTCCAGGAGTTGTCCAGTTTGAAGGAAGTTGTTTATTGGAGTCATCCAACAGTCTTCTTTCGTTATTGCGACCACTTCTTTCGCTGGCACTATAGATTTCTCAGTTAGGACTTCTACCAATAATTCCTTCTTGAGGTTGGTGAAGGAAAATGATGCACGTTTTTTGCTACGATTTCTTGGTACTTTCTCTATGGTGAATTTTGAGAATTCCAAAATGACTTTTCTGGTTTCTTCCAAGTATTGTTGCATGGAAGTTTGGTTTGCTTCAAAGCTACCATTGATATGATTAGCCACCAGCTAGGAGTCCACAAAAAGTTCTATATTTTGGACTCCCATATTTCTAGCTATTCGTAGCCATGATAAAAGAGCTTCATACTCTGCTTCATTGTTAGTTGTTGGGAAGCTGAACTTAAGTGCATAAGTGTATTCATTTTTGCTTGGATCTGTGAGTATTAGGCAGGCTACTGAGCCTTCTAGGCTTGAGGGGCCATCAATAAAGAGAGTCCACGGAGGGTTGTCTGCCAATGATGGCTCCGTTGTATCATCCATTCCTTCGATCTTAGCCAGAAAATCTGCTAAGATCTGTCCCTTTAGCGAATTTCTAGGCTCGAATGAAATTTCATGTTCTCCAAGTTCGATTGACCATTTTTCTAGTCTTCCCAACACTTCTGGTTTTCCCAACACTTGTTTGATTGGTTTGTCCGTTAGCACTTGGATGGTAGTCCTTGATAGTATCTAGACAAGCGCCTAGATGCATGAACCAAGGAAAGTGCTAGTTTTTCTAAGCATGGGTAATTAAGCTATGGGCCTTTCAGTTCCCCACTGATGAAATAGATTGACATTTGTGATGTTCCTCTTTGTGCTACTAAGACTGCACTAACGCATTCTCTTGAAGCAACCAGGTAGATAGTTAGCGTCTCCCCAACTATCGGAGCTGTGAGTGTTGGGAGATGGGCCTGAACTTCTTCATTTATTTAAATTCCATTTCTGCTTCTTCAGACCATGAGAAGTCTTTTTTTTTCTTATGCATCCTTTTAAGTTGTGAAAGAAAGGAAGAGATCTATCTTCCGCTTTGGATAAAAATTGACTAAGCGCTGCTAGTTTTCCATTCAGACTTTGGACTTGTTTTTTAGTGGTTAGAGATGGCATGTCAATGAGTGCTTGTATTTTCTTTGGATTGGCTTTTATTCCTCTGGGTGTGACGACATGCCCTAAGAATTTTCCCTCTTCCACCCCAAAGGTACATTTGGATGGATTAAGTTTCCTATTGAGGCTACGTAGTGTTTGGAGTGTTTCCATTATGTCAGCCAACATGATGTCTTCCGAGTTACTATGGATGACTATGTCATCCACATAGGCTTCTATTTTTCTCCCCACTTGGTTTTTGAATGCTTTGTATATCAAAAGTTGATAGGTTGCTCCGACATTTTTTTAGCCCAAATGGCATTTTTGGAAATAAAATATGCCTTAGTCTGTATGAAAGGTTGTTTTCTCTTCATCACTTTTCTTCATGGATTTTTGGTGATAACCTTTGTATGCATCCAAGAAGCATTTTAGGCGGAAACCATCCAAGGATTCTACCTTCCAATCAATTTCTGGTAAAGGTTAGTTGTCCTTTGGACAACCTATGTTTATGTCTTTGAAATCAACACATAATATCCTAGTCAACACATAATATCCAAGTCCCATCCCCTTTTTTGACCATGACAGGATTGACTATCCAAGTTTGGTACTTTAATTCTGTAACAATCCCAGCTTTGACCATTTTGTTTACTTGGTCACATGCATATTTGCTTCTATTTGGATCCATACACGCTTCTTCTGTCGGATTGGTACAATGTTTGGATTTGCATTTAAGGCGTGTTCGGCTAGATCTCCTGGGACACCCGCCATGTCTGATGTTTTCCATGCAGAGACATCTAGGTTTGATTCTAGTAAGTTACAAGTTTATTTTTTGTCTGTGATGAATTTGTGAGCCAATGGTCACTGTTTGTTCTGGAAACTTTTGTTAATAACAATTTTTTGTTCTAGGTCATCAAGTAATTCCTTTGTCAGATCACTTTTGGAACCCTCCACTAATTTGGGTTTATCCACCTGCTTTCATTCTTTAAAGCCATTATGTCCTAGCCCTGACTGTGCCTATGCCAGCTGGGGTAGGGAAATTTATCATGCCACGAATGGTAGATGGGATTGCTCTAAACTTTTGCAATGCAGGCCTGCCCGTAGGACATTGTACGCCGATGGTGCAATAATTATTGCAAAATTTATCATTTCTATCCTGTAGTAAGGATATTCTCCTAACATCATTTGTATGGTTACTTCGTCGACTGGCCAATGTGTCTCACCTGAGAATCCCTCTAAAGGGAATTATGCTGCTCTTTTTGAATGTTGTACCCTCCCAGGGAGCTTTTTGAAGTAGTGAAATGATGTCCATCGAACTTCCCGTGTCAACATATGCTTTGTTGACCTCATAGTTAGCCAACCAGATCTGTACCAACACCGGATTGACAAAAGGGGTTGTAATCTGATTGATAGAAGGGGTTACAATCTTGTAGGACTGATACTTCTTTTACGATATGTATCATCCTCGTTCACCATGTATATACGACTAGATGGGGTGGTGGTTGTTTTTGATTTACCTGAACTTATTTGAGATGGGTGAGTGCCTTCCATGGAGAGGACGAACTGTCGTGAGATTAAGAAATGAGATGAAAATGATAAAAAATGAATAGAGACGCCATTGACTAAAACGTTCCCACAGATGGCGTCAATGTTTGATCAAAAGATCGTCAAACACAGAAATAGGGATGTTTGGGTGATTGGAAATTTAGATCTCCTGCAAGAGCAATGCAAGCCTAACAAGTTCTTCACGATCTTAAGGTGATCAAGGTTGGGAGGTGGTATGATCTTGACAGTGATGGATGTGCAAGATGATGATGTATGTTATGTGTATTAGAGCGTAGGAGTATGCACTGCATTGTGTGTGTGTGTGTGTGTGCGCGTGCGTGTGTGTGTGTGTGTGTGTGTGTGTGTGTGTGTGTGTGTGTGTGTGTGTGTGTGTGTGTGTGTGTGTGTGTGTGTGTGTATGGATGATCTGCAATATGTGTGAGTAAGATAACCTGGAGTAGAAGATGATCAGGTGTATGTATTTATACTCCTCAGTGTTCAACGTATCTAAAGTAAATCCATTTAAGTCACACTTGATTAGGCCAATAATGACTTAACATTCACAACATTATTCATATAAAATGTTGTAATTATTGCATACGTTACAAACGATTTGAACCAAACAGTTTGTCTGGCACTTGATTTGTCCGACACGAGATTTTTTAGGCACGAGATATGTCCGACACGAGTTTTGTTCGGAACGAGATTTGTCCGGCACGAGATATATCCAGGACGAGATTTGTCCGACACGAGGCTAGGCCTTTCTCGACAGCCGACTGGTCTCGCTTGGCCGCCGACTGGGCCTTGCTTGGTATCCGGTTGTTTTAGCTTTGCCGCCGGCTGGTCTCGTCTGGCTATCGGCTAGGCTTAGCTTGGCTGCCACCGGGACATTTTTACCGGGCACGAGATACGTCCGACACGAGTTATGTACGGCATCACTTTGCTCGAGTACGCATCTTATTATCCAGGTATTTTTTTTGGCCAAGGTAATCTGTTTTTGTAGGGTGTTTGGTCCTACCAATATGGGATAAAACCTACTATCACCATCACAAGACGAAACTCGAAAACGGGTTGGAAAACTAAATATTCAGGACAGCAGGTTACAAATCATTTTTGGAAAAATACTCATAGACCTCTAAAATTCAATAAAAAATAATTTAAGTAACCAACTCCGTCGGTAATGACATATCCAAATTTCAAGTTCTAACTCATCAGTACGCGTGAGATAAAAGTAGTTCAAGTTGACACAAAATTGTACGTTTCAGCAAACCAGATTTGACCAACATTTGTAATTAACTGATTTGAATAACCAAATCATTGAATTAGAAAACGATACTTATATATTCAGACACTAGACTCAGAACTCTACAACCTAAATTAATATTTAATCAAAATCATTTAGTTATGACTAAGATATGACCGGTTGAAGTGTAGTGAAACTATGTAGAATTTTCCAGAAAGTTTTATAACACAATTTGTAAAGATGTTTTTAAATATCAAACGATAACATAAATTCACCAACAACTCAAAATCATACATTTGATATAAAAATAAGGACTTCATGTTTAGAAATCTAATTTTTTACACCTTTAAGACATAGAACTAATGAACACAAAATCGGATGTAGAAAACTAGCATAAAACACAGTTTAGACCCACGTTCACTAAAAATCGGGTCTATAGAGTTTGAAAATGAATTAGATGATGAGTCTTATATTTCTGGATAATGAGGGCTACAACTTTGGTTTAGATATCATTTACAATTACGAAATTATGAGAAAATTATTATTCGTGCAAAACAGACTAGTAAGCTGACCAGTTTCAGAACATACACCAACGGTGCAACAACTTATATAAGAAAAACGTTTTGACATACCACGAACTCAAAAATCAACCAACTAAACTTCATACTCTTAAATGTAACCTATATTAATAGAAATTTGAAAATCAAAACTTAATTTTAAATAAACAAACACTTTACAACATCAATTAACCAACAATTTATAAAAACCCTTTTTTATGCTCACTTTAACACAAACCCTAATAATTTGTTTTTATAAAACTCATACTTGAAACATTTTTTTTAACCATCAGACTACAAATAAATCACAATATAAGAATGACAACAAAACACAAGATCAGAAGATTGCCAACAATTGAAACGAATGGATATGTGAGATGCATTTGTTGGAGAGAAAAATGATAGAGAACTTGATGAAGATCTACTTGAAACTCCTTGGAACTGATTTTTTAGCTACTGCTTTACCTTGAATCGACCAAGCAGAAGGGGGAAGGATGTGTGTCGAATAGGGTTGGACTGTTAGGTTTTTTTTTTCCGAATCAAAGATTGAGGGATCGGGTAATATGGTTCAGCCGATTAAGGGTTTTAGGGTGGCGGGTTGGGTTTAGTTTAGGTGGATACATGGGTTGAATTGGGTGTTAAGTGTGTTAAAAGAATGCCCATGAATCATAATGGAAATTATGGGCTAGAGATACTAACGAGCTAGGCTTTTAACGTAACGATCCCCCGATAGCAATACAAGACTCGAGGATTTAAACCACTACCTTAGATTATAAAATGTGGCTTGCATTCAGTAAGGTCACCTGATATCGCTCATTTATACGAGTATTTCATAGCGATATTTGTTATGTTTAGAGTCCAAAACGTAATGGATAGGCCCCGTATTACTTATATTTTGTGTAAAGTTTGTTTTATATGTTTTTAGTTATGTTTGGAGTCAAAGGAGGCAATTTGGGACCAAAAGAGGCTAAGAAAAACAAGTCGGGAAGCAAAACGTCGAGTTGCCTTGGTTATTTCCACCAGTTGCTCCGCAACTGGTTGTCAAGGAGTTTGTGGTGCCTACTGAAGACGACTTGCGGCGCAACATCCATGTCTTGCGGCGCAAGTAAGCAACATACTGGCTCGAAGATTTGAAGGTCTTGCGGCGCAAGAGAGAGAGTTGCGGCGCAAGAGGGGTGCTGACAGTTACAATTCAGTTTCTTTAATGCTAATCATGTGGGAACCCAAGAGTTGAGTGGAGTCTATTACAAAGAGACAAATTTCTGGACAGAAGATGATATCTTATCACTCATAATCTTAGTTTTGAATCACAATTCTTGCAAGGAGAATCAAGGCATTTTTCATAATCATAATTTCAAGTTTGTGTTGATCAATCGGTTACTTTCATTTTCTACTTTGTTATTTTGGAGATACTTGGAACCTATTCTCTATAGTTTGGTATTGAACTTTTATCCATTTCATATTGCAATTGAATTATGTCTTTTATTTATTTGATTAGTTTCGTTACCATTTTGAGTAGCTAATTTCTTTAAACGTTTGCTTGGATTTGTGATCGTTTATGTGTTAGATTTTGGGTGTGAAAGTCGATTGATGTGTAGAGGTTAATCGGGGATCCGTTTGGGTTGTTATTTTAATTATATTGTTAAGATTGTTTATACTTTTATTTGGTAAACTAAAAACGGGTATTCGAGAGGAATCCGTAATTTTTACTAAGATAAGAACGAATTAATCGGCCAGTCTTTAGTTGATTAAGAGTTAGCGGTATTCGAGAGAATCGTTAACAACAATCTAAACAAGTAAGTAATAACACAAACGCTAGTTAATAAATTAAGAGAAATCGATTTATTAGTTAGTAGGCTATTCGAGAGGAAGCTTATAGGTTAATTCTCACACATCGGCTTGGAACTTTATGCACAATTACTTGAGGTGTTAACTATATTCGAGAGGAATAGTTGCATGGTTAGGTAATTGGAGAAATCCGGTATTCGAGAGGAACTTAGGATTTTATATTAGAAGTTTTTCGACATTTTCATACCTAAGAGATAACACACATTCGTAAACGGTCCAAGCAAGCGTCATTTTATCTATATTTGAATTAGAAAAGTATTTTTGTCATTAGTATAATCAAGTCTTCTAAAGACCAAACCCAATTGTTACTTGTTACGTGTTATTACAAAACTAAAATTCTTAACTATAAATAGTCCCTGTGTTCGAACCCGATATTTACCAATACTATTTTGCAACCGATAAGGGTACACTGCCCGTGTAGCAATCTAGTAAAAGTTAATTTTCGGAAAACTAGATTTTTAGGGTTGGACTGTTAGGTTTTTTTTTTCCGAATCAAAGATTGAGGGATCGGGTAATATGGTTCAGCCGATTAAGGGTTTTAGGGTGGCGGGTTGGGTTTAGTTTAGGTGGATACATAGGCTGAATTGGGTGTTAAGTGTGTTAAAAGAATGCCCATGAATCATAATGGAAATTATGGGCTAGAGATACTAACGAGCTAGGCTTTTAACGTAACGATCCCCCGATAGCAATACAAGACTCGAGGATTTAAACCACTAACTTAGATTATAAAACGTGGCTTGCATTCACTAAGGTCACCCGAAATAGAAAGTTTAGGTTTTATGATTTAATTAACTTTGACAATTGCTCGATTGAAAACTAACGTAGAAGCTCGGTACTCATGTAAAGGTGACAATCAAGTTCTAGCATGCGAATACAAAGTTTAAGTAGTGTTATGTAAATAATCACAGCTAAAAATAGTAAGTTGTAATTTAAGAATATGTATAACACACAATCACATTTAGAGAGTACGAACTCAAGTAAAACTTTAAACAAGTAGGGGCTTTAGGCTTAGAGACTAGCCTAGAATAGTGATTTTGGTGACGATTGTCACATCGAAAGCCTTGGCATGAAGATCTAAGGTTCAGAGGTAGGAAACAACATGGGAATCAATATGTGAACGCGCAGGGTTATCTAATGAAATCTCAGATCCCTAATTTCCAAGGGAATCTTGATCTTAAAGCGGTGTTGGATTGGCTTTATGAGGTAATAAATTCTTTGACATCATGGAGATTCTAGAAGAAAGCAGGTTAAAATCGTGGCTTACAAGTTACAAGGAGGTGGTGGAGCATGGTGGCAGAATGAGCAGGCTAATCGAAGAAGACAAGGTAAACGGCCAATAATTGAGTGGTCACGAATGAAGCGAATGATAGAGGTAGATTTTTACCCCCTGATTTTGAGTAGATTTTATTTCAACAATTTAACAATTGTGTTAAAGGTAGGAGATCTATAAATGAGTACACTATTGAGTTTTTGATATTGCAAGCAAGGTGTAAGTTGAATGAGACAGAGGAACAATTAGTTGCTAGGTATATCAGTGGAATGAATCGGGCAATTGAAAAGAAGTTTAGTTTGCAACCAATTTGGTCGGTGGATCATGCTCAAAATATAGCAATAAAAGTTGAGCATATAATGACCAAACCAATTTTCAGTTTTGGGCGATCGTCACGTAATACTTCCTATTTTCACGACTTCTCGGGTGAATCAGCCAATAAAAGCCAAATCACTTAAGCTAATAAAACACCTTCTGACTTAAAACCTCTTCCTCAATTACTCCATAGAGAAAGGCACTCTTTACATCCATTTGAAATACCTTAAAACCCATGAAAGATGCAAATGCTAAGAATAGTCTAATGGCTTCAATTCTTGCTACAGGGGCAAAAACATCCTCATAATCTATGCCTTCCTCCTGTGTGTACCCTTGAGCTACCAGCCTTGCCTTGTTTTTGATAACAATGCCTCTCTCATCCTTCTTGTTTCTGAAGATCCAACATGTGCCTATCACCTTCTTTCCAATTGGTAATTCAACCAACTCCCGAACTCTTTAAATTTTGAATTGAAGCAATTCAGCTTGACAGGCTTCAATCCACTGTGGATCAAGAAGTGCTTTTTGAATTCTTTTTGGTTCCATTTGAGATAGGAAACAAGAAAATAGACAGGTATTGATGTCTCTCATTGGATCCTTTTTGGGCTTTGTTTGACTTCTAGTCTCCATGGAGAAGTCAAGATTGACAATTATCTGAGAAGGTGGGTGATTCTTTGAGACACGAGAGGATGAAATCTTCTCAAGTCTTAATTCAACTCCCAAGTTTGTATCATTAAGATCAAGCAGTGCATTGTCTGAGAAGGATGCAGTGGTTGGAGGAGTACTAATTGGAGTATGTATGTCAGTGGTATAGTCTTCAAATGGTTCAGTGACAATGTTTTCAACTCCATTTTCATCTTCTTCCACTAAGTGAGGAACCCCATTGGGTCTACAATCAGCATTCTGAGCAGTAGTTGTAGAAGCTGGAACTTCTTCATCCTCATCAGCAGGGTGCTCAGTTTGTGATGATTCCTCTTCAGCTGCCTTATTGATTGTTTCATAGAGATGTAAAGGGTCTTCAGTAGAAACAGGAAGATAGATGTACTCCATAACATCGAGTCTGTCAGTACCAAGGATTGGAGTAGTAGAAATTGAGTCATTAGGAACTGGCTCCGTAGTAATAGTTGTAGCAGTAGAAACAGGTGGTGTGCCAGTAAAAACTGGAGCAGTAGGAACAGATGAGGTGTGGAATTCAAAGGTAGAATCCAAGGATTTGGTTAAGGCATCCAAATCAAATACCCAATTTGGTCCTTGACCCTTCATGTTAGGAGTGTGTTCATTGAATGAGACATTATAACTTTCTTCAATGATCTTGGTTTTATGATTGTAGACACGATATGCTTTGCTTTGAGATGAATAGCCAACAAAGTAACCTTCATCTGCCTTGTTGTCAAACTTCCCAAGATACTCCTTTGAGTTCAAAACTGTACAGGGACACCCAAATGCTCTTAAGAAACTCACCAATGGTGTCTCTTGTGTAGAAGCTCATAAGGGGTCTTGTTTTGTGATTTGACTAGAAGGACTCGATTCTGAACATAGCAGGCAGTGTTAACTGCTTCTGCCCAGAAGAATATGGGTAGGTGAGAGTCTGCCAATATGCTTCTAGCTGCTTCAATTAGTGTCCTGTTTCTCCTTTCAGCAACTCCATTTTGTTGAGGAGTTCTAGCAGCACTGAATTGTCTTTATATTCCCTTCCCCTCACAGAATTCATTCATCACTTGATTCTTGAATTCAGTCCCGTTGTCACATCTGATCTTCTTTACTTTCAGATTGAGTTGGTGTTCTACTTTGGTGATGAAGGAGATAAGCAGCTGACTTGTTTCATCTTTGGTAGCCAGATAGTACACCCAAGTATACCTTGTGAAGTCATCAGTGATGACAAGGCAATATGACTTCTTAGCAATACTTTTTACATTTGTAGGACCAAAAAGATCCATGTGGAGAAAATGTAAAGGAGTAGTAATGGTGTTTATCTCCTTGGACTTGTGAGAAGTTTTGTGTTGCTTTCCCTTTAAGCATGCCATACAATTGTCATCCAGATTAAATTGTTTGTCTGGAAGACCTCTGACTAGCTTTGACTTCACCAGCTGATTGATGTTCTTTAGATTCATGTGACACATCCTCCTGTGCCATAGAGTGGATTCATCCAGTGTAGCCTTGGAAACTAAGCAGGCTTCTTTAGTAGTTGGAGTAACTTTGGTCATGTCAAAACAATAGACATTGTCTTTGCGTGGAGTTCTAAGAATAACTTTGATTTCATCTATGACATAACCAGGCTCCATAATCAAACACTATGTAGCTGTGAAAATTGTTGTATTTTTCTGTTCACAAACTTATGAGACACTTAGTAGATTATACTGTAACTGTTGGACATAGAAGACATCCTTGAAGCTGATTCTTCCATTTGTTACAATACCTTTTCCAGAAATTCTTCCCCCTTTTGGATTACCCCCAAAAGCAACATATCTACCATTAAACTTCTCAAAGTTTTGAAGGCAGGACATGTTGCCTGACATGTGCCTGGAACAACCACTATCTACATGCCAAAAGCTTTCTCTCTCTGTTGTTGGCTGTTCCTGCACATAAACAATAGGAATTAGTCTCTGGTGGGGACCCAAGCCAAAGTGGACTTGGGTTTGCCCATCTCATCAAAGTAACTCACCTTCCTTTAGACTAGTTTTGAGAAATCAGGTGGACTAGGTGGTTGAGTTACTTTGACTTTTGGTTGCCATACTTGTTTGAATGTTTTGACTTTTGAAATGTTTGCAGTGTTAACTGATTTTGGTTTAACAGTAGGAACAGATACTGTTTTGACAGAGTTTTGTTTCACATTATTAACACGAGCCGTAGTAACTGAGTTACGTTTTGCAGTATTAATACGTTCCGTATTTACACGATTATTGTTCACAGTATTAAAACGAGCAGTATTAATACTATTATGTTTCACCGTATTAAGCTGTGCAGTAGAAATTTTTTTTTGTCTAGAAGTATTAAATCTATTTCTACTCTTAGAAAATAAATTTTTGTCAACACTATTTCTTCCTGAAGCAGTAGTAACAGATTTGCTGTGAATATCATTTACTATGTTACTGCTGTTCATAGTTGTTCTTTGATGTTTATTCTTTTCAGTATGTCCCAACCCTTTGTGTTGCTTTTGAATCACTTGCTTTTGATTTTCAGGATTGTAATAACAGATTTTTGCATAGTGATTCAATTTGCCACAAATAAAGCACCCTTTTACAGATCTTTTAGGAATTTGGCCTTTTTGTGCCTTTATTTGGTTCATGTTTCGTTGATTTCCTCTTTTATCTATATGAACCCACTTCTCTTCTTTTTCCCTAGGAACTGTGGAGTTTTTGCAGCAAGTAAATTCAGATTTGGTTTCTTTCTTAACATGGTCATTAGTTGACACAGACACTAGGCTTTGTGAAGATTGTTGAGTAACTCCTTCAATTGTGATTAAGTGATTTTCCAAAGGAATATCCTTGTTTTTCACAATGTTCAGTTTACTTTCTTCAACTAAGTCCTCAATCAGAACTTCATCATAGTTGATTGGATCAACTTTGAATGATTATGTTGGAGGTGTCTGGGAGATAGGAATCCTAGGTTCATCTAAGGATGGAGGGATGTAGTTTTTGTTAAATGGAGGGGCTACTTCTTTATAACCTAATCCAGCTTTTACTTTGCCATGTATCTGCTGTTGAATAAGGTCATTTACTGATTTTGAAGCATATTCTAGTTTCCCTACATCTAACTCAACTTTATCATGTTTCTCACTTAGTCTCTTGATTTCTGCCCTGGCATCCTTAAGCTTAACTAACATATCCTCTTTTTGCCATTCAACTAATTTGATTTGCTCTTGATAACTTTGTTCATTTACTTTATATGACTTAATTTGATTTTCTAAGTTATCTATAACCCTAGCAGCTGACCTTCTTTGTTCCTCTAGAGATTTAATGGAGTCACTCATTAATTGATTGTGATTTCTGTATTTAAGTACAACTTCCTTACATTCAGAAGAACAGAGTTTGGAATTTACCTCAGCCATGAGTGATGAAGTTTTAGCAGCCTTTGATGATGAGTCAATCGCCATTAGAGATTGTATGAGAACATCATCTTAAGTAGATTCTTGTTCATCTTCATTCCAGTCATATCCAAGAACATTATCTTCAATTTCCGTATTAACTAGGTCAGTATAAACAAGCTCGGTAGAAACAACATCTTCCATAGAAACATCATCTTCAACATCCATTACTACTGATATGCATGCATGGTGAACAGTAGTAATATTCAAAGTAGAAACAGAGTCATCACACGAAATTAATGCCCTGTTTTGACTAGTTTCTTCTACTAAGTCATTCCAATCATATCCAAATACATCTTGTGAAACAAGTGCACTTGGATTGTTGTCTTGTGTGTGTCTTGAGTTGTTGGATTTAGACTTGTTTTTGCATTCCCTTGCGAAGAGCCCTGGTTCATTACATTCATAGCACTTCACCTTGCTTTTATCAAAGGCAATTCTTTCATTGTTTGTTGGATTAAATCTCCTTCCTGTTTAGATCACAAACCTTCTAGCTCGTAAAGCTAACATCGCCATTTGCCACTTCAGATCCATCTCCTCCCAGTCATCTTGATGAATCTGTTTCAGATCATCATTAGTGAGACTTTAACTTTGGGAGATGAATGTTTCAAAGGATAATTCTTCTCCAGCGTCATGTTTTGTTGTTCCAGAGGATGTGATTAGAGTAGTATTAACATTGTTAATACTGTGATTGCTATTGCTAGGTTTATTTGCTTCGACTTCTGATTCAAATACTCTCAGATCATTGTAGAGATCATCGAGTTACATCTCTTCCAGTTTATCTCCTTGTTTATAGGAGACAGTGTAGATAACCCATTCAGCACCTAATGATCTTATGAACTTTCTGTTGATGTCATCTTTATCATACTTTACTCATGCACTTACCAATTCTCCTGTAAGCTTCTTGAATCTGTCAAACATCTGAGTCATCTTTTCTTCATTCAAAGCATTGAAATTTTCGTATTCTTGCTTGAGAAGAGCCTTCTTATTTTTCTTTGTATTCTTTGTGCCGCTGAATCTCTTCTCTAATGCTTCCCTTAATGACTTGGCATCTTGATATTCTTCAAATTGCGATTGGTATTCATTGGGAATGGAAATCAAAAGAATACTAAGAGCTTTAATCTCCGTTTGCTTTTCTCTTCTCTCCAGACCAGTCAATGGCGGACGAGTAACAACGCCAGGTTGTCCATCAGCAGCAAAGTTGGTGGCTGGCTTGTTACCATTAACAATTACGTTCCATACTGTATAGTCAGATAACAATATGTGTTGCTTGATACGTAGCTTCCAGAGATCAAATTCATTACTGTTAAGCACAGGAACTTTGTTGATTGATACATCAGTCATGATTGTTGATTTGATTTCTTCTGTGTTGAGTCTTATAAAGAACTTGTTAGATCAATGGATCTTGAGCACCTCCTATGCTCTGATACCACTTGTCAGGATCGAATAAGGTTATATAAACCTAAAGTTTGTCTACGTTAAGATCTTGATCTATTAAAGAAGTTCAGCAGCGGATGAACACTTTAATATTAACAAGTTGATCTAAACAAATAATATTGAAAACTAAGAACAATTAAGAACAATATATTTGTTGAATTATAAGCCTCAATTGCATTAATGAAATATCAATACAACGTGTTTCTTCTATCTTATAAGGATCTATATTTATAGACCTTGAGGCTATCATACTAAATAGGAAACAACTTCTATCTAAAAAGGAAATACAATTTGAAACTAATTGTAACTCTAAACAATCAAACGTGCATGTCAAGTTCTTGTCCGCATTAACTCTTTCGTATTAACTTGACCATAGCAGTAGTAAGTAGTTGTAATAAGCTTTCAGTAGTAACTGAACTTCTCCGTACTAACTTGTTACCTTCCGCATTAACAACCATTCTACTTGTCCGTAGTAACTGAGCAGTATTAATTGAAACTAAATTATTTTATCTTAGTTTTAGTTCCAACAGCTCTTTAAACAATGTAAACTATAATAGTTAAGTGTTAAAAATATAAAATTTTTAATTATTTTTTTTCTCTCTCTAAAAACTTTATGTCCTAAAATAAGTGTTCACTTATTATTTAAATTTAAATGAAAATAATTTCTTTTTTCACAATATTGGGTTTTATTGAAATTTATATAGAATATAAGTGTAAAATTATAAAATGACCAATATGTATATAATATTTTAAAGTTTTTTTTTTTTAAAACTGTATCAAATGATACTCATGTTGTGATGAAACAAAATTTGAACAGCTGACTATTTATGATGACTACATAAGTTTAGAAGAAAATAAATAAACAATATATGTAGTCTTTATATTATATTAAACTTTTATTAGTACTTATATAATAATTATAATTATTTTAAACTGTGTAACAAATGATACTTATATTGTCATGAAAAGATGAATAAATAATAATTATTATAATAATAATTTCATATAATATAAAGACCACATATAATCATATATTGTTTTTTAAATTTATGTAGTCATCATGAATGCTCAGCTGTTCAAACTTTGTTGCCTGGTCAGCAAATTCATCTCTCCCAATAAGACTCGACTGTCATTTGACTAATCCAGCATATATTGTCTACTTTTTATTTCTTGCATTATTTTTGTCCCATTTTTCCAACAAACATGACACCCTAAATTCCTCAAACCCCCCACCATTTTCACTTCTTTCAAACACCCAAACCTCTCATATCTCTCTCATCTCAAACTCACCATGGATGATTATAGATCAAGATCAACATCAAGACCAAAATCTTACACTTACAGTGATGAAGGAGACATGCAAATAGAGAGATACTATGGTGGAAATGAACCCAGAAAATCAAACTATGAAAACAACCCACCTCATAATTTCAGGTCTTTTAGTGTTTCTTATGGTCAAACTCCACAAACCAACATGGATCTTGTTGTTTATGGAACTGGGAAAGATGTTGACTTCAAGAAAGGAAAGTCAACTGCAAAATCATGGAGTTTTAATGATCCTGAGTTTCAAAGGAGGAAAAGAGTTGCTAGCTATAAAGTTTACTCTGTTGAAGGAAAAGTTAAAGGGTCTTTTAGGAAAAGTTTTAGGTGGATTAAAGATAAGTACACTAATGTTGTGTATGGATGGTGGTAGTTATAGATATAATTATATGTATCTATATCTATATTCATGTTTGGTTGCATGGTGTATTGTTTTAAGCTTTCCTTTTTGTGTTAAATTTTATGATATGATAAACAAGGTAGAACTTTTAGTTGGAAATATAGTCTGTATACTTGTGTAGTAATTGCATATCCAGATTGATTTTCTTTTTTGCTACTTAAAAAATGAATAAGTTTGGTATATAAATGTGGTATTTAATAGATTTTGGATTTTTTGGTGTACTTTATATGAAGACGTAAAGTTCATTCATTGAATGAACATTATTTGATTAGAAGTCGTAAAGTTCATGTTAGAACTCAATTTAGATGGGAATCATGGGATTGCTTGTTTTGCTTTATTCAATGAGAGGTTGTTTAGGATTGTAGATTTTCTTTTCAACTTATTGCCTGCCTTTTCTTAAACACATTTGAGTGCTTGAATTGCTCAAAAGTTTTTGAAGAGGACTCCTTGTTGCGTGCGTTAAGTTCTCGCCTCGTGGTTCAACCGTTGTGGGGGTGTTTTCCTTTGCCCGACTAACGTGACGTTATCGAACTATTTTGTTTTCTCCTAACATTATAAATGTAAGTTTAATAATAATACGTGAAATTCATTTATTATTCAATGCGTTTATGATTTATGATTTGTAAGTTTATAAGTTTTTGTTAAGTGTTTGACCTACTCTAGTGGCTTAGTTATTTGTGAAAATATTTGTGAAACACTCCTAAATAAACTCGTAAGTCTAAATTTAAAAGTTTAACTAAACATTAAAAATATATTACTTGCTTATTTTAGATAAGCTAATAAACTTATAGAATAATTAATCATTGGTCGTTTTATATAATAGTTTAAATGGGTGGTTGCGAAATAGCAAAGAAAAAACAAACATAAACCCTTATTGACGAATTCAAAGTCAAATTGTTTTATCGTGTCTTTCTAGCTTTCGTGTAAGTCTTTTCGTGGTTGTGATTTAGTGACACAAAAACCCATAGTTGTGCTACCAAACACAACAACTAATTATCCCTCATCTAAAACTTCAATGGATTGTGTGTTCTATTAAATTACAAGAATAATCTATATTACATATGATCAGCCCGGGTTCTGACATTTCGGAGGCCTGGTGCAAAAAATTAAAAGAGGCCCTATAAAATTTATAATAAATAATTTTCTTTATAATAAACACGAGTTACATTATTATTTTCTAAACATCGATCTTCTATCATTTTTTGAAGCAAATTCATCCATTATACTTTCATAATCAATATTATCAAGAAACTCGTTCTCAATTGAAATTAAAGCCAATGCATTTAATCTCTCTTGAGACATGGTCACCGTAAATAAGATTATAAGAGTTTTAGTTTAGAAAAGCTTCTTTTCGCGGATGCAACAGTAATGAGAACAATCAACAATATTTTGTATGCCAAACAAGAAACCGGATAAGTGTTTAACCGTTTCAAAAATTAAGCATTGAGTTGGTTGTGTCGTGTTCGACGGGCAAATTCTTTTGTAACAATTCCATTTTGTTGAATAAATCATCACCATCAATGTCTGAGATATCACCATTTTGTAACCTCTTTTCAAGATTTTTGCAACTTGCCTTTAGTTCATCAGTATTCAGTGACTTCAACTTTTCAGCTGTGAATAAAAAACCAAAAATGCCTTCATACTGTTTGTATTGCTCAAATCTTTGCTCCACATAAATAATAGCATGATCAACTATGTACATAAAATAGTGAAAAAAACTTAACAAGTTAACAATTATCTACTAACCCGATTCAAATTTTCTAGTTTGAGGCATCCTTTATATAAAAAATAAATAAAAACTTAACAAGTTAACAAATTATCTACTAACTAACTGTGTAACAAATAGTATATATTGTATTCTTAGACAATAGATAAACTATCCAATACGATACTTTTGGAAATATTAAACATAAATAATAATCAAATACGTACTTGAAATTGAAAGTATGTGGTGTGATTTTTTCAAAGGCATAGGTGGGTTAATTTATAGTTATCTAATCAATTAATCATTTTCTTCTTCCATCAATGTGGGACAAAAGTAAAAACTAAACTTTTATTTCTCTTGTGACTCAAATGTGGGACAAAGATAATTTGTAAGCTTGTATAAAAAAAAATAAAAAAAATAAAAAAAAGTTTTAAATCGGAGGCCCCTACAAATTGAAGGCCCCGTGCGACCGCACAACCAGCACACCCCCAAGGCCGCCACTGCATATTATGATATGAAAATCTACTAGGAATGATTTAGGTTATCTAAAGTTGGATTCACAAACGTATAACGTTTGTTTGGTCTATAAATGGGATAGGACATAGGTATGAGTTTCAAATAAAATAATGTCAAAGTGTTTATTTATTCAATGGAGGGCTTATAACTTGATATTAGTGGAATATGCCATATTATTATATTTATACTAGGCGTATTTTCACGCGTTGCGTGGTGATAATTTCTAAAGAGATTTGTCACTATTATTGTAAAAACTACATGTAAAACTGTTTTGGTAGATTACTAAAATGCCAATGACATTGAGGAAAACCACAGGTTTTCTAGTATTTTTAACTCACTACTTTACTACCTCACGACCATAAAGCCAATCTCAACTTAGATCGAATATATTATTACTAACTTCAATAGTAAAACGGGATGTTTGACTTCAACATGTTATTACTAACTTCCTGCAGCTCATACCCTTATCTTTGAAGGGGCATAAATGTCCGCGACGTCACCACCTTTGGAAACCGACCCCACCACTTTCAACAGAACCAACCGATATTGGAGGAGCATCCTCACCAGTGTCCACCAGAAACAGTGGATCCACATGATAGAAATTCGCAAGCTGTTTGAGCTACGATGGGGGCAACAGAAAAGGATACAAAGTAAGGGAAACACATTTCTAGACATATTTAAAATATGAGTAGCCAATAAGGACACATACCTTCTTCCTGCGCAGAGAACGAATGCAATAATTCGGGGGCATGTGGATTTCGTACATACCAACAACCCTGTAATGGTGGAAGTCTAGGTCCCGAGTGAAGTAATTTGGGAGTCTAACCTTAAATGCAAAAGTCCGGCCACCCAAACTGCATAACTCTAGAGGGAAACCATCATTGCTAATGCCCAATCGATTCACCAGTTTGTTGGCACAACTATCAAACACCTTCTCCGTCACGGAATTGAAAATGGTAAATATTGTTTCATTTGTCTCATCAACAACATGCACATGGACCCTATACCTGCAACAACGAAAACAAACATTAGAAAAGGCAGGAATTGGGTAGGTTAATACCATAGTCCCTACAGAAAACAACTCAAAACAACAACCTTATCATAGGGTACTTGCAAAAGTCATTGCAAAGATCACAAAAAAAACCATCTTTTACAACTAACTCTCTGCTGCACTCTCCACAACTCTTGTAGCACCAACCCGATTGAGTATATATACGATCAACTGTTGCCAAAACAGTGAAAACATGGTCTTGTAGGCCATCGGTCAACGACACGCCAACCAACTTGCCAATACTAATTTGCATAGCTGCCAACGCCTGGATCATTTTGCAAGATGAATACCACCCTCACAGATACAAAGTCGTATTTATAGGTCTGGACCTGCCACCCAACAAAAACCAATAAATACATGTTTTTAAAGGCCAATGAAACCTAGGTGGGAGTTACATAACAAATATGATGGAACACTAAACCGTGGAAACTAAAAAGCCAAGGGTTTGTAACACACATAGTAAAACTCTCCATTATGGTAACTTAAACTCAAATACTAAAACATGGGGCAACTAAAGAGTTAGGAACCGTGGAAACTAAAAGGCCAAGGGTTTGTAACACACATAGTAAAACTCTCCATTATGGTAACTTAAACTCAAATATTAAAACATAGGGCAACGAAAGAGTTTGGAACCGTGGAAACTAAAAAGCCAAGGGTTTGTAACACACATAGTAAAACTCTCCATTATGGTAACTTAAACTCAAATATTAAAACATGGGGCAACTAAAGAGTTAGGAACCGTGGATACTAAAAAGCCAAGGTTTTTTAATACACATAGTAAAACTCTCCATTATGGTAACTTAAACTCAAATATTAAAACATGGGGCAACTAAAGAGTTAGGAACCGTGGAAACTACAAAGCTAAGGGTTTGTAACACACATAGTAAAACTCTCCATTATGGTAACTTAAACTCAAATATTAAAACATGGGGCAACTAAAGAGTTAGGAACCGTGGAAACTAAAAAGCCAAGGGTTTGTAACACACAAAGTAAAACTCTCCATTGTGGTAACTTAAATTCAAATATTAAAACATGGGGCAACTAAAGAGTTAGGAGTTTCAAATGCACAACATTCCACTATTTGGGATAACTCACACAACAATGGTTTGGTTCCCTTGGATTATAAGTAATAGTAGATTTTTGGGATCGATTGGATTTAAGCTATTAAATGGATATGTATTTTACTTGATGTTATAATATGTGTTTTTTTGAACGGCAAGGTATATTAAAAAGACACTAGTGAGACGCTAGAACACAAGTTTATAATGAAAAGTCAACCAAAAAAGTGTGGGTTACAAAGGTAATCCAACCAACTTCGCGTAACATTTCCCCTCTATTTGTGATCAATAAATAGGACAAAAGCCTAACATCATCACCTAGGAAATCACTTCTTGGCTTTTTTAAATTAAAAGTCATTTCATTCCCGTAGCGCCAAAGGACCCAAAGCATCGTTTATATGACGACATCAAACTTTTTTTACATGAATCCGAGAGGGCCAAGGAATTTGGCGCAACAAATATCTCTTGAATATTCAGGAAGGAGAAGTCACTTATATGCCACCACGATGAGATATTTTTCCACAAAGTTGAGGCCACTCGACACATTCCAAAGATGTGGAGCTCGGTTTCTTGATCATCATCACAAATTGGGCATCTTGTCCAATTAATATCAATCCCCCTTTTGTCAAGATTCGATCTAGTTGGAAGACACTCGTTAAGAATTCTCCAAGACAAAAAGTTTGCTTTAATGGGGGCCAAATAATTCCATATGGTTTCCATGTTGCCACTAGGAAGAAATTTCAAGTCAATAAGCTTCCTTAGTTCTCTAGCAGTAAGTCATTAGAGCCATTTAGAGTGCAGGTCCACCTCAGGCCTAGCTGATAGACCCAAGTTCAAAATAATTTCTTGTAATTCAATTAGCTGTTCGGATTCGGGACCAGGTCTAATCGGTCGACGCCATGCCCATCTAGGCAGCCTGGTAACAGATCCTAGAGGCATGGTCTGCATAAAAAGTGAGATTTGAGTTGTAGATGTGGACAGAGAGGGGGGGGGGGGGGGGAGCAGATTCATTTTGTTACACTCTATGGAACACCTTTCAATCTTTATTCATATTAAGGATGTAGAGACGAGCATATTAATTTTTTAAGAGTTGTATTTCCTATCCATACATCGTTCCAGAAACTCGTTTCAAGACCATTACCGATTGATTTTTTGAAAATTGATGGCAAAACAATGTTGTATTCAAGCAGATCAGATTTGAGATTTATAACTACCCTTTCCCAATCTATGCTTAAGCCATCAGAAAACCGTCATAACAATACCATCAACCACCTTAGCTGTAAATCCCATAACACTATTGAATATTCGATCATTCCTCGCCTTTCAATACTTTTAACTTGTTTTTGAAGATAAGAAACGAATTTTCATGAGAATGAGAGTTTAAAAGGTGGCTCTGCCATGAATTTTTGAGGAGTAAAAGGAAATCGCCTTGTAAAAACCATGAGTTAAAAAAAGGATGTTGCCAAGATGGTTAGATACAATTTGTTACAATATTTATTGCAAACTTTCAAATTACTTTTTTTTTTCTTATTATATATATATATATATATATATATATATATATATATATATATATATATATATATATATATATATATATATATATATATATATATATATATATATATATATATTGTTCGAGCAATGATTGTCAAAGACAAAGATTAGGATTTAGGTAATGTCAACCTTAGATCTCCTATGACGATCACAATGCAAACCCAACAAGTTCTTGACGAACCTAGGGTGACCAAGGTTGAGGATGAAAGCGAGAGTGTATGAACTCTGCGTTTAAGCTTTAGTGAGTGTGTGTTGAGATAAGATGCACTCGACAATGATTTAGACCATGTATTTATATGGCTAGTCTCAAGTATATGGAACGTTGATCCATTAATGATGATCATGAATACTTGAACGACCTTAATCATCAATCACCAGTATATGTAACTCCTTACTATTACGACGACAATAAAGCAGTCGTGAAGCGCCATTATGACGGGACGTCAGCCAATAAGACAGGCGCTTCAAATGACAAGCGTTGACAACTTGACAGGCAGGCGCTTCAAATGACAGGCGTTGACAACTTGACAGGCAGGCGCTTCAAATGACAGACGTTGACAACTTGACAGGCAGGCGCTTCAAATGACAGGCGTTGACAACTTGACAGGCAGACGCTTCAAATGACAGGCGTTGACAACTTGACAGGCAGTTTATGACAGCCTGACTATTTTTGGTGACAACCTGTCAGGCAGTTTCAGCATGACAGCTGACTAGTTTTTATCAACGTTGTTAGTCATTGGGCTTGGTTCCTTACTAACCTCATCATGCCCCCGAGTTAGGATTTGCCAAAACAACGGTTTGTAAGTCGTAACTATCATCACTCGTTACTCGTAAGTCTTTTTTTTTTTTTTTTTTTTTCTTTTTTCTTTTTGAGACCGGCGACGGTAAGCCATGACCGTCGGTCGGCCATGACCGGCGGTACCATGACCGGCGATACCATCATGACCGGCGACGATAGTCATGTTTTAGCCAAAGTTTTTGTACTCTTAAATAATTAACTCCTTGCTAATTGTAATTGTATGTCTTGTTGCAGGTTTAACTGGGTTGCTCGCTACCTTACAGGTACGTACTTGCTTGTCCATTGCTTTGTTTTGTTTACACCCTTGTAGTTAGTAATAGCTTATATACCTTGTTAATTATTAGGCATATTGTAGTTTTCGTTGTTTAACATGGAAGAGCCGGTGCCAGCGACAGATCCTATTGTGGTGAAAGCTCCATCAGTTATTCGGAGCCCTAGCAAAGTCGATGACAAAATGCTAACAAAACTTATGGATGAGTATCCATGACACCGTCTTGGGTGTGCATGACAATGTGTATATTTGGTTGTGCGTATGACACTTTCTTGAGGGCCCATGGTTCCTTTGCATGCCAATGACATAGGTAGATTTGGGTATCTCTGATGTATGCTTCATATTTGGCCTGTGACACTGGGCCAATAGCACTTTTGTTGGTTAACCTTTACTTTGTTTACTCGCGAGGATTGTCGCTTCCCAGTGAGAAGTTCTTATCTTTTATCAAGTAGATTAAAAGACGAATATGATTGTATGTTATTTGGCCAGACAAGGTTGTCTTTCTTGGCTTCATACATGTTGCATTGAACTATGTTCTTAGTTGTGGCCTTATGCTTTTTGTATTGAATCCTTACTTCAATATTTATTTGTTTATGCAAATACCATAGAAAAATGATATTGTGTGTCACACCCCGCTATAGCGGAAACACGGAATGTGAGAGCTGGAATATCATTACACGGTCATAAGCAAATTTAAACGATTCAAGTCATTTCAATAAAATAAAAATAGTTAAAGTTTCAACAACCAAGCAGTTCACAAATTCTAAATAAAGTACAAGTACAATGTTTCAAAATAAAATTCCCAAAATAGAAAGGTCCTTTCCCACTGTGCGCCTCACGTAACCATAATGACCCTTCCTTGCCATGCATTCCATACACTTACATTAATTTCCTGAAACATAAGATAAAGTGTCAACTACATAAAGTAGTGAGTGAGTTACAATTTAGAGTTTCGATAAAGTTTCCAAAAATAGAAAGTACATGAAAATAGTGACGTCATGAGAAAAGGAACGGAGCGACGCTAGAACATATATGAATAGTAAAGGTTTGTACACACGCAAGTGAAATAAATAAAACTCGTATAAATAAAGTTGCAGCGGAATCCAAGCGCTAAAAAGGTATATGCGTAGGGAGTATGTGTTTAACTAAATAGTAACTCGTATCAATCACTTGGCATAATATAAATAGTAAGTATACACTAAACCGATTGTGTGGTCCTGATCTAGCCCAAAAATGTTTCAATAAGTTGCTAACGGAATCTTAGTAATATGTACTTGGGTCGCTAACCCTGAGTAAGGAGTGACCGCTCCTAAGTATCGATACCCATATGACTAACGGCTATTGCTAATAGTGTATAAAGTTCCTGAACCAAAAACGGGGCAAATGAACAAAGTTTCCAAAAGTAGCAGTAAGTTCTTACGGGTTTATATTTTCATCAAGGATTGGTCGCTAACAAGTATCCTAAATTTAGTTAACCGGCTAAGGCATCAACACATATACGCATAATAGTTCACAAGTTTCCAAGTTTCCCAAAGTTCAAAGTTTCATAAGAGTTTCAATAAGGTTTCGTACAAGTTTCCAAGTTTAAAATGTTTCAAGTTTCTAAAGTTTCACACAAGTTTCCAAAAGTTTCAATAAAGTATCCAAGTACTAAGTTTCCAATTGTTTCAATAATTCGCAAATAGTGTCAAAAGTTACAAATCATATAATCTTATGTTTCCTCCAAATAGTGTTTAAAAGAACAAAAGTAAAACAGAGTGGGGTTGTAACTCACGGTTTGCGAAGGTAAAAAGGTATGAACTAGCACAAAAGAAGCGGAACGCGTCGGGAATCACAAACGACCTAAAACACCGGAAAGTTGTACAAGTTTTATTAGTATAATTGAGTTATGTTAAGTTCCAATTAACATTTTAAATCTCAATTGTCTTATACTTAGATTCTGTCCCAAAAGTTTATTACGGAAATTTTATAAGGTTTATGTGTTCGTGTACGTTTTATAGTCCGATATGTACAAATTAAGTCCAAAAGTGTCCATGTTCAAAGTCAAAGTGTATAAGTCCCGAAATGTTAAGTTACTGAAGTTAAGGTATGTTTTACGGTGAAATTTGGGCAGCGCTTCCGCGCAATAAAAATTATGTCCATTTTCAAAACACTTTCCCGCTTTAAAATGCACCATATAATCATTACGAACGATAATACACATGTTTCAATTCAAAAAAAACTTTTCCAACCAATTTATATGTCAAAAACAGTAGCTTTTCAAGATATGTATATTCTGTGACAAGTTATTTTAGCTCATTTTTACGTTTAAAGCTTTTAAAACGACAAAAATAGTGAACAACAGCATTCGGGCGGCGGTTGGAGGTACTCAGCCGGCGGCTGGACTTTAGCCGTCGGCTGGAATCCTTCAGCCGCCGGCCAAAAGCCTTCGGCCAGTTTCAAGATTGCTTTATTTTCCGATTTTTAGCTTGTTTAATGGTTAGATTCGACATGCAAACTGTTATAACTCATATATATGTATTTTTAAAGTAAAATCACTGTTTTCTTTTAGATTTATGTGTTAAAAATGTAGATCTATCATAAAAACTCGTTTTTAAGCAAGAAAACGTTTTAAATCTTTATAAAAACATATTTCCAGGTTTTAGATCTTACATGCAAGCAAAGATTTTAGTAAAAAGAGTAAAGTAAAAGAGTTCTACCGGAGGGAAAAGCAAAGAGACGATTTGGATGAGTTTCTAGCTCCAAATCTTCTTGAAACCCGATTTAAACCTTTCCTTTTGATACCCTTTACTCTTGGAACGTTTTTGATGGATTAGATGGTTGATTTTTGTGTGTTTATGGACTGTTTTGGTGGTGATATTTCTGTGTTTTCTTTGTGTTCTTGAGATAATAAAGAGAGAGTTTGAGAGAGAAAAGGTGAAATGTGTGTTTGATAATTTGAAAATGAAATGAAAAGTAATTGAAAGTGGGTAAAGGGGGGAGGGACTGGCCTTGGGGGTCACATTGGCAGTAAATTCTGCCCCAATCCCGAGTTGGCCAATAACTTTTCATGCAAAAATGAGTCATCGTCCAGCTGGACAGCGGGATTCAGCCGCCGGCTGGATTGAAAATCCAGCTTTTTGACGTTTTAAGTTTTCCGTTATAATTAGTTAAGGACTAGAATCTTTTTAGTTTCCGTTATGAATTTAGTCAAGTTCTAGTATTGTTTATTTGGTATTAGGATTTATAGTTTGATTCCGATTTTGGTTCCGACAATAAAAGACACAATAAGTATGAACCCGAACAATATGAACACGATAAAAGAGTAACTAGAGATTCGAACCGATTAAGTAACTGAGAATCACCTGAAATTTAGACGGTTGTCACATCATCCCCGGGTTGAAAGAAATTTCGTCCCGAAATTTGACTCGTCCAATCAGGTAGAAGTATCTTTGAACAAGT
>CAJVGC010000582.1:53335205-53361374 GCA_910822075.1 Senecio squalidus | reverse complement strand
AACCCATAATGATTTTCCGAAAAGCCTTGGTTATAGTTTGGTTTCAAAAACTTTTTAGAAATTTCTAAAACCGTTTTCACTATAACCTGTGCTCTGATACCAAGTCTGTCACACCCCGCTATAGCGGAAACACGGAATGTGAGAGCTGGAATATCATTACACGGTCATAAGCAAATTTAAACGATTCAAGTCATTTCAATAAAATAAAAATAGTTAAAGTTTCAACAACCAAGCAGTTCACAAATTCTAAATAAAGTACAAGTACAATGTTTCAAAATAAAATTCCCAAAATAGAAAGGTCCTTTCCCACTGTGCGCCTCACGTAACCATAATGACCCTTCCTTGCCATGCATTCCATACACTTACATTAATTTCCTGAAACATAAGATAAAGTGTCAACTACATAAAGTAGTGAGTGAGTTACAGTTTAGAGTTTCGATAAAGTTTCCAAAAATAGAAAGTACATGAAAATAGTGACGTCATGAGAAAAGGAACGGAGCGACGCTAGAACATATATGAATAGTAAAGGTTTGTACACACGCAAGTGAAATAAATAAAACTCGTATAAATAAAGTTGCAGCGGAATCCAAGCGCTAAAAAGGTATATGCGTAGGGAGTATGTGTTTAACTAAATAGTAACTTGTATCAATCACTTGGCATAATATAAATAGTAAGTATACACTAAACCGATTGTGTGGTCCTGATCTAGCCCAAAAATGTTTCAATAAGTTGCTAACGGAATCTAAGTAATATGTACTTGGGTCGCTAACCCTGAGTAAGGAGTGACCGCTCCTAAGTATCGATACCCATATGACTAACGGCTATTGCTAATAGTGTATAAAGTTCTTGAACCAAAAACGGGGCAAATGAACAAAGTTTCCAAAAGTAGCAGTAAGTTCTTACGGGTTTATATTTTCATCAAGGATTGGTCGCTAACAAGTATCCTAAATTTAGTTAACTGGCTAAGGCATCAACACATATACGCATAATAGTTCACAAGTTTCCAAGTTTCCCAAAGTTCAAAGTTTCATAAGAGTTTCAATAAGGTTTCGTACAAGTTTCCAAGTTTAAAATGTTTCAAGTTTCTAAAGTTTCACACAAGTTTCCAAAAGTTTCAATAAAGTATCCAAGTACCAAGTTTCCAATTGTTTCAATAATTCGCAAATAGTGTCAAAAGTTACAAAGCATATAATCTTATGTTTCCCCCAAATAGTGTTTAAAAGAACAAAAGTAAAACAGAGTGGGGTTGTAACTCACGGTTTGCGAAGGTAAAAAGGTATGAACTAGCACAAAAGAAGCGGAACGCGTCGGGAATCACAAACGACCTAAAACACCGGAAAGTTGTACAAGTTTTATTAGTATAATTGAGTTATGTTAAGTTCCAATTAACATTTTAAATCTCAATTTTCTTATACTTAGATTCTGTCCCAAAAGTTTATTACGGAAATTTTATAAGGTTTATGTGTTCGTGTACGTTTTATAGTCCGATATGTACAAATTAAGTCCAAAAGTGTCCATGTTCAAAGTCAAAGTGTATAAGTCCCGAAATGTTAAGTTACTGAAGTTAAGGTATGTTTTACGGTGAAATTTGGGCAGCGCTTCCGCGCAATAAAAATTATGTCCATTTTCAAAACACTTTCCCGCTTTAAAATGCACCATATAATCATTACGAACGATAATACACATGTTTCAATTCAAAAAAAACTTTTCCAACCAATTTATATGTCAAAAACAGTAGCTTTTCAAGATATGTATATTCTGTGACAAGTTATTTTAGCTCATTTTTACGTTTAAAGCTTTTAAAACGACAAAAATAGTGAACAGCAGCATTCAGGCGGCGGCTGGAGGTACTCAGCCGCCGGCTGGACTTTAGCCGTCGGCTGGAATCCTTCAGCCGCCGGCCAAAAGCCTTCGGCCAGTTTCAAGATTGCTTTATTTTCCGATTTTTAGCTTGTTTAATGGTTAGATTCGACATGCAAACTGTTATAACTCATATATATATATGTATTTTTAAAGTAAAATCACTGTTTTCTTTTAGATTTATGTGTTAAAAATGTAGATCTATCATAAAAACTCGTTTTTAAGCAAGAAAACGTTTTAAATATTTATAAAAACATATTTCCAGGTTTTAGATCTTACATGCAAGCAAAGATTTTAGTAAAAAGAGTAAAGTAAAAGAGTTCTACCGGAGGGAAAAGCAAAGAGACTATTTGGATGAGTTTCTAGCTCCAAATCTTCTTGAAACCCGATTTAAACCTTTCCTTTTGATACCCTTTACTCTTGGAACGTTTTTGATGGATTAGATGGTTGATTTTTGTGTGTTTATGGACTGTTTTGGTGGTGATATTTCTGTGTTTTCTTTGTGTTCTTGAGATAATAAAGAGAGAGTTTGAGAGAGAAAAGGTGAAATGTGTGTTTGATAATTTGAAAATGAAATGAAAAGTAATTGAAAGTGGGTAAAGGGGGGAGGGACTGGCCTTGGGGGTCACATTGGCAGTAAATTCTGCCCCAATCCCGAGTTGGGCAATAACTTTTCATGCAAAAATGAGTCATTGTCCAGCTGGACAGCGGGATTCAGCCGCCGGCTGGATTGAAAATCCAGCTTTTTGACGTTTTAAGTTTTCCGTTATAATTAGTTAAGGACTAGAATCTTTTTAGTTTCCGTTATGAACTTAGTCAAGTTCTAGTATTGTTTATTTGGTGTTAGGATTTATAGTTTGATTCCGACATTGGTTCCGACAATAAAATACACAATAAGTATGAACCCGAACAATATGAACACGATAAAAGAGTAACTAGAGATTCGAACCGATTAAGTAACTGAGAATCACCTGAAATTTAGACGGTTGTCACATTGTGAGATAATATTGGGATACAAGATCAGACCAAATGCTATTATTGCCAGTTTCATACATGACCATGACATTCCATGTGCTTGGAAACATTTATTGAAAACATAAAGGAAAAAATGACAGTAAAGACTGTCGCACCTTGATAGGTCAGTTCATATTGGCTCCCTCATGTATCATGAAGACGTGGCCATCAGGTGGTCCGGGGTGTTCTATGTCTTCCCCCTTCTTTTGCCAGGCATAACTCTTCTTAGGTGGAGTTTTATTTGCTTGCTGCTTAGCGCCAGGGACAAGGTGTTCTAGCTTGCCTTCTTCCAAAGCCCGCCTGATTTCCCTTTTGAGCTTTCTACAAACATTTGTGTCGTGTCCATGGTCTTCATGGAAATCACAGTATTTATTCATGTTTTTCGTACCTGACCTATGCTCCATCTGGGGTGGAGGTGTGAAGGTAGCGCACACCTGCTCTGTTATCAAGATTTCTTTTGGTGTTTTGCTAAGAGCAAGCTCAGACGCATGTTTATCGTATGGGCCAAACCTCCTGTTGCTCCTTTCATTTCGTCGATGGTCTCCAGTTAGAGCATCATGCCTGCGATCTGACGTGTCGGTCCATGACTTGCCGCCTACCTCTCTTGTCAAGGAGACAGTTTCCTTTGACCTTAGATAGTCATATGCCCTGTCCGTGGCTTCTTTGAAAGTAACCGGAGTTCGCTTGATCAGTTTCTCTTGCAGTTGTCCTGGGAGCTAGGAGAGGGTAAAACCCGAAATTTGTTGACTTTCGGGTAACATGGCGATCTTCTGGCATTCTTGTGTGTATCGCTGGATAAAGTCACGCAACCCCTCTCCTTCTTTTGTCGTATCAAATGAGCCTCTATATGAGTTATATGTTGCTTCTTTTGTTGTACAAATTGAGTCACAAACTTGGCTTTTAGATCTGCGAAATCTTGAATACTCCTCTCAGGCAAGTCAGCAAACCAATCACGAGCGAGACCTTGTAATGTTCCAGAGAACATGTGGCAAGCGACTGGGTCTAACCATTTCTCCGTCATAATAGCCTCTTCAAACAGAGCAAGGTGGTCGTTTGGATCTCGAGTACCGTCGTAAGTACCAACAACGAACGGGACGTTTTGCTTATCTGGGAGTGGGAATCTGGCAACCCAGTCACAAAACTTTGAACTAACCACTGACAAAGGCATAGTGGCTGCACGGGGTGGTACTGCTGCTGTCACTAGGGTTTGCAACACTCTGAGCATGTCGTTAGATGTGTCCTGTGGTAGAGGTGTTGGTGGGGTGTGTGTGCTTGGTTGCCTTAGCCGCTCCAGGAGTTGTGACAACGGATCCGCTAGCTGTACGGGCGCTGGCTGAGGCGTTGGGCGCAATGCCTCCACTAACTGTGACAACAGATATGACGAAGCAGGTGGTGGTGGGGGTGGTGGTGGCTGAGTGCTCTGAGCCAACCTTCTAAGCAGTTTCACAATGGGATCCTCCTGAACCCCTTGAGTAGCAGTCTGGGAAGCAATCGAAACAGGTTGTCTTACAAGATCCGTGCCATCATCCTGAGAGCTTGTCCCGTGTGACAAAATAGGCTGAAATAGAGGGATGAATGTCACTGGCGGTGGTGAAGTAAACATACTTGTTCCCGCCAGCCTTGTGGAAAAAATGGGACTTGTTAAAGAGGGATACCCTCGTGTCGACCTTAGATCCGACACCGTCCACTCAGAATCGACGTATGATTTCGGCATTGTGGTACGAACAGGTGATGGAGGAAAAGCAGGGGGTGAAGTCATCACCGTTTCCGGTGCAGTGGTAGTCACGGTAGTGGTTATTTCTGGCGCTGAAGAAATGACCTGCGATGAATTTGTTGCCTCCATGGAAACGGTTGATTACGGAGAAAAAAAAGGAATTGGGAAAAGTGAAACGCCATTAAAAGACGTGTCCCACGGATGGCGCCAATGTTCGAGCAATGATTGTCAAACACAAAGATTAGGGTTTAGGTGATGTCAACCTTAGATCTCCTGTGATGATCACAGTGCAAACCCAACAAGTTCTTGACGAACCTAGGGTGACCAAGGTGGAGGATGAAAGCGAGAGTGTATGAACTCTGCGTTTAAGCTTTAATGAGTATGTGTTGAGATAAGATGCCCTCGACAATGATTTAGACCATTTATTTATATGGCTAGTCTCAAGTATATGGAACGTTGATCCATTAATGATGATCATGAATACTTGAACGACCTTAATCATCAATCACCAGTATATGTAACGCCTTACTATTATGACGACAATAAAGCAATACTGAAGCGCCATTATGACGGGACGTCAGCCAATAAGACAGGCGCTTCAAATGACAGGCGTTGACAACTTGACAGGCAGGCGCTTCAAATGACAGGCGTTGACAACTTGACAGGCAGGCGCTTCAAATGACACGCGTTGACAACTTGACAGGCAGACGCTTCAAATGAGAGGCGTCGACAACTTGACAGGCAGTTTATGACAACCTGACTATTTTTGGTGACAACCTGTCAGGCAGTTTCAGCCTGACAGCTGACTAGTTTTTATCAACGTTGTTAGTCATTTGGCTTGGTTCCTTACTAACCTCATATATATATATATATATATATATATATATATATATATATATATATATATATATATATATATATATATATATATATATATATATATATATATATAAAATTATTAACCAATATATATAGAAAAAGATTTTTTTAAAATTATTAATTTATAGAATTACTTTCTTAAAATCAATTTAATGCCTATTCTTCATATAATTTAATTAATTAACCCTTTAATTTCAACATGTACAATTATTTCACTTAGTTTTTATAAAAACAACTTATACCTTTAGCCTTTCATTTAACTCAAGTACAATGTTCTACGCAATTTTTATTAAGATATATGCCTCAAATTGTAACATATATTTAAGGATATGATTATTCTAGAGATATTAGGTATTTGTATTAGGTTGAGTTTATGTTTTTTTTAATTATAGTTGTCTACGTATAAGGTTACTTGTCTTGCAAGACAAGATTAGATTAGATGAGAATTAGGAGGTTGTTTCCTAATCTAATTCTAACTAGGATTTACCCCTCACCTATAAATAAAGGTGAGAGGTGAGGCTTAAACCTAGTACCAAAATTCATTTTCTTTAATGAGAGTCGTCTAAACATTCTCATATCTCGGATTCTTTTCTTATTTCTTGTTCGATAACCACCACCATAGTGAAGACTCTTGTATTCCGCGGGTTCCATCAGGTTTGTTGACGTATAAATTTCCAACAAGTGGTATCAGAGCCACGGTTCGTGGTTATTCTGAGATGAACAATTACAAGAATTTTCGTAATTCTCGGCCAGACTTGCGCAGCTATGGGAAAAATGCGATCCTGACTTCGTTAACCGTCGGATCATCACGAATTTTGGTTTGTAGGTTCCCAACACATATATAGACAATCAGACCAAAGGATGTTTTGATCAAAGTGTGTAACAAAAGATAAAAGTTGTCGAAGTTGGCAACAAATTTAGGAAAAAGGCTGAAAATTCAGAAAATTTCTTGGATTTTATTTGTACATGTCGTTTTTTGATTCGTGGGTTGTTTTGAAGATTCAAGTTTGTGTTTATGGTGTTGTGGGTAATCCGTAAGGGTGTACTTGAGTTGAATACGGGTTTTGGTTTTGAACTCATGGGTTGTAAACTCAATTTCTTGCAGGTTGGTTTATTGAACATAGAAGGTGTTTGTGGGGTTGTTTCTTAAACCATTAACTAGGGTTTACTTCGTAGGTGTTGTTACTTGAGCCGCAAACAAAAATTAATTTTTTTTCTTCGTAAATTAGAATCCAATTACAAATTTATTTGTCTCAATCCTTACTTGATGTTGAATTAAATCTTAAAAAAATCACAAGGAACAGACAAATTGTTGGAGCATTAACAAACCAAACAAACTTAACACGATCAATCATTTTCCTCTATTCCAAAACCCATCAACCAAACACGTCGCTATTTTATCTCTTACGAAAAGAATTTATAGTTTGCTTACCATTGGGAAACCTTTACCAATTTCCTTGTGTTAAAGAAGAAGGCTTAGTTCGCCCACACAACGTCATCTCGTCATCTATAGGTTTGTGACTGATCAATTGGTTTAATTTTTAACAAAGTATTTTTATTGGTCAATAATTTTAAAAAAATATTTTCCTATATATATATATATATTAAGATCGTAGACATACGAATAATTTTAAACTAATTTAATTTACAGATTATTTTTAATTCATATATTCACTTTTACGTATTTAAAAGAAAAAACACAATAATTGTTTACGATAACAACTTTTGAATCAAAATTAAAACATTACATGTAACTTTATAAAGTCTAATAAATTTATAATTACATTTTATGGTGTGTTACACGGATAATTCTAATATAATTAAGTTAATACTAAAAACTAATATTATTAAGTATTTGAATTATTTATGCTTTTTAAGTGAAATAAAGAAAATTATATTTGAAAAAAGAAAAATTGAGAATGACAACATTGATAATCTTAGTTTAAAAACTTAGTTTAAAGAGTTCATTTTCAACTCATAAATACAATAATATTCACTTGAAAATTAATTATTCGAATTTTTAAATAAGCAAAAATTCAAGAACAACTTTTGTTTAAAAAGAAATGAAACTATTAAACTAATTAAAAAACTTATTAATACGGAACTAAACGGATTTTAATGGGCGGAAAAATTAGAATTACAGAGCCTAACTAAATGACAAGTGGCATATTATTTAATTACTTAATATCACAAAGACATTTTTTTTTTACCCTAATTCATATACTTTATTTTTATAATAAAGGAAAACCGACAGAAATTTGATTAAACTTGCCGAATAGCCAAACAATTTGATATCTAAACTTAGATGCTCTTCATTTAAACAAAAGGTTTTTCCTCTAAATCTGAATACCAGCTCTGAATAATTAGAGGTGGTTTCTGGTTGAAAAAACAGATATTTTATGTAGGGTTGTATCAGAGGTAAAAAGGGGTTTTTTTGTCTCTTGTTGAAAAAAATGAAAGAACAACAAAATTTTTAAAACCTCTAAACGGGTCAGAGGTCAGAACTATTCAGACTTTTTTTTCGAAAAAGAACAGCACCTAGTGATGTTTTTCCGCGACTACAGGTCCTTTGCAACTCTAGATCCGCTACCGGTAAACAAATCATGGTTCTTGTACCCGATAAACTGCCTTAATAGCTGTATAGATTCTATCCTCGATTTTGCTAATGATTTAAATAAAAGTTAAAACTTAAAATAGTGCTGAAACCATTCCACTCGAGTTCAATGTAATACAAAATTAAGTTAAATAATACTTAAATTTAAGACAATTATTATAGTATTATTTTCTATATCTAGTTTTCCTTTAAAAGGGAATATATGCTCTTAAGTATACACTCTTCCCTTATCACCTCGGCCGGTCAATCAATAAATGGCAACTCTCAAACTCTCACATTTCTTTCTTTCGATCATCTTCCTCGTCGGAACAACCACCATCATCACCGCCACTAAGTCGCCGTCGTCCAACTTCATCACCTCTTCATGCACAACCACCACTTACCCTAGTTTATGTGTTCACTCTCTTTCTCCCTACGCAAAATCCATCAAACACAACCCTACGCAGCTGACTCGTGTCGCCTTGTCCGTAACCTTAAATAGATCCGAGTCGGCCCAATCTTACATTCAGAAGCTCACCGGATCGAAAGTGTTGAACCCTCGTGAGCTTTCTGCGGTAAGAGACTGTTTGGAGGAAGTAAATGATAGTGTGGATAGGGTCAGAAACTCGATCCGTGAGCTCAAGAACGTGGATCGGGTTAAAGGGCAGGAGTTTTTTATGCATATGAGTAACGTTCAGACTTGGGTTAGCTCAGCTTTGACAGATGAGAGTACGTGTATGGATGGGTTTTCGGGTCGTGAAATGGAGGGTCGGGTGCAGAAGTTGGTTCGGGCACAGATTACTGATGTTGCGCATGTTACCAGTAATGCTCTCGCGTTAATAAACCATTTTGTTGTGAAGCATAGTTAATTGAGGGGAATCCAGTGGTATTAATCGTTATATAATATTAGATTGTCAATTTTGAGGGGCTTTTTTCTTGCATAAGGTTGTTATTAGGCTTTGCTTATTAATCCGGGTCAGGTTTGGATTGTAATGATTTAAGCTTTTAAGTCAATATACATTAGTGTAATGTATTAGGTTTTTTCTCTTATTAAAAAACTTGAAAAAACAATAGTTGTTCCACTTTTCACATGGTCCCTTTTCTTTCAAGAAAAAGAACTCAGGCGACACGTAGAGGTGTAAAAATCGAGTTTGATTAGTATTTGAACCGGGTTTGGTTAAATTTTTCTAAATTGGTTTGCCTAAAACTCGGGTCGGGTTCAATCCGGGTTTTGGGTTTGAAAATGTGGAACTGGTGGAACCGGTTTGGAGTCAGATCCAAACCGGTTCGGGTATAAAACCCGGGTAAAAACCGGTTTTGAATTTTAATAAAAAAAAATGTAACTTGCAAAAACATGTTAAAATTCGACTTTTATCAAACAATCTTTAAACACATCATAAATAAACGTTGTATGTTTAGTAAAAAGGCTTAAAACACATCTTCAAAAGTTTAATATTTCGATAATTAGGATAAAAATATTCGGAAAAGTACTATTTTTAGTATGAAATGTAACTAATAACATTAAAAATAAAACGTAAGTTGAAAAAACACGTTAAACTTCTACTTTTATTAAACAAACTACGACAACCGCGTATTTTGAAGTACCTTTTCGTTGTGTCTTCTGTCGTTTATTTTGTCGACTTTTGTTTTGACCCGATTATTGCTGTTATTTCCGTTTCACGCGATATTTGTTAAGTCGGGATTTATATTATTGTTTCGTCATTCATGTATACAGTTAAGATTGACGTTAAAATATTTTTACAAAGTTAGTCCTTTAACGGGGTTACCGTTAAATTCTTTACAAATTCAGTCCTTTTAACGGGCAACTAACGGATGTTAAGTAAGCGTTGGACTACGCCGCAGTCCTTACTGACTGCGACCCAGCCGTGGTCTGGACGGACCATGCCAAAAACGCTTTTTGGTTTCTTGAGATTCCACAAACACATGCAAACACGCGGAATCTGCCCCAAACCTTCCCAATATGGTGCTAGATGAGTAAATTGTGGATCATTGACCAACTTACATCATCTCTCATGCCATGTTTCCATCCTTAACAATTTTCATCACCATTTCACCTTTCTTTCATCTTCTAACTCAAACACTCCCAAATTATCTCCATTTCCAGAACTTTGGTGAGATATTAATCACATTCTAGAGTGCTTTTGTGTTAGAAGAAGATCATACATCATATTCTCCTTGATCACACTTCACTTCGTAAGTTTTTCCAACCCTAATTCCATCTTTTTTACCCTTAATTCTTCTCCTTTGTTACAAAGAAGATTCTAACATAAATTCTTATGTTCTTGCAAGGAATTCATCCACCACCATCTTCATTTTCCATTCTCGTTTTGTTCATAATCATGGAGGATTTCACATATTGAAGATTGGTAAGTTAAAATCATCTTTAACCCTTATTCTAATACTTTTTCCCTAAGTTCTCTTCTAATAAGTGGTTGTTTTTGTGTTTGTAGTTTGTTTCCTTCTCACCACCACTTGTGGAGTTCGTTTCCGAGTTCGAGGCGATTCCGATGACTCTTGGTAGATTTTGTGGAGGTCTTCGGTACTCCTTAATAAACCCTTAATTTCTGCTTTTTGTTTTCTTAATTCCACTAAATACCCACCTAAGTAACTTATATAAAAAGTAAAAATGGTTAAAATGAAAGAAAACATTATATTTAAGATATTATACATTCTAATAGGTTATTAGTTATCATAACATAAAAATGGCATATTATGAACTTATATGTAAAATCGGATAATTTTTATATAGGAACTATTAGTAAATTCCTACCGAAAATGAGTATCTATTACTTTTGGACTAATTGGACTAATTACATATATAAACCTTATAAACACTCTAATTAGTATTACTAATTATTATTATATAAAAACTTGTATATATAGTGTATAAATAACTTGTATAAACATTTATATATGTAAATAACACTCTGGACATAGTGATATAAAACTAAATTTAACTAATCGATACTAAAACGTAAAAAGTTAAAACTTCTTTTTTGCCACTGTTGCCTCACTGCGCCGCAACAGTAACCTACTGCGCCGCAGCGGGCTCGGTTACAATCTGGATGCGTCGCATTGTGTTAATAGTGCGTCGTAGTTGCTTGGTCACAAACTCAGTGCGACGCACTGAGCCACTGTTTTGCAACTTCGGCTTAATTTGAACGAACATAAGTATATATATACATATATTATTATACATAAAGTAGTATATACTAAAAAATATACGTTTTTGACATCAAAACAGAATCGCAATCATAAATAAATATATATATATTTATAAAAATCGTTAAACGTATATATTTTCGATAAAATATACTTTCTCTAAAAATCGATCGTAATCATAACTTTTTATAATAAATTATAAAGACTCTTTTTAAAACATATTATAAAATGGTTTTTAACTTAAAATACTCGAAATATTTTAATCTTAAAATTTGTTTAATCTTTCTTATGCTATCATTAAAATTCTAAAATTAAAAACAAATGATTTTTTATTGTTTTTAATTGAAGAATCTACTCCTTTTTGAAAAATATTACTTGAAATTATTGCCAAAGCAACTTAAATGAAGAAAAAGGAATTCTACTTTAAATGATATTTTAATTGGTTGCACAACATCATCTAACCCGATTCAAAATTGCATAATTTTAAAAATTTGGTTATGCGCATCAAATTGAGTTGCACCGTGACAAATAAATAGGAGGATCAAACTTTTTGCCCAAAGAATTAAACTTGTGATAATCTAACAAGAGTAACCACATTGGCTTAATGAACGTATCTCATATAAAAGATTGAAGATGGTTGAACCATCAACCTTTTATAAAAGTTTCCTTCAATTAAACCCAAACATCAAAAATATTTAGGACAAAAAATTGTCCTGCAAACAATTATTCAAGCACGTAACCTAGTGGTCTTGTAAGCAAATAAGTGCATACACGGTCAAATAAAGTACCATATTATAAAAATCTTATTTGTAGTCTTTAGGGCTACAAAAGCAACTCTCTACACATTGTAATTATCAGTATCAGATTTGATTATTGTTATTATTTTTTTATCAAACTAAATTATTGTTTAATCATTTTTATTTTTGTTTAAATTTGTTTTTCTCAAATACTTTTGCATTTATATTATTTTTATTCGGTGGTTTAAATAATTTGTCTAACATTTTCACTTTAACATATACTAGTAATTATACTCATGCTTACACATAGACGATTTAAAATATATTTTTGTAAAAGTAAAAATAATTTTTTTTTATTATTCGTATGTTATTTTTTTTCTCCTTATAGCTATTATTCGGTTTTATTATAACATTTAATTTTATTTCGAAATTGCTATTGTACATAATTATTACAATTTAAAAAATGAGTAAAATGTAAAGATTAAAATCGACGTATATGTTGTAACGTTCTTTTCATTTTTTTTGTTAGTTATATAAATTTTATATTTTATATTGATAGTGTGTGTTAATTTATTATATGTTGTTATTAATTACATGTAGGGGTGTTCAAAATTGGATATCCGAAAAATATATAATTACACTTTTTTTTAAACTACTTTACATATTTGATACTAAACTTTAATTTGTATATTACAAAAAGTCTTTAATATAAGAAACATACAACCTAAAAGGCTAAAAGTAGAATATATATATATATATATATATATATATATATATATATGAATGCGAACCCCTTAAATATTTAGAAACTATAGAAATTACTTTTAAACCATTTATTTCATAAAACTTACTTTATTTTTAAAAGTAAATATCTTTTAAATTGTACATTTTTACGAAATAAAAAATATACCGTTAGAACGGATAGTTTAATTCTCTCTTGGAAAATTATAAACTTTTTGAATTTTGATTACTTTTTTTTTTGTTATTCACTAGTGTATATACCACAAATTTTGAATTTTTCAAAAACTATGTATATATACACTGGTGAATATATAGTTAAAATATAAGTCACGAACTACTTCATACACCGGTGAATAGAAGTATATATTTACTTGTGTATACATATGTATTCACTAGTGAATATATAGTTCAAATGTATTTTTTGGCGAATTAGTATATACACCAGTTTATATTTAGTATATACATTAGTGTATATACCGGAAAAAAAGAGTCAAAAGTATATCAAGTGAGTGCTCGTTGAAAGAGAATTAAATGCTTGTTTTAATGGTATAATTAGTTTTTCGTAAAACCTAGTTATACTCTAGATATTTCAATTAAAATTTAATTGTTAATTTAAAGTATGTTTTAAATTAGTGGTTAAAAAGTGGTTCTATGGTTCCTAAATATTTAATAGTTCCTATTTGAACCCACTGAAACACCCGGAACCAAATACACACCATTTTTTTTTAAAACTTACAAAACATGTAATTAATATTCTAAGTTGTTACTACTTCATCTCTTTAGTTAACGACAAATGTCCGTTAACATCTCATTTTACAAATTGGAGCGGAAGCTCTTACAAAAAACATTTTTAAACATTTAATCTTTACAATACGGTCCCCTTCCCTTCTTCTTTAGCTTGTCTTGCCATAAAACTCGATTACCTACAAAACATACAATTAACATAATATATTAGCGTTAAGCTAGTGAGTATACCTTACAATTATGTTAATCACATCTAACACGACTACTTTAAAAATCTGCTCTTTCTTTCTTTCCAATTACTTCTTTTCTTTCCCGACAATCAAATTGCCGTATCTAACAATTATACATACCCTCGCGGTATGTAAAGTTGATGCTACTTCTTCTTGACTAATGAAAGTCAACTTCTTTTCCTTCCCGACAATCAAATTGTCGTATCTAACACTTCTTTTCATTATAACAATTTATAACATATTTCATACACATAAAACAACAACAAAACTACTCAAAACTAGTCTGGACAACAACTACTACTCATTGCACAACATTGCAAACAAAATAACTCATTCTGATCACTCACTGCTACATTAGCGTCATATCATAATTATCAACAACTAGAAATATAAATAACAACCAATACATAACAAACAACCATAACTTAAATAACAACCATAACAAAATAACAACCATAACAAAATAACAACCATAACATAAATAACAACCATAACAAGGCATCTACAGTTTAATTCTCGTTATATGCTTAAACAATATATACTTTATCATTGATTATAAAATATTCCAAGACTAATTAAAGTCTCATATTTCTCTTCTTCCAACTATATAGAGTTGGTTATTACTTCTTTCCGACTATTAAAGTCGTATACATACCCTCGCGGTACGTAAAATTGATTCTACTTCTTTCCGACATATAAATGTCATTTCTACTCATCTCTAGCTTAATAATGGTTTAGGATATCATTCTCACACTTAAACTACTTTAGAAACCACTAAAAACTGATCTAGACATTAACCGCAACGCAACTAACAACAACTATGACGCACCTAAAACAACTGAAAATTAAGCCTACTCATTGAGTGCCAGATGCAACGCACCAGGACCCAAGTGCGGCGCACCAGGACCCAGGTGCGGCGCATCTAGGCCTGTGAGAGGGCTGATTTTCATTTTTGATGTATTCATGCACTTGCACGTTAGTTTACGACACTTCTAGTTCTTATTTCCGCTAACAACTTAGCCATATACATAAATAGTATATGAATCAACTCTCCAAGATATTTACATACAAATATAAACATTCAACATATCAAATAAGCTTCGTATATTCACCTCGAAGTCGGATTAAGCTACAACATACAAAGCTCTTCCCTTTTACTCTTTTTCTCCAAATCTGCGTTTTTACAACCAAACACAAATCTCTCTTTCAATATATCTTACATACATATAAATATATGTATTAAATTCATTACAACTCTTTCTAACTATTTCTAACTCTTTCTAACACTTTCTAACACTTTTGGAAAATTCTACCCAACTTGCCATTCCTTGGGTCTTTTGACCCATTCAACCCTCTAATGCACAAATAAGCATTTTAACTCTTTAAAAACATTACATCAAACATAAATAACACATTGCAAGTAATGTTTTCTTCCCTTTAACCCTTTCTTACCCATTTGCCACCTCTTAACGGGTCACATGACCCGTTTGGCAACTAGTATAACACACTTAACATCATTTCATCCAAACACATATTCAAGTACATTTAGCTTATCTTTTCTATCATAAACATGATAATAATCATTCTTAACATAATTCTTTCATTCTAAAACATTCTCACAATAATAAACACTTCTACATAACAAAATCATCTTTTCACCCTTATTAGCTAAAACATGAAATCTTACAAAATTTCATATACATAAATCTTTCAATCTTCTAAACCTTTACATATATTATTAACATCAAATAACATATAAACAAAGCTTAATTCTAACAATTTCTCAACTTTTATGATTATTCCCATAATAATCAAATATCTAATTTAACCAAATTAATCATTTCTATCTTCAAATTAAACATCTAAATGACGTTATAACACATAATACAAATTCAATTTCATCAAATAGCTTAAAGTATATGATCATACCTTCTTTTTCTTCCATTAGAACCAAAACTAAGGTTCTTAAACCCTTAATCTTAACTTTAATTGAGGAATTACACTACAAAATAGCTTCAATTTGATATCTTCTTCTTCTTTGATTTCATCTCTCAAACCGACATACACATACATCCTATCAGAAAATATGCAAATGACACCTCACAATCCACCTCATATTAAATTTCCAAAATTTCACTTTCAGTCCTTCAACTTTCAAACTTTAGTAAGTTATTACTTAACCATAATAGTTAACAATGTAAATCCTTTCTAACCAAAGTTAACTATTTTTCTTACCAATTTAGTCCTTCTCCATTTCTAATTTCGATTAAAGACTAAAACATAACATATACTTATAAAATATTCTATATTCGAAACTAGAATGTTACAAATCTTTCCTTCTTCTAACGATTTCGTCCCCGAAATCTATTCTTTGAACAAACAAGAATAAAACTTACTTCTTTCACTCTCCGGATTCTAAATGAAATCCGATCCTTTTCTATAGTTCCAATGAATCTTAACTACTTTGATTTACTTATTCTAAAGTTACTTTACTTTTTTGGTCAAAATAACTATCGTTTTTCAACATAAATCAACTTTTCATCAATTTCTATATCATATACTATTTCGAATAACTCTAACTGATAAACAATTTTCTAATTCTTAAAACAAAAAAATTTTAAACGGTCCAATTAACCTTGTACTAAAATTTTCTCTCTATCTAAATCATATTGCCCATTTCCGTAAAGGAAACTTCTAACACAATTTCTCTAATCTACTTTATATAAAAAATAACATTACCTTTCTAGAAGTTTGGCTAATTTCATTAGCCATCATTGCTAAATATCCAATTCTATCTCACCTTCTTTATAACGACTACTTCTTCCCTCTCAAATTTTACTAATAAGAATAATATACAGTTAACAACATATAAAATTATAATATACGCAATTATAATTATAACATATAATACTAATATAAACATAAATGCAAATATATACTTCTAGCACATACTTTCTAACCTCACTTGCCATTCATATTTAACATCCATCGACTATAACGGATATACTCTTGTATAACATGTTCAAAATTAACGTTGGCCAGACGTTAACTTTAAACACATCAAACTCTTGTACACGCAATACTTAACATTGCATATCTTAGATTAGGGCATTACCAATTACTAACAATTAATCTTACTTCACTTACAAAAACTTTACTTACTCTTATCTTTTCCGCAAGGCAAGCCTCTTCCCCAATGGTATTTCATTACAAAAGCCTCAACTTGGGTTCAAATATCGACTAAGATACTCGGCTCACACAAGTCAAGGCTCTTATACCAACTTGACACACCCGGAACCAAATACATACCATTTTTTTTTAAACTTACAAAACATGTAATTAATATTCTAAGTTGTTACTACTTCATCTCTTTAGTTAACGACAAATGTCCGTTAACATCTCATTTTACAAATCGGAGCGGAAGCTCTTACAAAAAACATTTTTAAACATTTAATCTTTACAATACGGTCCCCTTCCCTTCTTCATTAGTTTGCCTTGCCATAAAACTCGATTACCTACAAAACATACAATTAACATAATATATTAGCGTTAAGCTAGTGAGTATACCTTACAATTATGTTAATCACATCTAACACGACTACTTTAAAAATCTACTCTTTCTTTCTTTCCAATTACTTCTTTTTTTTTCCCGACAATTAAATTGTCGTATCTAACACTTATACATACCCTCGCGGTATGTAAAGTTGATGCTATTTCTTCTCGACCAATGAAAGTCAACTTCTTTTTCTTCCCGACAATCAAATTGTCGTATCTAACACATCTTTTAACATATTTCATACACATAAAACAACATCAAAACTACTAAAAACTAGTCTGGACAACAACTACTACTCATTGCACAACATTGCAAACAAAATAACTCATTCTGATCACTCACTGCTACATTAGCGTCATATCATAATTATCAACAACTCGAAATATAAATAACAACCAATACATAACAAACAACCATAACTTAAATAACAACCATAACATAAATAACAACCATAACAAAATAACAACCATAACATAAATAACAACCATAACAAGGCCTCTATAGTTTAATTCTCGTTATATGTTTAAAAAATATATACTTTATCATTGATTATAAAATATTCCAAGACTAATTAAAGTCTCATCTTTCTCTTCTTCCACCTATATAGAGTTGGTTCTTACTTCTTTCCGACTATTAAAGCCGTATGCATACCCTCGCGGTATGTAAAATTGATTCTACTTCTTTCCGACATATAAGTGTCATTTCTACTCATCTTTAGACTTAATAATGGTTTAGGATATCATTCCCACACTTAAACTACTTTAGAAATCACTAAAAACTGGTCTACACATTAACCGCATGTCACACCCCGCTATAGCGGAAACACGGAATGTGAGAGCTGGAATATCATTACACGGTTATAAGCAAATTAAACGATTCAAGTCATTTCATTAAGAATAAAAATGGTTCAAGATTTAAACAACCAAGCAGTTCACAAGTTAAATTTAAGTACAAATACAAGTTCCAAAATAAATTCCCAAAATAGTAAGGTCTTTCCCAAAGTGCGCCTCACTTACACTAATTTCCTGAAACATAAGATAAAGTGTCAACTACATAAAGTAGTGAGTGAGGTACAGTTTAGAGTTTCGACAAAAGTTTCCAAAAATAGAAATATATATATATATATATATATATATATATATGATGACGTCATAAGTATAAAGGAACGGAGCGACGCTAGAACATATATAATAATAGTAAGAAGTTTTGCACACACGCAAGTAAAACAAACAAAACTCGTATAAATAAAGTTGAAGCGGAATCCATCGCTAAAAAGTATATGCGTAGGTAATATGTGCTTAACTAAATTATTAACTCGTATCAATCACTTGGCATAATATAAATAGTAAGTATACACCAAACCGATTGTCTGGTCCTGATCTAGCCCCAAAATGTTTCATTGAGTTTCCAACTGAATCTTAGTAATATGTACTTGGGTCTCTAACCCTGAGCAAGGAGTGACCTCTCCTAAGTATCGATACTCATAATACTAACGGCTATTGCTAATAGTGTATAAAGTTCCTGAACCAAAAACGGGGCAATTGAACATGGTTTCCAAAAAAAGCCTAAGCACTTACGGGTTTATATTTTCATCAAGGATTGGTTGTTCTAACAAGTATCCTAAATTTAGTTAACCATTTAAGGAGTAACAACACATATACGCATAATAGTTTCACAAGTTTCCAAGTTTCCCAAAGTTTCAAAGTTTCCAAAGAGTTTCAAGTTACGTACAAGTTTCCAAAGTTTACGAGTTTCATAAGTTTCAAAAAGGTTTCAAGTTTCCAAGGTTTCAATAAGTTCCAAGTTTCACACAAGTTTCCAAATGTTTCAATAAAGTTTCGAAAGTACCAAGTTTCCAATAGTTTCAACAAATCGCAAATAGTTTCGAAAGTTACAAAGCATATAATCTTATGTTTCCCCCAAATAATGTTTAAAAGCATACAAGTAAAACAAAGTGGGGTTGTAACTCACGGTTTGCGAAGAAAAGTAGGAACAAGCGCGGACGGAACGGAATACGTCGGGAATCAAAGATAACCTAAAACACCGGAAAGTTATATAAGTTTTATTAGTATGATTCAAGTTATGTTAAGTTCCAATTTAACATTTTAAATCCCAATTTCTTATATTTTAGATTCTGTTCCAAAAGAGTGTTACGGAAAAATTATATGAATAAGTGTGTTCGTGTATGTTTCAATGTCCGATAAGTCCAATTAAGTCCAAAAAGAGTCAACGTCCGAGATCAATATGTTTAAGTTACAAAAGGTTAAGTTACTGAGTTGGAATTTATTTTACGGTGAAATTTGGGCAGCGCTTCCGCGCTATAAAGATTCAATCCATTTTTCAAAACACTTTCCCGCTTTAAACACACAATTTAACAAATACAAACCATAATACAAATGTTTTAAGTTCTCAAACTCATCCAAACTATTTTATTTACACAATCAGTAAGTTCCCAGAATATATAATCTGTAATAAAGTTATTTGAGCTTATTTTTACGTTTAAAGTTCTCAAAACGACACTTTTTACGATCAGCAGGATCCAGTCAGCGGCTGGAGATACTCAGCCGCCGGCTGGACCTTAGCAGCCGGCTGAGTGTCTTCAGCCGCCGGCCAGTTTCTAGATTTCGTTATTTTTTCGATTTTTAGTCCGTTTTAGTGTTAGATTCGAACATGCAAACTGTTATTTATCAAATATGTGTATTTTTAAGCAAAAGTTATAGTTTCTTTCGGATTTAAGTGTTAAAATTGTAGATCTATTATAAAAACCCGTTTTTAAGTAAGAACACGTTTTAGATTTTTATAAAAACCATATCTCAGCTTATAGATCGTCCACGCAAACCAATATTTAAGTAATAAGAGTAAAATGGAAGAGTTTTACCAAAGGAAAGCTTTAGTTGACGGTTGGATAGGATTCTAGCTTCAAAATGGATGCCAAACTCCTTCAAAACCCGATTTTTAAGCCTCCTTTTGTTACCCTTTAACCTTAGGATGATTTGTATGTATTTTAGTGGACGATTTTGGTGTTTTTGTTGCTGTTGTATGGTGTGAAGTTTCTGTTTTTGGTTTGAGTTCTTGAGGGAAAAGAGAGAGTTTTAGAGAGAGAGGGGTGTGTGTGTGTATTTGATTTTTGAAATGTAATTGAAAAGTGTTTAGGGGGAGTGTTAGAGTTGTAATGACTGGTCTTGGGAAGTGGTGTGACCATTTTTTTGGTCCAATCCCCGAGTTGGGGAGTTGGCCAATAAGTTTTCATGTAGTTATGAGTCATCAAGCCACTGCCAGCGGCCTTTCAGCCGCCGGCTGACCACATCCAGCCGCCGGCTGGGCTTCAGCCGTTGCCTGACAGCCTTTAGCCGTCGGCTGGAAGGTTTTTCCAGCACGGTGACGTTTTAAGTTTTTCGTTATTAGTAGTTGAGGACCAGAATCTTATTAGTTTCCGTTATGAACTTAGTCAAGTTCTTGTGTAGTTTATTTGGTGTTAGGATTTATAAATTGATTCCGACTTTGGTTCCGACAAACTATAGACACAACAATTACGAACTCGAACAGTATGAACACGATAAAAGAGTAACCAGAGATTCGAACCGATACAGTAACTGAGAATCACCTGAATTTTTGACGGTTGTCACATCATCCCCGGGTTGAAAGGAATTTCGTCCCGAAATTTGACTCGTCCCATCAGGTAGAAGTATCTTTGAACAGTTGCGGATACTTTTGACGTATTTGGTCTTCACGTTTCCATGTGAATTCGTGACCACGTCGGGAGTTTGAACGAACCTTGACAATAGGGACCTGGCTTTGTCTGAGTTGTTTGACCTCGCGGTCAACAACTTCAAGCGGTTCCTCGATGAAGTTGAGCTTGTTGTCGATCTTGACCTCGTCGAGCGGGATGACGATGGTCCATCAGATAGGCACTTTTTCAAGTGTGAGACATGGAACACGTTGTGAATATTGGAAAGAACTTGCGGAAGTTGGAGTCGATATGCCATTGGGCCAATACGCTCAATAACTTCAAATGGTCCGGTATACCTTGGGCTTAGCTTGCCGCGTTTCCCGAAAAGAACTACCCATTTCCAAGGCGATACTTTAAGAAGCACCCGATCGCCAACCTGGAACTCGAGGGGTTTCCTTCGGTTGTCGGCGTAGCTCTTTTGCCGAGTACGGGAGGTCTTCAGTCGCTCCCTGATAGTGGTGATCTTGTCAATGGTTTCCTGAACGATGTCGAGCCTTGTGAGTTGTCGGTCCCCGGCTTCGAGCCAACAAAGCGGCGACCGGCACTTACGTCCATATAAGGCCTCGAACGGAGCACACTTAATGCTAGAGTGGTAGCTGTTGTTGTAGGAAAACTCGACCAGGGGGAGGTGAGTATCCCAACTTCCTCTAAAGTCAACTACGCATGCCCTAAGCATATCTTCAAGTGTTTGGATCGTCCTTTCGCTTTGACCGTCGGTCTGAGGGTGGTAAGCTGTGCTAAGGTCTAGTCGCGTCCCGAGCGATTTCTGAAGCGCGTTCCAAAAGCGGGACGTGAATCGACTATCCCTGTCAGAGATGATGGAGAGAGGCGTTACGTGGCGAGAGATGATCTCGTTGATATAGATTTGTGCGAATTTCTCCATCGAGTGAGTCTCTCGTACCGGTAAGAAATGAGCAGACTTCGTCAATCGGTCCACAATTACCCAAATTGTGTCGTTACCCTTTGCCGTCCGGGGCAGCTTGGTAATGAAGTCCATGGAGATCTGTTCCCACTTCCACATAGGAATCTCTGGTTGCTGCAGTAGTCCTGAGGGCTTCTGATATTCCGCCTTGACCTTGAAGCAAGTAAGACACTTGGCTACGTACAAGGCGATATCCTTTTTCATGCCCGGCCACCAATAGTACTCTCGGAGGTCTTTGTACAACTTATCGGATCCAGGGTGAATGGAGTATCGGGAACGGTGGCCTTCATCCAAAATTAGCTTTCGAAGATCCTTAGACTTCAGAATCCAGGCTCGGCCCTTGAAGTAATGAATTCCGTCGGGTTTGAGTTCGAACTCCGTCTCATGATTGTGCAATGTTTCGCCCTTTAAGTTTTCGGGTTTCAACGCCTCTCGCTGAACCTCAACGATTTGCGTTCGTAGATTCGTCTGAATCTGAATACCTAATGCTCTAACTCTAGATGGTCTTACCCTTTCCTTACGACTCAGGGCGTCTGCTACTACGTTTGCCTTTCCCGGGTGGTACTTGATCTCGCAATCGTAGTCACTCAGCAGTTCGATCCATCTCCTTTGCCTCATGTTGAGCATCTTCTGGTCTAGAATGTGTTGGAGGCTCTTATGATCCGTGAAAACCGTGCACTTGGTACCGTACAAATAATGTCTCCAGATTTTTAAAGCGAATACTACTGCTCCCAGTTCTAGGTCGTGAGTGGTGTAGTTCTGCTCGTGCACTTTAAGTTGCCTTGAAGCATAGGCGATTACTTTATCCTTCTGCATAAGGACACATCCAAGTCCTTGATGGGATGCATCGCAGAATACCACGAAGTTATCCGTACCCTCTGGTAGGGACAAAATCGGTGCGTGACAGAGCTGGTGTTTAAGCTTCTGGAAGGATTCTTCTTGCTTCGTACCCCAAACAAAATCCTTGTCCTTCTGAGTGAGCTCGGTGAGTGGCTTAGCGATCTTCGAGAAATTCTCGATGAACCTTCGATAATAGCCGGCCAATCCTAGAAATTGACGAATTTCCGTAGGAGTCGTCGGGGCTTGCCATTTCTCGATCGCTTCTATCTTAGCCGGATCCACATGGATCCCTTCGTGGTTGACCACATGACCAAGGAAATGTACTTCCCGGAGCCAGAATTCACACTTAGAGAATTTGGCTTACAGATCTGATCTCGGAGGAGTTCTAAAATGAGTTTCAGGTGTTTCGCGTGATCCTCTTTGTTTCTCGAGTAGATAAGAATGTCATCAATGAATACGATCACGAATTTGTCCAGATAAGGTCTACACACCCTGTTCATCAAATCCATGAACACCGCTGGTGCGTTGGTTAAACCGAATGGAATGACATTGAATTCGTAATGACCGTATCGAGTACGAAAAGCGGTTTTAGGAATGTCGGTCTCGTTGACGCGAACCTGATGATAACCCGAACGGAGGTCTATTATCGAGAAATAACTTGCACCCTGCAACTGGTCGAAAAGGTCATCGATCCTCGGGAGTGGGTATCGGTTCTTGACGGTCAGCTTGTTCAGTTCGCGGTAGTCGATGCACATACGAAAGGATCCGTCTTTCTTTTTAACAAAGAGTATTGGGGCTCCCCAGGGGGACGAGCTCGGACGAATAAGACCATGATCCAAGAGTTCCTGCAGCTGTTTCGACAGCTCTTGCATTTCCGGTGGGGCTAGACGATACGGTGTCTTAGCGACCGGCGCTGCACCAGGAACTAGGTCTATCCGGAATTCTACTTGTCAATGCGGAGGTAGCCCGGGTAAATCTTCGGGAAAGTCTTCAGGGTGATCCTTGACTACTGGGATATCTTGTACACGGATCTCCTTGGGTTTACGTTCAACAACGTGGGCGAGAAATACGTCACAGTCCTTCTCGAGGTACTTGCGCATTTTGAGGGACGACACGATACGGAGTTGTCGTCCGGGTTTGTCTCCTTGAACAACTAGAGTTTTGGTGTCAGAAAGAGGGATGCGAATAAGTTTGTCAAAACAGACAATCTCGGCTCGGAAATGAGAGAGCCAGTCCATTCCGACGATCACATCAAAGCTTTTCAGCTCGATTGGAATCAAGTCAATAGGGAAGGTTTTATCAGATAGGCATATGGAACATCTTAGGATCACATCCTTAGCTTCGAACTCCCTACCGTTAGTGTACTCTATGGTGAAGCTATCCTTAAGAATCTTAGATCCTAAGTTAATGAGGGGTCTAAATTCTAAGGATACAAAGCTTCTTTCAGCTCCTGAATCGAACAAAACTGATGCATAGTGATTATTAACAGGGAACGTACCGTTCACCGCGTTAGGATCCTGTCGAGCTTCTTTAGCAGTGAGTGCGAATGCACGTCCTCGACCTCGCCCGCCTTGGTTTGGTTGGGCGTTTCGGAGTCTGGGACAAGTGTTCCGGAAGTGCTGGTCACTTCCGCACTCGAAGCACACTGGCTTCTAACCTGGAGCTACCATCCTGTCTGGGCACTACTTAGCGAAATTCCCCACCTTCTGGCATTTTAAACACACGGGGCAGTTACCGTGGTCGTGGAAGTTGCACTTATTGCACTTGGGGTTCGTCCCCGTGTAGGCTCGGGGTCCAGTTGGTGGTGGTGGCGGTGGTGGTGCTACTGCTGCTATGGCGAGGTTTCCGGTGGTCTTCTTCTTCTTATTCCTATCGCTCCGCCTTAGGGTCTAGTCAGATTTCCTTTTCTCACCCGACTCGTTCTTGGATGAGGTAGGAGCGGTGAGTAGGTTGCTAGTGAGGCGGTGAGCTAGGATGATGGCACTCTGAAGGGTCTGGGGTTCCGCTGCAATGACTATTTCTCTGATTTTAGGAACAAGACCAGAGACATAGCGGTCGATCTTGTTCTCTTCAGGAGTAACTAACCTCGGGACCAGCCGAGCCAACTCATGGAATCGGGCGGTGTACCCTTCGATGTCGTTTCCGACCATCGTGTGATCCCAGAGCTCGGCTTCGAGCTTTTTGATTTCCCCTTTGGGGCAGTACTCCTCTATCAAGAGGTTCTTGAATTGTTCCCAGGTGAGAGCATAGGCGGTCTCGCGTCCTCTGTTGCGGACCACGCTGTTCCACCAGGTCAGTGCCTTACCGTGTAGCATGCAAGAGGCGTACTGCACTTTATCAGCTTCAGCACATCTGCTGATGTGCAGCACCGACTCGATGCTTTCAAACCAGGACACCAGTCCTACGGCACCAGTTGTGCCATGGAACTCCTTGGGCTTGCAGGCCATAAAGCTCTTGTAGGTGCAAGCTGGAGGGTTCAGGTGTTGTTGCTGGTTCTGGTTGTTGTTTTGTTGTTGTTGCTGTTGCTGTTGGTGATTTTTGACGTTTGCATTGATCCCCGCAGTGATCTGAGCGATCATGTTGGGCATCGCTGCATTCAACTGAGCAGCGACTTGTTCAGCAATGATACTGGCATTTGAACGAGGTGCCATGATTCTACAACAAACAACAGATTCAGTTAGGAACGCACGATTAGAGTATGAAAAGAATATAATCCAATGAACAAGTTAACAATCACGCAAGAGTAATATAACAGGATAGATAGCACACGCACGATAAAGATTCAAGAGGTTCACATGACATAGTTTCATACGTAAGAGAATGATTCAACCATAGAACAAGATTCACACGATCATAACATTAATAGATAATAAAAGATAGAACTTCATTCATTAATAATAATAAAGTTGAGTACAAGGTTCAAATGCAGTACAATACAATAAGGAAATAAATAAAAATGGCTCGAAGCTGTGTACATTGAAAATTACAACTCGGCCTACAGTACATAATAAAGGAAATGGACTAACGGCGTCTCTCCAGGAACATCTTGGCGACGATGACCGCTAACAGGGTCCCCATGACCAAGCAAACTCCTACCAAACGCTGCACCGTCCGGGTTGTGGCCTGAACTGCAGAGAGGTGTCGTAGCGCCTGCTCCGACAACCGATGTGCGGCATCGGAGACCTCACAGAGGAACAGCCCTTGTTGCTGGGCTTCCTCAGAAAGTCCCCTTACCTCGCGGTGGAGGTGCAGGAAAGCGGCAGGAGGGGGAAGCTAAGGGGTAGGCGGCATCTGATGCCTAGCTGCGTCAGCGTCTCGGGCACGCTGCATCTCCTCACGTTGGAGTTGTCTCTCCCATGAGTAGTGGTCCATCATCGAGGTGCGTGGAGCCTCGGGAGGTGGGTGCCCAAAGGAAGATGGGGTGGT
>CAJVGC010000582.1:53304808-53335105 GCA_910822075.1 Senecio squalidus | reverse complement strand
GTGAGCTAGGATGATGGCACTCTGAAGGGTCTGGGGTTCCGCTGCAATGACTATTTCTCTGATTTTAGGAACAAGACCGGAGACATAGCGGTCGATCTTGTTCTCTTCAGGAGTAACTAACCTCGGGACCAGCCGAGCCAACTCATGGAATCGGGCGGTGTACCCTTCGATGTCGTTTCCGACCATCGTGTGATCCCAGAGCTCGGCTTCGAGCTTTTTGATTTCCCCTTTGGGGCAGTACTCCTCTATCAAGAGGTTCTTGAATTGTTCCCAGGTGAGAGCATAGGCGGTCTCGCGTCCTCTGTTGCGGACCACACTGTTCCACCAGGTCAGTGCCTTACCGTGTAGCATGCAAGAGGCGTACTGCACTTTATCAGCTTCAGCACATCTGCTGATGTGCAGCACCGACTCGATGCTTTCAAACCAGGACACCAGTCCTACGGCACCAGTTGTGCCATGGAACTCCTTGGGCTTGCAGGCCATAAAGCTCTTGTAGGTGCAAGCTGGAGGGTTCAGGTGTTGTTGCTGGTTCTGGTTGTTGTTTTGTTGTTGTTGCTGTTGCTGTTGGTGATTTTTGACGTTTTCATTGATCCCCGCAGTGATCTGAGCGATCATGTTGGGCATCGTTGCATTCAACTGAGCATCGACTTGTTCAGCAATGATACTGGCATTTGAACGAGGTGCCATGATTCTACAACAAACAACAGATTCAGTTAGGAACGCACGATTAGAGTATGAAAAGAATATAATCCAATGAACAAGTTAACAATCACGCAAGAGTAATATAACAGGATAGATAGCACACGCACGATAAAGATTCAAGAGGTTCACATGACATAGTTTCATACGTAAGAGAATGATTCAACCATAGAACAAGATTCACACGATCATAACATTAATAGATAATAAAAGATAGAACTTCATTCATTAATAATAATAAAGTTGAGTACAAGGTTCAAATGGAAATGGAGTACAGTACAATACAATAAGGAAATAAATAAAAATGGCTCGAAGCTGTGTACATTGAAAATTACAACTCGGCCTACAGTACATAATAAAGGAAATGGACTAACGGCGTCTCTCCAGGAACATCTTGGCGACGATGACCGCTAACAGGGTCCCCATGACCAAGCAAACTCCTACCAAACGCTGCACCGTCCGGGTTGTGGCCTGAACTGCAGAGAGGTGTCGTAGCGCCTGCTCCGACAACCGATGTGCGGCATCGGAGACCTCACAGAGGAACAGCCCTTGTTGCTGGGCTTCCTCAGAAAGTCCCCTTACCTCGCGGTGGAGGTGCAGGAAAGCGGCAGGAGGGGGAAGCTAAGGGGTACGCGGCATCTGATGCCTAGCTGCGTCAGCGTCTCGGGCACGCTGCATCTCCTCACGTTGGAGTTGTCTCTCCCATGAGTAGTGGTCCATCATCGAGGTGCGTGGAGCCTCGGGAGGTGGGTGCCCAAAAGGAAGATGGGGTGGTGCAGGCCTGGACGGGCCGTCCTGCTGCGTCGCCATCCTGTCGGGTAGTCGACCCGGAAGGACTACCTGCTTACGTGTCGTCATGACGAAACGGGGTCCACGTCGCTGTGGTGGTGCGGCAACGGGTGCCGATGGAGGTGGTGGTAGCACCGACCTCTAGCTAGACCCGATGCTGCTTGACACAGCCATGGAGGTATCCTCCGTGGGGTCGGTAGTCTGGTGACGGAGGCTTTCCGAGGCGGTATGGCCCTCAGAAGCCTCATGCGATGACGCGGCTCTCTGTTGTGATCGGGACTGGGATCGTGAGGGGGATCGTGAACGAGATGACTAAGACATGACGGATCTGCGACGCAAAGAGTTTCGTAAGTACGGGAACAAGATAATATTAAAGGAAAATATGTAAGGAAATGCATGTAAGGGTCAATCACGTGAGGTTGGGAATAATAAGACCGGGAATTTTCGACTCAAAACCGTTTATCATTAGTAATTACGTTCCGTCCTCGCATAAGTCATTTTGAACTAGGCATGGGTGATCAGGCCATGCGTAGTTAAAAAAAATCATGCAATCGCGAAATTAATTCCCTAAAGTTTTGAACCCATAATGATTTTCCGAAAAGCCTTGGTTATAGTTTGGTTTCTAAAACTTTATGAAAGAAAAAAAAATAAATTAAAACCGTTTTCACTATAACCAGTGCTCTGATACCAAGTCTGTCACACCCCGCTATAGCGGAAACACGGAATGTGAGAGCTGGAATATCATTACACGGTTATAAGCAAATTAAACGATTCAAATCATTGCATTTAAAAAGAAATAGTTCATAATTCGAAAACAACCAAGCAGTTCAATAGTTTAATCCAAGTACAAAACACAAAGTTTCAAAATAATTCCCAAAACATAAGGGTCTTTCCCATGTTTCGCCTCACGTGACCAAACCGACCCTTCCTTGCCATGCATCCCGACACTTACACTAATTTCCTGAAACATAAGATAAAGTGTCAACTACATAACGTAGTGAGTGAGCTACAGTTTTGAGTTTCTCGATAAAAGTTTCCAAAAATAGAAATATATGAACGTCGTAAATAAAAAGGAACGGAGCGACGCGAGATCATATATATACATATATACATTAAAGAGTTCCGTACACACCTAAGTAAAAATAGAACTCGTATAAAAGCGGAATCCATCGCTAAAATATAGTATATGCGTAGGTAATATGTGTTTAACTAAATTAGTAACTTGTACCAATCACTTGGCATAATATAAGGTAAGTCTACACTAAACCGATTGTTTGGTCAAGATCTAGCCCCAAAATGTTTCATTGAGTTTCCACCTGAATCTAGTAATATGTGCTTGGGTCGCTAACCCTGAGCAAGGAGTGACCTCTCCTAAGTATCGATACCCATAATACTAACGGCTATTGCTAATAGTGTGTAAAGTTTCGAACCAAAAACGGGGCAACTGAGTCCTGTTTCTAAAAATAGTAGTAAGCACTTACGATTATATTTTCATCAAGGATTGGTCTACTACAAGTAGCCTAAATTTAGTTTAGCCAATTAAGGGGCATTAACACATAATACGCATAATAGTTTCAAAGTCTCACAAGTTTCCATAGTTTCCAAGTTTCACAAGTTTCAAAGTTTCATAAGTTTCCAAAGGTTTCCAAAGTTTCCAACGTTTCAAAAGTTTCAAAGTTTCATACGAGTTTCACATGTTTCACGTTTCATAAGTTTCAAAAGTTTCAAGTTTCACGGGTTTCAAATAGTTTCAACAAAGTTACATAAACATACAATCTTATGTTTCCCCCAAATAAGTAATTTAAAAGTAAAAACATAGTGGGGTTGTAACTCACGGGTTGCGGAGAAAAGGTACGAACAAGCACGGATGAAGCGGAACACGTCGGGAATCAAAGATAACCTAGAACACCGGAATGTTGTATAAGTTTTATTAGTATGATTCAAGTTATGTTAAAGTTCCATTTCAACATTTTAAATCCCAAATTCTTATACTTTAGATTCTGTCCCAAAATATTACTACGGAAAAGTTATATGATTAAACGTGTTCGTGTACGTTTTAAAGTCCGATAAGTCCATTTAAATCCAAAAAGAGTCAACGTCCGAGATCAATATGTTTAAGTTACAAAAGGTTAAGTTACTGAGTTGGAATTTATTTTACGGTGAAATTTGGGCAGCGCTTCCGCGCTATAAAGATTCAATCCATTTTTCAAAACACTTTCCCGCTTTAAACGCACAATTTAACAAATACAAACCATAATACAAATGTTTTAAGTTCTCAAACTCATCCAAACTATTTTATTTACACAATCAGTAAGTTCCCAGAATATATAATCTGTAATAAAGTTATTTGAGCTTATTTTTACGTTTAAAGTTCTCAAAACGACACTTTTTACGATAAGCAGGATCCAGACAGCGGCTGGATATACTCAGCCGCCGGCTGGAGCTTAGCCGCCGGCTGAGTGTCTTCAGCCGCCGGCCAGAGGCCTTCGGCCAGTTTCTAGATTTCGTTATTTTTTCGATTTTTAGTCCGTTTTAGTGTTAGATTCGAACATGCAAACTGTTATTTATCAAATATGTGTATTTTTAAGCAAACGTTATAGTTTCTTTCGGATTTAAGTGTTAAAATTGTAGATCTATTATAAAAACCCGTTTTTAAGTAAGAACACGTTTTAGATTTTTATAAAAACCATATCTCAGCTTATAGATCGTCCATGCAAACCAATATTTAAGTAATAAGAGTAAAGTGGAAGAGTTTTACCAAAGGAAAGCTTTAGTTGACGGTTGGATAGGATTCTAGGTTCAAAATGGATGACAAACTCCTTCAAAACCCGATTTTTAAGCCTCCTTTTGTTACCCTTTAACCTTAGGACGATTTGTATGTATTTTAGTGGACGATTTTGGTGTTTTTGTTGCTGTTTTATGGTGTGAAGTTTCTGTTTTTGGTTTGAGTTCTTGAGGGAAAAGAGAGAGTTTTAGAGAGAGAGGGGTGTGTGTGTGTGTATTTGATTGTTGAAATGTAATTGGAAAGTGTTTAGGGGGAGTGTTAGAGCTGTAATGACTGGTCTTGGGAAGTGGTGTGACCAGTTTTTTGGTCCAATCCCCTAGTTGGGGAGTTGGCCAATAAGTTTTCATGTAGTTATGAGTCATCAAGCCACTGCCAGCGGCCTTTCACCCGCCGGCTGACCACATCCAGCCGCTGGCTGACAGCCTTCAGCCGTCGGCTGGAAGGTTTTTCCAGCACGGTGACGTTTTAAGTTTTCCGTTATTAGTAGTTGAGGACCAGAATCTTATTAGTTTCCGTTATGAACTTAGTCAAGTTCTTGTGTAGTTTATTTGGTGTTAGGATTTATAAATTGATTCCGACTTTGGTTCCGACAAACTATAGACACGACAATTACGAACTCGAACAGTATGAACACGATAAAAGAGTAACCAGAGATTCGAACCGATAGAGTAACTGAGAATCACCTGAATTTTTGACCCTTATTAGCTACAACATGAAATCTTACAAAATTTCATATACATAAATCTTCAATCTTCTAAACGTTTACATATATTATTAACATCAAATAACATATAAACAAAGCTTTATTCTAACAATTCTTCAACTTTTATGATTATTCCCAAAATAATCAAATATCTAATTTAACCAAATTAATCATTTCTATCTTCAAATTAAACATCTAAATGATGTTATAACACACAATACAAACTCAATTTCATCAAATAGCTTAAAGTATATGATCATACCTTCTTTTTCTTCCATTAGAACCAAAACTAAGGTTCTTAAACCCTTAATATTCACTCTAATTGAGGAATTACACTACAAAATAGCTTCAATTTGATATCTTCTTCTTCTTTGATTTCATCTATCAAACCGACATTCACATACATCCTCTCAAGAAAATATGCAAATGACACCTCACAATCCACCTCATATTCAACTTCCAAAATTTCACATTTAGTCCTTCAACTTTCAAACTTTACTAAGTTACTTACTTAACCATAATAGTTAACAATGTAAATCCTTTCTAACCAAAGTTAACTATTTTTCTTACCAATTTAGTCCTCCATTTTTGATTTCTATTAAAGACTAAAACATAACATATACTTATAAAATATTCTATTATTCGAAACTAGGATGTTACACCCACCCTCTCTCTCTCTCTCTCTCTCATATATATATATATATATATATATATATATATATATATATATATATATATATATATATGGTAAGGTTCCTCTACAAAACATGCATATAATACAAAACGCTAAGAATGGTTCCTGGTCGTTAGATTAAAAAATAAAAAAGGCACGATGGCATTAATGAAAATAAAGTAAACTTATAAGATAGTCTGTAAATTAATGGTTTTCTAATAAAACAGTTATAATCCTCATAATTTATTCTCAAAATTTACAAATTAACATACCCTAAACTTACAGGATAGTCCGCATTTTTTTATTGTTATATGCATTTTTTTATTAGATGTATATTTTATAATTTGTAGTATTTCAAATATTAGAGGTATATTTGAAATTCATACAAGCAATAACATGAAGATGAAGATGATATATAAAACTTTGGTGTGAAAAAATAATATGCATCTATATAATTTAGATGCATTTAGAAAATGAATATACTTTTTACCTTATTATAAATAGACAACACACAAAAAGTAAACACTTATACCATTAAAAATTAAATTATTCGTTAGCAAAAGGTACAAAACTGCACCTAATACAAAAATTCATCCAATATAAAGTAATGCATCACTTTATCCAACGAATAAAAAAAATCATCATGTCTTAAAAAGAAAAATGAAGCCAACCATTATACAGTATTAGAAAAACTCATGTAGTTCTTCTTCTTCGTTACAATACTCAATCATTTTGCTGGGATTAAAAAGGTTAGCTTTAATAGTTTAGTTTCATTAATACTGCTCAGTAGTATTTAGTTTATACTGTTTGGTTAATACTACAAGAAGAAGATTACTACGACAAAACCATGCAAGAAGTCAAGTTACTACTGCTGAAGACAAACTGCTCATTACTACTGCAACAGCTCATACCTATTGCTCGATGCTTGTTAATAGTGCTTGAAGAGTTTTAGATAATTATAGAATTATCTTAATCCGCAAGTTATGCAGTTGTAATCATTATTCAATTGTAGTTAGTGTTAGACGTTGCGTAGTTTAGCTAGGTTTAGCCTCAAGGTCTATAAATACATAGATCCTTGTACTAGGAAAAACACGTATATTGATCATTCGTTAAGATTAATATATTGAGGCGTATATTAATCCTTGTACTTCTATTCACCGGTGTATGAAGTAGTTCGTTACCTACATTCTAACCATATATTCATCAGTGAATACATATGTATACACAAGTGTATAAGATGTTATTCATCAGTGTATATACACAGTTTTTGAAAAATTCAAAATATGTAGTATATACACCAGTGAATATATAAAACAAATCGTCAATATTTAAAGTTTTTATATTTTTTCAAAAGAGAATTAAATTCTCGTTCTAACGGTATATGTTTTATTTCGTAATAGTTTATAATTTAAAAAATATTTACTTTTGAAAATTAAATGGATTTTATCAAATAAATGGTTAAAAAGTAGTTCTATGATTCCTAAATATTTGAGTGATTCTCGTTTAAAACCAAATATATATATATATATATATATATATATATATATATATATATATATATATATATATATATATATATATATATATATATATATGGGAGGGTTCATGTAAAAAGTGTTAAATTTGTAAAAAGTGTGAGAAGCATTTAGGAAGTGACATGTGGCAAGCTTGAATTTTTATTCTTTTTTTTTTTTTTTTTTTAATAAAAAAATAATATTTTTAATAAAAAAAATCGAAATTTTTTTTTTTCGAGAATTTTTTTTTCTTTTTGCTCGAAAAAATTTATGTACGAAAAAAAATATGATACTCATTTATGATGCACATCTATGATGAACGTTTTATGTGTGGATCATAGTTGAATATCATAGTTTTTTTGTGTGCATCATTTATATGAATCATATTTTTTGTGAATCATTAATGTGCATCATTAATGTGCATCATATTTTGTTTGTGGATCATATAACGTGGCAGATGACGTTATCAAAAAAACATTCAAATTTTTTTTTTTCCAAATTTTTTTTTTTTTTCAAAAAAAAAATATTAATTTTTTAAATATCTTTTAATTAAATTTTTTTTTTTTTTTTCCAAGCTTGCCATATGTCACTCCCACAATGCTTCTTACACTCTTTACAATTTTAACACTTTTTATTTGATCCTACTCCTATATATATATATATATATATATATATACATATATATATATATATATATATATATATATATATATATATATATATATATATATATATTGTTTGAGCAAGGATTGACAGGCTCAGTAACTTGGGTGTTTGGGATTCAACCCCTTGACCTCCTGCTAAGCAGTGCAAACCTATCAAGCTCCTGGCGAGCTTAAGGTGGTCAAGTGGTTGGTTGAAGAAGGTGATCGGAATGTGGTTACTGCGGTGAGTAAGTATTCCGGTAAGTATGTAAGTGGTGAAGATATCTGTCTGAGAGATGTATGGAGTGTTGGCGTCCTTTTGAGCTGCATCAGGGTAGGGTATTTATACCCAACAATCCCAAACATGGGAAACGGTTGGCCATAAAGGCTTATCATGGCTCTTGAATGCTATTCATGGGGTTCCAACGTTCGTGACTTTATTGTCATCATTATGGGAGAATAAAGGGTAACGCCTTTGTTCATAATGATGCCAACGGTCTGAATCCTAAGGCAGGAGCTTAAGACCGTCTGGCATAGTGCCTAGAGGGAACAGCAATGAAGTCAAGGACCAGGAACCCGGGAGCCAGAAGATCGGACCCGGGATATCGGGAGCCGAGAGGCCGGGAGCCGGGAGCCGGAAACCTGGAGGCCGGGAGCCGAGAGGCCGGGAGCCAGAAGGCCGGGAGCCGGAAGGCCAGGATCCGGAACCGGGAGCCGGGAGGCAGGGAGCCGAGAGCCGGAAGGCTGGGAGCCGGAAGGCCAGGAGCCGGAAGGCTGGGAGCCGGGAGCCGGAAGGCGAGGAGCCGGAACCGGGAGCCGGAAGGCAAGGAGCCGGAACCGGGAGCCGGAAGGCCAGGAGCCGGAAGGCTGTGAGCCGGGAGGCCGGGAGCCGGGAGGCAGGGAGCCGAGAGCCGGAAGGCCGGGAGCCGGCCAGTTGGATCCTGGAGCACGGAGCCGGGGCCTGAGTGCCGGCGCCGGGGAACGAGTGCCGGGTACCAGGGCCTAAGTGCCGGACGTTGGGGCAAGGACTGAGAGCCTGCATAATGTGGAAGGGACTAAGAGCCTTTCCTTGATGTAGAAGGGACTTAGCCTTTATCCTGCGTTGTGTTAGCTTTTTAGGGTTTATAGGCTATATGTATCGAGCCTATTCCCTACTAACACTATCATGCCCCCCAGTTAGGTTTTAAAAAATAAAGTTTTGAAGCCTAACTTCATGCATTTAATGGCTTTGCTTTGGGTTTGACCTTGCCTTTTCCACGCTTGGCATGTCTTTGCCTAGTTATTGTCTATGATATTTTTTAGTATCTGCACAAGTAGGTCTTTCATGAAGTGGATGAAGGAGGATGGTGCCAGATTGCTAAGTGCATACATATGGACTTCAAACTGATGGGGATTTCAACCTTCAGAGTGTGTCCATCACAAGTATTCTTTCCATTGTACTACGACATTTGGATAAGTAATGTGTCTATGACACTTTTGACTATCTATTGTGCCCATGACACATTTAGATTTGTATTGTGTGCATCACACTTGGATGGTCAAAGGTAGATTGACTAAGAAGAATGCCCATCTCACTCGATGTAAGGAAGACAAAATGTGGTTGGCATGTATGGATTATGCCATTCATTTTAAAAGGGATTTATTAGATGTCTTCGCGATTGTGCTTAATCACGTACCTACTCACCCTAACGTGATATATGTGCCTTGGGATGCCAATAGGCATTTCTTCTGCATGAGAGACATCTTGCAGACTCTATACCCTGATGTTGGGATTGCAGTGCTGCCTTATTCCGATCCATTGGGTCACGGGGATATGTTGTGTGACAATGGTATGTTGAAGACTCGAGCTTTTCCAATCAGGAGCTGACTCGTGGAAGGTTTTGATATGTCTGCGCCAGACATCCTTACTCTCATTTCACGAAAGCCTTAGTATTTTCTCTTTGTGTTTGTAACACAATTTCATTTGTATGACTTAGCCCTTTTCTATCATATGATATGTTTGGACTACCATTTGTAGTTTTTTCTATTCGTGTATGTTGCTATAAATTTTGTATGTGTTGGTTTTACATTATATAACCTTGAAATGAAAAAATAATGTATTATTGGATGATCAGACCAATAACATTTATGTGACTTCATAGCTTTGTCAGATGTCTATGTGACATATAGATGTCCAAGACATTTTTGAATTTTATGTTGGTGTCTATGACACCTTTTGAATATTACAATATCATTGTGCTTATGACTCTTTCTTGTGTGCCCGTTGCATGTGTTATGCCCATGGCTTATTACATACAGTGACTATGACAACTGGATGGCAGTGACAAGTTCTTATATGCCTATGACAGTTTTCAGATGCATGTAGCATCTTTTAAAGTTTGTATTTTGCTCGTGGCACTGTGCCTATGACACTTTTTGTTGGTTAACCTTTATTTATTTGTTACTCGCGAGGATTGTCGCTTCCCAATGAGAAGTGCTTGCCTTTCCCCAAGAAGATGAAAAGACGAAAATGATGATGTGCATGTTTGGCCTAGACAAAAATGTCAATCTTAGCCTAGGCACTTGGTCTGAACGTTGTTCAGAGTTATGTATATGATGATGTGCATGTGTGGCTTGGATTTAAATATCCATCTTGCCCCAATGCACTTGGTCTGAACGTTGTTCAGAATTATGTAATTGTGTATGCACGTGTGTGCAATGTCCTAACCTTGTAATAAAAGGTATTGCTTCATTTGGTATTATTGGGATACATGATCAGACCAATATTATTTTATTCAGCCTCATGGCTTTCCAAGACTTTGCGGGATACATAGATCACACCCCATGATATTCTTGAACATGACATTCCATGATTTTGACAAAAAGTATTTATTAATTGAAATAAAATATGAGAGTAATCACCTTGAAGAATGTTTTCCCATGTTGATACCAAGTTCATCATGTGTGGTGAATATGTGGTCGTCTAAGGTAATCTATGTCGTCCTCCTTCTTCTTCCTACCACAATCCTTCTTAGTTGGGGATTTGTTCACCTATGGTCTAGCTCCTGGGATAAGGTGTTCGATCTTTCCTTCCTTCATTGACCGCTATGATATCCTTGCTACTTTTATCTTGAAAACTTGTTGCCAAGGATAATGGCACCTGCACTGTTTTATGTTGATAGGCTAGATGAGCTGAGACTGGTTGTCACATCTTGACAAACTGGTCGGGTGACAAGCGGTGTGCGGCCGAGCGGAAGATGAGTAGGCTGGTAGGGAGGAGGCAAAATCCCTTCACTTTTGGGAGGGGGTAAGATCCTTCCTTGCTGTGAGTAGGTACGGTCTTTTTTTGTCAGAAGGAGTTATATCATTCCCTCTTGGGAGGATATAAGATCCTTCTATGTTGAGAGAAAGGATATCCTTCTCCGTAAGATATTTCCCTTTGAGGATGAGGTAAAATCCCTCATTGGAAGAAGGTGAATAAGGTGAAACCTTTCCCTGCCGGTAGGAGATGAAAGCTTTTTCTCTTGGGAGGAGGTGAAAGCATTCCCTGCTGGTAGGGGGTGAGATGGTATCATTCTCTGGAGGATGTGAAATCCCTCTCTCTTGGGAGAGGAGGTGAAATTCTTCCTGTTGGGAGGAGGTGAAATCCTTCCTGGTGGATGTGAAATCCTTTCATCTTAGGGAAGTTGAAATCCTTCCTGAGCACTTGTGGGCAGACATACGTGGTATGGCACTCGTGCCTTGGCAAGACGGCACTCGTGCCTTGGTCCAACACTTGTGCCTTGGTCCGGGAGTAGTGTCTTGGTCCGGCACTCTTGCCTTGCCTTGGTCCAGCACTTGTGCCTTGGTCCGGCACTCTTGCCTTGGTCTGGCACTCGTATCCCGTGTCGGTGAAACCCTTCCCCCTTGGGAGGGGTGAGAGTTGGTAAAACCTTTCATTTTTGTGAAGAGCTGAAATTCTTCCCCCACTTGGAACCCTTCCCCCTCTTGGGAGGGTGGGATGTGATGAAACCCTTCCCCCTTGGGAGAGGTGGGAGGTGATGAAACCCTTTTGCCCTTGGAAGGGATGAGAGGTGATACCCCACCGTGGCCGGCATTCGTGCCTTGGCCGACGCCTTACCTGGCTGGCACTCATGCCTTGGCCGGTACTCAGCCTTGGCCGCCTCCCTTTGGAGGGGTGAGAGGTGATGAAATCCTTCTTCTTTTGGGAAGGGTATGATTTTTCCTTGAAATCTTTATGTCTTGGAAGGAGGTGAAACCTTTCTGTGATGGGAGAGGGTGAAATCATTCCCTACAAGAAGTGAAACCCTTCTCTCTTATGGGAAGTGAAATCCTTCCCACTTGGGATAATTTGAAATCGTTTCATATTGGGAGGTGGATTCTTCCCTCTTAGAGAGATGGAATTATTCTCTCTTGGAAAAATGGAATCCTTTCCTCACTTTTTTTTTTTTTTTTTTTTTTTTTTTTTTTTTTTTAAATTTCTTTATATCTGAAAGGCATTGAAGGCTTTCCTCTGGATGGTGCTGAAATCCTTTCCTCTTGGAAGGGATAGGATGGTTGAAACTCTTCTACCTCTTAGGGATGGATGGGAGGACTGAAACCCTTTCTTCTCTTGGGAGGGATGAGAGGTGATGAATCTCTTCTCCTTTGAGAGGGGTGGAACGCTTATTCTCTTGGGAGGGATTGGAGGGTGAAATCCTTTTCCTCTCTTGGGAGGTAACATTGTTTTCCTCTTCGAGGTAAAACCCTTTCCTCCTTGAGATGTGATTTTTTTCTTTTTTTTTTTTTTTTTTTTTTTTTTCTTTGTTGGCAAAACTGGTCGGCTGTCCAAAACCGAATATCAAGGCCTGACAACGAATATCAAGTGTGTCGGCCGAAAATATCAAGTCCGGACAAAAAATATCAAGTCCGGACAAAAATATCAAATTTTTACCAAATTGGCCGGCTCTCCAAGCTGGCTGAATATCAAGGTCCGACACTAAATATCAAGTGTGCCGGACGAAAATATCTAGTCCGGACAAAAATATAAAGTCCGGACAAAAATATCAAATTTTTGCCAAATTGGCCGGCTCTCCAAGCTGGCTGAATATCAAGGTCCGACACTAAATATCAAGTGTGCCGGACGAAAATATCTAGTCCGGACAAAAAATATAAAGTCCGGACAAAAATATCAAATTTTTGCCAAATTGGCCGGCTGTCCAAGCTGGCCGAATATCAAGGTCCGACACTAAATATCAAGTGTGTCGGACAAAAATATCAGGTCCGGACAAAAAATATCAAGTCCGGACAAAAATATCAAGTTTGTCAGGATAGGTATTATGCATTGATTGCTAGTACGTCATGATGGATATTATGTCTGGATGCCTATTATGCTTGGATGGCTACTATGCCCAGGTGCCTATTACGATCCAGTCGGCGGCTGTCGATCAGAAGTCATATCCAAGGCTGTCAGGATCTCGTTAGGTGTAAATGACACGTATTATTCTTTGTCCATGAAAATTTTGAATTGTGCCCCGTGAGACTCTTAGATCTGTATTGTGCTAATTACACTTTAAGATCTATCTTGTGTCTATGGCACTTTTGGATCTGTATCGTGTCCATGACACTTTTAGATCCATATCATGACATCCTGTCTCTAATTATGGCTCTGTCCACTGGGGTAGGGAATTTTACTATGTCATGGATGGTGGATGAAATTGTTCTAAACTTTTATAATGCATGCCTGCCCAATTGGACATTGTAGGCTGAAAGTCTTCATTGCATTCAATATCTTTGTGGGATACAAAGATCTGACTAAGTTAAACCTTTTTCGTGTCTGGCCAACATCAATGGTTGCCTATGACATTTTTTAGACGGATTAGTATTTTGGACATGGCATCCTGTCCCTAAGTGTGGCTATGTCAACTAGGATAGGGAATTCGACCATGTCATGGATGGTAGATGGAATTGGTCCAAACTGTTGAGGGCCTGCCCAGTAGGACATTGTAGGCCGATGATGAACTAATTCTTGCTAATTTTATTATTTTGACCCAGTAGTAAGGGTATTCTCCCAACATTAACTACATGCTTATTTTGCCTACTGATCAATGTGTCTCACCTGAGAAGCCGACCAAATGAGATTGTGTTGTATCGTTTTGAGTGTTTTTCCTTCTAGGATAGCAACCATAGAATTGGCAGATGTACCTCTTCATTCGTCATTTATATGTAATTAGCTAGGGTGGTGGATGGGGTATTGGTGGTTGTCTTTGGCTTAAGTGAACGGATTTGTGATGAGAAATTTCCTTCCATGGAGAAGAAAAAATGGTGGTTAAACTAAGAAATGAAATGAAAAAAGATAGAAATGAAATGAGACACCGTTGCTAAAACGAGTCCCACGGATGGCGCCAATGTTTGAGCAAGGATTGACAGGCTCAGTAACTTGGGTGTTTGGGATTCAACCCCTTGACCTCCTGCTAAGCAGTGCAAACCTATCAAGCTCCTGGCGAGCTTAAGGTGGTCAAGTGGTTGGTTGAAGAAGGTGATCGGAATGTGGTTACTGCGGTGAGTAAGTATTCCGGTAAGTATGTAAGTGGTGAAGATATCTGTCTGAGAGATGTATGGAGTGTTGGCGTCCTTTTGAGCTGCATCAGGGTAGGGTATTTATACCCAACAATCCCAAACATGGGAAACGGTTGGCCATAAAGGCTTATCATGGCTCTTGAATGCTATTCATGGGGTTCCAACGTTCGTGACTTTATTGTCATCATTATGGGAGAATAAAGGGTAACGCCTTTGTTCATAATGATGCCAACGGTCTGAATCCTAAGGCAGGAGCTTAAGACCGTCTGGCATAGTGCCTAGAGGGAACAGCAATGAAGTCAAGGACCAGGAACCCGGGAGCCAGAAGATCGGACCCGGGATATCGGGAGCCGAGAGGCCGGGAGCCGGGAGCCGGAAACCTGGAGGCCGGGAGCCGAGAGGCCGGGAGCCAGAAGGCCGGGAGCCGGAAGGCCAGGATCCGGAACCGGGAGCCGGGAGGCAGGGAGCCGGGAGGCAGGGAGCCGAGAGCCGGAAGGCTGGGAGCCGGAAGGCCAGGAGCCGGAAGGCTGGGAGCCGGGAGCCGGAAGGCGAGGAGCCGGAACCGGGAGCCGGAAGGCAAGGAGCCGGAACCGGGAGCCGGAAGGCCAGGAGCCGGAAGGCTGTGAGCCGGGAGGCCGGGAGCCGGGAGGCAGGGAGCCGAGAGCCGGAAGGCCGGGAGCCGGCCAGTTGGATCCTGGAGCACGGAGCCGGGGCCTGAGTGCCGGCGCCGGGGAACGAGTGCCGGGTACCAGGGCCTAAGTGCCGGACGTTGGGGCAAGGACTGAGAGCCTGCATAATGTGGAAGGGACTAAGAGCCTTTCCTTGATGTAGAAGGGACTTAGCCTTTATCCTGCGTTGTGTTAGCTTTTTAGGGTTTATAGGCTATATGTATCGAGCCTATTCCCTACTAACACTATCATATATATATACATATATATATATATATATACATATATATATATATACATATATATATATACATATATATATATACATATATATATATATATATATATATAAATATATATATATATATATATATATATATATATATATATATATATATATATATATATATATATATATATATATATATATATATAGGGATCGATTCATGCGAGAACTCAATTTTTTGCGAGAACTGCGAGAACTCATTGTGGACCACTCATTTTCTTTTAATATTAAACATATATTTTTTAAATAGAAAGGGTATATTAGTAAAATGTAATTATATATTTAATTTAATTTTAAATTGTTTCCCCTTTTTTCTCTCCACTATTCTAGATATTTCGTATTTTATATTTTCAACTATTTTCTCTAACCATTTTTATTCAAAATTTATTAGTGTAGATAAAGTAAAAAAAATTAAAAAAACCCGATTAACATAGAATCCGATAAAAATACAGAGCAACCGAGTACCTTCATTTTCGTTGATCATATATGAACAATTTCGTAATCTGACTCATTTATGATATTTAAATATCTATTCTCTTTCTTCGCTCTCATATTTCAAGATTTCTTAATCTGACTCATTTATTCGTATCAAGATTCAATAATAATTAAAATCGATCAAAAAGGTTAAATGATTCGAACATATGTTCACAAGTGTACATATATTGTTCATAAGTGTACATATATTGTTCATAAGTGTACATATATTGTTCATAACTGAACACAACTTAAATTCCTTACAAATGCAGAATGTTTACACCTGAACTCGTTATGTTCAAAAATGAACAACTCGTGTTAAAATCCATCTTTATCTCGAGATCAAATGTGAGCATGAACGTGTTTGTCACGATATTCCGGTTTTCTATTAACGAAGTGTTTATACTCTTCATAGTAGATCTACATCATTTTTTCATTGTATTTATCATCTTTCTTCAATTCAACCATCTTGATCATCTTTGTTCACAATTTTCATTATCATTAGCTTCCTGTAAAAAGACAAAATCCAAATCATAAATCATAAATATACTATATAAAAAACATAACCTGAAACTTTAAAGACCACAACCATTCTATAAACAAACAAAGGTCCGATAAAACCCATAACAACATAATAAAACGCATAAAACGGAACAGAAATCACATCAAACACCTTACGCGCACCTTCCGACTCCCGTTTCCTCAAAATTTCTTACTTTTTACATATTATAGTTATCGTTTTTTTTCCACAGTGATCTTTGATGTATACCAAGAAAAAGAAATAAAATTTTTAATTTGAATTACGAAAAGCAAAACTTACATAAATCCATAAATAAAACCCCATTGAAAACCTTGGTAAGCGCCCAGTAGCAATAGGCAGTAGCCTTGAATGAAACGTCGATCTATTCTCCTTATCCTTATCTTTATTATATACATACTAGTCTAGTACCCGCGCGATGCGGCGGCGGCGATGAAGTTGATTTCGTAAAATGGTTTTGCGGCTACAGTTTTCAGTAGTTTTTAATCCGTCTCGTGATCCGTATGTTAAGTATAAGACTTTCTAGTTTATTATCTTTTGAATCACAATATTTTTCATAAATATAAAAACATTTCATCAGTCGATTAAAAACATTTCATCAGTCGATTAAAAGTTGAAGTAAACACTCATTGTTTGAGAAAAACATAAATATTACAACATAAAAGCAATATAAACATGATCGAAAAAAGAAAAAGAACATGATTTATAAAAGGATTTCTACTTTACTAACCAATACAACTACAATTACAATCTACTTTTATATTACTCTAACAATCTTATTAAAAAAATTTAACTTGGCTCATACTTGTTCAATTATGGCTGCAAGACCGAGTTGCATATAAAATATACATCAAGGTTCTTTTGTTATAAAGTATCTCAAGGTTCTTTTGTTACCTTGTGATACTTTTATGTCACGAGCTATTTATTTAAAAAAAAGAAATTGCCACTAATAAATAATAAAGACAACTCGTAGATTTAAGATAGTGAAATCGCAGTTAACACATGCTGATTTCACTGTAAACCGCCTTCCCTAAAGCTATAATGAAGCAATTGAAGAGAATGTAATATCATACAGAATCGTCATTTGTTTAAGGAATTCAAGGTCATGTGAATCAAACCAACAGGAGGAGTACAAGACTGACTATACATGAATGAAACTATTATTCCTACGACTCATTAAGATTTTCTCTTGTGCAAACATATTTTCAGGAAGTCAAAGTGACGGATATACACCAGAAGGGTCAGCATTCTGGACAATCCATAGATGTTCAAGCAGCTTGTGTAGTGGCAGTCGCTTTGATGTCTCCTTCACAAGCATCTGCATTGTACTGGTACTCTCTATACGGCAGGGAAAGAAAGATAGATATATGTGAAACCTGGCTAATGAGGTCCTTTGCAGATGCGGAAACTTTTGGAGGGAACTTTAGATCTACTTGCGATATCCTGCACAAAAATAGTGTCGTAATGCCTATTAGATATCCGCCAACACTAATATGTATTAGATATCCGCCAACCCTATTAAACCAGAATATGTTGAGGGTAACTTTGAAAAGTAGTGTCGTATCACCTCCTATATGTATCGGAGTGCTTTTTTGCTTCAAATGGAGGGACACGATATAATAAATATGAAAGAACATGTCTTATGGGATGAATAAGAGGATATCAGATTACACTATAACATGAATGATTTAATTCCTGTGACAGAAAATCAACAAATAATACAATGGGTAATATATAGAAGGAGATATTGTATAAAATATATATATATATATACTAAAAAAGCCCGGCAAAGCTTTTTATCTTGCACTATAAGTGATCATCACCTGCAACGATTTAACAAATAAGACGACGGACTTGACAAAATTGAACTTGTTGAAGGTCTTGCACCCTCTGCTCCTTTGCTTGGACTTCCACATTCACTGAAATCCAGCCACCGTCTCTCTGTCTACAAAGATTCAAAAACTGAAATGCTTAAAAGAGAGACACCGAAACATTTCCGATAATTTAGTTGGTTCAACAAGTAGAAATCTTAAGAGTCGGGCCCTGTACTTATGAATGGATAATTACTGAAATGTGTATTAACTCTAACCAATTGAAAGGTTTAATGTATCTAACCTCATTTGATTTAAAATTTTGGATTATTATTTTAATAACAAAGTTAGCAAGCGAATTAATTATAAACAAAAAAGTGTTCAAGAAAACCCAACCCGACCATGCCCGCTTTTGACCCATAATATAAAAAACGCCTTCTTTAAACCGATTCCCTTCCCGGTCGCTCATCTTAGTATTCAAAATAACAGAGACTGCTAAGCCGAATAACTCGTAAACAGATGTTGCACATGCACAATTCAAGGATTGCTTGAATTACTTTCTCTAGATTTAGGAAGTGAATAAAACCTTGCCTAAACTTCATCAGTAAGAGAAATAAATAGGACTTAGACAACAATTTTCACATATAAACCAAACGTACCATGAGGTTTGATTCTTTAAGGCTCTTTTCTGCATATCTCTTGGTCAGTAAGGAATCTGGAGTTTCATCACCTAAGACCTCATGGGCGGGCATATGCGGTACCAGTATGCTCGCTTAACTGTTTCATTAACCCAAGAGCATCATAGTTTCTTTCCCTTGGGCTCACAAAGTAACCAATATCCTGCAACCACACCCACGTATTAGACATTAGACAATTGGAATTTTTGGAGCAGAAAGCATAATCATAATCATAATCATAATCAAACCCAAAGAATGGAAATTAACCAAATTAAACAAATATATGTTCTAAACTAACAAAAACAGAGAACTAAAAAAGTTACAAAAAAATACCCTAAACAAAGCCATTGCAAACACATACAAATCTAATGAAAACACCGCATAAAACACATCCACATAAACACTATCTGATTTAGAAAATAACAAAAAAAATCGCAATTAAAGAAATGTAATCGTTATTTTTGCATGATTTGTGATATGTAGAAGAATTGTTAGAAAAGAAAAATAAAAACCATACAAATAAAGCTTTAAATGGCTCACCATACATCGAATTCTTCCCGAAAATCTTCTAAACCACACCATTCTGCATCACAAGAAAGCCACCGTATCAAAACTGCCATCAAAACCACAAAAAAGAATACCTTATTACATATTCATCACAAGAAAGCCACTGTATCTTCTTAACCACACCATTAAATATTCATTTTTCTTAATAAAGGGACTAAAGAAAGAATACCTTATTACATGAAATAGAGAAGCACCGAATCAAAACCACAAAAAAGCCACCGTATCAAAACTGCCATCAAAACCGCCATCAAAACCGCCTGAAAAGAGTAGAAAACCGCCATTAGATTTCCGGAACAAAAAGCAAAAACATTATCAAAAAGCAAAAAGCACCGAGATCCACTTACGTAGATGTTTTCCGGCAAAAGCAACACCCGGATCAACTACTTAAACCATAAAAGACATGGTGACGGCGGCGGCGGCTCATGTTTTGATTGTGTGTATAGTAGTAGAGGTGGTGTAGTTGTGGTGTGTATGTGGATCTCGGTGTGTCTGTGGATCTCGGCGGCGGCTCCGACTGATCAATAAGAGAGAAAGAGGGGAGGCTGCTCAAGAAGAGAGAGAGTGTTTGTTGTGGTGTTATGTGTTAGGGTTACTTTTTAGGGTTAGTTTTTAGGGTTTTTTGTTATGTGTTATGTGTGTTGTATCTTGTGCATAATAGGTTGTATCTCTTAAAAAAAAACTCTTAAAGTCAAACTTCTTAAACCATAAAAGTCAACAAAATGCCAAATGCTTTATATAGTAGTAGAGATAATAACCCATAATAGAAATACTACTAAGAAATGGATGTCATCTAATAATGGAGTCCAAGTGGTCCCTACAAATTGAAGATGGTATGATTCATAGCTTAGCCAATTGAGCATTCCCTTGCATTCAAAATGATCTCTCCAAACGTTTATTCCCTGTCAAAAAATATCTCTTCATCTAAAGTTTCTTTACAAAAAATATAAAAGAAGAAAAATATGCCTTAGAGAAATTGATTACCATATTGTATTTTTAGATCTGATTTGAGGAATCGCATATCTCCATTTGAGAGGATGAGAGAGAATAAATATTTGGTTATTGAAATTGAACAGAAATCGAGTCCACCGTCTTCGTCAATGTAAACAAATGAATTCAAACTTGTGAATCTTTAGCTATCTATATGTATATCTGTAGTTTTTTTTGTGTGAGGCAGTTTTCATTTTGTTTGAGATAGGATACAGAGAGAGAAGACAAAAATGATATATAGAGAGACAAGACAATCTAATCGGTTTATTAGTTATTTTCAAAATTATATATACAAAATTCCTATAATACCCTTTTTTAACTTATCTATTATCCCTAAAGTAACATTAATTTACAAAAATGACATCAATAGTTTTTAACCATTGATCAAGTCATCTAAGGGCCAAAAAAGAGTTCTCGTAGTTCTCGCAAAATCTTGAGTTCTCGCAGGAACCATTCACTATATATATATATATATATATATATATATATATATATATATATATATATATATATATATATATATATATATATATATTTCATGTAAAAAGTTTTTTATTATGAAAAGGGAAGTGATTTTTATATTTACCACTTTCTTTCATACATATGGATTAAATGTGTTAAAGTCAATTATACTCTTACCTCTATTTTAAGAACTTTTTACACTTTCAAAGGCTATAGGAATAATATTAAATGAATCCTTTTCTTCCGAGAACTTCATCACCGAGTCACCACAGTTCCCCGCACACACTAAAAATTATGGCTTTTCTATTTCCCTAAATTTATCTACCCTATAAAAATATACCCAGTTCATCTTCTAGCTCCATTTTATATGCTACATAAAATCTTGGTCAAGGGTGTATATTTTGATGATAAAAACCCACATGCAAAGAAAATAAAAAATCTCCACTGACAATGGCAAAGTTGATTTATTGTGAATATGAAAACCTATACTGAATTTGGTTGAATGTTATCTTCAATTATTCATTATTGTGCTTGTTTATTTTATAATCTAGCTTTGGGTTGATTTTGTCTTAATTTAGGATAAAGAGAGTCGGAAAATGTTGACATACTTTGGTATCGACCAACTTGATTTTAGGCGATAGCGGCATAAGGATGTCCGTGTCGCCGGAACTGTGGAAACGAGGTGTTCGGAGGTGAAGCTGTGAAGGCGCATGGAGAAAGAAATGTGAATGAAGAAAAAGAAGGACTGAGGGCATGATAGTCTTTATACATAAAAGTTATAGTTAAGTGTAAAAATCACATTCCTTAAGAAAAGAGTAGGAAGGAACTATATGATGACACATGGCATTTAATATAATTGTTCTTGAAGGGCATAACTGGTAAACCACATTTATTAAATTTTCTCCATCTAACAAACTCCATGATTTTATCTGATTCCTCTGGCTGTGCGTTCCATTTAATTCATTTCATTTAATAGATTTTATTATCATTTTCAATTTATTCACATAAAACGAATATATTTACGTATACATTATACTTATTGTTTTAGTTTATAACATGTATGCATCATTATTACTCTTTTTAAAATCATGTATTACAAGTATGTATAATATTTATTGTTTTAGTTTAACATGTAATGATGTATGCATCATTATTAATGTTTTTATAATCATGAATCAATATATTTATTGCTATTTAATATTCTTGAAATCAATATCATACGCTATATATTCTTTTTCTTTTGTTCCACTTTAATTGAGCATCTCAATATAACTAACTAGACACATTTATATAAACAAAAAATATTCATATAATATATGCTTTACTTTTAAAGGTAAATACGCTCGAAGGTCATTGTAAAATTCGAAAAAATACGATTGAATCATTCAACAAAAAAATAATATAAAACATTCAATATATTTTTAAAAATCGTCTAACTGAATCATCGGGCCCCACATTAACCTGTTAATTCAAGTAAAAACGTCTTGTAGAGAGTTCAACCTATATTTTTGATTTTGAATGCTCACAATGACAAAACATAACTTATTAAAATGCTTTAGATCTTAAGTTATTTCTACCACCATCTCACCAACTGCCATCTTTTGAGCTTCTTTTTTCACAAATTAAGTTATTTCCACAAATTAGTTAGTAGCAATTTATTTGCAGCTTGTTATAAGGGAGATAAACAAGAGTTAATATCATGCAATCTTTTTTCTATGAACCGTAACTCCTGATCTTGGTTCTAAGGATATTTTGGTTCAGAGGATATGATTCTCGTCTATGAACCGAGAAAGGCGTGAAGAAGAAGGTGGGCGATTTTTAAGTCGTCGCCTGAGCGGCATCGGGGACGACTGTCGTCGGTAGAACGGTTGTTGTATGAGGAAAAGAATCGTGATAAAAATAGGAAAGAATTAGTTATTTGATGATGATGATGAACAAAAGTCCCAATTCCCCCTTAATCGAAAAGATAACGAGAAAAAGAATCTGAATTCGAGTAAATTGGAACATTTAGAAGAAGTAATAGGTGAATGGTGGTGCTAATTAGTCAACAAGTCATCCGGTTTAGCAGGTTACCGGTCATCCAACTGACGAATTTAAACTTTTTATCAAACATGAGTGATCATTTTAAACATTTTTTGAAAGTATAGTGATAATGACATTTTTTTTTCAGTTTAATAATCCAATCGAATTATTTGAAAGAGTATAGTGACCTGAAGTGAATTAACCCTTACTTTTAATTATACTGATGAAATCAGTTGGGCTATTACAAATGTGTACAAGAAAGGTTGTTTGTGTCACACCCCGCTAAAGCGGAAACACGAGATGTGAAGAGCTGGAAGATCATTACACAGGTTTTAAGAAACATAAGAGCATTCAAGTCATATATTAAAATAAAAGTGTTTACAATTCAAAGACAACCAAGATTTTCAGTACACAAATACATAGTTTAAAATTTCCATTTAAAATTCCCAAAAGTAATGAACAAGTCTTTTCCCGAATAGGTTCTCACGCGACCGCCTTGACCCGTCCAGGCCATGCACCTCATACTTACACTAAATTTCCTGAAACATAAGATAAAGTGTCAACTACGAAAGTAGTAAGTGAGTTACAGTTTAAGTTGCTCGGCAAAAAGTTGGTTAAGTATATAAAAGTAAAAGTTTCCAAAGAGGAGGTTAGCGGAGAAAAGTCGCTTAAAATTTACATACTTTTTAAAGTTTCAAGTAACGGGCGAATCGGTGCTCTAAAGTTCGTAAAGTCCAAGTAGAGTCAAATTTAGTCAAATCATAGTTGCGGAAACAATCGCTAAAAGTATTGCGGAATAAATCGCTAAAAGTTCATAAATTTATGCGTATAAGTAACTAATTAGATCATTGTATCAACCTCTTGGCATCGATAACTTAAGTGTTCACACTAAACCGATTGTTCAACCGTGAGGCCCCTTTCCCCGCCTATCCTACGGGGAGTTGTCAAGTTCTTAGTAATATGTACTTAGACTGCCATCTAAGCAAGGAACGGTTATTTCCTAAGTATCGATACCCATAATTACTAAACGGCTCTGTAGTTAATAGTGTGTAAAGTCTAAAAAGCAGCTGGGCACTAAGTAGTTTTGTTTTAAAAAGAGATAGTCGTCTGTCACTTAAGAGTCATGTTATAGTTCCATCAAGGGTCGGTATCGAATACAAGCATCAATAATTAGTTTAGCCGAAAAAGGGGGCAAGCCGGTAAGTTCAAGAAAGCCAGGAGAGCAAAAGTGTTTACGCATAAGAGTTTCAAAGAGTTTGTCCAAAATAGTTCAATAGTTCCAAAGTCATAATAGTTTTTCCAAAGTCATAATAGTTTCATAAATTTGTAATAAGTCAAAAGTTCACAAAGTTGCAATTGTTCATAAATGTTTTCAAGTTACAATAATCTTATGCTTCCCCCAAAATCATGCAAAATACATATAAAAATAAAGGGGTTGTAACTCACGGATTGCGAAGAGTAAGAACGCGAAATTCGGTCGGAAATGGAAGCCGGGAATCACGGATCGCCTAATAATACCAAGATAGTTTAATTAGTTATTATCTTATTATGTTCTTTATATAATATAATAGATAAAAGTTTTATTAAACTTTAAGTGTTAATGTTAAGTATTGTTAAAATAGTCCGAAATGGTAATTGTCACGTTTTTGTCAAAAATTCCGATTTAACGTTTATTATTATTATGTTACGAGTGCTTTTGCTCGCTGAAGTGGTTTACATTTTTCTAAGGAAATTTGAGCAGCGCTTTCGCGCCCAAATTTCATATCCAAAAATGTACAACCAATTCCGCTCACAAATCACCTATAACGCAACAATATATATAATCTAGTTCATTTTAAGTCCAAATAGTCCATACATGTCTCAAATGTTATTACTTTTACCAATCTTAGTCCCAAAAGTCATATGTCAAAAAGTCAACGGGTCAAATATAGTCAAAACGTGCCAAAAATGACAAAAAGACAAAGTTTCGGAAAAGTTGCAGCTCTGTGCGCCGCCGTGACCACTGGAATGGCGCACATAAGCCATTTTTAATGCCCGCTGTGTCGTCCTAGTCTCGGGGACGGCGCACATAACGCGGGTTTTCGAGTTTTCTTTGTAAAACGTTTATTTATCCATAGATCTCGACATGCAATAGGTTTAAACTTATTAAAACTTCATTTTAACAATTTCTAAAGTATTTTTAGTCACAAATTCGTGGATCCAAAGGTTATTTCGATTAAAAACGTTTTTGACCATAAAAAGTCATAGATTTGTATAAAAACTTATTTTGAACCGTTAGATCTTACATGCAAGTAATAAAATCAGTATAAAATGAAAAGAGAAAGGTTTCTACCGAAGAGATTAGCTTGGATGAGGATTTGGCCGGATTTAGCTTCAAAAATCTTTACGAAAATGGTCCTTTTTCGAAATCTTTTGGTTTCCCTTGCTCCTCTTGATGTTTCAAACGTTTTGTATGGATTAAAATGGGGTTTAGGTTGCTGGAAATCACTGGAGAGGATGAGTTCTTGAGAGAAAGTTTGAGAGAAAATGTTTATGTATGTGTTTTTTGTTAAATGTAAATGATAAAATGAAAAGGAGTAAAGAAAATAGTAAAGAGGGGTGTTGGGGCAGTAAAATGGCAGTAATCATAGTCTAGAATCGAGATTGATTGGTGGTTTAAGTTGGGAAAACGAGGCATGCAATTTATTCAAATAAATTACAATTTTCGTCCTGCAGGACGGCGCACATGGCCTCTGTGCGTCGTCCTGGACGATTTTTGTAACAATTTTTGTGTTTTGGCTGATTTTGCATAATTTTTTCGTTGGACCTTTCGTTAACTAAAGTTTTAAAGTATGTTACATTATGAACTTAGGAAAGTTCATTAGGAGTTTTCTTGGTATTAGGACTTATATAATTTGATTCCGGTTGTGATTCCGACACTGTCGCGGTTCCGGTTAATGAATAGTTAAAGACTAGATAGACCAAAAGAGACATGGAGTATAAAAATGCACCTGGAATTGGACGGTTGTCACAGTTTGATACCCATATTTCAAATATTTACAAGCCAAAAATATAACCATTTACATTTACTGATTTATATGCAGCATATTTGTATAATATTTAAACGTTATTAATTGAATATATTTATAACAATGATTAAAATACAACATACTTTATTTGCTAAGACTGATGCAAATAGTGTTCGAGTCCAAGCAAGGTGATGAGTACCATTGTTAGGATATTTACCGGGGAATGCTTCCTTTGTTGGGTAGGGGGTCCGGTCACAAAGTGACCCGTGTCAATGGTATATGCCTTTACCATTTTATATATATATATATATATATATATATATATATATATATATATATATATATATATATATATATATATATCCCTATAGTGAATGGTTCATGTGATAATTTTTTTTTTTTGCGAGAACTGCGAGAACTTTCACAAAAAGTAATAAATCATGTTTCACTTTTTTAATTCACATGCAAAATCTTTTGGAGATTAATAATCAAGTAAATATAAACGAAGAAAACTAAAAAAAAATCATATAAAATAACGTTAAAAATTTCGTTCATATATGAACTCATTAAAAAAAAAAAGACGTTCACATGTGAACAATTGTAAATACACGTGATTTAATAAAAAAAAATTTAGTTTTTCATTTATATTTTACTAGATTTTTAATATTCAATAGTTTTTACATGTCAATAGACATAATAACATGTTAATTGACACTTTTTTTAATAGTTCTCGCAGTTCTCGCAGAAATAAGAGTTCCCGCATTAATCAGTCCCTATATATATATATATATATATATATATATATATATATATATATATATATATATATATATATATATATATATATATATATACTAGATTATTGTCCCGCGATAGCGCGGATATAGATAAAAGTTGAATCGTAAAATTTATGTTTATTTAGATTTTTAAGTTATTATGAAAAGAAAATGTTATACGTATAATAACATATATACTTTTACGTATATACACATGTTGCTTATGGTTATAATATCATACACATCTTTACGTTTATAGGATATACACCTTTACGTTTATACACATATTTTGATATTTTATATTTTGAGATTTTAGAATAAAAATAAGGTAAATAACAGTCAAAATTAAATTATTTTATAAATAATTAGAATTATGATTATTATTTCAGTGGAGATGAAATTTAAAAAAAAATGTAATTATGTATTGTAAGAGGGTGTAAGTGAAAATAATATTTGATTACATCATCAATCTGATCTAACGGCTGAAATCAAATAAGTTAACCCATCCAAGGGTTCTTAAGCTTAATTAGTTTTATTAAAGTATTAATATTTAAAATAAGGGTTAAATTATTTAAAGTAAGAGGTTAAAATGAAATTATTAATGATGAGATCATCAAAATGATCTAATGGTTTAAATTAAAATTGGATTTCAATCTAACGGTTATCACTTTGCCAAGTGGCATTTTAGGTCTCTTTTTTATTATATATATATATATATATATATATATATATATATATATATATATATATATATATATATATATATATATATATATATATATAGGGTGAGGTTCAAAAGGTATCTCCAATTTTCTAAATATCCAGGGATCCACTTCCAAGCCATAAATGTTTCCCTTAATATTTTTTTTTTCTTCATTTTTTTTTCGTTTTTTAATTCGGTTTTTTTTTTTCTATGTTTTACTTAACTTTTTTTTTCTTTTTTTTTTCAAAATCACATGTGATTTTTTTTGTAAAATATTGAAATCACATGTAATTTTCAAAAACCAAATTTTAAAATCACACGTGAATTTTGTTTTTGTCAAAAATCACATTCATTTTCAAAAACCAATATTTATAAATTTTAAAGTCACACTTGAAAAATTTGTTTCTCGAAAATCACATGTGATTTTATAAGCAAAATAGTTTGTAGGTTAAAAATCACATGTGATTTTGGTAAAAAATAATCAATAATTTTAAAATCAGACGTGATTTTACCCATAAAAGATTTGTAGATTGAAAATCACATGTGATTTTTAAAAAGTAAGGTTGAAAATCAAATGTGATTTTCGGAATAAAAAAAAAAAAAAAAAAAAAAAAAGAAAAAAAAATGGAGAAAAAAAAAAATATAAAAAAATTTATAAAAAAAAAAAAAAAAAAGACATAAGGAAAAATTGATGGTTAGGAAGGAATCCCTGGATCTTTAGAGAATTACGGATCTCCTTTGAACCCCAATATATATATATATAGGAGAAGGTTCTTATAAAACAATATTTAAAGTAAATTAAGTAAAAAAAATATGAAAAAATAATTTATAATATGTGTAATTTTTTATTATGTTTATTTATTCAATTATAACAAACTTTAAAAAAGCAGTTTTGACATGCATCAAAATATATGTCCTTTAGGGGCTGTGTATCAAATTTATTGTTTTTGTGCACTAAATATTCAAATTTGATACACAACGATAAAACTACCCATTTTTTTTATGTACAACAAAACTTCGTTTTTTAAAGTTTGATATATGGTTAAAATGAACGATAATCCAAAATATCTAACGTTATAAATTATTTTTTAATTTTATTTTACTTATTTTACCTTAGAGTTTGTCAACCTCTATATATATATATATATATATATATATATATATATATATATATATATATATATATATATATATATATATATATATATATATATATATATATATAGGGTGAGGTTCGGGAAAGAACATCCCAAAATATAGGAACGGTAAGAACAGTTGCTGACCGTCCGATTAAGTGATGATCATCAGCAGTACCCTTACTACTGATCAGTAGAAGGGTAAAACTGATCAGTAGAAGGGTAAAACTGTGACAACCGTCTAAAAATCAGGTACTTGTTCAGTTATTATATCGGTTCAATTCTCTAGTTACTCTTTTACCATGTTCACTTTGTTCTAGTTCGTAATTGTTCAGTCTGTACTTGTCGGAACTAGTGTCGGAATAACTCCCGGAATCAATTTTATAAGTCCTAATACCAAGAAAAACACCTGTTGAACTTTCCTAAGTTCATAAAAAATCATACTTAAGAACTTTCAGTTAACAAAAAGGTCCAACGAAGCAATAATCAGAAAAGCTGAAAATCAGCCCGGTGCGCAGCACCTCCACCTGAGGTGCGCAGCACCTAGCTGCAGATTTCAAAAATGTTACATTTTGGTCCTTGCCTCGTTTTTACACAAACCACTACCAATCAAACTCGGATTTTTATCATCATAACTGTATTTTACTGCCCCAAGACTCCCCCCCCCCCATTATTACCCTACCCCTTTTATTTTCATTTCTCTTTTCTTTAATCAAAAACAGACACACAAAAACACCTACACAACCATTTCTCTCTACCTTCTCTCTATTCCCTCTCTAAAAACTCCATTGAAACCAGAAAGTCCAGCCACAAAATCAGTCCATAAACACATAAAAATCGACCATCAACCTTACACAAAACGTTCCAAGAGTAAAGGGTAGCAAAGGGAAAGGATTAAATCGGGTTTTCAAGAAGATTTGGGGCTAGAAACTCATCCAAATCGTTTCATTTCTTTTCCTTCGGTATAACTCATTTACTTTACTCTTATATAAGATCTAAACAATAAAAATGAGTTTTTATAAAGATTTACAACACTTTTTATACAAAAACGATTTTTATCTAAATGATACTTAGATCTATATCTTTGTGGTTAAAAGTTGTTTAAAAACTGTAAAAACATCATATTATAAAGTATCTATTGGTTGCATGTCGAAATCTTTAAGTCACAAAACGTTTTTAGCAAGAAAAACACAAAACGGGAAAAAGAGAGCAGCTAGGTGCGCAACACCTATGCCCAGGTGCTCAGCACCGAGCTGCTGTTCTCCCGAAAAACGTCGTTTTGCTCGTTTAAAACTTGTACACACATTCTGGACTTTTGTCAATAACATTATTGGACTGAGATGAATAAAAATAATAATAATGATAACTTGTATTGGACTTTTTGGTGAAGTTATTATGTGTATATGCATGTTTTGTGAGCGGAAATGATTGTAGGTTTTGGACATGAAATTTGGGCGCGGAAGCGCTGCCCAAATTTCGTTAGAAAACCTAAACCATTTCAGTAACCTAAACATGTTTATCATAATAATAACTTTGACTTTGAACTTTCGGACTAAACATAACGTTAACCGCTTCAGACCAAATTTTGGAACAATATTGGACTTAACACTTAATTTTAAACGAAAGTTACATAAACTCTTATATATAAAGAACCTAATAAGATAATAACTTTTGGACAATCTTGGTATTCTTTAGGCATTCCGTGATTACCCGGCTCCTTTCCGACCGATTCCGAGTTCACTTTCTTCGCAAACCGTGAGTTACAACCCCATTGTTTTACTTTTGTACATTTAAACATTATTTGGGGGAAGCATAAGATCACATGTTTGTAACTATCA
>CAJVGC010000582.1:53280806-53304708 GCA_910822075.1 Senecio squalidus | reverse complement strand
ACGTTTATATTCATACTTATATTTATTGTATATTCAGACTTATATTCATATTGAGATTCCATACTTATATTCATATTAAAACTTATATTCATGTTTATATACTCACTTATAATCATGTTATATGTATACTTTTTGTATTATATTCATCGTAATTCATTCATATTGGTATTCATTCATAAAAGTCATTCTTATTATATTCATTCGTAAAGTCATTTATGTTTATATGTACTTATATTCATATTGATACTATATTTTTGTATTATGGCAAACATTGGAATGAATCAAGTGACACAATCATTATGGGATGCACACACGATAAATCAATACATTCAAACAATCAATCATTCATTATATGTATATACTAAACGGGAAACGTGATAGATCTATTGGCCGTTATTAGACATTCCGACGTGTTTACTGTGAATGTCGAGGCCCTCGACCGGACCCTATGTGACTTGATCACATATGATATACATCAGACTTGATACAAACGCGTGGTTATGCCATTATACACATATTATACTTGCTTACAATATACAATATTCTTTATTATACATTCTTTTATACTACATTTTACATATTCATTTATATTACTTTTATACTCTTTATTACGTAATCTTTTTAATACTTTATACTTGTGTCTTAAACTTGTTTATTCACCAATACTTTTGTATTGACGTTTACTTTTTACATGATACAGGAAATGGATAGGTTTGCTTGAAAAAAAACATAAGAGTTTGGACCTAGTTAATGACATTAATGAATAATTTAGTCTTTTGTCGTTTTTTCGGTTACTTTTCTGTAAAACATTTATTCATCTTTAATGCATTCATTTAAACCATTAAATGTGTCTATTATAACCTAATAAGAGGAACACGGTAACGAACACATTGTAATGCCTCTGGTGTATTCCGCTTTAGCCGGGGGTGTTACAGTTGGTATCAGAGCTCGTGTTTATAGGGAATTAGGTGGTTAGAAAAACGACCTAGTCTATAAGCTACCCCACACACGTCCTCGTGTGTTCATGCATCATAAAAATTTTAACTAATTTTTTTGTGTTCCTCTTACTAAATTCTTTTGAGAGATTCTTCATTCGTCGTTTTCAAAAATTATAAATACTATATATATATATTATTTCTAAACCTATTGAAGATTTAGTACTTGTTTGCGTAGTAAACTGTAAGGTTTGGATGTGACTAATCGAGAGAGCGTTAACGATACTGGTTCGTAAACTCTCGACGAACACTCCTCTCCTAGGCCAAAGCGCGACACTTAAACCAAATCTTTAATAATGAAAATGTTTTACCCTTCTCGTCTTGAATTAAATTCTAAAAGTTCATGTTATAAGGCTGTAAGGTTTGGAAGATCGGTAGTTCAATTTCTGTCTAGAGCGGTATCTCGTTACAATTACGTATACCAAACTGGGAAATTTGAACGAGAGTCATCCTCTCCTAGGTCACGATATGATTCTTTGGAGTTGGTATTCTTGATATGTCGAGAATTTCTACGGATTTAACCGTAACCCTCAAAAATCAATTTTTTTATACGTATTTATATATTCATTATTTTATGATTTCTTTAAACATTATACGTGAGTGATACGGATACGTTAATCATACGTGAATCAATAATCATTCGTTAATCATTCGTTGATCATTCGTTAATCATTCGTTAACCATTCGTTAATCATTCGTTAATCATCCGTTAATTATTCATTACTCATTCGTTAATTACTTGTTAATCATTCGTTAAATCATTCGTTGGTCATTGTTAAGCGTACGCCCAGTCAATTATCGTTACTCGTTAAAGTCTAATCAATACCTTTGCTCCTCCTCCTGTTCCTATCCAAGCTCATATGCCGAGATTTGGGTGTTTTGGTTGCGGCGATCCTAATCATTTTATTCGTGATTGCCCTTATCGTCAAGGAAACCCTCCACCCGCTCAGCAAAATCAACCACTTGCTCTACAAAATCAGCCACCACTTGTTCAACCAATTCAACAACAACCCGCTGGTCGAGGACGAGCTTTTGTCATTAATGCTCAAGCCAACAACGAAGTTGTTAATGGTACGTTTCTCATCAATGGTATTTATGCTTCCATTTTATTTGATTCGGGTGCCGATCGTAGCTTTATCTCTACCCAATTTGAACCTTTGCTTGCTTTGAAAAGAAATAAGTTGCATGATCCCCTTAGTGTCGAAGTAGCCAATGGCAAGGTTCTTAAACTAAGTTCTATTTGAATGATTGTACCTTAAGTCTAGGGAATCGTGATTTCGCTATAGATTTAGTGCCTATGAATTTGGGTAGTTTCGACGTTATCGTAGGGATGGATTGGTTTAACCGACATCATGTCGAGATCATTTGCTTTGATAAATCTATTCGTATTCCGTGTGCTGATGGTCGTATTCTTACGGTTTGTGGTGAAACAAAATCAAAGGGACTTAAACTCATGTCCTGTATGCAAGCTTATAGCTACTTGCGTAAGCATAAGAAGGATCTTCCATGTTATCCTGCGTTTCTAGCTCACATCATTAATACAACGCTCAAACTTGAAGATATTCCCATCATTCGGGATTTCCCCGAAGTCTTTCCCGAAGACGTATCTGGATTACCTCCTATACGACAAGTGGAATTCCGTATTGATCTCATTCAAAATGCAACTCCTATTGCCAAAGCTCCTTATCGTCTCGCTCCTTCGGAAATGCAAGAGCTTTCAAGCCAATTGCAAGAACTAACCGACAAGGGTTTTATTCGCCCTAGTTCTTCTCCTTTGGGTGCTCCTATTTTATTTGTAAAGAAGAAAGATGGTTCGTTTTGGATGTGCATCGATTACCGTGAACTTAACAAACTTACCATCAAGAATCGTTATCCTTTACCTCGAATCGACGACTTGTTTGATCAATTGCAAGGTGCTACTTGTTTCTCTAAGATAGACCTTCGTTCGGGCTATCATCATCTTAGAGTAGCCGAAGAAGACATTCCTAAAACTGCCTTCCGAACTCGCTATGGTCATTTCGAGTTTATGGTTATGCCATTTGGACTCACAAACGCACCTGCTGTTTTCATGGATCTAATGAATCGCGTTTGTAAACCATACCTCGACAAATTCGTCATAGTCTTTATCGATGATATTCTCATTTATTCAAAATCCAAAGCCGAGCATGAAACTCATTTTCAACTTGCTCTAGAACTCCTCAAGAAAGAAAAGCTTTATGCTAAATTCTCGAAGTGCGAATTTTGGCTCAAGGAAGTTAAATTTTTGGGTCATGTAGTTGATGCGAAGGGAATACACGTTGATCCCACTAAGATCGAGGCCGTTCGTAACTGGCCTATTCCAACTAATCCTTCTGAGATTCGATCTTTTCTTGGGTTGGCAGGCTATTATCGTCGTTTCATCGAAACTTCTCAAAGATCGCTATTCCTTTGACGAAGCTTACTCATAAAACTGAGAAGTTTGTTTGGGGAGATGATCAAGAATCAGCATTTCACATTCTTAAAGACAAACTTTGTAAAGCTCCTGTTCTTAGTCTTCCTGAAGATTTCGTGGTATATTGTGATGCATCGGGAAATGGTCTTGGTTGTGTGTTAATGCAACGAGGAAAAGTTATAGCTTATGCATCGAGACAATTGAAGAAACACGAAGTCAATTATACCGTTCATGATCTCGAACTTGGAGCGGTTATCTTCGCTCTAAAGTTGTGGAGACATTATCTCTTTGGTATGAAGTGTATTGTTTACACGGATCACCATAGTCTTCAGCATCTATTCAATCAAAAAGATCTAAACATGAGGCAACGTAGATGGATTGAATTGCTTAATGATTACGACTGTGAGATTAAATATCATCCTGGAAAGGCTAACGTTGTTGCCGACGCCTTGAGTCGTAAACCTTATTCAAAAGTCTACAGTATTCGTGTTCTTTCGGATCTTCATTCGTTAATCGGTATTGCGCAACAGAAGATAATCAATGGTGGAAACTTGGCTAGTGAATTTGGTTTGTGGCATTGAAAAGCAATTAATCATCAAACCAAACGGTTTCAACGATCGTCTTTGGATACCTTCAATCGATGATCTTCGTAATCTTGTGATGAAAGAAGCTCATAATACTCGATACTCGATTCATCCCGGTGCCGATAAAATGTATCATAATTTGAAGCATTCCTATTGGTGGTCAGGCATGAAAAAGGATATATTCTTATTCGTTCAAAAATGTCTAACTTGTTTGAAGGTTAAAGCCGAACATCAAAAGCCCTCAGGTTTGTTAACTCAACCCGAAATCCCGTTGTGGAAATGGGAAGGCATTGCGATGGACTTTATAACCAAACTTCCACGTTCATCAAAAGGTTACGACAGTATTTGGGTAATCATTGATCGTTTGACTAAAGTCGCTCACTTCATTCCTATTTGTGAAACTTATCGTGTCGAACGCTTAGCTCAAATCTACATTCAAGAAATCGTAAGACTTCATGGAGTACCGCTTGACATCATTTCTGACCGTGATGGTCGATTCATATCTCGATTTTGGAGATCTCTTCAATCCGTGCTTGGAACTCGCTTGAATCTCAGCACCGCTTACCATCCTCAAACTGATGGTCAATCGGAGCGTACTATTCAAACACTAGAGGATTTGTTGAGAACCTGTGTCATCGATTTCGGTGGTAGTTGGGACTCACACCTCGGACTTATCGAATTCTCCTACAACAACAGTCATCATACGAGTGCAAACATGGCCCCTTATGAAGCTTTATATGGTCGTAAATGTAGATCGCCGGTATGTTGGCAAGACATTGGGGAAACGCAAATAACTGGACCCGAATTGATACAAGAGACAACGGATAAAATCGTAAAAATACGCGAAAACCTCACCACCGCTCGTAGTCGCCAGAAAAGTTACGCCGATAAGCGTAGAAAGCCTCTTGAATTTGTCGTTGATGATCGCGTTCTTCTCAAGGTTTCACCTTGGAAAGGCGTGGTACGATTCAGCAAGAAAGGGAAGCTTGCCCCGAGGTACGTTGGACCCTTCAGAATTATCGAGCGTGTGGGTATAGACTTGAGTTACCGACCGAACTAGAGAATGTTCATCCAGTCTTTCATGTATCTAATTTGCGAAAATGTCTAGCTGATGAAAATATACATGTACCATTGGATGAAATCCAAATCGATTCGACTATGCACTTCGTAGAGCGACCTGTTGAAATCTTAGACCGTGAAATCAAGAAACTAAGGAGAAGTTCAATTCCAATAGTGAAAGTACGTTGGGAATCTAAACGTGGACCAGAGTTTACATGGGAACAAGAAGATCACATGAAATCCAAATATCCGCACTTATTCATAAATCAACCGGGTACTAGTCAGCCATAATTTTCGAGGACGAAAATCTTTAAAGTTGTGGAGACTGTAACACCGTGCCCGAATCCGACCCGATATTTGACTTGTAACTTTAATTCGGACTTTGTAATTGTATACATTTGACGATTTATAAAAGTTCGATTTGAGTTATGTATATTTGGGTTATCTTAATTCTATTTAAACCTTGTAACATTGTGTTATCTTGCATGTGTACATTAATGTACACTAAAATGTGTTTAATACACATGGACTTATATAAATGCAAGTAATTCTAGTAATGTGTTAAAGACAAGTAGTTTAATTAATACATGCATGCAAGGAACTATGTATGTATGTATGAATGTATGTTTCCTTGTTCTTAGCCTTGTTCTTAGCCTTCAAGTTTGGTCAAATGAGTTACACATTTCTTATTTATGGCTTTAAACACCTCTTTAACCATTTCTTTTTGTAACCTACAATAATTAAATTTGGAGTTAATTATTAGGGGAGTTACATTTGACCTTTCTTTATCACATATCAAACTCTATAAATTGGTGTCTTCTTGTCAAAAATCAAACCAACACAAAGCTCCATAATCAAAACTTCAAGCCTCCCATAATCAATTTGTAAAGGTTCCCAATTCTATTGTTTTTCATCATAATCATGTTTATCTTTTATGTTACTCAAGCTTACCATCATCATCTTATTAATCTTGTCTATTCAAACTCTAATCTAGAAAACTCTAATTTCATAATATATTCTTATTCATATTTATTCTTATTTCTAGATTTGTAAAGGCAAGTTTGGTGTTCCTTTCAACGTATTCCGTATTCATAATCTAGTATCCGTATCTACCTCCGTATTTAATCATGTGAGTAAACTCGATGCCCTTTTTATTATATAAATCTTTGGGCTGTATCATGACATTCATATTCATACTTATATTCATACTTTTATGTTTAATTCATACTTATGTTCACATTTATATTTTATGTCTATATTCATACTTATAGTAATATGGTGATTCATATTCATATTTACGTTTATATTCATACTTATATTTATGTGTATATTCAGACTTATATTCATATTGAGATTCATACTTATATTCATATTAAAACTTATATTCATGTTTATATACTCACTTATAATCATGTTTATATGTATACTTTTTGTATTATATTCATCGTAATTCATTCATATTCGTATTCATTCATAAAAGTCATTCTTATTATATTCATTCGTAAAGTCATTTATGTTTATATGTACTTATATTCATATTTGATACTATATTTTTGTATTATGGCAAACATTGGAATGAATCAAGTGACACAATCATTATGGGATGCACACACGATAAATCAAACATTCAAACAATCAATCATTCATTATATGTATATACTAAACGGGAAACGTGATAGATCTATTGGCCGTTATTAGACATTCCGACGTGTTACTGTGAATGTCGAGGCCCTCGACCGGACCCTATGTGACTTTGATCACATATGATATACATCAGACTTGATACAAACGCGTGTTATGCCATTATACACATATTATACTTGCTTACAATATACAATCTTTATATATTCTTTTATTATACATTCTTTTATACTACATTTTACATATTCATTTATATTACTTTTATACTCTTTATTACGTAATCTTTTTAATACTTTATACTTGTGTCTTAAACTTGTTTATTCACCAATACTTTTGTATTGACGTTTACTTTTTACATGATACAGGAAATGGATAGGTTTGCTTGAAGAAAACATAAGAGTTTGGACCTAGTTAATGACATTAATGAATAATTTAAGTCTTTTGTCGTTTTTTCGGTTACTTTTCTGTAAAACATTTATTCATCTTTAATGCATTCATTTAAACCATTAAATGTGTCTATTATAACCTAATAGAGGAACACGAGTTAAGAACAAATTGTAATGCCTCTGGTGTATTCCGCTTTAGCCGGGGTGTTACAATTCACGCAAGGCGACATGGAAAGGACAAGGTTAAACCTTATACCCGAAAAACACTTACGACCGAGGTTATGGCTCGTTGCTATTTAACCAAGAAGGTGCCTAGGGAAACGGATTAGCAGTAAGGGAGTACCAGAAGTATCTCCTGGTGACTTGCCCGAACTATTACTAGTTCATTAAGTAAACTTAAACATTAACTCAATACTCAGCACAACCCTTGCGTCCCGAACATCTTACAAGTTAGAACCTTCGTGATACGAACTGAGGAAGCGAGATACGACCCCCGAGAGGTTGCAGCTCTGACACAGTAATAGAAACGGATTGGTTGACCATTCAAGATGCGGAAATCTTTTGCTTAGATAAGACGATTAGGATGCCGTTAGAAGTTGGGAAGTAATTAATAGTACAAGGAGACAGGCCAGGGCAAACTTCGAAACTTTTACTGGTGATGAAAACGCGCAAATACTTGAATAAGGGCTGCTTTACATTGTTAGTAAACGTAAAAGACAAACAAACACAAGCAGCAGACCTTAAGGACATGCCGATAGTTAGAGACTATCCGGAGGCATTTCCCGAAGAACTACTAGGACTACCACCACTGAGGCAAGTAGAGCTTAGAATCGAAGAAATTCCTGGAGCGACACGAGTGACAAGGATGCTATCCCAACTAACTCCGACTGGGATGCAGGAACTATGCAATCAAGTTCAGGAATCATTGGATAAAGATTTATCTGACCAAGCTTATCACCATGGGGAACGCCGATCCTATTCGTTGAAAAGAAATATGGATCGTTCCGCATGTGTATCGACTACCGAGAATTGAATAAACTAACTGTCAAGAATCGATACCCCCCCTCTACGAATCGACGACCTTACGATCGACTACAAGGCGCGACATACTTTTCAAAGATCGACCTAAGGTCTGGATATCATCAAGTCCTTGCTACGGAAGACGACATCCCCAAAACCGCATTCCGCACTAGATATGGACACTATGAGATCCTGGTAATGCCATTTGGACTCACAAATACACCGGCGATATTCACGGATTTGATTGATAGAGTGCGCCGACCGTATCTAGACCAAGATAATTATTGTAATCATCGACGATACTTTTAATCTACTCGCGCACCAAAGAAGATCACACGGAGCACTTAAAACTATTATTGGAATTACTCAAGGAACAACAACTTTACGCAAAGCTTTCTAAGTGTGGATCCTGGTTGCGTGACGTCAAATTTCCCGGTCACGTAGTTAATGGATCCGAAATTCACATTGATCCATCAAAAATCGAAACTATACGGAATTGGAAAGCTCTCAAAGTCCGACAGAAATCCGCGAATTTTCAGGACTAGCTGGTTATTACCGACGATTCATTCAAGATTTCCCTAAAGATAGCTAAACCCCTAACAAAGTTAACTCAAAAGAACGAGAAGTTCAACTGGGGAGATGCCCAAGAACAAGCCTTCAATATCCTAAAAACGAGACTATGCAACGCTCCGATTATAACTCTTCCTGAGGGAAACGAAGGCTTTATAGTATATTGTGACGCAACCAACCTAGGATTAGGTTGTGTATTGATGCAACGAAATAAGGTCATAGCTTACGCATCGCGACAACTTAAGAAACACGAGGTCAACTACGCTACACACGACTTAGAACTAGGAGCGATAGTTTTTGCCCTCAAAATCTGGAGACATTACCTCTACGGAACCAAATGCATCGTATTCACGGACCATAGGAGTCTGCAACACATACTAGATCAGAAGCTACTCAACATGAGGCAAAGGAGATGGTTAGAACTCCTTAGCGACTACGACTGCGATATTAAGTATCACCCTAGCAAAGCAAACGTCGTAACATCAGCCTTGAGTAGGAGAGAAAGGCAACAGACGACACGAGTATGTACATTAGGAATCTACCTTAAGCCCGACTTAAGGGCGCGTATAGCAAGTGCCCAGCATGAGGCTTTGAAAGCAGATAACATAAAGGACGAAACTTTGCACAAACACGACAAGGATTTTGTAAGAAAGAGCGACAATGTCTATTATTTTAAGGATCGAGCCTAGATTTCTACGACTAACGAATTGAGAAAAGCCACTATGGATAAAGCACACCGAATACGATATTCCATTCATCCAGGGAAAAGCAAGATGTATAAGGACCTCAAGGAACATTATTGGTGGCCTGGAACGAAAAGATACGTTGCCTTACGTAGAGAAATGCCTCACTTGTGCGAAAGTGAAGGCTGAATACCAAAAGCCATCCGGATTGCTACAACAACCTAAAATTCCCGAGTGGAAATGGGAACAAATCAAAATGGACTTCGTCACAAAGTCACCTCGAACATCAAAGGATAACGACATGATCTAGGTTGTAGTAGATCGACTAACGAAGTCAGCATACTTTATTCCCATCGAGGAAAGTTTTAACGTGGGAAAAACTTGTCCAAATATACATCAACGAGGTAGTGACTTGTCACGGAATACCCACGTCAATTATCTCGGACAGAGATACTCGCTTCCCTTCCAGATTTTGGAAGGCATTCCAAGAATCTTCTGGCACACGATTATATTTAAACACGGCTTACTATCCACGGACCGATGGTCAAAGCGAACTTACAATACAAATCTTAGGTGATATGCTGAAAGCAGGTGTTATCGACTTCGGAGGAAGTCAGGATAATCATATACCACTAACGGGATTCTCCTATAGCAATAGTATCGCGCTAGTATCAAGTGTGCGCCTTTTAAGCTCTTTACGAAACGAAATGCGAATCTCCACTGTGTGGTTGGACCCAGGAGATCGACAACTAATTAGCACGGATGTGGTGCAAGAAACGATTGATAGATCACAACGATAAAGGAACGACTAAGACTACTAGAAGTCGTCAAACGATTTGCACGGATGTGCGCAGAAAAGACTTAGAAATTCAAGTCGGCAACAAAGTACTTCTTAAGGTGTCACCTTGGAAAGGTGCAATACGCTGCGGAAAACACTAGAAAACTTAACTCCAGATACGTAGGACCATTTGAGGTACTCGAATGAGTAGGTCCAGTTGCGTGTCGTTGGGAACCACCACAAGAGCACGATAACACGCATAACACTTTTCATGTGTCGATACTGGAAAAAGTACTCATCGAACGAAACACTTATCACACCATTAGAAGTACTAGACGAAAAACTTCAACTCGACGAAGAGCCAATTGAAATCATAGAACGCGAAACTAAGAATTTAAGACGCAGTAAAATCCCCATAGTGAGGGTACGATGGAACGCAAAACGAGGCCCCTGGGAACGAGAGGATCAAATAATACTCAAGTATCCTCATCTCTTCACTTCTCCCACAACGAATACTACAAGTTGAAATTTCGGGACGAAATTCTTTCAACGTGGGGAGAATGTGACAACCGTCAAAACTCAGTTCGAGAACGCTAACTTATGACCTCGATACGAACGTTTGTTACTTGCTATAACTAACTTTATGTGTTACGTGGTTACGTAGACATAACTCTTTTAGCTAAGCTCGTTGTAACTCACACAAAAACTTTTAACGTAGGTTTACGTTAGTTAAACTTTTAACGCGTGTGTCTCGGAATCGGAATCGGAATCAAACCAACAAATGAACTCTAAAATACTATGAATACATACAAAGAACTTTCCTAAGTTCACTGGATATCAATCGGGAACATTAAAGAACAAAAATCGAAAATCCCGCTGAACCAGCCATTCAGCCAACGGCTGGATGGATTCAGCCAACGGCTGGACACCAGCCGGCGGCTGAGATCCTCCAGCCGGCGGCTGAAATGCTCTGGTCAGCTTCTTGGTGACTCATTTTTGCATGAAAAACGATAGGGACACTTGTCTTAACACGATTTGACCAACCCATCTGCCAGGAATTCAGTCCCCAATGAGATATACATCTTTTCTTTCCTTCATTTTCATTTTTCATTTCTCAAAACACACTCTAACACACACACACAAACACATATCTCATTTCTCTCTCAAAGTCACTCTCTTTTACAGAAAATTTACAGCAATAATCACCATTAAATACTCCAAATAAAACCACAAATTCGTCCATATAACAAAGGGAATCAAAGGGGTTATCTTGTGTCGGGTTTTAAAGGAGTTCTACACTTTTTGGAGCTCAAATCACCATCAAAACATCATCAAAGCTTTTCCATCCGGTAAAAACTCTTCTAATAGTTACTACTACTTCCTAAACTCATCGCATGTATGATCTAACACATAAAAACAAGTTTTTATAAAGTTTTATAACCATTTTATTACAAAAACGGGTTTAAACAAAAAGGTGACTTAGATCTATATATTTGTGGCTAAAAATCCAAAGAAACTGATATTTGAGCATATATATAAGTAATCTTGATGAATATTCAGTTGCATGTCGAAATCTAGCTCAAAAACGCTTAAAAACGCAAAAATGGCAAAACTGTAAATCTGTCTCGGCATTTCAGCCGCAGGGTGAAATAATTCAGCCGCCGGCTGAATTCAGCCGCCGGCTGAAATAATTCAGCCGCCGGCTGAATAGGTATGTTCCCAAAAATCATATTTTTAAATCGTTAACGGAGAAATCGAGAAACATATACTTTTCACAGTTTTTAAACACAATATAACAGATTACATACTTGTATTTTGAATGATAAAATGAGGTATTTAAATAACTAATTCATAATGACGATATTTGATGATATGTTATGAATCGTATTAAGCGGGAAAGTGGATAGGAAATTTTGGACATAAATTTTATAACGCGGAAGCGCTGCCCAAATTCTATTGGACATACTTATAACACTTAAACAACAAATCATTCGTTGACTAACGAGTTTAAAAGCTAACGAGTTATATACTTACGCGAAAACTTGGGTTATATTAGGATTCCGATGATTCCGAGCACCTTCGAGCTATTCCGAGCACGCTAGAAATCTTCGCAAACAGTGAGTTACAAACCCCTACTTTATAAACGCTTTTAATACTTTTGGGGTGAAATGCGAGTCTTAGGCTTAACTACTATTTAAGCTGAAAAACGATTATTACGTGAATGCTAAACGAAAACGATTTGATACTCAATGCTATTACGAAAACACTTGATTACTTTGGAAAGCTATTATGAAACACTTTGATATCTTGAATGCTTACATGAATAACTATTTTGCCGGCATTGTTGAGGGTTTTGCCAACAATGCCGAGAACACGAAAGCTATTTTTGCCAATGACTAAAAACTATCGATCGTCATGTTGCGGACTTTGTACAACATGGACGTGAGAAACCATTGAAAACTCCCGAAAACTACCAAGGACATTAGTTGCTATTAATCCCTTTGGAAAGGACCGTTAGTAGATATGGATAGCGCTATTAGGGTAGAGTGACCCTCACCACAACGACTTATAACGATGGTGCATAATACTAAATGGGTAGGCTTTAGGCTTAGCAACGATCATTGGGCAATACTAGGATTGTCACATAGTCGCGCTATGTGGTCAATGCCTACGAATACGAAAACTAAACTACGCATTGCTATGCGTCAATCTTTTGAAAGCTATACTTTACGCATGGTTATGCGACTACTTTTGAATACTATACTTTTCGCATGCTTATGCGACAACTACATGAATACTATATTTTTACTCATTGCTATGCGTCGAAACTTGATTTACTTATACTTTACGCATTGCTATGCATCAACGCTTTGATTACTTAAAACTTTGTAGCTCACTAACTACGTCTCCCGTAGTTAACACTTGACTCGTATTTTCAGGTTACGATTAAGCTTGCTGATGACTTTATGCTTTGGGCTGATGACTTCAAGAATGGGAAAGGGTTCGGGTGGCTTGGCTATGAACACTTAACTTGTATTTCAGATATGCAAACGATGCTTTAAACATTTGTAAACCTTTGAAGCTATGTTTCTTTTAATATAATTCGGTGTGGAATTATAAACTTGTGTATCGAATGCTATTGCTCTCCACACCCTGCGTTCCGCTTTAGCGGGGTGTGACAAAATACAAATATGTAATATGTCCACAATACCCAACGTCAAATATATCAAAGTAATACAAACATATATTCACATTTTAGAAAGCCAAATTTCGTAAAATAATGCACCAAGAGTCAAACAAATAGGTAACAAATATCAAATGAAATCCTAGGGTAACACATACCACTAGTCTTTCCAAAAGGTGCAAACGTTTCGTATGACACTACGATAAACGTCCACCATCAAACACACAAAATTCCTAGGATCGATCCATACGCCTCTTAGAACAAATAATACTTAGTGCACCTTACCACAGTCCGGGTAAACAAAAAAAGACGCCGTAGATGTAGCAAAATACACCGCTACGGTCAATGCCACATTATTGGTGTCACAATAACGCGCCCATGGGACCTCCATGGATAGGTTACTCTTAGGCATATCTTACGAAACCGTTTTAACCAACTTATATATAACAAATTTAAAAATACTTTTACAAATTATCAAAGTGATTATAGGACTTCAAAATATGTTTACGAATTTATAAAATAATGTACGTAAATAATATAGTTTAACCATAAACTTAAAATATCATATAATGAAACATTCCATTTCTTTTAAAAATCACGTGTTACCCAACCATTCGGTCTAATCCTTGTCACGAGTCACCATAACAAGATTATCAAACAATTACGAAATAATAATTTAACGGGACCTTATCGGGACGTACAAAGACACACGAAATGAGGGCAACTCGATACGAGTCATCGTACGTATCGCCAGACTCATACGTGTTCTTTACCGAGCCATTTAGAGACTTTTTCGGGGCTGATTCGGGACTATTTCGGGACTATCTCGGGGCTGTTTCGGTAGGGGTTTTCGAGACACGGTTTTGACACAGAAAATACTTTTCGTTTACTCATTTTCAAATCTACACATGATCACAAATTCTCGTTAGTACACCAAATGATCAAAATAAAATAATAGGATTTCAAAAAAAAACTTAAACAAACTTTTATGAAAACATACATGTCATACCAATAATATTTCGAATCAATCAACAAGATTTTCAAAGGGACTTATACGAAATTTGTGCAAACGGTCAAAAGATACACATACAAGAAAAACAATGAATTCGTATTTATAATCACAAGAAACATGTATCGAAGAAATTAGGGAAATCAAAAAGGAAGGTTACGAATAAAAAGGATGTTTAAGATAAACATATGTGCAAATATATTACGAACAAAAATAATACTTATTGAAAGATAATATATATGTACAAATGGTCAAAGAAACATATATATCAAGAGAATTATGAAAATACACATAAGGAAGCCATGAATCAAAATAAGGCACATAAGATATCGAATGAAAAATATACGAATAAAATGAATACTAAAAATAAAGTTAAGGATATCGGAACAATCAAAATAATCAATCGAACGAAGACAACAAATATACATATAAATGTATCGAATATTCGTACCAACAATAATACGAACAAGGTAAAAGTACTAAAAAGAGACAAAGAATATCCGTACCAACAATAATACGAATAAGATAAAAGTATTTAAAAAAAGACTAAGAATATCCGTACCTTAAATTTCAACGAAAAGAACTCGATTCGAATAGAGTTTTTCGAATAAGCGATCATCAAAAGATATCTAACAAACAAAACGTATTAGGACACAATCAAATAGGAAATTTGTAATATCCACTCGTAACTTATTCATAAAATTATTCTTTTAAAACTTTCAAAAAGTATTTTCGTTTTATATCACATATCTTATAAGAAAAAGATTACATTAAATAATTATATAATAATTATGTACCATCTCTTTATGGTAAACCAATTTAGTGATTTTAGTAACTTAAATGAAATTTCATAACTTAGTATCAAAAATATAACCTTGTTAGAAATCAAATTTTCTATATTTTTATAGACTATTACCACTTATTTCCTTGTAGGAGAAAAAAAAATATCTTTCTAACATATTATATTTCTAGTTGACAACATCTTTTAAATTGACTAAATGAATAATAAAATTTAATAACGGTAAACATACTTGATTTAGTGAACGATGATATACTGTAGTAAGCGAATATTTGTTTCACTCCTTAAACACCCAAAGTTATATTCTTTCTTCACTTCATTCCTTCTCATCCCCACAACAAAATAGACAAAGAGTGAAATTTTGACAAATGAAGTAATGATTGAATATAATGGGCAAGTGAAGGAGTTAAAATGTTTAATACTTTATTATGACTAAAATATAACTTACTTATGTATTAAAATTTAGACATAAGAAGAGTTCATGGTTTAAATTCTATTTATGATGTATGCCTTATTAATTTCTTTTATTTCACATTTACATCAATAAAAAAAATACAATTAGACTAAAAGCCTTCTTATACGTTTGTTTTTGTTGAAATAATAACTTCTCATTGATTTAATATTAGCTTAGCATCAAATAATAGTTATATTATTAATCTTTTGTAAAACTCATGATTAACAAAAGTGTTTGAACTCAAATCATAGTATTTTCATTAGTAACTTTTAGCAAATAATCATTAGTTAAATACTTAAGTTATAAATAAAATATATTTAGACTCAAATTTTTACTTATTGCTTAATCTTTCAAAATAGGTATTTTAAGTTTTCGGGATATTACAAATCTACCTACTTAAAAAAATTTCGTCCTCGAAATTGAAGAAAGTTACGAAACGAAAAGATAGCAAATATCAATTGAGACGAGATATAAAGAACTTGAACGAATAAATGTTTAAGTTATTTGAACGATATATACGAAAGAAAATATTTGAAACTAGAATAAATTTATCAAAATGAGAAAACGAAATCCTAACCCAAAGTCTACCCAACTCTCACAGGCCATAACTTAAGTCTAAGTTTCTACAGGAAAGTGCCGAAGCTCTGATACATTTCTGTAACACCCTGATCTTACAAAGCATACAAAATGATATCAAAAGGAACTTAAAAGGCAAAAGGGCGTTAAACTTATGCAAAAGCAAACCGAATATTCAAAAGACAAATTTCCAAAATGAGGTACTAAAAGATAATAATATTCTAAGGGAAGCGTTCTAAATCCTTAATCTCTCTACGCTCGACCCCATTCCCCAAAGCCACTGAGTACCTGCCGTTTAAAAAAGAAAGAAAAAAAAAACGGCTGAGCGAATGCTCAGTGAACAGATATATACAAATGACACGGAAATAGGTATGACATGCATAATTAGTAAATACAAAACTTATTTATAAATACAAAGTTACAAGACAAAACTTATTTTCAAATCAAACTTATTTTCAAAGCAAATACAAATATGTAATATGTCCACAATACCCAACGTCAAATATATCAAAGTAATACAAACATATATTCACATTTTAGAAAGCCAAATTTCGTAAAATAATGCACCAAGAGTCAAACAAATAGGTAACAAATATCAAATGAAATCCTAGGGTAACACATACCACTAGTCTTTCCAAAAGGTGCAAACGTTTCGTATGACACTACGATAAACGTCCACCATCAAACACACAAAATTCCTAGGATCGATCCATACGCCTCTTATAACAAATAATACTTAGTGCACCTTACCACAGTCCGGGTAAACAAAAAGAGACGCCGTAGATGTAGCAAAATACACCGCTACGGTCAATGCCACATTATTGGTGTCACAATAACGCGCCCATGGGACCTCCATGGATAGGTTACTCTTAGGCATATCTTACGAAACCGTTTTAACCAACTTATATATAACAAATTTAAAAATACTTTTACAAATTATCAAAGTGATTATAGGACTTCAAAATATGTTTACGAATTTATAAAATAATGTACGTAAATAATATAGTTTAACCATAAACTTAAAATATCATATAATGTGACATTCCATTTCTTTTAAAAATCACGTGTTACCCAACCATTCGGTCTAATCCTTGTCACGAGTCACCATAACAAGATTATCAAACAATTACGAAATAATAATTTAACGGGACCTTATCGGGACGTACAAAGCCACACGAAATGAGGGCAACTCGATACGAGTCATCGTACGTATCGCCAGACTCATACGTGTTCTTTACCGAGCCATTTAGAGACTTTTTCGGGGCTGATTCGGGACTATTTCGGGACTATCTCGGGGCTGTTTCGGTAGGGGTTTTCGAGACACGGTTTTGACACAGAAAATACTTTTCGTTTACTCATTTTCAAATCTACACATGATCACAAATTCTCGTTAGTTCACCAAATGATCAAAATAAAATAATAGGATTTCAAAAAAAAACTTAAACAAACTTTTATGAAAACATACATGTCATACCAATAATATTTCGAATCAATCAACAAGATTTTCAAAGGGACTTATACGAAATTTGTGCAAACGGTCAAAAGATACACATACAAGAAAAACAATGAATTTGTATTTATAATCACAAGAAACATGTATCGAAGAAATTAGGGAAATCAAAAAGGAAGGTTACGAATAAAAAGGATGTTTAAGATAAACATATGTGCAAATCTATTACGAACAAAAATAATACTTATTGAAAGATAATATATATGTACAAATGGTCAAAGAAACATATATATCAAGAGAATTATGAAAATACACATAAGGAAGCCATGAATCAAAATAAGGCACATAAGATATCGAATGAAAAATATACGAATAAAATGAATACTAAAAATAAAGTTAAGGATATCGGAACAATCAAAATAATCAATCGAACGAAGACAACAAATATACATATAAATGTATCGAATATTCGTACCAACAATAATACGAACAAGGTAAAAGTACTAAAAAGAGACAAAGAATATCCGTACCAACAATAATACGAATAAGATAAAAGTATTTAAAAAAAGCCTAAGAATATCCGTACCTTAAATTTCAACGAAAAGAACTCGATTCGAATAGAGTTTTTCGAATAAGCGATCATCAAAAGATATCTAACAAACAAAATGTATTAGGACACAATCAAATAGGAAATTTGTAATATCCACTCGTAACTTATTCATAAAATTATTTTTTTAAAACTTTCAAAAAGTATTTTCGTTTTATATCACATATCTTATAAGAAAAAGATTACATTAAATAATTATATAATAATTATGTACCATCTCTTTATGGTAAACCAATTTAGTGATTTTAGTAACTTAAATGAAATTTCATAACTTAGTATCAAAAATATAACCTTGTTAGAAATCAAATTTTCTATATTTTTATAGACTATTACCACTTATTTCCTTGTAGGAGAAAAAAAAATATCTTTCTAACATATTATATTTCTAGTTGACAACATCTTTTAAATTGACTAAATGAATAATAAAATTTAATAACGGTAAACATACTTGATTTAGTGAACGATGATATACTGTAGTAAGCGAATATTTGTTTCACTCCTTAAACACCCAAAGTTATATTCTTTCTTCACTTCATTCCTTCTCATCCCCACAACAAAATAGACAAAGAGTGAAATTTTGACAAATGAAGTAATGATTGAATATAATGGGCAAGTGAAGGAGTTAAAATGTTTAATACTTTATTATGACTAAAATATAACTTACTTATGTATTAAAATTTAGACATAAGAAGAGTTCATGGTTTAAATTCTATTTATGATGTATGCCTTATTAATTTCTTTTATTTCACATTTACATCAATAAAAAAAATACAATTAGACTAAAAGCCTTCTTATACGTTTGTTTTTGTTGAAATAATAACTTCTCATTGATTTAATATTAGCTTAGCATCAAATAATAGTTATATTATTAATCTTTTGTAAAACTCATGATTAACAAAAGTGTTTGAACTCAAATCATAGTATTTTCATTAGTAACTTTTAGCAAATAATCATTAGTTAAATACTTAAGTTATAAATAAAATATATTTAGACTCAAATTTTTACTTATTGCTTAATCTTTCAAAATAGGTATTTTAAGTTTTCGGGATATTACAAGGGGTGTTGGGGCAGTAAAATGGCAGTAATCATAGTCTAGAATCGAGATTGATTGGTGGTTTAAGTTGGGGAAACGAGGCATGCAATTTATTCAAATAAATTACAATTTTCGTCCTACAGGACGGCGCACATGGCCTCTGTACGTCGTCCTGGACGATTTTTGTAACAATTTTTGTGTTTTGGCTGATTTTGCATAATTTTTTCGTTGGACCTTTTCGTTAACTAAAGTTTTAAAGTATGTTACATTATGCACTTAGGAAAGTTCATTAGGAGTTTTCTTGGTATTAGGACTTATATAATTTGATTCCGGTTGTGATTCCGACACTGTCGCGGTTCCGGTTAATGAATAGTTAAAGACTAGATAGACCAAAAGAGACATGGAGTATAAAAATGCACCTGTAATTGGACGGTTGTCACAGTTTGATACCCATATTTCAAATATTTTCAAGCCAAAAATATAACCATTTACATTTACTGATTTATATGCAGCATATTTGTATAATATTTAAACGTTATTAATTGAATATATTTATAACAATGATTAAAATACAACATACTTTATTAGCTAAGACTGATGCAAATATATATATATATATATATATATATATATATATATATATATATATATATATATATATATATATATATATATATATGGAAAAGTAAATATGGGGCTGTTACACATGTAAGCTTACATGCAAAACTTATCAAAAAATATGTCGTTTTGTTAAAAATTCTTCAATTCTATATAATTTTAATCATACTTATTAAACTAACTTTACAAATTTTTATCTATTCACATCTTTTTCTTCATTAATCGTGTGTTTCAAAAATATATGTTTTTTTGTCATCACTGGGCATCTATCGAAGTCACTTTTTATAACTTTTTCATAATAAACAATGACCCCCTGCATTTTGGGGATCACCTCTCCCTTGATGAATATTGGACAAATCAAGCGTTGAAAAGCATTTAAACCACAAAACGACATAGTTTTTAATGAGTTTCGCATGTAATCTTACATGTGTAACAGCCCCATATTCACTTCCCCCATATATATATATATATATATATATATATATATATATATATATATATATATATATATATATATATATATATATATATATATATATCCCTATAGTGAATGGTTCATGTGATAATATTTTTTTTTTTTTGCGAGATTTGCGAGAACTTTCACAAAAAGTACTAAATCACGTTTCACTTTTTTAATTCACATGCAAACTCTTTTGGAGATTAATAATCAAGTAAATATAAACGAAGAAAACTAAAAAAAATCATATAAAATAACGTTAAAAATTTCGTTCATATATGAACTCATTAAAACAAAAAGACGTTCACATTTGAACAATTGTAAATACACGTGATTTGATAAAAAAAATTTAGTTTTTCATTTATATTTTACTAGATTTTTAATATTCAATAGTTTTTACATGTCAATAGACATAATTACATGTTAATTGACATTTTTTTTAATAGTTCTCGCAGTTCTCGCAGAAATAAGAGTTCCCGCATGAATCAGTCCCTATATATATATATATATATATATATATATATATATATATATATATATATATATATATGTGACAACCGTCAAAATCCAGGTACTTATTCTGTTGTGATATCAATTCGAAACGTTAGTTACTTCTTTGTCTCGTTCGCTCTATTTTGGTTCGTAACTTTTGAATCTATACTTTGTCGGAACTAGTGTTGAAATAACTTCCGGAATCAAAATTATAAGTCCTAATACCAAGAAAACACCTATTGAACTTTCCTAAGTTCATAACTTATCATAACCAACAACTTATAATTAACAAAAAGGTCCAACGAAGCAATAACGCAAAAACGAAAATTTCGAAATGACCAAAAATGGCCCGGTGCGCCGCACCCAGTGAAGTGGTGCGCAGCACCTCGCGCCAGGATTTCAAAATATTTACAGCTTTAGTCCTTTTCTCGTTTTACACTCCCACCACCCATTTTGGCCAATCAAAATCGACCCTTTACTGCAAGTTACTGTCCCAAGGCCAGACTTTCACTATCTCCCATTTCATTTTCATTTTCTTATTCATTTTTCCAAAAACATAAAACACACACACATACATTTTCCCTCTAGTTCTCTCAAGAACACACCATCACCAGAGACATTCCACCATTATAAACCATTTTCAATCCATACAAATCGTCCCTTTCTTCAATAGAAGCAAGTGGGTATCGTTTTTATCAAAAAGGACCACGGTTGTAAAGATTTTGGAGCAAGAATCCGGCCAAAACTCTTCATCTAAGCTTTTCCTTCGGTAGATCTCTATACTTTTACTATTCTTACACTAATATTCAATTGCATGTAAGATCTAACGGTTAAAAATATGATTTTTCATAAATCTATGACTTGTTACGGTCAAAAACGTTTTTAAACGAAATACTCTTTAGATCCACGAATCTGTGGATAAAAACAATTATGAAACTGTTAAAATGTTGTTTTAAACGATATTTACTAAATGCATGTTCGATCTAAACTACAAAGAAAAGTTTTATGAAGTTTTATGTCACTTTTCTCACAAAAACGATTTTTTACTAAAAAGTAATTAGATCTACATTTTTGTGGTTTAAAGTTGATTAGAAACTGATAAAACTTTATTTTATATGGTATCTACTGGTTGCATGTCGAAATCCATAAGTCACAAAACGTTTTTAGCAAGAAAAACACAAAACGGGATTGAGACAGCAGCTAGGTGCGCCGCACCTGTTGCCAGGTGCGCAGCACCGGGCTGCTGTCCTCCCGAAAATCGTCGTTTTACCCGATTAAAAGTTGTGTATACGTTCTGGACTTTTACCAAAATCATGAGGGGACTGAGATAAACAAAATCTATAATAAAGTGACTTGTGTTGGACTATTTGGACCTTAATAAGCTATAAAACGTGTATTATTGTATATTAGGTGATTTGTGAGCGGAGTTGATTTACAATTTTTGGATATGAGATTTGGGCGCGGAAGCGCTGCCCAAATTTCCTCGGAAATTGTAAATCACCTCAGCGAGCAAAAACACTTAAGATATAATAACCTAAAACGTTAAATCGGACTTTCGGACAAAACGTGACGATTACCTTTTTGGACTATTTTGACGATACTTAAATTTGACACTTACACTTTAATGACATTTTTCCTATATTATTATACAAGAACCTAATAATATAACAACTCATTAAACTACCTTGGTATTAATAGGCAATCCGTGATTCCCGGCTTACACATTTCGACCGAATTTCCAAGTTTCCGATCTCTTCGCAATCCGTGAGTTACAACCCCTTGTTTTATATGTTTTACATGAATTTGGGGGAAACATAAGATTAATTGCATTTTATGCTTTATAAAACAACTTGCAATACTTAAACTTTGATTTATCAAATTTTGACTTATTAAACTTTGACTTTGACTTTATCAAAACTTTGACATTGAAACGTCTACTTAATCTCTTATGCGTAAAACATTTCTTTCTCTATTTATACTATTGTTTCATCTCTTTAATTCAACTATTTATTGATACTTGTATGCGTAACCGACCCTTGATGGAACTATAACACGTTTCTAAGTGATGTGATTCTCTCTCTTTTATAATAAAATTTCATAGTGCCCAATTATGTTTTAGTTTCTCTCTTACACACTATTAACTACTTAAGCCGTATAGTAATTATGGGTATCGATACTTAGGAAATAACCGTTCCTTGCTTAGATGGCAGTCTAAGTACATATTGCTGAATTTCTCTCTTTTAACTTTCCGTTTGAGAGGCGGGAAGTTGGGGCCGCTCGGTTGATAATCGGATTAGTGTGAACACTTAAGTTATAGATGCCAAGTGGTTGATACAAGAAATCTATTTAGTTACTTACGCATAAACTTATAAATTTTTAGCGATTGTTACCCGCTTCTCCTACTTGACTAAATTAAATTCTATTTAGTCTTTATAAACTTATAAACTTTTAGCGATTGTTATCCGCTTCTACTATATGACTAATTTGATTCTATTTAGTCTTTACAAGTTAGGGCACAATTCGCCCGTTACTTAAACTTTACAAGTATATAAACTTTTTAAGCGTCTTTTCTCCGCTAATCTTCCTTATGGGAAAACTCTTACTTTATATACTTTACTCATACTTTTTATGCCAACTATTTAAACTGTAACTCACTCACTGCGTTTTCGTAGTTGACACTTTATCTTATGTTTCAGGAAATTAGTGTAAGCTCATGATGCATGGCGTGGACGGGTCGAGGCGGTCGTGAGGACTTTGTTGGGAAAAGACTTGGCCAGTTATTTTGGGAAATATTTTATGAAACATTTTAATCGTGTGTCAATGTATTAAACTATTTGTCTTTTCGATTGTTCGAATGGGATTTAAACACTTTTAATTTCAATGAATGACTCTTTTGCCGTTATGTTTTATATGACCTGTGACATGATTTTCCAGCTCTTCACATTCCCGTGTTTCCGCTTTAGCGGGGTGTGACAGACTTGGTATCAGAGCACAGGTTATAGAGAAAAACGGTTTTAAAAATTTTCCAAAAAAAAAAAAAAATTTCGAAACCAAACTATAACCAAGACTTTTCGGA
>CAJVGC010000582.1:53225402-53280706 GCA_910822075.1 Senecio squalidus | reverse complement strand
TTGGCACTTGAGGCATAACGGGCAGTTCCCGAGATGATGGAGGTTGCACTTGTTGCACTTCGGGTGTGGTCCGGAGTAAGACCCAGATTTAGCAGGCGGTGCTGGTGCAGGTGCAGGTGCAGGTGCAGCAGTCATGGCATAGTTTCAGGTCTTCTTCTTGTTGCGGTCGCTTCTCCTTGGGGTTGACTCGGCCTTCCTCTTCTCACCCGACTCCTTCTTGGAGGATCCAGGGGCGGTGAGGAGGTTGCTGGTGAGACGGTGGGCCAAGATGATTGCACTTTGAAGGGTTTGGGGCTCGGCCGACATGACCATACCACGGATTTCCGGAGCTAGACCAGAGATGTACAGGTCGATCCGGTTCTCCTCGGGGGGTTACCAGTCTTGGAACCAGTCGGGCGAGCTCGTGGAACCGGGTAGTGTACTTCTCAATGTCATTTCCGACCATCTTGTGGTCCCACAGCTCAGCCTCGAGCTTCTTGATTTCCCCTCTCGGGCAGTACTCTTCGATGAGCAAGTTCTTGAAGGTGTTCCAGGGAAGAGCATAGGCATTGTCACGTCCTCGGGTTTGGACAACGGTGTTCCACCAAGACAGAGCTCGGCCATGGAATACACAGGAAGCATACTCCACCTTGTTCGCCTCGGCACATCGGCTGATGTGTAGGACCGATTCGATACTCTCGAACCATTGAACTAATCCTACAGCACCAGTTGTGCCGTGGAACTCTTTTGGCTTACACGCCATAAAGCTCTTGTAGTTGCATGGAGGAGGGTTCGGGTGCTGGTTCTGGTTCTGATTTTGGTTTTGATTGTTCTGCTGTTGCTGTTGCTGCTGCTGTTGTTGCTGTTGCTGGTGGTGGTTGTTGACATTGGCGTTGACATTGGCGTTGATCCCGGCGGTGATCTGAGCGATCATGTTGGGCATAGCCGCATTCAACTGTTCAGCAACTTGCTCGGCAATGATGCTAGCATTAGTGCGAGGAGCCATGATTCTACAATCAGAAGAACAGATTTAGTTTAGAACGCACGAATGGAATATGATAAGAATGCAATTTAGTGACCAAATACACTTATAGCACGAGATTAGGATGAATGATCAAGTAGTACACACAAGATTAGGATTCAAGAGATAGAATTATAATGATCGTAACAAGTACAAGATTCATAAGATACGATAAGCATAATGATAAAAGATAGGAATTTCATTAATAATAATAAAGTTTGGTACAAGTACTGAACTGAGAAAATACTGATACAATACATAAAAGGAAAGATGATAAAAGTCTACGTCGTGTACAGAGAGAAAATTACGACTAGACTAAGTACAATACAATAAAAGAAATAACTAATGGCGCCTATCCAGAAACATCTTGGCTGCCATAACCACAATCAACGTGCCCATCACCAGGCACATACCAATGAGGCGCTGCACAGTTCGGGCCGTAGCTCGGGTCGATGCGATGAATCGCAACGCCTGCTCCGACAACCGTTGCGCAGAGTCAGTAACCTCACTGATGAGGTGTCCCTGGTTCTGGGTCTCCTGAGCCAGTCCCCGCACTTCGCGGTGCAAGTGAAGGAACGCGGCCGGTGGGGGAGGTTGAAGGGTAGGAGGCATCCTCTGCCTCGCGGCCTCGGCGTCTCTGGCGCGCTGCATCTCTTCGCGCTCGAACTGCCTTTCCCAGGAGTAGTGGTCCATGGTAGGGTTCCGTGGGACCTCTGGTGGGTGTCCGAAAGGTAGGTGCGATGGAATAGGCTGGGATGGTCCCTCCTGGCGGGCAGCCATCCTATCCGGCAGACGGCCCGGGAGGATGACCTGCTTTCGCGCGGTCAACCTGGTGCGCGGGCCCCGGTAGTGGAGTGTGGCGGCAACGGGTACCGGTGGAGGGGGTGGTAGCACAGCCCTCGGGCTGGACCCGATGCTGCTCGAGATCGCCATGGAGGTATCCTCCGTGGGATCGGTGGTCTGGTGTCGCTGGCTTTCTGAAGCGGTGCGGCCCTCGGAAGGCGACGCGGCTCTAGGTAGGGAGCGAGACTGTGAGTGTGACGGTGAACGCGATCGTGAAGAGTGAGACATGACGGATCTGTGAATAATGAGTTTCATGAGTACTAGGAGATACAAAGGAACAATAAAGGAAATGTGTAATGAAATGCATGTACGGGTCAGTCGCGTGAGAATCGGGAAAAGACAGTACCGGGAATTTTGACTCAAAACCGTTAACAATAGTAATTACGTTCCGTCTTTGCATAATCCATTTTGAACTAGGCATGGGTGATCAGGCCATGCGTAGTTAAAAATATAAACATGCAATCACGAAATTAATTCTCTAAAGTTTAGACCCATAAATGATTTTCCGAAAAGCCTTGGTTATAGTTTGGTTTCGAAAACTTTTGAAAAATTTTTAAAATCGTTTTTCTCTATAACCGGTGCTCTGATACCAAGTCTGTCACACCCCGCTAAAGCGGAAACACGGAATGTGAAGAGCTGGAAGATCATTACACGGGTTATATAAAACATAACGGCAATCAAGTCATTAATTAAAAATAAGAAGTGTTTACAAATTCATAAAACAACCAAGTCACGACATTTTAGTACTTCAATACACAAATTTAAAGTTTCATTAGAAATTCCCAAAAGAAATGGCCAAGTCTTTTCCCAATGAGGTTCTCACACGACCGCCTCGACCCGTCCATGCCATGCACATCATGCTTACACTAATTTCCTGAAACATAAGATAAAGTGTCAACTACGAAAGTAGTGAGTGAGTTACAGTTTAAATAGTTCGGCAAAATATAAGTAAAGTATATAAAAGTAGAAGTTTCCAAAAGGAGGTTAGCGGAGAAAAGTCGCTTAAAATTTATATACTTTTAAAGTTCAAGTAACGGGCGAACTGGTGCCCTAAGTTTGTAAAGACCAAATAGAGTCATATTTAGTCAATTTGTAGTTGCGGAAATCAATCGCTAAAAAGTTCGTAAATTATGCGTAAGTAACTAATTAGATTTCTTGTATCAACCTCTTGGCATCTATAACTTAAGTGTTCACACTAATCCGATTGTTCAACCGTGAGGCCCCTCTTCCCGCCTCTCCTACGGGAAGTTGTGCTAGTTCTTAGTAATATGTACTTAGACTGCCATCTAAGCAAGGAACGGTTCTTTCCTAAGTATCGATACCCATAATTACTAAACGGCTATGTAGTTAATAGTGTGTAAGTCTAAGTCCAAAAAGTAGTCGGGCACTAAGTAGTTTTGTTTTAAAGAGAGAAAGTCGTCCGTCACTTAAGATCATGTTATAGTTCCATCAAGGGTTGGTCCGTATACAAGCATCAATGATTAGTTTAGTTCAAAAGAGAGCGAGCCAATAAGTTCAAGTAGAGTAAAATGTTTTACGCATAAGAGTTCAAATAGTTCGTACAAAATAGTTCCAAGTTCAATAAGTTCCAAGTCAAAATGGTTTATAAGTTCAAAAGTCAAAGTTCAACAAGTTCAAAAGTCAAAGTTCGATAAGTTGCAATTTGATTCATAAAGTTTTCAAATACAATTAATCTTATGTTTCCCCCAAAATTCATGTAAATATATAAGATAAGGGGTTGTAACTCACGGATTGCGAAGAAACGAGAACTCGAAAACTCGGTCGGAATATGAAAGTCGGGAATCACGGATTGCCTAATAATACCAAGATAGTTTAATTAGTTGTTATATTATTATGTTCTTATATAATAATATAGATAAAATTTTATTAAACTTTAAGTGTCAAGGTTAAGTATAGTTAAAATAGTCCGAAAAGGTAATTGTCACGTTTTTGTCCAAAAGTCCGATTTAACGTTTTTGATTATTATGTCTTAAGTGCTTTTGCTCGCTGAAGTGATTTACAATTTCTAAGGAGATTTGGGCAGCGCTTCCGCGCCCAAATTTCATGCCCAAAAATTATACAATCACTTCCGCTCACAAATCACCTAAAACGCAATATCATATATAATATAGTTCAATATAGTCCAAATAGTCCAATATAAGTCACCATTATCATTAGTTTTATTCATCTCAGTCTCATAATAATATTAGTAAAAGTCCAGAACGTATACATAAGTTTTAAACGGACAAAACAACGATTTTCGAGGGGAACAGCAGCCCGGTGCGCGGCACCTGTCAGGGGGTGCTGCGCACCTCCTTGCTGTTCTTCCCCGTTTTGTGATTTCTTTGCTAAAAACGTTTTGTCACCCATAGATTCCAACATGCAATGAGTTTAAACTTATTAAAACATCTTTTTAACAGTTTATAAAGCATTTTTGGTTACAAAACCGTGGATCCAAAGGTCATTTCGGTTAAAAACGTTTTTGACCATAAAAAGTCATAGATTTGTATAAAAACACATTTTCAACCGTTAGATCTTACATGCAATTGATTATTTGTATAAAAACAGTAAAAAGAAAGAAATCTACCGAAGGAAAAGCTCGGATGATGAGTTTTGGTCGGATTTTCGCTCCAAAAATCTTTACAAAACTAGTCCTTTTTCGAAATAAATGGCACCCTTGGCTTCTCTTGAGGTTTGGGTCGATTTGTATAGATAAAAGATGGGTTTTGATGGTGGAAAATCTCTGGAAATGATGTTTGTTAGAGGGGGTTTAGAGAGGATCTTGAGAGAAAAGTGTGATATGTGTGTTTTTGTTTATGAAAATGATTTAACAAAATGCATAAAAGGAAAATGGTAGTGTATGGCATTGGTACTGGTTAAAACCAGTAATTATGGCCTGCCAATCGAGATTGATTGGTTGGAATTGTTACAAAAACGAGGCAAGGACTAAAAACGTAATATTTTTGAATTTTGGCACTAGGTGCTGCGCATCAAAGCAGCAGGTGCTGCGCACCTAGCCCAAAATCAGTGTTTTTTTGATTTTTCGTTTTTACGTTTTTGCTTCGTTGGACCTTTTTGTTAATTGAAAGTTCTTAAGTATGATTTGTTATGAACTTAGGAAAGTTCAATAGGTGTTTTCTTGGTATTAGGACTTATATAATTGGTTCCGGGAGTTATTCCGACACTAGTTCCGACAAGTACAGACTCAACAGTTACGAACTAGAACAAAGCGAACACGACAAAAGAGTAACTAATGTTTTGAACCGATATAGTAATTGAACAAGTACCTGGATTTTTGACGGTTGTCACATTGGGTGTCAATACAAGATAATTCTTAAGCTTCTAGCGAATCGGCTTCTCCTCGTGATATTATAAGCGAGGTGCAAACGACATTAATTAAAGGCAGTCAAATAATTGATGGACCTTTAATTGTTGATGAGATAATATTCTGGGAAAAAAAAAAGGAATAACAACATTACGTTTTTAAAAGTCGATTTTGGAAAAGCGTTTGACTCTCTAAATTGGAACTTTTTTGGATTCCACCATGAATCAAATGGTTTTAGTGCCACTTGGAGAAAATGGATTTTTGGATGCCTTAACTCGGCTTATAGTTCGGTATTGGTGAATGGCTCTCCCTCTTTGAAGTTTAAAATTCACAATGGCCTTAGACAAGGAGATCCGCTATCCTTTTTCCTATTTATCTTGGCTATGGAAGCCCTTCATTTTGTTTTCCTACAAGCCAAATGCAAAAACATATTTCACGGGGTTTAAGTCGGTAAATATAAGATTCATATCTCACATCTTCAATTCGCCGATGATACTCTTATTATGGGAGAGTGGTCCCTATCAAATGTTAAAAATCTTTCTTGTATCCTTACTTGCTTTCACATGGCATCCGGGCTAAAACTAAACCTATCTAAAAGTAAATTATTTGGTGTTGGTGTAAAATTTACGGATGTCATTGCATATTCTTCCCCTCTTGGTTGTATAGCCTCCCAATTTCCATGCACATATCCTAGAATCCCTATTGGTGCCAATATGTCAAATAGAAAGAATTGGGATTCAATTGTTGAAAAATTTCAAAAAAAGCTCTCGACATGGAAATCAAGGATTCTCTCATATAGAGGTCGACTCACCCTCATCAAATCCGTTCTTGGTGGACTCGGTTCGTATCAATTTTCAGTTTATGAAGTTCCTAATAATGTTATAAAAAAATTGGAAGGGATTAGAAGAATTGTTTTTGGGGTGGGTCTTTGGAAAATCATAAAATGGCTTTGATCGCTTGGAATAAAGTCCTAGCCCCTACTAAACAAGACGGGTTAGGCATTGGAAGTCTTAAGGCTATTAACCTCACAATGTTAGCTAAGTAGTGGTGGCGTTTTCGTATTGAGCCAAACGCCATTTGGTGTAACATCATTAAGTTAATTCACGAAAATGATGGAGGTCTACACAACCTAAACCCTTCCTGTAATCTATTAAGTCCCTGGACCTCCATTATAAATCTCAAATCTGATCTGCTTGAATACAACATTGTTTTGCCATCAATTTTTAAAAAAATCAATCGGTAATGGTCTTGAAACGAGTTTCTGGAACGATGTATGGGTAGGAAATATAACTCTTAAATCAGAATATGATCGTCTCTACAACCTGTCGTTCATAAAAAACATATTGTAACATGAAGTAAAATACATATCCATTTAATAGCTTAAATCCAATCGATCCCAAAAATATAAATATAATAATATGGCATATTCCACTAATATCAAGTTATAAGCCCTCCGTTAAATAAACACTTTGACATTATTTTATTTGAAACTCATACCTATGTCCTATCCCATTTATAAACCAAACAAACGTTATACCTTTGTGAATCCAACTTTAGATAACCTAAATCATTCCTAGTAGATTCTTAAACTTGGAATAACTTCATATCATCATATGTAATATAGATTATTCTTGTAATTTAATAGAACACACAATCCATTGAAGTTTTAGATGAGGGATAATTAGTTGTTGTGTTTGGTAGCACAACTATGGGTTTTTGTGTCACTAAATCACAACCACGAAAAGACTTACACGAAAGCTAGAAAGACACGATAAAACAATTTGACTTTGAATTCGTCAATAAGGGTTTATGTTTGTTTTTTCCTTGCTATTTCGCAACCACCCATTTAAACTATATATATAAAATTAGCAATGATTAATTATTCTATAAGTTTATTAGCTTATCTAAAATAAGTAAATAGTATATTTTCAATGTTTAGTTAAACTTTTAAATTTAAACCTACGAGTTTATTTAGGAGTGTTTCACAAATATTTTCATGTAACTTATAAGTTTATCTATCTCTCTTAAAAGAGCATAATAACTAAGCTAGTAGAGTAAGTCAAACACTTAACAAAAACTTATAAACTTATAAATCATAAGTCATAAACGTATTGAATAAGAAATGAATTTCACATATTATTATTAAACATACATTTATAATGTTAGGAGAAAACAAAATAGCTCGATAACGTCACGATAGTCGGGCAAAGGAAAACAGCCCCCCACAACGGTTGAACCACGAGGCCAGAACGCACGCAACAAGGTGTCCTCTCCAAAAACTTTTGACCAATTCAAGCACTCAAATGTGTTTAAGAAAAGGCAAGCAATAAGCAGGCCCGGCCCTGACATTTTGGAGGCCCGGTGCAAAGAAAAAAAAAGCCCTATAAAATTTATAATAAATACTTTTTCTTATAATAAACACGAGTTACATTATTATTTCTAAACATCGATCTTGTAGCATTTTTTGAAGCAAATTCATCTATTATACGTACCTGAAATTGAAAGTATGTGGTGTGATTTTTTCAAAGGCATAGATAGGTTGATTTATAGCTATCTAATCAATTAATCATTTTCTTCTTCCACCGATGTGGGACAAAAGTGAAAACTAAACTCTTTTCTCTTGTGACACAAATGTAGGACATAAGATAAGTAAGCTTGTACCAAAAAAAGAAAACATTTTTTTTTTAAATCGGAGGCCCCTAAAAATCGGAGGCCTCTAATAATAATCAAATACGTACCTAAAATTAAAAGTATGTGGTGTGATTTTTCAAAGATATAGGTAGGTTAATTTATAGGTATCTAATCAATTAATCATTTTCGTCTTCCACCGATGTGGGACAAAAGTAAAAACTAAACTATTCTTTCTCTTGTGACTCAAATATGGGACAAAGATAATTTGTAAGCTTGTACAAAAAAAACAATTTTTAATTTAAATCAGAGGCCCTTAGAAATCGGAGGCCCCGTGCGACCGCACGACCAGCACACCCCAGGGCCGCCACTGGCAATAAGTTGAAAAGAAAATCTACAATCCGAAACAACCTCTCATTGAATAAAGCAAAATAAGCAATCCCATGATTCCCATGTAAATTGAGTTCTAACATGAACTTTTTGACTTCTAATCAAATAATGTTCATTCAATGAATGAACTGCATATGCTGCTGTCTTCATAACCAAAAAGTCCAAAATCTATTAAATACCACATTTATATACCAAACTTATTCATTTTTTAAGTAGCAAACAAGAAAATCAATCTGGATATGCAATTACTACACAAATATACAGACTATATTTCCAACTAAAAGTTCTACCTTGTTTATCATATCATAGAATTAACACAAAAAGGAAAGCTTAAAACAATACACCATGCAACCAAACATGAGTATAGAAATAGATACATATAATTATATCTATAACTACCACCATCCATACACAACATTAGTGTACTTATCTTTAATCCACCTAAAACTTTTCCTAAAAGACCCTTTAACTTTTCCTTCAACAGAGTAAACTTTATAGCTAGCAACTCTTTTCCTCCTTTGAAACTCAGGATCATTAAAACTCCATGATTTTGCAGTTGACTTTCCTTTCTTGAAGTCAACATCTTTCCCAGTTCCATAAACAACAAGATCCATGTTGGTTTGTGGAGTTTGACCATAAGAAACACTAAAAGACCTGAAATTATGAGGTGGGTTGTTTTCATAGTTTGATTTTCTGGGTTCATTTCCACCATAGTATCTCTCTATTTGCATGTCTCCTTCGTCACTGTAAGTGTAAGATTTTGGTCTTGATGTTGATCTTGATCTATAATCATCCATGGTGAGTTTGAGATTTGGGTGTTTGAAAGAAGTGAAAATGGTGGGGGGGTTTGAGGAATTTAGGGTGTCATGTTTGTTGGAAAAATGGGACAAAAATAATGCAAGAAAGGAAAAGTAGACAATATATGCTGGATTAGTCAAATGACAGTCGAGTCTTATTGGGAGAGATGAATTTGCTGACCAGGCAACAAACTTTGAACAGCTGAGCATTCATGATGACTACATAAATTTAAAAAACAATATATGATTATATGTGGTCGTTATATTATATTATATTATTATTATTATTATTATTATTATTATTATTATTATTATTATTTATGATCGGCTAAATTCAAATCAGTTTTCACAAATTACACAGATATCACACCATTTATAATGAGCTCACGAATCATGCTATGTCTAACACCCAAGTGTCTAGACTTCCCATTATACACATGACTATAAGCCTTAACCAAGGTAGCAGCACTATCACATCTAATAGATATGGTGGATATCAGTTTGGGCCATAATGAAATTTCATAAATCAAATCCCTAAGCCATTCAGCTTCCTTACCAGCTGCAGACAACACTACAAATTCAGACTCCATCGTTGAATTTGTATTACACGTTTGCTTTTTGGATGCCCAAGAAATATCACCTCCTCCAAGAAGAAACACCCAACCACTAGTAGATGAGTGATCTTCCATGTTAGTGATCCAGCTGGCATAAGAATAACCCTCTATCATCGAAGGAAATCCACTGTAAAATAAATCATAACTCATGGTTCCTTTCAAATACCTAAATACTCGATTTAAAGCTTGCCAATGAACTGAGCTAGGATTACTAGTATATCTACTAAGCTTTCTAACAGCAAATGCTATATCAGGTCTAACTTATCATTGCATACATAAGAGATCCAATAACTCTTGAGTATTCAAGCTGAGACACTGGATGTCCTTTATTAGGCAGTACCTTAATAGTAGGATCCATAGGAGTACTGACTGGTGAACATTTCTCAAAATGAAATTTATTCAAGATCTTTTCAATATAATGAGACTGAGTAACAAAAATTCCATTGTTTCCTCGTTTGATTCTAATACCAAGAATCACCTCAGCCTCCCCCATGTCTTTCATATAGAAACCAGATGATCAAAACTTCTTGGTTGTTTCAACTTGGTATATATCAGTACCAAATATCAACATATCATCTACATATAGACAAATTATAACTCCTTTACCAAATTTATCCAGTTTGCTATATACACACTTTTCGGCATGGTTTATTGCAAAACCATTCGACAAGATCACATCATCAAACTTTGTCAGGATCGTTTGAGTTATATAAACCCAAAGAACGTTAATGAAAGATTTTGATCTATCAAGGAAGTTTAGCAGTGGATAAACACCTTGATAGTACAAGTTTAACGATCAACCAAATATTGTATACAAATAATAATGAACAATGAACAATGAACAATAATGTTTGTCGAATATTAAGCCTCAATATATTAATCAATAACGAAAGATTAACATACATGTTTTTCCTAGTACAAGGATCTATGTATTTATAGACCTTGAGGCTAAACCTAGCTAAACTAGGAAACAACTAAAAACAATTACAATTTAATAATAATTACAATTGCATAACTTGCGGAATAGATAATTCCATAATTATCTAAAATTCTTCAAGCAGTATTAACAAGCATCGGGCACTAGTAATGAGTTGTTGCAGTAGTAACCAACAGTTTGTCTTCTACAATATTAACTTGACTTGAGCAGTAGTAACTGTCTTCATGCATGGTTTGCCGTAGTAACCTTCTTCATGCAGTATTAATCAAATAGTATAAACTAACAGTACTAATGATCAGTATTATTGAAACTAAACTATTTAAGCTAACATTTTTAATCCCAACAATCTCCCCCTAACTTGAACTTTTATATTTCAGTAAGGTAACAAGTTTTTACAAGATTAATACTGATTGATTACAAAACACTCATTTGTTTTCTCTCTTTCTTGCTTCCCTCTCTTCCTTGAACTTTGCTTGTTCTTCATTTCTCTGAAGCACAATCCGCCAAACCAAATCATGATCCATTTGAGATGTTCTTACTGCATACAATCTAATGGTGATCATCTCATGGATATTTCCAAAATCCAGATCATATCTTCTGTCCACCAAGTAGGATATCATTGCACCATATCTTCTAACAATTGAGTGAACTCCACTTCTTTCATATAAGTACCATCTGGTAACTGGATTATCAACTCCTCCTTTATGAAATACATCACTAACCATCTCTGCTGCAGGATCAAACATACCATTCAACCAATCAAAGGCAAGATTTGTGCCTGAACAAATACCTCTGTTTTGAGAGTACTTTCTTACACCAATATCATACAGCTTCTGCACATCTTGTCTTGAAAATTCCTTGATCATCCTGTAGAAAGCTGGCATGGCATATTTTAGCTGATCAGCTCTTGTCACCAAGCAGGTTGTTTTATTAGCTCCTCCAATGTATTCTCAATTAATTATCTCTGGAAGCTCCACAGGTAGAGGTTCAACATGCATACCTTCTTCATGTACTATGAGATCAGAACAGTCATCTTCAGAAACTTCAACATCTCCTTTCTTCTCCACAATTGATGTACTGACTGACTCTTTTTTGATAGGCATAATTGCAGGTGACCCTCTTTCAACAGTGGAAGCAGTAATAGAATCATCCAGTCTAGGCTTCTTGCTTGGTACTCTTGCAGCAAAAGATTTCTTCCTCTTGGACTGCTCAGTCTGACTAACTGTCTTGGTATGAAAAGGATTAGGTATTGGTTCTCCTTGAGGATTAAACATAGCTCTTCCAGCCTCATGAGCTCTCTTAAGTAACCTCTCCATCTCATATTTGTCTTGTTCTTCCTTCTTAGTCAGATTAGCAGTCTTTTCTTTGCCCTTCCTTCTTTCCTTCTCCACTAAGCTAAGCAAATTACCAAAGTTCATGGGACCTAAAGATTTACCATTATATCCTTTTGATTTAAGGTAATTCATGAACTTTTGCTTGTCACTCCCCATCTTCTCTTTCTTCTCTTGTTTCTTTACCACCACCTTATACTTCTTTGCTTCTTTAGACCTTCTAACCTTTGCTAAATCTCTGTTGTATTCAGCCAGCAGAAATAATCTTTCCTTTTCCAACTTAGCAATCCTATCAAGCTCAGCATGTTGAAGTTGAGCATGAACTTCCCTGATAGTTTCAGGATCACTACCAACATCCATAGTCTCTAAAGCCAACTGCAAAGCAACTAACTCATCAAACTTTAGCTTGTTTGACTCTTTCTTTGATTCTTTCTTTGTCTTCTTATCTTCCTCCACTACAACCCTTTTTCCCTTATCTATGATTGATGAATCAGATTGTGGTCTGGGTATATTGACTTTCCTTGTATCTGGAGGAATGATTGGTACAACCCCAAATCTAGCAGTAGGATCCACTATGTAGTCAACACCTTCAACTACCCTTGATCTTTCATCTTCAGTAGGAATGGTGATTCCTTTTTCCTTTGGCCTTTTAGCTTGTTCCTCTTTCCTTTGTTGGATGATCTTGCTCCTCTTGATCTTCAGTAGCTCTGCAGCAAGTGCTTGTTCCTCCAAAGATGATTCAACAATAGGAGTAGATGCTGCAGTAGGAACTGTGTTAGGATCTGCAGTAGGAACAGTTGTTGTAATAGTAGCTTCTGTAAATACGGCAGTAGGAACTTCTCCAGTAGGAATGGTCATTGATATCTCTTCAGTAGTAACATTAGGAATGACTGCAGTAGCAATAACCTTACTAGAAATGACCTTAGTATTAACCAGATCCAGAATTGCAGTAGAAACCACTTCAGGAAGTGCAGTAAAAACCACATCATGAATTGCAGTAGAAATGGTTGAAATCATTGTAGTTGTAGTAGAAACCACAGTAGGAATGGAAGAAGTAGAAATAAATACGTCTTGATTCATAGCCGTACTAACCATTTCTTCAAGTAAAACCTTAACTATCTCCTTGGTTTCTTCCTGCTCCCCCTTAACCACATCCTTCTCAACCTTAACTACATCATCATCAATCTTTTCCTCATTATCTTTCCCTTCAACCATAACATCATCAATATCAATCTCCATTTTTGAATGATCCAGACTTGTATCAATCTTCATATTTGACTCTATATTTGACTGCTCCAGATTTTGTAACCAGTCTTGGTTAACTTCAGCATCAATATCTCCAGTGGCAGTAATAACAGTCTCATCACTCTGTTTTCTATCTTCCTCCCCCTTTTTCATCTCAACTTCATTACCTCATTCTTTTGACAAAACATCAGCCTTTTTCATCTTCTCCCCCTTTTTGCCATCATCTGGTGCATCATCTGAAGAACTAGATGAGCTTGAATGTATGGGGGAGGTACCAATACTCCTTCTTGCAGGCCTCTGTTGCTGTAACTGAGTTGTTAACTTTTCTTGTTGCTCCACCAACTGAAGGACTAGTTTCTTTAAAGTTGCAAGTTCCTCCCCTTGTTTATCAACTTTAATAATGAAAGTTTGGCACATTTAGCATATCTATCCTCACTCCTTGCCTGTTGAGTACCAACAGGTGGTGGATCATAGGAAGTAACAGAGGGAAGCTTCTGCCTAGCAGAAGCTGCTCCCTCCCCCACGGTTTCTTGATACCTAGGTCCACTTTCCAATGCTGCCTCAAAAGAAGCATCATCTTTGATTTTAACATTTGAATACTTAATTTGATAAACTGAGAATCACGTTATCGGGATCTTACTAAGACCTAACAATATGGTTTAGGGTACAGTTGGGTCGACAATTCCAGCGTATTAGCCAAATCAGTAGATACCAAATATTCACAACTTATTCCATACATAATTACCGAGCACACTTTCCCTTTAACTAAACACTTGATTTGAAAAATCATGTCGCGCTGAGATAAATCATCCAATTTTTGGGAGCACAACGTACGTTGAACCACCAAAACTAGAGGATCTCCTTCAACTTCAACAAACTCGCCAATTTTTCCATCATTCTCTTAACCATTTTCAGCTTCTTGACCTTCCTTATTGGCATAAGTAGTTGTTCGCCTTTTCGGAAACTCATTTGATTTATGCCCCGTTTCATTACATTTGTAACATAACAACTATTGACCTTGCATACGGATTCAAAACTTTTTTTTTTACCAGTATTCCTGTATTCTCTACTTATGTTGGCTGATTTTGGTGATTTCAAGTCAGAAGGTGTTTTATTAGCTTAAGTGATTTGGCTTTGATTGGCCGATTCACCCGAGGAGTCGAAATAGGAAGTATTATGTGACGATCGCCCGAAACTGAAAATTGGTTTGGTCATTATCTGCTCAACTTTTATTGCTATATTTTGAGCATGATCTACCGACCAAATTGGTTGCAAACTCAACTTCTCTTGAATTGCCCGATTCATTCCACTGATATACCTAGCTATTGATTGTTCCTGTGTCTCATTCAACTTACACCTTTCTTGCAATCTCAAAAACTCAATAGTGTACTCATTTATAGATCTCCTACCTTGAACACAATATTGAAATTGTTGAAATAAAATCTATTTAAAATCAGGGGGTAAAAATCTACCTCTATCATTCGCTTCATTCGAGACCACTCAGTTATTGGTCGTTTACCTTGTCTTCTTCGATTAGCCTGCTCATTCTGCCACAATTTAAGCCACAATTTTAACCTGTTTTTCTTCTAGAATCTCCATGATGTCAAAGAATTTATAACCTCATAAAGCCAATCCAACACCGCTTTAAGATGAAGATTCCCTTGGAAATTAGGGATCTGAGCTTTCATGCTATAACCCTGTGTGTTCCCACATTGATTCTCGTGTTGTTGCCTACCTCTGAACCTTAGATCTTCACGCCAAGGCTTTCGAGGTGACAACCGTCACCAAAATCACTATTCTAGGCTAGTCTCTAAGCCAAAATTCCCTACTTGTTTAAACTTTTACTTGAGTTCGTACTTTCTAAATGTGATCGTATGTTATACATATTCTTATGTTACAACTTACTATTTTTAGACGTGATTATTTTCGTAACACTACTTAAACTTTGTATTTGCGTGCGATTGTCACCTTTGCATGAGTACCGAGCTTCTACGTTAGTTTTCAATCGAGAAATTGTCATAGCTAATTAAATCATAAAACGTAAACTTTCTATTTTCAGTGATCTTAGTGAATGCAAGACACGTTTTATAATCTAAGTTAGTGTTTTAAATCCTCGACTCTTGTATTTCTATCGGGGGATCTTTATGTTAAAAGCCTAGCTTGTTAGTAGCTCTAGCCAGAAATTTCCATTATGATTCATGGGCATTCTTTTAACACGTTTAACACCCAATTCAACCCATGTATCCACCTAAACTAAACCCAACCCGCCACCCTAAAACCCTTAATCGGCTAAACCATTCCACCCGTCCCTCAATCTTGCATTCAGCAAAAGAAAACCTAGAAGTCCAACCCTAGTCGACACACATCCTTCTCCTTCTGCTTGGTCGATTCAAGGTACATCAACAACTAAAGAAATCAGTTCCAAGGAGTTTCAAGTAGATCTCCATCAAGTTCTTTGTCGTTTTTCTTTTCAGCCGAATCATCTCACATACCCAGTCGTTTCAATCTTGTCATTTTAATTTATATTTCATTTATTAGATATTCTCTAAATTATTGTACCATGTGTTGTGACGATCGCCAATCGTGTTTTACCCTACGTTTCTGCAAAAGGTGGGGTGTGAAATTCGATCACGCCTATGTGGTCGTTCTTCAAGCGGTCTCTCATTCCATTCTTCATCGGAACACTCATTAAAATCAGTATGTCTCCTAAAGTTGAATGGAGGTTGGTGGCGTTGGTGGCATTGATGAGCGTCAGCAAATTCGTCATTAGGAGGACGAATAGGCCTAACTTCGTGAAAAAAAAAACCTCACGATTATCGCGGTACGTAGTTCTAGAAAAGCAATAGTAAACTTATCTAACTTGGTTGTGAGTTCAATTAAATCACAATCCAAGTCTTTAGGAACACTTAACGGCCGTTAGGCCGTCGTAACCCCGTTGAACGGGCGTTAATGGACAATAACGGGCGTTGTAGGGGCTCATTTTTTTTTCTTCGCGTCGTCCTTCCCGTCCTATACTTGTTTCACGTGTGCTTCCACGAACTTACTAATCTTGTCCTCATCAGTTATTGTCTTATTAGTTTCAAAATTTTACATATATAATAAAATCACATATGATATAGAGTACAATCATATGTGATTTTAGTATTATCAAAATTTTTGTCAGAACACGGAAAGAAAATAAAACTCGTCAAAATTTGATTTTTTTTTTCTACATTTAGGTGATGTCAATGTTAGTAGGGAATGAATTTAATCAACCCAAAAACTCTAATACAAACACCTAACAGGCTCAATGGTGACTTGGCAACAACGTCCATTTCATCATAAAAGATTGTAATCACCTGGCTGACATAGGCCTTGAGCCCGAATATCACAACCCGTACCCGATAGTTTACAAAAATGTCAGGCTACCGAGCTCAGCTTCCAAGGGCTAATACTCGTCTGCCACAAGGCGAAATGACCCGGATACCACTAGACAGGATCCCAATTTTCGTAGGCAAGTTGTCTGGTTACCGTAAGCTAGGCGTCTAGCTGTCGTAGGCAAGTTTCCCAGCTACCGCAAGAAAAATGTCCGACTACCAAGGGTCAAATGTCTGGCTACCTCAACACAATTACCCATCTGCCAAGGGCCAAATTCCCAACTGCCACAAGGCAGTTTCGCCGTCGCGAGAGAGCAACCTGAAAACGAGACTGACTGCCACAAGCATATTTTCGCGGCTACCACGACTCGGAAACCAAGGAGCGACTCTGTAATGGAGCCCGACCCGTAATTGTTTGATCGTCTACCACGACTCGGCCACCATGGAACGACCTGGTAACGAATCCTGGCTGCCGTAGGCGTTTACGTGGCTACCCCGACTCGGCCACCAAGGGTTTTCCCAGCAACGAATCCTGGCTTCCAAGACGTTTGATGACTACCGGGATGCATGGTTGACCATGACATCCAAAACATTTACTAAGTGTTGCACGCTTAATGCATCCATCATAATGATATAGACTTTGAGACATTATGCATGACTTAATAACATAAACGCTAGATCATTATGACCACCATCAAATATGGTATAATGATTATTAATCGATGAGACGTTTGAACTTGTAAATAGACGGCTATAAATACCTTATGGGTATCATCTTCTCCAACTTTCAATTCCTACACACAGTACCATATAAATTCATATTCTTTGTTCAGATTGCGACCATAACAAGAACACTATACCATCTTCAATATTGACCACCTTAGGCGCGTTAAGAGATTAGTATGGTTGCATTGTGTATTCAGGAGATCTAAGATTGAAACCGCCCAAACATCCCATTTTTGAGTTTGACGGTCGTTTGATCAAATAGGTAATTTTTACAAAGGGAAAATGCACTGGATGGTCATCGTACTATGTCAAAAAATCCGTCTAGGTCATTGAACAAAATTTTCGTCTATCTACATCACTATACCGAAAGAAACTTGTTATTTAAACCATTTTTACCCGATCAACAGGTAACCTCCACTAATTCTCTCTCTCTCTCTCTCTCATTTTGAAATTGATGAACCCAACTCCACCGATTCTCTCACTTTCGTTTTCAAATTGCAGGAACCCAAATCAAAAGTTGAAACCCAAAAATTGTTTTCCAAGCTTTGAAACCCAACTCGCCACGAATCAAAAGTTGAAACCCAAAAATTGTTTTCTAAGCTTTGAATAAAGTAATATTTAGCGTTTAAGCAACATCTTTCCTGCACTGGAATGCACATCGTTCCACTGTTCTTGAATGCAATAACTGCCATGGAATGTACAGCAGGTGATCTAATGGGAGCATTAGATATGCAGCAAAACCAAGCAACTCTTCTTCAGCTGAAGCACGTGATCAACACCAGTCTTAGCAAGCCGCCGGGTAAAGATAACAGAGCTACTTGGAGGTTTGCAAGGATATTTGATCCTAATGCATTTCACCTCTTGCAAACAAAACACGCCAAAGAAACAGTGGCTGTACTCGCTGATATCAACACCCTGGCAGCTTCAACAGCAACTCGAAGCAATCCGCTCAACGGCATTTTTTTCCTTGTAAATTCGTGTATGGCTTCAAGTGGGTAAACAATTATAGATCAGTGTCATCCTTTTATTACTTCTTCTATGATTTCTTATGAAGAGATGTTGTTAATTAGGTCGATTTTTCGTATACAGTAAACGCCAACTGTTTGATAAAATGCCCCAACCATATTCCTTGTATAGATGTTAGTAGAAATCATTTGATAAAACGATACCATAATTGATTTGAAGAAACTTTGTTATCTTGAAAGCCACTTGTTATGGGCAAAGTCTGGACTGCAAATTCATTTGGTTTTAATATTTTTTTTATGTATAAAGGTTTTCATCATGAGCAAATTAAAGTGTAAATATAATACGGTAAACTTTTTATGGACGATTCCGTTTCACTGCCAACCTCTCCAAGCGCAATGAGGCTGCTGCTATGCGACGTACTAATCAGGTTATCATCCCTCTTATGATAAGCTGTTAACGATGCTTTTTCTCTTGTACACTACTCATGAACAAGTTGTACTCAATGCTTTTTCTCTTGTACACTACCATTGCTAGATCTTGTGGGGGACACCTTTGCAGGAGTTGTACTCAATGCTTTTTCTCTTGTACGATGACGTGGCGGTTAACAAAAGGTTGCAGGTCAACAAAGTTATCGTATTAAACGGTTTTTTAAAGTTAAGGTTATAATTTAAAAGGTTTCTTTCGGTATAGTGATGTAGATAGACGAAAATTTTGTTCAATGACCTAGACGGATTTTTTGACATAGTACGATAACCATCCAGTGCATTTTCCCTTTTACAAATAATAGTAATTCTCTTTTAGGAAATTTACGTATTGTTGTTAAAATCACACGTGATTTATAGTTACGATTTCAATATCAACCAAAAAGAAATCTTTGAAATTATATAACACAACTGCTCTAATTAAAGATAAGAACACAACGATCACAACGGTTTAATTTATTTCGTCAAACGATTAACTGTTTGTTAGATAATTTAATTTAAAAAAAAAGTAAAAAGAAATAAGTTTTGATTTAAATTTTAGTCATTAGATTAAAATAAAATGAAAGGTAAAGATTATGTATTTTGGTTATTAAAAAGTTATTTGCCTTTATTGATTATTTCTCATAATTATAATTCTATTTTATGCAATTTGACCTTTCAAAAATATTGTAGGCAAAAACACTAACGCCCTGTTCCCGAGTTTAATGAGGGGAGAAAAGAATAGAAGGGAAAATAAAACAGTAGAAAGGAAGTATGGAGAAAAGAAGTTTTTTTTTATTTTTCGTGTTCCCGAGATGGAAAGAGTTGCAAAGAAAAGAAAGGAACTTTTTTTTTACTGTGTGTTCCTGAGTCAGAAAGAAAGGAAAAGAAAATTATTATTTTATAATTATACCCTTTATTATATATCACTTAAATAAAACATAAAACACAAGTATCTAGTGGCGGAGACTTTATATTCGAGCTTTATATTCGAGATGAAGATTTTATAATAAAAAAGAGTTCTGATACGGTTCAATTTGTTGGAGATATATTTGAAAAATTATAGCCCACAGTATAATTTATATTTATATAATAATAAACAATTTAGAAAATAATAATAAAAATAAATAACTTATTTTAAAAACAAGAACTTGATATGTTTATTAAACCACCTGTGGTGTGCAGACCGCTATTTTAATAATGTTTATTATTATAAAAACAAGGAAACAGTGAAAGAAAGAAAAGAATGGTGAATACAAAAGAAGAAACAATATCACGATTATGTATTAAGCAAATCATATAAATATTAAAATAATCAAGAAAATTCAACCAGAATATTTTTGGGATAGCTTTTGAAATTCCAAAAGAGTCCAATAACGTGTTTTGTTTCTAATAGTGTTTATCATATTGAGAGTAATTTGGGGAAAGAAATATTTTACTCATGTTTTGGATTTGATTTCTATTCAAATCTTCTCAATTTGGTGAGGAAGTTTAGGAGAGAAAATAGGTAATATATTTCTTTCCATTTCGTTTCTCTTCTCTCCCTCCAAAAACTTTGGAACACGATTTTTTTTTTAATTCTATCCATTTCTTTCCACTTCTTTTCTTTTCTTTAAAAAAAAAAAAACTCGGGAACACAGCGTAAGTATTTCAATTTGAAGGGAGTGGATTGAAAAGTAGTAACCAATTTAAAAATCACAAAAGTGGATCAACAAACGGATGATTCAACGATTGGATTCTGCCAATAGCTTTTCATAGTTCTAAAAAAAGCAATGAATGTTCTTCAAAAATTATCATCAACAAGAAGAAACAGCTTATTATTATTATTCCCTCAATCCCCAATTCGTAGATTCTTCAATACCATCCCTGACCCTTCTCCCCCACTCTCTCACGGGATTCATGTTTTATATTGCCCTGTAAGTCTCTTCCTAATCCAACATTAATGTTTTCCAGATTCATTAATCTATAAAATTGTGTTTTAGTTTCGTTTCGATAGGATAGTGTTGGAATCGTTGCTAAGTTATCCGAATGTATTGCATCAAGAGGTGGGAATATATTAGAAGCTGATATATTTGTCCCCCAAAACAAAAATGTCTTCTACTCCCGAAGGTCCCCTCATTTCTATTTCATTTGTTTACTTCGGTTTCATATTTTTTTTATTCAATTGATGAACTTATTTCGGTCGTTTTTTGTTTCAGACATTGTTTTGGGTACCTAGGGTGTAGTTAGTTATTTTTAAATATGTGATGGATGTTGCTTGTAGTAAAAGATATTGATGTTTGCAGTGAATTTGTTTTCAACCCGACTAAATGGCCACGCGCACTAATGGATGAGGATATTTCAAACTTATCAAAGACATTTAATGCATACAAGTCTGTTGTTCGGGTTCCTTCAATAGATCCCAAATATAAGATTGCTGTTCTTGTTTCTAAGCAGGTTATAAACTAGTCTTCTATATTTTTGCATAATCTTGTTTATAATGTTGATCCAAAATACTTTTTCTCCACTTTGGTTTTACCCATTAGACCCGTTGGAGATAAAAAAAAAATAACACAAATTGTTCGTTTGATTACTGCAGGACCACTGTCTTGTTGATTTGTTGCTTGCATGGCAAGATGGAAAACTTCCGATTGATATAAGTTCAATCATAAGGTGAAGAAGTGACATCTATTCTTTTCAAGTCGTCTATTGGCTATGCTCATTCGATTATTGACTAAGAGTTTATTTGAACAGTAATCACGATAGGCTACCAAACTCACATGTGGCTCGGTTCCTTGAAAGACATAAGATCCCATATTACTTTCTGTCCACAACAAAAGAAGATAAAAGAGAAGATGAGATATTACGCTTGGTCCAAGATACAGATTTTCTAGTTCTTGCTAGATATATGCAGGTAACTCTGATAACTTAATTCTAATAGATCATAATTTAGAGGTGGCAAAATGATCCGTTCTGAACTTGGGATTATACGAAAATTAATTTTGACAGATAGCGATTGTTTTGTATAATTGTTTTGTCCTATACGATTATTCATTGAAACTCCACTTTGGGCGGCTTTCTACCTGTTTGACCAATTTCTTTTTAGTAACTTTTTTATTGTACCCGTTCAACACATTAAAATGAATTGGCCCCTTTCAATAGTTAATGGCCTGAAATTGCACCGCTACCACAGTTCAATATAGGTAAGCTTTTCCATAGATAAATTGGTTGTGCTACTGAGCTTCTGTCTTGACAAGTAGTGTATTTTATGGGATGTGATCACGTTAATTGAGTAATGGTTGTAACAAGCAACATACATATACTTGCAGGTTTTATCTAAAAGCTTTCTGAATAGATACTCGAAAGATATTATAAATATTCATCATGGCTTATTGCCATCATTCAAGGGTGGGAATCCTTCTAGGCAGGTTTAGTCTTCTATCCTTCTTCAATTTCTTTAGCGTGTTTAATCCTACAAGGCACAACGGAGATATAAAGTATAATCTTCGATTTTGTATTGTTGTCCATCAGGCTTTTAATGCTGGTGTGAAATTGATTGGTGCCACAAGCCACTTTGTGACTGAAGAACTTGATGATGGGCCAATCATTGAACAAATGGTAAAAATGCTGGTTTTATGCTTTATTTAGTTTCGTGCATCCAATTTCCGAAGCTATTGTAATCCTGTCAAAATATTGACAATTGTTAGGATGTAAATAAAGATTAGGCCCACTAAGCATAATGTTCTAGATTAATAAACTTCCATATACTATAAAGTATACTTGATAGACGATTTTACCAGCTATATCTTACGTATTTGAAGATATTCCTGTTTGTTAGTGTATGTATATCAAAACGTACGATAAAAGATGACATGGTCAATTGTAACAAGAAAGACGATTGGTTTATGCTAAAATTTATCCACTAGGACGTGTCAAAGTTGCTTGAGTTGGTAAGCGAACATCAGTAATCACCTTTTCATCTTCTAAATATTGTCGAAAATCTGAAAGTAAAATATTCAGAAATAATGTAAATTTGATATTACTTTTGACGTTTCAGGTTGAGAGAGTTTCACACAAGGATAATATGTTGAGTTTTGTACAGAAATCGGAGAATCTTGAGAAACAATGCCTTTTAAAAGCAATAAAATCCTACTGTGCGTTGCGTGTTTTACCATATGAAGAGAACAGGACAGTTGTCTTTTAATGTACAGAGAAACCTTATACGAGCTTATTACCTCATCAATGTCGATTCATTATGTGGTATAGCGTCTGATAATTCAAACTTTATTTCATGGATGTTTTAGCCAAGAATTTTGGTATGTTTGTGTGGAATCATGTATGTTCGAATCTGTGCTATTGCAAATATTTTCATCTATTTTAAACACCAAGTTAAAGCCTTGGTTCCGACAGGTTTTTCGGCCCAATTTCTGTGTTTCACCACGAATCTGGTCATCCGGTTCATAGTTGGGCCGGGTTTCATAGAAATCCTGGTTCGACCTGCCTAACCGGACGGTAAAATCTGATCTGCTTTTCAGTACAGTGGTTATACCTCTCGGATTATTTCAGTGTCCATTCCTGTTTCTTGAAATAACATACTTTCGATTAGTCGATGTTTCTTTATATTGTTTGACATGGAAAATGTTAACTCACTAGGCAGCAAGATAGAATTCCAAAACAAAACATACTTGCGACTTATTTTCTTATGCTAGCAAGGCATCATTATGACCCATTAGAGTCTTAATTACACAGTTAAATGTATTAATATAATTACCATGCACAATATTTATACACCGAAGTAAAAGGTCATTAGAAGCCAATGGGGTTTTGTCCCACTGGTAGGAGGTTGTCCTCCCCTAGAGGAGGTCTTGGGTTCGATTCGAGCCTCCCTCTGGGGTTTCCTACTTAGGTGAATATTAGAAGATATGTAACTAACTTTGGTGTAAGGTTCGTGGGTCGCATACTGTCCAAATGGATGTCATTGTGGCCCCGAATCACTAACATGACCCAATGGATGTCACTGTGGCCCCGAATCACTAACATTGTCGTTCAAAAAAAAAAGGTCATTAGAAAGAGTGATGGTTAACAATCCTACTAATCTATTACTAATAAATGAAGAGTTTTGATAATATCATACTTTGGGATTATAGTTAAAGTTCTTAAACATGTAATATTTACTTCTACTTTATTTATAAATGATGCATGAAATGATCCACTACTTTTAAAGAAATTGGTTAGCGTTTTTATATATATGTTTTTATCAGTAAACAACACATTATAAAGTTATGGTTATCAACATTCAAATTATTTATGACATGACCTCGAGTTTTAATTTTCTTCAAATGAAAGTTTTTAATTTCAAATGAATTTGTTTATTTTTTCTTTAAGACCTTTTAGAGTACTATCAAGTTGATATTCATTAATTTCAAAGTTAATTTGCTTATTATAGATCGTTTTTGTTTCACCGAGATCGATATTGCCAAATCGAATCATGATAAGAATTGGAATCGAAAAATCATGTTCATATAATATATAGTTCATACAAATCTTTACTATATTATAAAGCATTTCCCCAACTATTAATCTCTTAAATTTTAAGTAATTGAAATTACTTATCTACCCTTTTTATATCTCTTACAACATATCATCATTTAAACAATTTATTACAATTAATGTTAGTTAATGTATAAATTTTATAAAAAGGAAATAAATTATAGTTTATAGATCTAGATTAGCATGTCTTTAATTACCAAATAACAATAACTAAACTACTCCACTAACTATTAGCCATTTTCTTTCATATAATAAAACTATTTTTACGTTTTGTTAAAAACAATATTTATATATTGATTAAGGAATTTATGATCGGAAACCAAAACTCTTATTTGAGTCCATGCGATAATTAACGACATTTAATTTTAAACAAAGTGGGACAAATGTTTGGGTCAAATTCATAAACAAGTTTAATTACAAACTCTACAACAATCAATAAAACTTGATAGAGTATGGGAAGTCGAAAATAATTCAACTTGAAAATGATACATAGGTTTTTTCTGTTTCTTTTTAACTTTTTATAATAATATATTTCTGTAACCCGTTAGACGAGTTTACTAAATTATATTTTTATAAATTATGTGGGTGCAGACTGGTCATAGACTTTAAGATAAGAAACTATTAATTAATATTCTCTTTTAGTTTGTGCGGAAGTTGTTGAGGTATGATCAATGCGAGACGTTAAAACGGGCTTTATCATTAATATTTTTTCTTACTTCAACTTTAAATTTGGTGTAACATTAGTAAGTTCTAGGATTAATACTTTTCTAGTGGTGTAGATGACGTGTCTCAACTTTTATGAATTGAAACTCTCAAAAGTAGACGGTGTGTCTCGACTTTTATAAATTGAAATTTTCAAAAATAGATGATGGGTGACAAACACATACAAACTATGAAAAAATTAATTTTGACATACTAAAACACTATATAAGTTCATTTTCACAATTCAATATTTTTGTGAGCAAGACATTGTGCAATTCAACATAAACACCGAAAGCCATAACACCAATGCACAAAGCCTAAACACTACCCCAAGAAACAATGCTCAAATCAACATTTGCCCCAACCACCAACAACAATACTTCGAGTAACAATGTTTAAAACGACAAGTACTATGTTCCCTTGATTATTACACATAAGTACGTAATCTATCTTCTGAGGAACATCTTATATCGCTTTGTCAAAAGAGATATCACGTGAAATTACAAATGTTTTTGTGAAGCTGCAAAAAATGGAACAGATTATACACCTCACATGTTGTCTATCTAAAAGTTTTACATAATAAATTAATTACATGGTGTTTCAAAAGTTAATTTTATTCTTTTGAATGAATTTTTTATTTTCACTTTTCACATTGTCATTGTAGTTTAAATTGTTTTTCCTGCTTTTTTATTTTTATCATTCTATGTATTTAATTTCCATAGTGATATTAATTAATGTAATTTTGAAAAATATACTTTTTTTTTCCGCCGCTGCAACGCGCAGGTACCATACTAGTTACTAATAGTATGACATAATCATTTGTTACTTAATATTTGAATTTGATTAAATTAAATGAGCCTAATAAAATTGCCAAAGATTAAGAGTACTTGATTAGTTACTTTTGATTATAATTTTACAAATGTTCGCTGATTGAAGAAAAATATATATGAAATTTGCTCTTTTAAGTTTTTTAATCGATTAGACGATTTGTATTTTATTTATTTAATAAAATTAATTAAAATCTAATGCTATATATAAGACATTTTTAATATTAATTATTATGGATTTAGATCATAGAGAAATCAAATTATAGTGGGAATTATTTTGACGAATGTAGAAATTTGGCGTTTTTTTCTCCTTTTAAATATGATAGTTATAATAAGACACGTATAATTTTATCCATAAGTAACATAAAATTTGTTTTACTATTCGTATGTTAATTTTTTAATTTTATATGTAAGTAAAATATTTTTTTTATGTTGTATATTATATCTTTTTTATATAGGTATTATTAGATTTTATAAATTACATTTTACTTTTAATTTTGTTTCAAATTTACTATTGTACATAATCATTATATTTTGAAAAATGCTTATATATATAGTGTAAAACCAAAGAATCTACTGTAGTGTTCTTTTTATTATTTGGTTACTTATAAAATATATTAAATCTAAAAAATTATAAAAAATAAAACTAAATATAACTAATTTTTTAACTTTCTTTTTTAATATACTATATCATATACTTGTGTGGATATACGACTAATGTAAAATAATTTATCATAAGTTAAATATTTGTATTTTTTATTCACATATTATATTAGATTTAAAAAGTTATATATAGATTAGACAAGTTCACTATATGAATAAATCTGAATTGCATAATTGAAAATTTTGGATTTTACGACAAAGTTTGTTTATTTGGTTTATTGGATCATAATCAAATAGTATTTTGGATTTTAAATTGGTTTAGAGTTCATAAAGTATAGCTAAATATAAGTTAATAAGTTAAACACATATTTATTGATCTGATTGTTTGTTTAGTTTTTTTTTTTTGGATATGATTAGATGATAACCCAAGAGTATTTTGGAATTCAAATTGGTTTTGGTTTCATATAGTATAATTGATTATAGATTAAGAACTTAAAACATATTTGTTGATCTAATAATTACAAAACAAAAAATAAAAACTATTATTTCTACGTCCTAACTTAATAAAATAAAAAAAGATATTGATAATAACGAACACTAGCAAGTTATTACGTTGTGCTTTGTAGAATAAATATAGCAAGACATTAATTGCGTTTTGAAATTTTTGAATGATAGGAAACCATTAAATTGTATTTTTAAAATATATAAGTGGATTATTAGAATTATATAAATATATTTTAGTTAAACAGTGATATTTTTATTTAAAAAACATAAAAAATTATATTGAATAAATTGCTAAAATTAAAGGTTTAAACTGACTTTATTAAAGAAAAACCTTAAAGATTTTCTTATAAAATTTTAATATTGATATTGATATATAATATATAATATATATTAAGATAAGACACTTAAGGAAAAGAGTGAAAAATTTTAAAGAAGAAGAAAACCCTAAATGCAATAGAAACCTCGAAAATGTTTTTTTTATTTTTACCCCTCTCACCAAATTAATTTAACAATTGATCCTACTTCAATTATTTATACAAGCTTTTTAGATAGATATAAAATGTATGTACTACTTTTGGTTAATATATGGTATTTTTAAGAGTGTAAAAAATAATCTTTAATATATAATGAAAGAGAGGCCTTAAATGCTACATTGCGAAGTATGAACCCTTAGATGAGTTAACATTTTTGATTTCAACCGTTAGATTAAATTGATGATGTCATCAAACACTATTTTCATTTTACAATACATAATTACATTCTCTCTTTAATTCTATCTCTGCTAAAATAAAAACAATACTTAAAAATCACTCAATTTGAACTATGATTTATCTTATTGTTATTTTAAAATCTCCTAATAAAAATATTAAAACTTGTGTATAAACGTAAAAGTGTTTATGTTATTATAACTATAAACAACATGTGTATAAACGTAAAAATGTATATGTTATTATACGTATAACATTGTCTTTTCATAATAACTTAAAATCTACATAAACATAAAGTTTACGATTTAATTTTGTTTTTTTGTCCGCGCTATCGCGGGAAAATAATCTAGTTATATCTATAAGAATATATGGAAAATATATGAAATCTTTTATATGTTTAATATTTAATATAATTAACAACCATTTATATGTTGTAAAATAAAGGTGAGATCATGTACAAAGGATAAGTTTGTAAAAGAAAATGTATGAATGTTTGTGGTGTAGACATGTTATATGGTCCATAGTCACCTATTTCTCCATCATAGTTATTTGCATCATATTTTGTGTCCATACAAAGTGTTAGAGCATACGATATGGTGCTCGTTGTGGCTTGTTCTCGAGCTGACAACGAGCAGCTTCCCTCGTTATTATTCTGCGGTTGCTTGTTGTGGTCAGTCGTTCATGAGGTCGTTGTGGTGATAACGGTCGTTTTGTATTTTTCTTTTCTCAAACGGCCGAATTTTAAAAAAAAAATTTTTTTTTTAACCTAATGGCTAAAAATCAATGCGTTACATATTTAAATTTTTTTTTCTTTTTTTTTAATTTCATTTCACCTATAAATACATCCCCAATTTAACCAAAAAATCACATCATTTCTCAATCTCATTCTATCTTTATATACATTACATCTATAATCTCAATATCATACATTTCTCAATCGTAAAAATGTCATCATCGTCTTCAAACGCTCCCTAAACAAACGCAAACATACATTCGACGCCACAATCACAAACCATCCCCAATTCCGGTTTCGCAAACTACCATAATCTAGCAAACCCATTATTATCCCCCCAAATACCAAATTTTAACCAACAACAACAACAAATTTTAAACACCCTTTTTTCGCAACAATCTACACAACAACAACCCCAAGCCATGTTCAACCCCGAACACTTTTATGCATCAACAACAACAATCACAATTTTTACCGCAACAATCACAATTTTTACCGCAACAATCACAATTTCTACCACACCAATCACAATTTCCACCTCAACAATCACAAACGCTTCAAGAAACGCAAGAAATTGTTCAAGAAACTGAAGACGTTATCGAAGAAACGCAACGACCCAGAACATCTAAGCCAAAAAAGAAAAAGGTGTGTAAAAAGGTGCCATGGACCACGGCGAGGAAGTACTTTTGGCGAAGATGTGGTTTCACATTTCGGAAGATTCTGACATCGCCAATAACCAACCGGACGCACGATTTTGGAGACGAATTTTGTCGGGTTACAACGAACAAGCTAAGGGGCTAGGTTTGGTGGAGAGAAACAAGGAGTCCATGAATAGCAAGTTCACGACAATGAGTGGCGCAGTAAAGAATTTTTTTGGACACTATGCGGAGGCTTTACGACTTCGGAGTAGCGGGTCCAACGATTCAAAGGTTTTAGAGGCGGCTCATGAGTTGTACTTTGACATGGAGGGTGGGCCTTTTAGGCAAACGGTATTGTGGGAAACTTGAAGAGAAAATAGCAAATGACGTGTTTTTGCCAAAATAGAAACTCTAGTTACCACCGTCAACCTTGAAGACGTTGATATATCGGATGATATTTTCGCGGATGATCGAAATGAATGACCACGCTGAAAACAAAGAGGAAGTAAAAGAAAAGAATCATCTGACGCATACAAAAAGGCTCAATCTTCATCGTCGGCGTTTTGTGGAGCGATTGCTTCGCAGTTAAAAAAACTTACAAAAACACAAAAAGATGTCGCAAAAACAAAAAAAGAAACACTCCTAGTCCAAAAGAGGCGGCTTATACAAGTGCAAGAAGAGACGATATGTTGTTTCTTTAAACGAGCACGAAGGGGATGCCACAAGGACAAACGGAGTGGATCGAGGACGGAAAAATGAAAATCCGGGAAAAATATGGGATGATTTAGCTTTTAGTATTGTTTTAGTTTTAATAATTTGTATTGTTTTTTATTTTAATAAAATCTTATATTTATCTTATTTAAATGTTTAAAAAAAATAAAAATAAACTAGGGGCCCCACATCTCCCACAATCACCCGCAAAAATCATTATCACTCTACCAAAAAACTCACAACCATCATTATGGATGTCATGTCAGCAAAAAATCTCACAATCACCCTCAATTGTGATTATCACTTCGAGTACTCTTATATGTATCATATTGTGTGCATTATATGACGTATTATGCTTAACAAAAGAATTTATGTGTGACATACCTACATGTATGGGCGCTTCTACAAGGGGTAGGATAGGTATCTGTCACACCCCGCTAAAGCGGAAACACGGAATGTGAAGAGCTGGAAAATCTTTACACAGGTCATATAAAACATAACGGTAATCAAGTCATTAATTAAAAATAAAAGTGTTTACAAATTCATAAAACGACCAAGTCACATCAATTTTGTACATCGATACATAATTAAAAAGTTTCATTAAAAATTCCCGAAATAAATGGCCACGTCTTTTCCCAAAAAGGTTCTCACACAACCGCCTCGACCCGTCCATGCCATGCACATCATGCTTACACTAATTTCCTGAAACATAAGATAAAGTGTCAACTACGAAAGTAGTGAGTGAGTTACAGTTTAAGTAGTCGGCAAAAATAAAATAGGTAAAGTATATAAAAGTAAAAGTTTCCAAGAAGGAGATTAGCGGAGAAAAGTCGCTTAAAAATTTATATACTTATAAAGTCCAGGTAATGGGCGAACCGGTGCCCTAAGTTTGTAAAGACCAAATAAAGTCAAATTTAGTCAAATAGTAGAAGCGTATATCAATCGCTAAAAGTTTATAAGTTTATGTGTAAGTAACTAATTAGATTTTCTTGTATCAACCTCTTGGCATCTATAACTTAAGTGTTCACACTAATCCGATTATCCAACCGTGTACGGCCCCAACTTCCCGCCTCTCAAACGGAAAGTTATTCAGAACTTAGTAATATGTACTTAGATTGCCATCTAAGCAAGGAACGGTTCTTTCCTAAGTATCGATACCCATAATTATTATACGGCTAAGTAGTTAATAGTGTGAAAGTCTAAGTCTAAAATAGTCGGGCACTAAGTAATTTTGTTTGTAAAATAGAGAGAGTCGTACGTCCATCACTTAAGATCGTGTTATAGTTCCATCAAGGGTTGGTACGTATACAAGCATCAATAACTAGTTTAGTCAAAAGAGAGCGAACCAATAAGTACAAGCAGAGTAAAATGTTTTACGCATAAGAGTTCAAATAGTCGTTCAAAATAAGTCTAAGTACGTTCCAAAATACGTTCAAAATAAGTCCAAGTACGTTCCAAAATAAGTTCAAAATAAGTTCAAGTACGTTCCAAAATAAGTTCAAAATAAGTTCAAGTACGTTCCAAAATAAGTTCAAAAGTCAAAGTTCAACATGTTAAAAGTCAAAGTCGATAAATTGTAATTTGTTTTCATAAAGTTTTCAAGTACAAAGAATCTTATGTTTCCCCCAAAATTCATGTAAAGCATATAAAATAAGGGGTTGTAACTCACGGATTGCGAAGAGAACGAGGTATGAACTAGCACAAAAGAAGCGGAACGCGTCGGGAATCTCAACGACCTAAAACACCGGAAAGTTGTGTAAGTTGTATTATTATAATTTGAGTTATGTTAAGTTCCAATTTAACATTTTTAAGTCTCAATTTTTCTTACTTAGATTCTGTCCCAAAGATTATTACGGAATGTTTATAAGGTTCATGTACGTTTTATAGTCCGTTATGTCCAATTATGTCCAAGATGTGTCCATGATTAAAGTCAAAGTATATTTAGTCCCAAAACGTTAAGTTACTGAAGTTAAGGTATGTTTATGGTAGAATTTGGGCAGCGCTTCCGCGCAATAAAATTACGTCCATTTTTCCAAAACACTTTCCCGCTTCAAAATACATAATATAACGTTTAAAGTATTAATATACAAGTTTCAAGTCCAAAAAGCTTTTTCAAACACATTATAAGTCAAAACAGTAGGCTATAAATATGGATATATTCTGTTTTAGCTTAAAATCAAGTTTACGACCTTCAAAACGACGAAAAATAGTGAACATTGGCATTCAGGCGGCGGCTGGAGGAAAACAGCCGCCGGCTGACATTTAGCCGTCGGCTGAAATCCTTCAGCCGCCGGCCAAATGGCTTCGGCCAGTTTCAAAGTTGTTCCATTTTACGATTTTAAGCTTGTTTAACCGGTAGATTCGACATGCAAAGCTGTTATAACTTAAACATATGTATTTTTGATGTAAAAACACCATTTTCTTTTAGATTTATAGGTTACATATAAAGATCTTTCATAAAAACTCGTTTTTAAGCAAGAAAACGTTTTAGATTGTTAAGAAAACTCATTTTCAGTCTATAGATTATACATGCAATCGGTTATTTATGTAAAAATAGTGAAAGAAGATGTTAGTACCGAAGGAAAATAGCAAGGTGATGGTTTGACCGAGATTTTAGCTCCAAAACTCTTGAAAAAACCCGATTTAAAACCTTTTCCTTGTATACCCTTAAGACCCCTAGAACGATTTGTATGTGTCGGATGGTTGATTTTTGATGTTTAAGTGGCTGATTTTTGATGAAATGTTTCTGTTTAGAGTTATGTTCTGAGAGAGTGTGTGTGTGAAATGAATTTGAAAATGAAAGTGATTGTGATTAAGGGTGATGTTTCTGCTCTTGGGAACCCCAATTGCAGTAAATAATGTCCAAAACTCGAGTGAAAATCGTTGCCCAATCGTGAAACATGCAGAAATGAGTCATCATCCAGCTGGACAGCGGGATTCAGCCGCCGGCTGGATATATTCAGCCGCCGGCTGGATATATTCAGCCGCCGGCTGAATTCCAAAATCCAGCTTTTTGACGTTTTGTTGTTTTCCGTTAATTAGTTAAGGACTAGAATCATTTTAGTTACCGTTATGAACTTAGTCAAGTTCTTGTATTGTTTATTTGGTGTTAGGATTTACATTTTTAATTCCGACATTGGTTCCGACAATAAAAGGTGCAAATAGTACGAACCCGGACAACACGAACACGATAAAAGAGAACTAAAGTTCGAACCGATTAAGTAACTGAAAATCACCTGAAATTTTGACGGTTGTCACATTCTCCCCGGGTTGAAAGAAATTTCGTCCCGAAATTTAGTGCGTCCTATCATGAAGAAGAGTTCTCGAAGAGATGTGGATACTTCTGACGGAATTGGTCTTCACGCTCCCATGTGAATTCGTGACCACGTCGAGAATTCCACCGAACCTTGATTATCGGAACACGGCTCTGCCTAAGTTGTTTGACCTCGCGGTCGACGACTTCGAGCGGTTCCTCGATGAAGTTTAGCTTGCTGTCGATTTTGACCTCGTCAAGAGGAATGACGATGGTCTCATCAGACAGACACTTTTTCAAGTGTGAGACATGGAACACGTTATGAACATTCGCGAGAGCCTGAGGGAGTTGGAGACGATAAGCAACGGGACCGATACGCTCAATGACTTCAAATGGACCGGTGTACCTTGGACTCAGTTTACCGCGCTTTCCGAAGCGGACTACCCCTTTCCAGGGCGATACTTTGAGGAGTACTCGGTCGCCAACTTGGAACTCGAGGGGCTTCCTTCGGTTGTCAGCGTAGCTCTTCTGTCGGGTACGGGACGTCTTCAGTCGTTCACGAATAGTGGTGATCTTGTCGATGGTCGCCTGGACGATATCGAGTCTCGTAAGTTGTCGGTCGCCAGCCTCTAGCCAGCATAGCGGTGACCGGCACTTACGCCCATAGAGAGCCTCGAATGGCGCGCACTTGATGCTGGCATGGTAGCTGTTGTTATAGGAGAACTCGACCAAGGGGAGGTGAGTGTCCCAACTTCCTCCGAAGTCTACTACACATGCTCTCAGCATATCCTCAAGTGTTTGGATCGTCCTTTCGCTCTGGCCGTCAGTCTGAGGGTGATACGCCGTACTGAGGTCTAATTGAGTACCTAAGGATTTCTGAAGAACGTTCCAGAAACGGGAGGTGAATCGACTGTCCCTATCGGAGATGATGGAGAGCGGGGTTCCATGACGAGAGACGATCTCGTTGATGTAGACTTGAGCGAGCTTCTCCATCGAATGATTTTCTCGAATTGGCAAGAAATGAGCGGATTTGGTCAGACGGTCCACGATTACCCAAATCGTGTCGTTACCCTTAGCCGTACGGGGTAACTTGGTGACGAAGTCCATAGAAATTTGCTCCCACTTCCACATGGGAATTTCCGGTTGCTGAAGTAATCCTGAAGGGTTTTGATATTCCGCCTTGACCTTGGAGCAAGTAAGGCACTTGGCTACATACAAGGCGATATCTTTCTTCATGCCCGGCCACCAGTAGTACTCTCGGAGGTCCTTGTACAACTTGTCGGATCCCGGATGGATGGAATATCTAGATCGGTGGCCCTCGTCCAAAATGAGTTTGCGAAGATCCTCAGATCTTGGAATCCATGCTCGACCTTTGAAGTAGTAGATTCCGTCCGACTTGCGTTCGAATTCTTTCTCGTGATTATGAAGCGTTTCGACCTTAATGTTCTCGGGCTTTAAATCCTCTTGCTGTGCGTTTGCAATCCTCGTGCGAAGGCTCGTCTGAACTTGCATACCCAATGCTCGAACTCGAGATGGCTTTACCCTTTCCTTCCTACTCAGGGCATCTGCTACTACGTTTGCTTTACCCGGGTGGTATTTGATCTCACAATCGTAGTCACTCAGCAATTCTATCCATCTTCGTTGCCTCATGTTGAGCATTTTCTGATCTAAAATGTGCTGGAGGCTCTTGTGATCAGTATAGACCGTACACTTAGTACCATATAAGTAGTGTCTCCAGATTTTCAAAGCAAACACGACGGCTCCCAATTCTAAGTCGTGCGTGGTGTAGTTTTGCTCGTGGATCTTCAGTTGCCTGGAAGCGTAAGCGATGACCTTGTCCTTCTGCATTAGAACGCACCCAAGTCCTTGGTGGGAGGCATCGCAAAACACTATAAAGTTGTCCGTGCCCTCTGGCAGAGATAAAATCGGTGCGTGACATAATTGGTACTTGAGTTTCTGAAAAGAATCCTCCTGATCTTTTCCCCAGATAAAGTCCTTATCTTTCTGAGTGAGCTCGGTGAGGGGTTTTGCGATTTTTGAGAAATTCTCAATGAATCTTCGGTAATAACCCGCCAATCCTAGGAACTGACGGATTTCCGTCGGGGTTGTCGGAGCTTGCCATTTCTCAATCGCTTCGATTTTGGCTGGATCTACATGAATCCCTTCTTGGTTGACCACATGACCAAGGAAATGTACCTCTCGGAGCCAGAATTCACACTTCGAGAATTTGGCGTACAACTTCTGTTCTCGGAGGAGTTCTAAAATGAGCTTAAGGTGTTTCGCGTGATCTTCCTTGTTCCTCGAGTAGATGAGAATGTCGTCTATGAATACGATCACGAACTTGTCTAGGTATGGCCTACACACTCTGTTCATCAAGTCCATGAACACTGCCGGTGCGTTGGTCAGACCAAAAGGCATGACAAGGAATTCGTAATGGCCGTATCGGGTGCGAAAAGCGGTTTTCGGGACGTCGGACTCGCTGACACGAACTTGGTGATAACCCGAACGGAGGTCGATCTTGGAGAAGTAAGTTGCACCCTGCAACTGGTCGAAGAGATCGTCGATCCTCGGGAGAGGGTATCGGTTCTTGACGGTCAGCTTGTTCAGCTCTCGATAGTCAATGCACATACGGAAGGATCCGTCTTTCTTTTTGACGAAGAGGATTGGGGCTCCCCAGGGGGACGAACTTGGACGAATAAGACCATGGTCTAGGAGTTCCTGTAACTGTTTCGACAGTTCTAGCATTTCGGGTGGTGCCAGACGGTACGGTGTCTTGGCAACCGGTGCTGCGCCAGGAATGAGGTCTATTCGGAATTCCACTTGTCGTTTAGGTGGCAGCCCTGGCAAATCCTCGGGAAAGACTTCGGGATGATCCTTGACCACTGGAATATCTTGGAGTCGAATCTCAGAAGGTTTACGCTCGACGACATGGGCAAGGAATGCGTCATAGTCCCTCTGAAGGTACTTGCGCATTTTGATGGAAGATACGATGCGGAGTTGTCGTCCAGGCTTGTCTCCCTGAACGACGAGAGTCTCTTTTTCCGAAAGAGGGATACGAATAAGCTTATCGAAACAAATGATTTCTGCTCGAAAGCGAGATAGCCAGTCCATCCCAACAATAATGTCAAAACTTGAAAGCTCGATAGGAATTAGATCAATGGGGAAGGTTTTGTCAGATAGGCATAGTGAACATCCTAGGATTATGTCCTTAGCTTCAAATTCTTGGCCGTTAGCATATTCAACGGTAAAACTATCCTTAAGAACTTTAGATTCTAATTCTATGAGGGGTCTAAATTCTAAGGAAATGAAACTTCTTTCGGCTCCTGAGTCGAATAGCACGGAAGCAAAATGATTGTTGAGGGAAAACGTACCAGTAACTGCGTTGGGGTCCTGACGTGCTTCCTCAGCCGTTAGTCCGAAAGCGCGACCCCTACCTTGCCCTCCTTGATTCTGTGGAGTCCGATTGAGCTTAGGGCAGGTATTGCGGAGATGCTGGTCGCTTCCGCACTCATAGCATGACCGTTTCAGGGCTGGAGCAGTTGTCTTGTCAGGGCAGTACTTGGCAAAGTGTCCCGCCTTTTGGCACTTGAGGCATAATGGGCAGTTCCCGAGATGATGGAGGTTGCACTTGTTGCACTTTGGGTGTGTCCCGGTGTAAGACCCAGATTTAGCTGGCGGTGCTGGTGCCGGTGCAGGTGCAGGTGAAGCAGTCAGGGCATAGTTTCGGGTCTTCTTCTTGTTGCGGTCACTTCTCCTTGGGGTGGACTCAGCCTTTCTCTTCTCACCTGACTCCTTTTTGGAGGATCCAGGAGCGGTGAGGAGGTTGCTGGTAAGACGGTGGGCCAGGATGATTGCACTCTGGAGGGTCTGAGGCTCGGCTGCCATGACCATACCTCGGATTTCCGGAACTAGACCAGAGATGTACAGGTCGATCCGGTTCTCCTCAGGGGTTACCAGCCTTGGAACCAGTCGGGCGAGTTCGTGGAACCGGGTAGTGTACTTCTCAATGTCATTCCCGACCATCTTGTGGTCCCACAGCTCAGCCTCGAGCTTCTTAATTTCCCCTCTCGGGCAGTATTCTTCGATGAGCAAGTTCTTGAAGGTGTTCCAGGGAAGGGCATAGGCATTGTCACGTCCTCGGGTTTGGACAACAGTGTTCCACCATGACAGAGCTCGACCATGGAATACGCAGGACGCGTACTCCACCTTGTTCGCCTCAGCACATCGGCTGATGTGTAAGACCGATTCGATGCTCTCGAACCACTGGACCAAACCTACAACACCAGTTGTGCCGTGGAATTCTTTAGGCTTGCATGCCATAAAGCTCTTATAGTTGCACGGAGGAGGGTTCGGGTGTTGGTGCTGGTTCTGGTTTTGGTTGTTCTGCTGCTGCTGTTGCTGTTGCTGTTGCTGGTGGTGATTGTTGACGTTGGCGTTGATTCCGGCGGTGATCTGAGCGATCATGTTGGGCATAGCCGCGTTCAACTGTTCAGCAACTTGCTCGGCAATGATGCTAGCATTAGTGCGAGGAGCCATGATTCTACAATCAGAAGAACAGATTTAGTTTAGAACGCACGAATGGAATGTGATAAGAATATAACTTAAGTGACCATAGATAGTTATAGCACGAGATTAAAATGACTGATCAAGTAGTACACGCAAGATTAGAATTCACGAGGTAGAATTATAATGATCGTAACAAGCACAAGATTCACAAAATACGACAAGCACAAAGACAAAAGACAGGAATTCCATTAATAATAATAAAGTTGGTACAAGTGCTGAACTGAGAAAATATTGTCACAATACATAAAAGAAAGATAATGAAGTCTAGGTCGTGTACAGAGAGAAAATTACGACTAGACTAAGTACAATACAATGAAGAAATAACTAATGGCGCCTGTCCAGAAACATCTTGGCTGCCATAACCACGATCAACGTGCCCATCACCAGGCACATACCAATGAGGCGCTGCACAGTGCGGGCCGTAGCTCGGGTCGATGCGATGAATCGCAACGCCTGCTCCGACAACCGTTCTGCGGAGTCGGTAACCTCACTGATGAGGTGTCCCTGGTTCTGGGTCTCCTGAGCCAATCCCCGCACTTCGCGGTGCAAATGGAGGAATGCGGCAGGTGGGGGAGGTTGAAGGGTAGGAGGCATCCTCTGCCTCGCGGCCTCGGCGTCTCTGGCGCGCTGCATCTCTTCGCGCTCGAACTGCCTTTCCCAAGAGTAGTGGTCCATGGTAGGGTTCCGTGGGACCTCTGGTGGGTGTCCGAACGGTAGATGCGATGGAATAGGCTGGGATGGTCCCTCCTGGCGGGCAGCCATCCTATCCGGCAAACGGCCCGGGAGGATGACCTGCTTTCGCGCGGTCAACCTGGTACGTGGGCCTCGGTAGTGGAGTGTGGCGGCAACGGGTACCGGTGGAGGGGGTGGTAGCACATCCCTCGGGCTGGACCCGATGCTGCTCGAGATCGCCATGGAGGTGTCCTCCGTGGGATCGGTGGTCTGGTGTCGTTGGCTCTCTGAAGCGGTACGGCCCTCGGAAGGCGACGCGGCTCTAGGTAAGGAGCGAGACTGGGAGTGTGACGGTGAAAGCGATCGTGAAGAGTGAGACATGACGAATCTGTGAACAATGAGTTTCGTGAGTACTAGAAGACACAAAGAAATGATAAAGGAAATGTGTAATGAAATGCATGTACGGGTCAGTCGCGTGAGAATCGGGAAAAGACAGTACCGGGAATTTTGACTCAAAACCGTTAACAATAGTAATTACGTTCCGTCTTTGCATAATCCATTTTGAACTAGGCATGGGTGATCAGGCCATGCGTAGTTAAATTATAAACATGCAAATCACGAAATTAATTCTCTAAAGTTTAGACCCATAAATGATTTTCCGAAAAGCCTTGGTTATAGTTTGGTTTCGAAAACTTTTGAAAAATTTTTAAAACCGTTTTTCTCTATAACCTGTGCTCTGATACCAAGTCTGTCACACCCCGCTAAAGCGGAAACACGGAATGTGAAGAGCTGGAAAATCTTTACACAGGTCATATAAAACATAACGGTAATCAAGTCATTAATTAAAAATAAAAGTGTTTACAAATTCATAAAACGACCAAGTCACATCAATTTAGTACATCGATACATAATTAAAAAGTTTCATTAAAAATTCCCGAAATAAATGGCCACGTCTTTTCCCAAAAAGGTTCTCACACAACCGCCTCGACCCGTCCATGCCATGCACATCATGCTTACACTAATTTCCTGAAACATAAGATAAAGTGTCAACTACGAAAGTAGTGAGTGAGTTACAGTTTAAGTAGTCGGCAAAAAGAAAATAGGTAAAGTATATAAAAGTAAAAGTTTCCAAGAAGGAGATTAGCGGAGAAAAGTCGCTTAAAAATTTATATACTTATAAAGTCCAAGTAATGGGCGAACCGGTGCCCTAAGTTTGTAAAGACCAAATAAAGTCAAATTTAGTCAAATAGTAGAAGCGTATATCAATCGCTAAAAGTTTATAAGTTTATGCGTAAGTAACTAATTAGATTTTCTTGTATCAACCTCTTGGCATCTATAACTTAAGTGTTCACACTAATCCGATTATCCAACCGTGTACGGCCCCAACTTCCCGCCTCTCAAACGGAAAGTTATTCAGAACTTAGTAATATGTACTTAGACTGCCATCTAAGCAAGGAACGGTTCTTTCCTAAGTATCGATACCCATAATTACTATACGGCTAAGTAGTTAATAGTGTGAAAGTCTAAGTCTAAAATAGTCGGGCACTAAGTAATTTTGTTTGTAAAATAGAGAGAGTCGTACGTCCATCACTTAAGATCGTGTTATAGTTCCATCAAGGGTTGGTACGTATACAAGCATCAATAACTAGTTTAGTCAAAAGAGAGCGAACCAATAAGTACAAGCAGAGTAAAATGTTTTACGCATAAGAGTTCAAATAGTCGTTCAAAATAAGTCTAAGTACGTTCCAAAATACGTTCAAAATAAGTCCAAGTACGTTCCAAAATAAGTTCAAAATAAGTTCAAGTACGTTCCAAAATAAGTTCAAGTACGTTCCAAAATAAGTTCAAAAGTCAAAGTTCAACATGTTAAAAGTCAAAGTCGATAAATTGTAATTTGTTTTCATAAAGTTTTCAAGTACAAAGAATCTTATGTTTCCCCCAAAATTCATGTAAAGCATATAAAATAAGGGGTTGTAACTCACGGATTGCGAAGAGAACGAGGTATGAACTAGCACAAAAGAAGCGGAACGCGTCGGGAATCTCAACGACCTAAAACACCGGAAAGTTGTGTAAGTTATATTATTATAATTTGGGTTATGTTAAGTTCCAATTTAACATTTTTAAGTCTCAATTTATAATACTTAGATTCTGTCCCAAAGATTATTACGGAATGTTTATAAGGTTCATGTATGTTTTATAGTCCGTTATGTCCAATTATGTCCAAGATGTGTCCATGATTAAAGTCAAAGTATATTTAGTCCCGAAACGTTAAGTTACTGAAGTTAAGGTATGTTTATGGTAAAATTTGGGCAGCGCTTCCGCGCAATAAAATTACGTCCATTTTTCCAAAACACTTTCCCGCTTCAAAATACATATAATAACGTTTAAACCAACAATACACAAGTTTCAAGTCCAAAATCCCTTTTTAAACAATGTATAAGTCAAAACAGTAGCTTAACATGATGTATGTGTTCTGTGATTAATTATTTTAGCTTAAAATCAAGTTTACGACCTTTAAAACGACAAAAGTAGCGAACAGGGGCATTCAGGCGGCGGCTGCGGCTGACATTTAGCCGTCGGCTGAAATCCTTCAGCCGCTGGCCAAATGGCTTCGGCCAGTTTCAAAGTTGTTCCATTTTACGATTTTAAGCTTGTTTAACCGTTAGATTCGACATGCAAACTGATATAACTTAAACATATGTATTTTTGATGTAAAAACACCATTTTCTTTTAGATTTATAGGTTACATATAAAGATCTTTCATAAAAACTCGTTTTTAAGCAAGAAAACGTTTTAGATTGTTAAGAAAACTCATTTTCAGTCTATAGATTATACATGCAATCGGTTATTTATGTAAAAATAGTGAAAAGAAGATGTTATACCGAAGGAAAATAGCAAGGTGATGGTTTGACCGAGATTTTAGCTCCAAAACTCCTTGAAAAACCCGATTTAAACCTTTTCCTTGTATACCCTTAACCCCTAGAACGATTTGTATGTGTTGGATGGTTGATTTTTGATGTTTAAGTGGCTGATTTTTGATGAAATGTTTCTGTTTAGAGTTATGTTCTTGAGAAAGTGAGAGAGCAAAGAGAGAGTGTAAGTAAGGTGTGTGTTTGTGAAATGAATTTGAAAATGAAAGTGATTGTGATTAAGGGTGATGTTTCTGCTCTTGGGAACCCCAATTGCAGTAAATAATGTCCAAAACTCGAGTGAAAATCGTTGCCCAATCGTGAAACATGCATAAATGAGTCATCATCCAGCTGGACAGCGGGATTCAGCCGCCGGCTGGATATATTCAGCCGCCGGCTGAATTCCAAAATCCAGCTTTTTGACGTTTTGTTGTTTTCCGTTAATTAGTTAAGGACTAGAATCATTTTAGTTACCGTTATGAACTTAGTCAAGTTCTTGTATTGTTTATTTGGTGTTAGGATTTACATTTTTGATTCCGACATTGGTTCCGACAATAAAAGGGTACAAATAGTACGAACCCGAACAACACGAACACGATAAAAGAGAACTAAAGTTCGAACCGATTAAGTAACTGAAAATCACCTGAAATTTTGACGGTTGTCACAGTATCCATCCCTCGAAAATATTCATATTTAATGTATTCTTCCTTTGAAATATTGATATTCTCTGTTCAACATAAATAATAGATTCTTTTAGTAACAACTTATTAGAGCTCTTTCAACCATAACACCGAAAATGGGTGGTGTTATGGCCACGTCACCATAACATAACACCAAAATCTGGGAACCACCAGTTTTATTATTTTTTATTTTTTTCCTTTTTACTGATATTATTTTTAATACATTATTAATATTAAAAATACATTAATAATAAAAATAAACTTAGATTAATATTAAAAATAAAAAAACGACACATTAAAATTTAAACGATAAAAAACAATACATAAAAACTAATCGTCTCGTTCGGCGGCAAATTCGGCGCGTATTTCGGCCTTCAACCTCTCGACTTCGGCCTGATCCGCTGGCTCCATATCATGTGTTGGCATACGAAGAAATTCCATTTTCCGAAAACGGCTCCTGTCTTGGATCTCCATTATTTTAGCGATCCTAAGCTCGCGAAGTTCTTTGACAACGCCGTCGTTAAACTCGTCCCGCTTTGAAGTAACATCAGAGGACGAGGAGGAACGTGTGACCTTGTGTGCTCGTGGATTTCCTAAAGGTCGTGGAATTTCATCATGACCATAAAGGTCCACTTCTGCATCGTCGTCGAGGTCGATCGGTTCGTCAATGGGTTTAGGATTCAGAAAGTTTGGCGAATTATGCAAAACCTCCCACGCAGCATGATGACGAAATGGGCGTCCGATCTCAGATTTGTACATGGTTAACGCCGTTGTGTAGATCGCTTTTTCATCCTCACCGCTCGATCGATCTCGTTCGGCACGGTCATGACATGTTATGAAAGACCGCAAATTTGCGCTCATAGCCCTCCATTTTGAACTTAGTGCATTTTTTGTGAAAGGTTCCACCAAACCTTCGTTGAAAATAGCCAAAACAAGAAACCAAAAAGTTAGACCATGTTGTGAGTTTCCCTTTTTCCGACACTCCGACACATGAATCCAATTCTCCGCCAAACGTCGTTCTTGGGCTTGTGACCACTGAACCTTAGACGATGGGGCTTCGACTTCCACAACCGTAGCTTTTTTCTTACCCTTGTCTTTTCTCTTACGAGAACCACTAGGTTTCGCTTGTTGTGGTTAAAACGATTGAGACGGTTGGAATGGTTGTGTTGTTGGAATGATTGAGTTTGGGGTTGGTGGAATGATTGAGTTTGGGGTTGGTGGAATGATTGTGTTTGTGGTTGATGGAATGAATGTGTTTGTGATTGTTGTTGTTGCCATTGCCAAAACTGGAATTGTTGCCATTCGCTCATGGCTTGTTGATAGGGTTGAGGTTGCGTGTTGGTGTTTCCACCGAGTAGTGAAGTAAAGCCACCGGGTTGTGTTTGGAAATTTGCGAAGCCCGGGGAGGAAGGCGAGTTGGGATCGGATGACGAAAAATAGTTGTGTTGAGACATTTTTTCTTGTGGTTTTGTAGATAGAAATAATATGATTTGGTTTTGTAGAGAGAAAGAATATGATTTGGTGTAAATATTTTGTGTTTGTGTTTGGGTATTTATAGAGTTGGTTAGGAAAAAAAAAGAAAAAATTAAAAATTAAAAAAAAAAAACAAAAAAACGGCTAGATTAACGGTTAGAAAAAAAAACAAAAATACACAACGCGGCGTCACCATACCAACGCCGCAACAAAACACCGAGGAAAACGCCACCCCCAGCCATAACGGCGTTATGGGTGGGTGGGTGGGGGAACGCCGAGGAAGACGTCATTACTCGGGGCGCTCTTAGTACTAGAAAGTATGAAGCAATGGTTAAGCTTCTACGCTTCTATCAAAGTGAGTCGAGTTCAAAACGTGACAAGTGAATCCTTTTATTCATTTTCACTTCTTTTTCTTCTCTTAAGTTGCCTCCCCATCATTTTATAATTTTTCTTGTTACATAAATTATCCTTTTTTTTTTCACACACATGTAACTAACTTTTTTACTAGAGAAAATCAAACCAATTTGATTTTTAATTTATATTCACAGTTTAATGTGCAAAGAAACATAAAAGACTCATAACAGTGTGCCCATTCATAAAAAAAATCATGACATCATCCAGATAACATGTCTACATGACAACTTTTTGGATATCATAAATAATAGATGACAGTCACATTATCATTAAACACAAAAAATGTGATGCATACAATTTTTTTTACATTACAAATTTATAACTTTTTTATTCGACACTACTAGTACGAAATAGATCGAAATAGATCGCTAATGTTAAAATTGTTTATATAAAACTTCCAATTTTTTATTAGTTTTTTCTTTATAACATAATTACTAAACTATATATAGATAATAATTAAATGTCATACTCATATAATCAATACAAATCTAATTTAACAACACATTTATCATTGATCATCCATTTATATGTTGTAACATAAAATGTTTGAATATGAAAATTATTTATCCTTACAAAACAATAAGTATTTCTATATATCGGTACAAAAAGTTTACAATGAAAACTTTTTTTTTAAAATAAAATGATATGTAAATGAACCAATCAAACATCTTATATTATTTTTCATCAACAATATATGACATGTCATTTTATATACAAATTTTTATAAACTTTCTATTTTTTTTTCTAGAATGTACGTCTCCATTAGTGAAGTCTCTCATGATAATTAAAACAAAAATAATAAATTACATAATCCATTATGCCATGTGGAAGAACAGTGTAGATACACGTCAACACATTAAATTGAATGGTTGGGAATGCAAAACAAAGATAGAACAAGAACATGGCCAAAAAGACTTATCGTGGAACAAACAAAACAAAGCCATGCTGTGACCAAGAAGATGCCTTATCCTTTTGCTCTTTATGATCACTTCACTTGTATTTATTTTATCTAAAGATAAGAAATATTCATCTTTTATTTAAATTCTTTTAAAAATATATATTATTCTTTTAAAATTCTTTTAATCCAAACTTTGAGGTGTCGTGATGGAATAAAAAGTTTGACTGAAAAGGGTACCCATTACGAATAAAATGTGTATTTGTGTCTTTTCTCCAAGAAAATACGTATTATTTTTGTGTCGTATACAAGTTATATGGCATAACCAATGGCATATTCTAAAAGTAATATTCTATTAAAAGAGTAGTGTTTAGTGACGACTTAAAATTTGGTCACCAATATCATTAGTGACTACAGATTTTATGACAAACAAAATTAGTGACAAAATATTTGTTATTATTGATGTTTGTGACGAAAAATGAGTCGTTATATTTCATCACTATAGATCGGTCACTAATTTTATTAGAGAACAAATAAGATTAGTTTTTTTTTATCACTAATTTTGTTTATTGACTAACTTTAGTGACGATGTTTTTAATAGTGACTAAATAAGGTTATTAGTGACAAAAATAAATCGTCAATAATTTTTTTTTTATTGTAGTGATATTTTCTTTGTCCAAATAATAGTTATATATTTACGAAAAAATATAAAATTTTAATAGATGTATAATCATTACATTGGCAGTAAGAAGTAATAATGATTGTACGAACTTTTATAAATGTTTCATGAAAAGTTTGTTAGGAGTGAAATGGTAAAATTAGAATATAGTTTAAACTTGAACTCTTATGAAACAAACGAAAATAACAAAAGGTACAATTATTTCAAAGGTGAAAGAGTGTGATAGTTTAAACTTGAACTCTTTATGAGAGTATGAGACTACTTAAATAATCCTCTTCCAATAAAGACATGACACCTCTAAGATTTTTAAGATTTAGTTAGCTAATTAACAAATCAAATTATCTAATGATTGGTTTAATCTTGTCAAATCATCAAGTACAATGAAAAGGTGTAATCTGAATGGGTACATTTAATTGAGTATCTAGCTTAGTTTAATTAGCTAATCACAAGTTTAATTTAATTATTTATATTTATGGTATTAATTCGTACATTACCTAATTTAAGACTATAATATGTGGCCACTATGGCGATAAAGGGTGATGTTCGAGACGTCATGTTAGAAAAACACGGTTTAATTTAATTAATTTTCTCGAATACATGACTATATGTTAAAAAAATCTTTTAAAAAATAAGCTACTTAATTGCAAAAGTCTAAATGAGATTTAGGATTGAGTTCGAGAATCCATATATGTTATGCGAAAACTAAATTTGGGCTCTCATATACACTAATAAATATCACCGTATACACATGTGTATACATATGTATTTAGTGTTGAATATATGGTTAGAATGTACGTCACAAAATAATTTATACACTGGTAAATAACAGTGTATTCATTTGTGTATTCATATGTATTCATCTATGAATATATGGTTCGAATGTATTTTGGCGAATTGGTATATACACTGGTGCATATATTGAAACCCACAAAAGAACTGCTTGTATACACTAATAAATATCACCGTATACACATGTGTATACGTATGTATTTAGTGGTGAATATATAGTTAGAATGTACGTCACAAACTAGTTTATACACTGGTAAATAACAGTGTATTCATTTGTGTATACATATGTATTCATCTATGAATATATGGTTCGAATGTATTTTGGCGAATTGGTATATACACTGGTGTATATATTGAAACCCACAAAAAAAAAAAGTCGTCAAAAGTATGTAAAGTGGGTGCTCGTTGGAAGATAATTAAATACTTGTTTTAATGGTGTAACTAATTTTTTTTTCTAAAACCTAATTATAGTCTAGATATATTAATTTACGTTAACTATTAATTTAAAATGGATAATTAAAATATTTGATTGATAAAGGTTCGTATAATTTATAAATATTTAATTATTTCTATTTGAACTTTTTTATATATATATACTAGATTATAGACCCGCGTAATACGCGAATAACTAAATCAAAAATAATAAATGTTAATATAAATAAATCTAGAAATATGTATATGAAAGTTAATAAGTTATTAACCATGTATAATAACATGAGTTGTGTTGTCTATTATATATAATGTACCTCATCATAGCTCGTATTGCGTATTGTATTGTTCACCCATCGAAAATGTAATGTATTGTTCATCCATTGAAAATGTAATGTTGCATCAATAAACAAAAAGATCATAAACAATAATGTTTTCCAAGTCTTAGAATCAAATGCAACATAACTCACAATCCCTTCACACATAAAAACGATATCACCCAGTCTTTGTACAACATAAATTGTCAAGTTGTACTTTAAAGCCAAACCAAAACACCATATCATATGAAAGAGTGGAACATCTTTAAAAGTTAGGAGATAATACAATTGCAATTACATCACATCATAAATCATCATCATATATTTAATACTTGGTACTTGTTAGACCCTTAGTTGTAATTAGAAACAATAAGACCTATGAAAGTGGTATTACAAGTAAAAAGAAATGCCACTTATTAGTGAGATGCATACTAACTAAAAAAATTACATAAACAAAACTAACTCAATTAGATTCGTGTTTAGTCCTTATGAGTTCTTTTGAACTAAGTATTTTGAAAACAATGATAACTTGGCTGGTTAGTAATAGCTTTAACTAAATACGATAGGCGTATAAAGAAATTTGAAATAAAACCTATAAATTGATAAAAATGATTTAAAAACATGTATGATTTTATAAAATGATTCTCGTGAGATAAAAAGAGGTGATAAGATTTAGCTATTATATCGTTAAGAGGCCAAACATTTCTATTGTAGCATGTGTATGAAACATCTCTTTGCTAGTGAGTTTCATTGAGAAAAGAAAACATATTATGTATTAGACAAAATGTGAGGCACATATGTAGTTGTAATTTGCAATTTAATTTAACCTTTTTAAATCATTTTTCATGTATGAAATTTGAAGTTACTTCTCACTTAAATATCGTCTCTTGAATGTAGTAACCGAAGACATGACTATCATAGGCAAATCACACAAGATAATCATATCATATGAACCTTTTGGCCCTAACTCGACTCATATGTGTTTTTTGTCATACATAGTTCTAAATGTTTATAATTGATTAGCAAAGCAGGATACTTAAGATATGCACAATAAGCTAACTAAACTTACCCATGATGATTTTTTGGAGAATGCACATATAACTTCAAGTATAACCTTAATCTGTACAAAATCAACCTATAACGAACTAAGAAATTAGTGAATATATGAAACCCGATAGTACCAAAAGAAAACAAATAGAAAAACACCAGACAGGATATGATAAATGCACAACTTTGAATATGAATTTGTTCAAGTAATATATCATCTCTTTTGGGAAATACATCAGGAGGCCGCTATAGATCACCTTTTCTACAAATATTATTTGGCCAACACCAAATAAGTAGAAATATAAACATCTAAAATATATAGACCTCAAAAATACATTTTGATAAGTAGAAGCATTCAAACAGATAAATCATCCAACTTGCAAAAGGTACGTAGAAGCATCGGAAAAAAAAGGATACGATATATAGGGATAACTCACATAAGATCGAAGGAAGAAACCTAAAAATAGTTTTCCTGAAAACGAATAAGCGCACCACTTTAAGCTCGTTAAATATCATCAAGTTCTTCAGTTTTCAGTTCTCCACTCTATCTTAAAACAAAAGCCTATTCCATAAAATTTCTTTTCTTTAAAAATAGCCGCATCATAAAAAATGTGTTACATCAAGATAATTAACAAAATACGAAGCAATTTTCATAAAAAACAATGTACCTGATGCATGCAATGATATTATTCAATATTACCCGCAACCAATTCCTTCAACCACATCGATTAGAATTAAGCCTAACAACACCATAGATTGATAATTAGGAAATAAATAAATGAGAAATATGACAAACCATTTGGAGATTAGGGAGATATATATTAAATATACCATTAGAATGAAGACGAATTCAATGATTCTAAATGTTGAGGGGAAGGAGTATTAGGGTTTTTGGAACCAAGAAGGTAAAGAAGCGTATAAAAGAAAAAAGAGTTTCTAAATTTCAATTAAAATTTATAGCGATGACATCAACAAATCGATCTAACGGCCTTAATCAATCAACAAAACATATCCAACGGGTCTTATTTTGCCAAGTGGCATTTAAGACCTCTCTTTTATATAATATTATATATATATATATATATATATATATATATATATATATATATATATATATATATATATATATATATATATATAGAAAACCCTAAATTAAAATAGGTTTTTTCTTACTTATGCCAATATGCCATTTGTTAGTGACATTAAATTAAATGAACCAAACTATCTTCAAAAATAAATTTACTGAAATAATAATATTTTCGGTAAATGAAATAAATTTAAGAACGTAATTATGTAAACTAACATTTATGTATGGTAACTTATGTTCAATTAATGACATATACCCCGCACATAAGTTAGACAAACTCAGTTATAATATGTGTATGTTTGAAATATCCTTACCTTCTTCTAGACGTATTAGTAATTTCAACAGATTCGAAAGCATTATTATTTCGCGTTATTAAATATAAAAGCATATATACTTTTGGAAATGTTTTCGTAACGAGTGTGTTGAGCTTTAATTGGTGGTTCCACACATCACCAATATATATATGCTTTTGAATTTTTATTGTTTTCTCTTTTCCAAAGAGAAGGCACTCAATATACATAGATTTTATCTTTAAGCTTCAATGTTATTGTACTCTTACGTAAGTGCATATTCTGGGTGCGATGTATATAAGTACAACTTTAATCCCACTCTAAGTGAGCAGTTCATCATCAAAAGTAAGTAAAGCAAGAATATAGCTCACAGTTCACACTAAGAAGGGAAAAGACGCGCGGTTTTAGTGATGTCGCACTAGCTAGTTAACTTAGTTACGCATTAGGTTGTAGGGTGTTAAATATATGTACCCAAGTGGCCAAGATCTTGAATATGTTCGTAAAGAATCGTGTACGAAAATAAAAGAATTATTTACAAAACAAAGTTGAGTTGACATTATTATTTCTAGGCCGGCAATTACTTTCTATTTTATGGTTTTAAACATCAGCATACAATGGCGTAAAGATTGCAAGATGCCAATAACCAACGTGTTTCATTATGATATATAGAATAACATGACTTCGTGGGAGGACATTTTTAAAGGCAGAACAAAAATGATTACCAATAATCCATGGTCTCACATTTTTTAATCGTGTATAATATTTGATCAAGGGAGTATCTTCTACTACGTACCTTCGATTATCTTCTGTCGAAACTGTACCTCACTTATATTCACCACGAGGGAACACGATAGGGAGAATATATGCTTCTCCTCACCACTGTTGTCAATTTCATCATATATCCTAAGTGATCCTTTTACTTTAGTATGACCCACTCATGTTCTGCAATACATCGACGAGTTCATGATATGGGGAGGCTAGATGGAAGCATTGGTCACCCTTCAACTCATCAAATAACGTGTTTTTGAAATGCCTGTTCCTTCTATTTTAATATTATGGGATTTATTATTTATTTTTGTTTCACATGCCTCTCATCTTAATTTTATCCTCCTTAATATTTTCTTTTATGTTTGATCCGTCACTATTTCGGTATGTATTTTTAACGAAGTAGTTGTATTGAAAAGTCGTTAGCCCGGCCAAATTACATAAGAGATTAATTTGAGAGAATACATGTTGTATTACACAACCAATCTATCTAACAGAATTCAAGTTATTTATTCATATTAAATTCTCATGTAAAGGGTTGTATCATAATGTGTTGGTCCCAAACTTTGCTAAATGAGCCAGCCTCTCATGACGATCTCATAGCCTCATGGGTGCGTCAAACAGTTACCTATGGTGTAACTCTATCCGTGAATGAATGATAATTCACGGCGTCTCTAATGAAATATTGTGGAAAATACGCTTTCACTATGATAGAGTCGTGTGTATATATATATATATATATATATATATATATATATATATATATATATATATATATATATATATATATATATATATATAGGGACTGGTTCATGCGAGAACTGCGAGAACTAATTCTGGACCACACATTTTTTTTTACTACTTAAAACTTTATTTTTAAATCAAAAGGGTAGTTTAGTCAATTGTTAAATTCCTTATTTTTAGCTTAGTTTTAAATTTATTAAATATATTTTAATTTTCTCTATCCTAGACTTCTAAATAAAAAAAAAGATATTATTATTTTTTCTGGAGAATTTTGTAACATTTAAATCTAATTTGTTTATATATATCTTAAAAAATGGATTTCATTCAAGATAGACATTTAAATCTAAATCTAAAATGTTTATATATATCTTAAAAATGAATTTCATTTAACATAGACATTTTACATAGAAAATATACTCAAATTTTAGGGTGATAACATCTGAACATGGCTTATTCTTCTAGTCCTGGTTTTTGATTTTCTGTTGTTCATATGTGAACCTTTTTTATTTTCTGTTGTTCATATGTGAACCTGTTCATGTTTTGAGAAGTGCATATATAAACAATAGGGTTTATATAGTTGTTCATTAATGCCATAAAAATGTTAACATGTGAACGTAAATTTGCGTAGGCTTTAAAACACATCAAATACATCCTTTAAATGGTATTGAGGTGTTCATAGCATCATCAATTTTCATGTTCAAACTAGATCTCTGTCATTGTCGTCATCATCATCATCTTGATAATGTTAAATATATGGATCTTTGCTTCAAAAACCTAAAAAAAAACAAAAAAATGTACGTTACAAAAATATAATTTATAAAAGATGTAAACAACTATTAATATTAAATTTAATATGAATCATAAACCAAAAAAAAAAAAAACCTTAATCTAAAAACCCTAAATTAAAAAACCTACAAATCAAACTATAACTGAAACAGATACTGCCATATTCATAAACATATAACAATAAAAAATAAGAAAAAAAACTCAAATTTAAGATATTGTATATGTATTAGTGGAAAAGAAATAGAGAATTAACAAAACAAGAATCAAAAATCTAAAATTAAGCCCATCAAGACATTGTATACAGATATCAAATTGAAAAAAAAAATTAAATTACCCATGTTTCTACATAATAATCTGTTTTTTAGGTTGCGAATTTGAGTGCGACATTGGTGGATTCGAGAGACATAAAGCCACAACACACTTTTTTACATATTTATTTTTATAAAATTTCATCTGTTTGGTGTTAATTCTACTTCCGAACCAAAATATAACAAAATTTCTGAAACAAGAAACTTTTGTTTGTTATCAGCCGTATATAATTCTAATAACTAGAACTAAATAAAAAAACCTTTGATTTTAAAGCACTAACCTTGATCTTTGTACTTGTTACAGATTTGAGAGAGAGAGCTCTGAATAATTAGATGAATAATGGGCCGACGGTTTGGGTATGGTGGGGATTTTGTATTGGATTTAAATAAAATAGGTTGGAGAGTTTCTAGGAATGAAGTAAAATTCCCCAAATACCCTTTTAACCATTTCAAAAACTCACCTCAACTTACACTTATTAACAAAAATGCCACAACGCTTTGTAGTCATTGATTAACAATCTAACGATCAGGATTTAGTTCTTGCAGTTCTCGCAGAAATATTGGTTCTCGCATGAACCATTCACTATATATATATATATATATATATATATATATATATATATATATATATTATTGGTGCCTACCTGTTGTAAATTATATTTTTGAGCAATATGTAGTGACATACACCCCGTTAAAACACTGGGATATGAGAGATATTACCTATTTTTTCTATTATTATATACACTTGACTAATACTTGACTAATATATATATATATATATATATATATATATATATATATATATATATATATATATATATATATATATATATATATATATATATCTATCTATCGCTCAATAAGAGGGTTATATATGATAATGATTATGATTGCTTATCAATAATGTAGGTTGGACCGGAAATTGATTACTAAATTTTATTTTAGTTTTAAATTCTTTCATTACGTACGTCTCTATTTACTTTGTTATATACATGTTCACCGAGCATAGCTCAACTTTTCTCTCTCTTTTATTTTGTTATCAACAAGTAATCTCGGGGATATGTGGGAGCGTACTTGAGAGCTTAGAGACTCTTGAGGATTGCCCTAGTGGTTGTTACTATTTCTACTAAGAACTGTAATTTTACACTTCTGCTAAGAACTATAATTTTACACTTCGTATGTATTTGTATCGAACCTTAGTTAATACACCTGTTTTTATTACGCTATTATGGTTTCATTCAAACTTTTTTTTTTTTTTTTTTTTTTTTTAAAGTTTTATCGTTGTTTAGAAAATTGGGGTGTTAGAGGTTATGCTATTTTATAGGGTCCTTCAATGATATCAAGTAAGACTAAAAAGTTATTATTTAAAGAAATTCTACAGACACGAGCTTGGTTACTACTACATGTAAATGGATGTAACTTAGTTATTTGTTGAAAGATATTCCCATATATGTTACTCTTTATGTCATATTTTCGCGACAAAAATGCCAAACAAATTGTTGCGAACTCATGTTATCATGATAGGACCAAACACATTGACAATGATTGCCATTTTACTAGATCAAATATTCAAGAGGGATTTCTACTAAATGCATATATCTCTTCTCAATTACAATTGGTTGATCTCATGACCAAAGCCGAAAATTTGGCCGGTATGGATATATACTTGCTGGATTAGTGTAACTGGAAGGCATCAGAAAAAATAATAAAACTGGTATAGTCGGCGTTGGTAACGTCGCCACCTCAGCTTTCCACTCACCCGTTGTTCCAGTAGTTGAAACCCTTTACACATCAGCTTTCCACTCTCCATAAGTCGAAGGTGTGAGTGCCGACTTTTGGTCAAAATCTGCACCATCCACATGCAACGCTATCGGACAAGACTCACCAACCAACAAGATTTTGACACGTCATAAGCCAGAGGTGCTAAATCCGGCTCATGGTATCTTTATATACCTATCGGTTTGGGCATTCATACACACCTTATTTACATCATTTTAATTTCATAAACACGTATACACACCTGCTTAGTCAAATTTTCGGTTTACTTCGAGTAATGGCACAATTTGGATCTAGTTCTACCCCGAGAAACACTAGTTTGTTGTTTTTTCAAGAAGGTGGTCACCATCGTTCAGCCGCGTTATGGGATGGCACTCTAGATTCAAGTGAAACAATAAAAGCTAGAAGATGTGATGTGGGACTTTGGGACGAAACGGTGTAGGACATTGAAGAGGGTGTTAGGAAATATATAATGCGTGCGGGTTTTTATGGCGTATTTTGCACCGGGTATCACATAATTGACCACACTCTAATTACTGCGTTGGTTGAAAGGTGGCGTCCCGAGACAAGTACATTCCACTTCCCAGTCGGTGAAGCGACTGTTACGTTGCAGGACGTACAAGTGTTGTGGGGTATGCCTTTAGACGGACCGGCGGTGTCCAAAGAACGGGATTCCAAAAGTCAGGATGAGTGGATGAGTGACTGTTATGGTTATCTAGGGTTTACTCCCACCCTTGATGCTATTAAGAATGGAAGAATAAGAATTGGTACGTTAATAGACGAAATTAACATACCACGGAGAAACAGTAGTCGTAAACAAAGAGCCAAAGTTTATATTTTAGCTCTTTTGGGTGGCCATTTGTTTAGTGATTCAAGGTCTGGTGATGTTTCACTTAACTACCTCAAAAACCTAGACAACCTCTTAGTACGTCGTAGATTGAGTTGGGGGAGTGCAGTTCTTGCATTTTTGTATCGTAATCTTTGTACTGCTGCTGAGAAAAGAAATGACAAAGGTATTGAGGGACCCTTAATTTTGCTACAAATTTGGGCCTGGAAGAGAATATCGCACTTTTCTCCGCGTATTATAGACCGGCATTTGACGCCCCAAAATGTACACTGTCATGCTAGGAGGTAATACTAATACCATATTTTTTATTTATTTATTATTATAAGTATTTTAAATGATAATATTTTAAATTTCGAATATTTTTTAATCAAAGTGTAGGTGGAATTATCACTTTAGTCACACTTTTACACCGACTTATGTGTTGGTTTCATATCGTGCGACTTTCATCGGGTTACAAGAGGGGCAATTTATATGGTGTCCTTATAACGCGGTTTTGGGGTCACTTCTAGATGAATGCACCAATCAAAGCGCATTATGGGCATACTTTGGGTGGCTCGTGTAATGGAATGTTTCCTAACCCCATGTCGTTAATAGAGTATCCAAACAGTTTGGATACATACAAGGGATTCCTCGGGAGTTGTATATATTCGCAGTTCGGAAACATAAATAAAATCACGACGAAAAATTGACGGGTGGACGTGGTACAAACTGGTTAGAAAAGAAAAGTACAGAAGTAGGGGTTTGAAACAATAGACATTCAAATGTCTATGCATTTACTAGACCAGAAGGAGACGAGGTTCTATAGGGCTATCTGCAGTGGTTCTACGAACGAACTGTATTACTAATCACATCTCCGAATGCTGAAAATCCTCCAACATGTACCCAGAATGGGACGGCGTTCAAAAAACTCAAGTAATATTTATATATTTATATACTTATATTATATTTATATATTAATATTATATTCATATTTTTATATTATATTAGTTTTTTTTATATTACATT